>OZ023214.1:25364655-25999655 GCA_963995525.1 Escarpia spicata
CGAAAGCCTCTACAAGGTAAAACTTCAAGTATTGGATATGTTTAAAAGAACTCATTTACATATTAACATAAATTAGTTTGTTGGTCTTCGAACGCTTACGGGTTTGAGCATCCGACCTATACATTGCTCCTGTTTGACTGCAGTGGAGGCGGAATGTTGAAGGTAGCAGCCGGCGTAAACCTGCAGTTTGAAGGAAGGCGGGGAATCAGAGTGAAAGGTTTGTAATTCAACGAATGAACGCGAATGATGGGTGACCTCATTCTGTGTAATCGAATCGTCGCTGTTACGTTTCTCCGTGCAGTTTTCGACAGTGTGGACCGGTGTTCAGTGATAAGAACACCCGAAAATTGATCGAGGGGAGACTGGTTCAGTTCCACCTACCGTCATTTCGAAACATGGGCAGTGATGTCCGTTCCACTCCGCGTTGGTCCCTTCTACCTGCTGTCTATGCCAAGGAAGTAAAAGCTCCCATCCAGCAAAATGTACACAGCTGTCACTGATTTACATTCTATATGTGAAACTCTCTAAATATGTGTTTACAGCAAAAATTGGTGTTCCATAATAACACGAATGTATATTTCACAGAGAATGCACGTAGGCCAACGTGTTTACTGGTACTGTCTTTGTTTAACGCTTACAATATTCTTGCTTGAAATTGATATAAAATATGAAAGTCATTGCCTAAGCTTGACACGTTTGTACTCTGCAGTTGCTTACTGTTTGAAACGCGAAACAAATTAGTCACTGATAACACGAATTACAGCACAGACATACGCAAGCATCTACGCACGCACGCACGCACGCACGCACGCACGCGCGCACATACACACACACATATATATATATATAGTGTGTGTGAGTGTGTGTGTGTGTGTGTGTGTGTGTGTGTGTGTGTGTGTGTGTGTGTGTGTGTGTGTGTGTGTGTGTGTGTGTGTGTGTGTGTGTGTGTGTGTGTGTGTGTGTGTGTGTGTGTGTGTGTGTGTGTGTGTGTGTGTGTGTGTGTGTGTGTGTGTGTGTGTGTGTGTGTGTGTGTGTGTGTGTGTGTGTGTGTGTGTATATGTAATTATATATAGTTTATTTCTTCACACAATGTCAGTTTAACTGACTTTCATTTTCGAAACCATTCCTGCCGTTCTTACAGGTGTAGTGAATTTGAGCGGAACAGAAGAAAACCCGATTCACTTGAATTCAACATCGAGTGCAAACTGGTACGGACTGATATTTGAGAAAGCCTCCACTACAGGTGAGTCGTGTAGGCTTCTTCTTTACATGTAAGCTGTACACATATATATGTGCTTCATCAAATGGTTTAGCGGCATTAGCCAATCGTGAAACTGGTTCTTTGATTGCCAACTACGTGGTGTGTGAAGAGCTTAATACATGTCCGTTGTCGGATTAACAAAAAGTGAGTATTTTCAGTTAAATGGTCGACATAATTACAATAGAATCACACTTTCTATTGCAGATATAATAAGCCACCTTAGCCTGGAAAGTATGGAGCATGGGTTGCGTATTTACCAAGACGATATGCAACTGACGAACTGTACAATCGGCGGCAACAAATTCGGTCTCTCCGTCTACAGCAGTGGCAAAGTCAAAGTAAACAGGTGCATTTTCACAAGAAACACCAATGCAGTTCAATGGAGCGAGTCGTCTGTCAGACTCGCTTTCTTGAACAGCGAGTTCCGTAGCAACACGCATGGCATGATAGGAACTTACGCCGCAGACATACTGGTCTCAGATTGTCGATTCATCGAAACCTCGAACACAGCGTTACGACTAGGAGGAGGAGCAAGAGGAAGAGGTAGCGTCGTAGTAGAAAATAACTTGTTTCAAAGGAATCATTTATCGATGTATCTTAACACTGGCTACCCAAACGTTACCCGAATTCTTGGGAACACGTTCCGGAATGAAAATTCTGGTACGGCTGTGCAAATACAAATCTTGGGCACATACATGGTTGTGGAAAATAACACATTCGTTGACCTACCGCTCGGGGCGTTGAGTTTGTACTACTATAGGAAGTACACGATACATACTATAATACGCAATAACATATACCGTAGAATCAGCGGAATTCCGGTTCTCATCACGAATGCCGACTATGCCAACGTGACCGTGGAGAAGAATGTCTTTTCGCACAACCTCCCAAGCGACACAACGGCAGGAATATATATGAAGTTCTACGATGGAGTTTCCGGCCGGATATGCATGAACGAATTTAGCAATAACATCGGAAAAAATGTTGTTCAAATAAACGTGCGACAATATATGTCTGATTACACAAAGCGATTGGACATCGCGTCTAACGTTTTCTTTGACAACGTCGTTAGCCAAGGTGTCTTAGTGACCAACACTGAACTATGTACAGTGACAGGGAACAT
The DNA here is from genome assembly GCA_963995525.1 of Escarpia spicata. NCBI lineage: Eukaryota > Metazoa > Annelida > Polychaeta > Sabellida > Siboglinidae > Escarpia > Escarpia spicata. Next base: position 25,367,040 of record OZ023214.1, read on the forward strand.
GTTTTCTAACGCGCTGTCTCCGCACGACATGCTTGTGACATTCGGGAGCAGCAATTTAACAGCTCTTTATAATTGGTGGGGTGCCGCGGATGAAGACCACGTGACCAAGAGAATCTGGGACAAGTCAGACGACCCGACGTTAGGACGCGTGTTGTACGAACCTTTCCTTCTGAAGAACGAGATGCCGTGTAACGAAGTGGCCAACTGCTCAGGGCATGGCCGGTGTGTCCGCCCCAACTCGTGTGAGTGTCAGACAGGCTGGACAGGCGCCGAATGTGGCCAGTTCTCGTGCGTTGACGTCGGCAACTGTCAAGACCGCGGCGTCTGCGTCGGCCCCAATGTGTGTGACTGCGACGACGGGTGGATGGCTCCTGACTGCGTGCACGCCTCTTGCTACGACAGGAACAACTGCAGCGGCGGACATGGCATATGTGTAGGACCAAATAGGTATGTCATTTGACTCATTGACACTACCACCGTTACACTATCGATACCCTTCAAAATTGCAGGAATGATACTATTTAACATATGAAATAACTCAGTTACCCTAACATTATTTAAAAAATATTCAAGTCTTCATTACTGTCTGCATATTTGTAAACTTTTAGAAGCACCAACACCACTGTACCAAGTTAATAAATGAATTGTAAATGTTTCTTTGTACTTTATCTCTTATACTTCGTATTGTATTTACCATGTGTTTTAGTTCTAGAAGGGCATAATGCCTCATTCTTCGCACGACGTTAGCTATGTCCCTTCAACAGCAGCAGCAGCAGCAGCAGCAGCAGCAGCAGCAGCAGCAGCACACCATACTGTGCGATTGTATTACGTTGTTGTTGAATAAACTTGTTTTCATTCATTGTAGTAGCTTAATATATATATATAAATTATATATATATATATATATATATATATATATATACATATATATATATATATGTATATATATTAATGTTGTCGGTATGGTACTACTTTCTCAAAAGTTAATCCACTTAAGTTTGACATTAAATTTATAATCTGCGTGAACCGCATCCGTTCAGTTCTACCGCTCATCTCTTAACATGCATCACTCCTCCAATTCTTCTTTCTTTCATTCACCACACGAATTCTTCCCATCAACGGGTCACGCCCAACTCATGCATCTGCTATTTAATCCCGACATCACGACAAGATTGTATTTTACATTTTTCTTTCTCGATTTTCTGATCGATATTGCATCGTAGACTTACTGTCTTATAATAATAATAATTATAGATGTCACTGCGCTGAGCGTTTCACGGGTGCCTCGTGTGAATCTTGTACGGACAATCGATGGGGACCAGACTGTGAACCGTGTCCTGACTGTGAACACGGCCAATGCAACAAAGATACGGGTAATTATTCGATTAAATAGGTTCTCGCATGTACATATATGACAGAACAGTTAGGGAATAGTGCACGGTGTGTTTGGATAACGTGTGTGACAGCGTTGGATAACAATCTCTAGCTATCGTATCATCCAGAAAAAGCGCATTATTCCCCCAAACAATCTCCTTCTGGGACTCTACGTTGAATATACGTTTTCAATGTCAAGTGGATAACGCCTTTGTACAACAACGCATCATTCGGTGGCTTCCGAATCCAATTTTCCATCTGGAGCTTTTTGACTTGGTTGGCAATTTTCGTACATAAATAATGTTAACCAACTGAGGCAAACTGTCTTACGATGATGATGATGTATAACATGAGTATCAATATTAATTATCTAACAAAAATACCATTTGAAAAAATACGAAAGTACCATTTGATTTAGACAACAATTCACAAATGGACACAAATTTCATTGAGCAATATCACACATATGTTATTACGATTACGTTACTCAGCGAGTGAGTGAGAGAATGACATATATCTCACTACACCACACGCGCGGGCACACACACACACACACACACACACACACACACACACACACACACACACACACACACATATAACAGTTTACTCGATAGTTCAACTAAGGACGATACTTTGCTGTTAGGAATGCCCTGATCATTATCTCCAGTCGTTTACAAATAATGTTACGTAAACTGATTGGTAACTGTGTCTTGCTAGGTGGCTGTGCGTGTGAGGACGGTTGGCTGCTGCCCGACTGTACCCGGGCTTCCTGCTATGACGTCAACAACTGTAGCGGCCACGGAGTGTGTGTCGAGCCTGGCAGGTCAAGAACTAACTTTGACTTGATGCCTCTTTTGTTAACCAATAATCACATAATGCACACATTAATATCAGTACGTACGTTTATAACAACGACAATGCCAACAATGACTATGTAACAAGGATGACAGCAATGACGATGCCAAGAAATACGACAACAATGTAATTTACAGCACGCACCAGATATGGAAAAATATTAAGTGTCTATAATCGGAACGAAAATACATTCACGTTGGAGACAAAACAGATTTATGTTTTTAGTTTTTATTTTGTTTTGTTTGGCTCTGATCTGTTCTGTTCTGGTCTGTTCCGTTCAGTTCCTTTCAGTTCTGGTCAGTTTAGTTCATTTCCGTTCTGTTATATTCTGTTCTGCCCACTTGATGTTTTGAGTGTTCCGTTCACCGGTTATTTTGGCACATCTTACTCTTTATATCGACTGATGTCTTTATCGTGTGTGTCATATGGGTATTATCGTGCGATGTTATTCAACGTTGTTATCACAATGTCTGTGTAGATGTTCTTGTGCTGAGCGCTACACGGGCTCGGCGTGCGACGCTTGCACGAAGAACAGATGGGGACCCGACTGCCTCCTGTGTCCCAGCTGCGTCAACGGCGTGTGTGACAAAGACACAGGTATGTACCTTTTTCACTCGGTACAAATGTACATGTATGTGAATGAATACCTACGTTCGTCTGCTTTAAATTGTTCAAAACTGATTCGTCATTTGATTCAAGAACAATTAAGGTCACCATATTTTCCCATTTGGCGCAACGATATATTTGGAACATAACACGTAACGTACATTGGTATAGCTAAATAATTTTAATTTGACTGTACATGCCTGCTATATTAACGATGAGTAAGCCTGCATTTAACACATTAAATATAATATATGTTGTGCTGCAAATGATTACTGATGACTTCACAATAGGTCTACGCGTTTCATAGTTCGGATTAACCCACTATTATTCGGATTATCCCACTATCTTAATCAGAGGGACGGGATACATATATATATTAAAATAAGCTGGACTGTCAATAAGTCAAAGGCTTCCTTGTTCACTTGCCATCTGGAATTAATTGTCTTGTTCTCCATGTTGTTAAATTTTACTATGCGGATCTAGATGGAAACGAAACATCCATTAGTTTACAATTATCTCTAAGATGATGGGCAATATGTTAATGCCACATGACGGTCTGGTGTCTAGGTGAATGTCTCTGCGACGATGTCAATTGGTCTGGGCGACTCTGTGATGTGTGTAGTGAGATGTACTACGGGCCAAGCTGTCTTCCTCTGCTCAAAGTGCTGCACGTCGCTCCAGACACGGGGCCCGACGTTGGTGGTACTGTCGTCCATGTACTTGGGCACAACTTCCCAAACTCCACTGAATACCAATGCAGGTGGGCTACCTAGGAATATATGAGGGACAACAGGTGTTTGTTACCTCAATCCTATATAACTAATTTATAAAACAATGCATACTACTGGCAATCTATGAGCTTCGAAATATTATTTAGTGAACCAATTAATGTTGCTAGATGGGAACAAATAAACTATTCTTATCATATGATTGTCGCCATTAGATTTGGTGACAAAGTGTTGACAGGAACGTGGCTGTCGTCAACGGAGGTTCGGTGTTCGTCTCCTAGTCACGCGATAGGACGTGTCTACGTGGAAATAGCGCCGTCAGCGGAGGATACATATAGCAACGACCAAGTATGAATTTTAGTGATTTTTATGCATATCCGCATACACACACGCACGCACAAACGCACACATGCACACACGCACAAACGCACAAACGCGCACGCCCACACACACACGCACGCACACGCACACACGCACGCACACACGCACCCACGCACACACGCATACACACAAACACATATGCGGATTCGCGTCGTTTGCAGTACAGAACAATCATGTCAAGCACAAAACACTTGTAATTGATCTATATAAGTTATACTGAGGTTACATATTATATAATGTAATTGTATGTATTGTCGCTTTACTAGCCATTTTATTATTTATTGTGTGTCTTCTACATGTGAATCTACATACGTTATACGCAAAACGACCACCACTGGCTTGTGCTGCGTGGTGACATGCTCTCCAACAACAGCTTGGCAGTCCTTAATCTTCCCTAGCAGTTCTGTCTTGTGCTGTCAGATTCTGTATGTAAATGTGTGTGTGTGTGCGTGCGTGCGTGTGTATTTTAATGTTTTCTCTCCGGCAACGAAGGTTGAATAAACTAACAATAATACTAATAGCACGGTGTCTTGCACAACACCCTCCTTTACATTGCTATGCCAACTTCCTAGCGGCAGCATCTGACACGAGGTCTCCTCCAGGACTGTTCAACTGTGGTTGTTTAGCTCGTTGTATGGCGGTGTTCTTTGTCAGGTGACGTTCAACTACTACGCGCTGTGTCCGGAGAGCGCTTGTGGCAGTCTGAAGACTCCACGACGAGGTGTCTGCACCATGGGCCGGTGCCTCTGCTCCACGCCGTGGCTCGGTGACGACTGTGAGATCCTTGGCCTGGCGCCCAAGGTCTCGCTAGTGTCTCAGCTAACAGTGATCGAGGGGGCAACTTTGCACAAGGTCATGACGACGTCTGAGGTAGGCCCAACAGGTTGTCTTGTGGCAACGCCGCCTCCCACTGCTTAAACATAATTATAATCTGTCCGTCTTATATCTAACATAGTTGCATACAACAACAGTTTGAGAACGTTGCAAAAGTTCTCGCCATGTTGTAGCGCCAGTAATATATTTCGTAAGACCAATTAGGTAAAATACTCCAATGAACGGATACTTTCTGCACTAAATTGCTTAGAATACCGTTTAGAGCAGAATTCCATTTAATACAAGTATGTTCATGGTAAGTAACATACATTATACAATTCCGATTAGTAGTTATTGATTTGATCAGTTAACGAGAGTATATAGTTGTTTTGGAGATCCATATTACATTAATTTATTTAACGCCATCAGGGAACGATTCCGTTGACATGGAGCCTCGTGTCCGCTCCTCCAGGCATGGAGATTGACGCTGTGAATGCTGCTATCACTTGGACGGCAGAGGCGAGGGCCGAGCCTTACACAGTGGTGGTGAAAGCCACAAACAGTATTGGCTCTGACCAGATAACGTTCACCGTCATTGTACACCCGTCGTATAAGGCAATCCTGGATCCCGTGCCTTCTGGGCCGTTCCAGCGAGCTTCTTCAGTGATGATCAGTGGCAAAGTCGTATTTCTCGTCAGCAATAGCTCTCTAGTGGGCACCAAGATCCCAGTGACCATAACGTAAGGAAGATATAGCAGTGTGTGTGTGTTTGTGTGTGTGTGTGTGTGTGCGTGCGTGCGTGCGTGTGTGTGTGTGCATGCGTGCGTGTGTGCGAGTGAAGGCGTGCGCGTGTGCGCGTTCGTGTGCGTATGTGTGCGCGTGTGCATGTGCGTGTATGTATATTTTTATTTGTCCTAGTTGATGTCACGTGTAAAATATCAAATGTTAATTGCAAGGTGTATGATTTGTCAGGGGATATTATAACATTTTTGGTTCTTTTCCATACAGCTTACTAAGTTTATAATGCTGCTAAAATATCAGCTAAATATGTAACTATTTCATTTATTTTATAATTTGATATGTGTGTGTATGTGCGTGCTTGCGTGTTTGCGTGCGTGCGCGCGTGTGTGTTTACCCCGTAGTTAGATATCTACTTAACGTAAATGTTTCGCACTCAGAATAAAAGTTACATATTACTTAATTTATAGTTATTTACATATGCATAATTTTATTTTAGAATAAAATCAGCCGTTGGAGTTCGAACAATTCAGACGACGACCCTTTATGGAAATGAGATTTTCTACAAACGATTTTATCCCTACTCGAGTGAAACTGGACTCTTCGAAGTGGTAGGAGAATAATATTACGTAGTTTGCGCTAACGATATATTTTGTTTTTTATAAATGTACAAGTTCATCTACACAGCTACACTAAATTATGTTCTTAACCCACGTGTTCAACGGCAATACACCATTCTCCTGTGATAATAACATCATATATATTTGTTTAGTGAGGATAACTTTAATTGTATATTGATGTCACTCAATCGTAGTTCTTTCTGTTTAAGTAACGTGGATGGTTTGCATATCTCTGTTGTGTGTTAAAATAGATATAAACAACAATTCAATTAGTAATATCTTAGTTTGTTCATGTCGTCTTGACATCATCGATTAACGCAACTGGTGTATTATAATATGCGCGAGCAATGTCCTTATATGGTTCTTAACCCCTGAGATTCGACCCCAAATTAGGTCGGCAAGCCATTTTGAGTGGGTCGCCAAACGTCTCCTGTAGCTGTTCGAATTGTCCTTTATTATTCTGATTGCTCTCTATTTATAAATTATTTAATCGTTGTGTATTTTATCATTAATCACAAGTTAACTGATTGAAGGCATGGGTCGCTAAGCATGTTCTGCAACCAGCATTTGAGTCACAGCCCAAGAAGGTTACGAACCGCCAACCTACTTAAATGTACCCTCTGCAGGACGCAAGACATCCGTCGGACGAAGGCTTCGAAGCCCAGTTGACGTGGAGAGTCTACGGACTGAGTGTCCGATCATCCCCTGAGTCATTGTCCGGCTATTTGGACACGTATCACCTGTCGTTGACCATACGGAACACAGGCGTAGACCCATTGACTGGTCTTGTGATGCAGGCGAGTCAATGTTTGATTGCTAGGGTATCGTTCGCAAACACCGTTCTTTCATGTTGAATTTGTATTTGTGTTTGCGTCGTATTTAATATGTTTATGGTATTTTATGTCGTCACAACTACTAACATTACCATTATCACTAGCACCTACCGTTACCACCAATTACATCAGTAAACATTAATGGAATTATAGTATATGTGAGTGTTGAACATGCTCAAAATATAATGGAAATGTCGCCTGCTGTGTGCATAGAAATGCCGTTGTGTGATTTTCATGTGTGTTGCTGGTTCAGAAAGTGAATGCGCCATTCACTGTGATGCTGACGGAACAAGCAAGCGGTCAGGTGTGTCCACTTCACCTGACAAACTGCCCAGTTGATACTCAGCTGGTGCCTGCTTCTGAAATTCGATTAAACATCTCTGTCGTCGGTAGGTATTTGACGTCCCGTTGTTGCTTAATACTCGTAAGCTGATGTTTAATCCTACATTTTATCCCAACGTTTTTGTTAAAAGTGTTTTTGTTTTCGTCTTCGTCGTCAGCACACGACCGACTTTTATTGGTCGTGTGCGAAAGACGCCATTAATTATGTGACATCAGTTTCGGAATACTATAATTACGCGCGAAACACCATCATCTAATCATCAATAGTCACGAAAAAGGATAAAAATAGGGACGAACGCCGTATAGCCGACTACGAGAACGGCAGCATGTGGGAGAAATAAAATAATTATCTCTGCTCTATTTTTATATTATTCGGCAGCAGACAATTTCGACGAAAATTAGAGAAAGATTAAACAATGTAAGCCCTAATATATGAAACGTTTCATACGCTGACGTCATAACTGTGAATAGACTTGGGTTCTCTGTCTATTATTCCACCAGGAGGACCTCTTAGATATCAACGGCCGTTGTTGTAGCAGGTATGGATGTTGCGCTCCGCCCATAAGTGAATGTAGCAGCTAACGTGGAGCTGACGTATGTCAAATTGGCTATGCATATAGGGCACACGAAATGTGCATGCAACGTGTGCATGGGAACATTTTGCAAGACTTTGCAAGGTGATGTAAAAATGGTTTCACACTTGTTCTTCTGTGTTGTTATTATCGCCCATCCAAGACTTGTTGACGATCACCACCAGCAGTTAAGTACTTAATGAACCGTGACTTATTTGACCGACCGCTACCTGGTGATGCATGATTGTGTCAGGTGGTTGGTTGACAACAACATTACGTCGTTTTGACGTTGGTCCTATTGATTGTCCAACCCTACCACTGACAACATTGACAGCAACCGACACTTGAATACCCGAAATCAGAAAATACCATGTGCGATGACCGTGACGGTGATTTGGCAGATCAAATCGTTGTGAACGAACTATTGTGTTTTATAACAAACAAAATAGACGTCCTGCCTACAAATACGATTGTTTAATTGTGTGATAATGTCTATGAAAATACATATGTTGAAGTAAGTACGTGTCTTTTGTTCGCCTCCTGCCATAAAGGTAACATACGCATCACCAGAAAAGGGCCAACAAAGAAAACATTCAAGACATCGTAAACAAATCCACCATAACAATGAGAACCTCTGTGCCTATGTTGCGAAAGATCTGTCAAATTTGCCGCCAATATCGTTTGACAATGTAGATGTCTCCCTCCTTCTACGAGTAGAGCGCCTCAACGATGAGGCTAGCGTTTGGGCGACGGGCTAAAAGCGCAATTTGACATTACACGAAAGCTCAATGATCGTATCATCAGTGTGGAAGCCACATCTCGCACTGGCGATGCGATCACTGATGCAACTCAAGTGAGTATTATGACAGATGCGACGGAAGCGACGGATGTGTCTGCCAATGCCGTCCAGGGATAGGATGTAGATATGCTACAGTTAACAGATAGCGCCAACGCTCCATAGTTGGTCTTCATTGACGGATAACATGCTGTTTTAGGCCAATTATAAAGTTATTGCTTAGACCCAATTGACAATTGGCTAAACACAGGGGATATTAAAAATATGCTTACATTACAAATGCTATTAAAACTGAATCTTCTTCAGTGGATCAGCCAGTCCGCGGATTCTTCCGTTTCGCGGTCACGTGCGCACAGGGATTGACTCGCTACGTTGACATACAAGGCAACTTCCGGCGGAAGATGCCAAAATTCGCCATGACCCCAAGTAGCATCAGCGCTAGTTTAACACGAGGAAAGCAATACACGTTTGTGGTAAGACATTGTTGTGCAGATTTAGAAACGTGCAGTAAACTTAATGTGAAAGAATAATTACTTCGAAGAATATTTATCATCGCATCTGCCAAATATACGTATGCATAAGTGCACACACACGCACGCATGCGCACACATGAAGGCACATGCGTACGCCATCCTGACGTTTGTTACACATGTATGCGTGTAGACATAAGCGTAAAAACACAATAATTAAATACTTAACGAAAATGCACATATATTCCCATGGGGGCCTATGTCGGACAGTTCATAACTGTTTTGGTAAGACTTGGATTTCTAAATCAGAATTCGTGCAGGTAAATTTGATCCATGTGAAGAAAATGGTTACGTCTGTCTGTCTCTAAATATGTTTTCTAAATTCTTAATATGGCGCCCCTTTATAAATGCGTCGAACTCAAAACCTTCCCTACAGCATCTTATTGCACGTAACCAACTTGAACATCGTTGTAGGTGAACGTGACGAACGTGGGTCTGCGTCCTGCAACGGGCGTCCGAGTTGACCTTCCGGACGAGCCACTATTGTCTCTTGTCTCCTTCGGAAATACGGCGGAACACAGCGAAGGAGACGGCACGTTGACATTGGCACCCGGCGATAGCGCCATCTTGGTGCTGGCCGCGTCAACGTCAGAACGGGAGCCACTTGGAAGACGCTCTGGATCTCTGGTGGTTCGATCACTGCAGATCGATGCCAGTATTTCATACAGGTCAGATTTATTCTCTTTGTAGATATGTGTTGAATGGCCTATACGATAGCACACAGAGGCTACTGTTACTTTACTGTTGCCCCTTCTAATATGAACGATTTAACCAAACGTTATTACAAAGAGTCACTCACGGGACAAGTTTGCGTTTTTAGTTATTAACTCCATCTACATTATGTTTTCGATCGTGAGATATGCTGTAACAGTAACGGACAGAGAACACATTCTAAAACATTGAATATATAATTGTGTGTGTGTCTGTGTCTGTGTCTGTGTTACTATTTTTTGCACAGTTTTTGTCCGTTGTTTCCACGCAGTTCTTTCACCAGCATGTACACGTTGCGCTTGGTGTGTGTTGTCCAGTTTCGTGCTCGTGTCGTCCGACAAACTCGACCTGACGGTGCGAGTGGAGGACGAGTTCACCTACTTCGCCGCTGGTCGGCCTCTACTGGCCGGGGCCAAGGTGACACTGAGAAGTCGTCTCCGCAGTGTCTCGCTCACCCAATACACCAACGAATCAGGTACAGGAACGTGTGAATCTGAATATGTGGCCGCTGGTGTATTCGAATCTGAACGTGTATTCTCTGGATACTAGGATCACATTGCGATCACGATCCTTAGCTAAGCACGAAACAACATTCAAAAGTCAATTATTTGACCTTGTCCACACACACATTATATACATTAATACACTGGTAATATGAATAATATATAAGGTCGGGAAGACTCCCGTTAAGACATATATTGTCGCTTGCACGGGAGCCACGCCACAAATGTAAACAATAACAACATGTACATAGCATGATCAGATTAGTAAATTATAATCAATGCTTTAAGAATTACAAATATAGCAATTATGGATAAAACAGTATGATTCATAATTTAGAATAATGTAATGTTTTATGTAACTTGAGAAACCATGTAGACTGTGTATTAAATTATCTCAATGATATGTCTCAACTTCGCAATATTTAATGCATTTTGGGGCAAATTCATGTTTGACTCTAGACATAAACAGATCACTTTGTTTACGTGTGCTGTGTTGATGAATGTCATAGTTGTGTGTACAAGGAATAACTTTGAGATATTCGGTAACTGATTGTTAATTAATTTGTAGTAGAATATTAGTTGCTGGTGTCTATAAATGTCATCCAACTATAGTAATTGAAGTGTTTTATAAATAGGTCTAGTCTGCGCATTGTATTTACTTAGGGATATTATTCGCATTGCTATTTTCTGTAATTGGAAAATTCGATGTGCCCGATGACCCCATAAGAGGATACCATAATAAATACGAGGGAGAATACGAGAATTACACATAATATATAATGTTTTAAGTGATAAAAAGTATTTAAGTTGATTTATAATTCCTGTTGTTTTAGTCATTTTATTTGCTATTTTGCTTGTGTGACTCTGCCAGTTTAAACAGTTATTTATGGTAATGCCTAAAAATGTAAATCATTTACACCTTCAATGTGTGTCCCATCTGTTTCTAATAGAGGGTACTCTACTTTCTTTTGAGGCATATGAAAATCATCAATTTAGTTTTTTGGGTACTTAATGACAGTTTATTTGCTTTCAACCAATCGCTAACCTTTGTGAGTTCGCTTTGCATTTGGCCTTCTGAAACTTTAAATGACATTAGTGTACTAGTAAATATAGTGTCATTTGCATAAGTTACGAATTTAAAAAGGTCGCTCGAAAATGCTATGTCATTGATATATATAATAAACAAGAGTGGTCCTAAAATTGAACCTTGTGGAACGCCAGTTGTAACGACTGTTTCCTTGGATTTAACGTTTTCAATTTATATATATTGTCTACGATTGTATAAATAACTCCTACAAAGATCAAGTGCCGTATCATTTAATCCATAGTAACTTAATTTATGTACCAATGTATTATGATCAATTGTGTCAAATGCTTTTGATAAATCAAGGTATATATTAAATCGCGTAGCCGATTTATCAAGCTTATGTAGAATTCTATCCATAATTTCGAGTGTCGCAAATTCAGTAGAATGTTTCTTTCTAAAACCGCTTTGGCTATTATTGTATAACATCTTGGAATGGAAATATTCGTGTATTTGATCAAACATTATCCTTTCCAACAATTTTGAAATAGTTGGCAAGATTGCAATTGGACAATAATTGTCAAGGTTATAATTATCACCTTTTTGGAAAAGTGGAATAACTTTAGCAATTTTTTATTTGTTTCGAAATATATCAGTTATTATGGATTGATTGATAATTAAGGTGACTGCTTTGCCAATATCATGTTTTATCAATTTTAATATTTCGGTTGATATACCATCTATTCCACAACTTGATTTTGGAGGTAAGCGATTAATTATGCTGATAGTAGTGTCTACTTCAATTGGTTTAAAACTGAAGGTGTGAAGTGTTGTGTTTTTCAAATAATCTTTATAGGATTTACCATCAGTTGTAGTTAACTTAGACGCTAGAATTGGACCAATATTTGTTTTAAAAAAACCGCGTTAAATTGATTAGCAATAATGCATTTATCACTTACCATTTCTCCGTCCACTTTGAACGAATTCGGAAATTGTTCTTTCTTTAGATTTTTCTGAATAATTTCTTTAATTAAGCACCACGTCTTTTTAATATAATGTTTATGCTTTTCAAAACTGGACTGATAATGCATTTGCTTAGCCAGTCAAATATTTCTTTTAATAATTATATTATAAGTATGCATATTAATTTTGAGTTTACTGTATTGATCCGTAATTACCGGACTCTGTTTTATTCTTGCATACAATTAATTTCTAAACTTAATTGACCTAATAATGCCCTCAGTAATCCAATGTGTTTTCTTATGTTTATTTATTTTTCTTTATTTATCAAATTTTATTATTTTAATAGGCGTGATCTTTTCCATGGCAGTACTAAAATGTTATCAAGAATAGCATAATTTTTATTGGGATCTGCATAAGTATCCTTGTTAAGTTTATCATAAATATTTGATATTTGTATTTCAATTTTAAATTTATTGAGTGAGTCAGGATTATGTTGCTTTATTTATATAATTCTTGGTGTAACATTAGAAGTTTCGAGATAGTTCAGACAAAGAAAATAAGGAAAGTGATCAAAAATGTTGCTTATAAGAATACCAGCTGAGGATTTGACGAATCTTTCAGACAGATTGCATAAACAATTATCAGTAAGTGTTCCACGGTATTCTGACAGTCTTGTTGGCAAAGTGATTTTAGGGAAGAAACCATGTGAAGTTATTGTATCGAAATAGTCACATGTTATGGGTTTTTCGTTAATTTTCAGCAAATCAATATTGTAATCACCCACAATTATGATGTCACTTTATATTTTGGTAAATCTGTTAATTTAGATGCAAATTCGTCTGTAAATGCTTGGTAGTTCTGAATTATATCTCTGGGTGGTCTGTACATATTTCCAAGATTAATTTTTTTCTTCATAGCATAACATGACATTTCAATAAATTGACCTTCCCATACGTCTAGTAGTAATTAGTATAGATATCTAATGATTTGTAGTTGTATCTGTTATAACAATAGATAGTCAGGGCAGTGTGTGCACTACACATTTTACCTTGGCATATTAATTTATAGCCATCTATTTGCAATAATGAGGTATCAACTTCATCATCGAGCCACGTGTCTTGTAAACATAGAGCACTGATATCATGGCCACTGTTTTTAAATATATCTAGTTTTATCTTAATTTCGTCAATTTTTGCATTTAAACATTGCCTGCTTAGACTGAGCACGATAAATTTATTTTGTAAGTTGTCATCGTCAAAATAAGGTGATTGCTGGAGTGTTTCAATGTCCCCATCTTCATTAATTTCATCTGTTTTTAAAATGTGATAGAGTTTTTCTCTAGACCACCAAATTTCTCTAGAAAATTGTTGTTACCACTCATAATCGATATAAATAGAACACAACACACCCATCTTGTAAACATGCACTACTACTACTCGTAACGAAAAAGCTGCATAAGCATTACCCTGGGCAAAATACAAATATGATTTGGAAACGAGACTGTTATGGACATTTCGCAGACACGTATGCTACAACGTACTTATTGTATCAACAAGAAACGTGTGAGAATATAATACAGCATACGCATTCCCAAAAATTAATATGATTATTTTATATATTTTTGACTTTTGGCTCCTGACAGTTTCTTTGCTGAGGTTAAGTAAGTAAAACATATATTTCGGCAGTCTCGTAATACACCAATGCCATAGAGCCAAGCAGTTATCGAAAAAAGAACGATGTTTATAATCCATTCTGTGCACACAAACATGTTAAAGAACAATATGTATACGTTTTTAAACTACTTACATTTAAGTACAAGTTCTATGCAATTATGATACTTCTTACGTCCAACATAATTATGCATATGGTTGTCTGTGTGAGAATCATTGTCAACAAAAAAAGAATAAATGAAAATACAAAATACATTTAACAAACGAACATCGCATATGTTGAAAAGTGCATGAATAACTTTTCCAAAGTAGTAGTCTTCTGCTAGCCGGCTATCCAGTATGTAGAAAACAATTAGGAAAAATGAAAATTAATAAACCTGATGGCTAAAAAGGCATCGTACTTGTAACAAAAATAACTGAAGTTTTCACTTTGTGAATAGTACAACAAAATTACAATACAAGAAGAACAAAATATTGAATATAATTTTCATTGATGTTCAATATAGCGTAGGCCGACTGACATTTGACATGGCAGTCTGTTGTTGATGATGACGAGTGTGAATGGGCGGCGGCATCAGCCCGGCCCTCGGTCACGCTAACCGGTCACGCGAAGTTCAAGACTTTCGCGGTGTGGATGTCTTTTATCAAACCGGCATTGGTTTACATGAGGACTCGCCCTGCATATGTCCAGCAGGCCATTATCGTTTTCTGACGTTTCAGAGTTCGCGTCTAAAAGGTCAGGGCAGCTCGCTTCGCCGTTAGGTCTTCGTTTACGTATATTGGTTCGTCAGAGTGTTGCCTGTTGTGTTGCTTCAGTTGTCCGCGGAACACTTCATCACGGATCGCCTCACTCCTGAATCGAATGATGATCGGGCGTTTTCTTGGGCGACCCTGCTTGTCTTGTTTGGGCCGAATCCGGTGGCTTCGTTCCAAATCCGTTGGAACGATGCCCGTCAGACCCATCTTCTCTTTCATCACAGCGAGCACCAGATCGTTGGTGTTTTCCATGCCGCTTCAGGGATTCCCTGGATACGGAGGTTGGGACGCCGGGAATGCTGTTCACACCTGTCTTCCTCCGCATCCAGGGCGTCAACTTTCTGCTCCAGGCAGCGGATACGCGCGTCTTTTGCTGTGACGATTGCCTAGAGATAACTGAAATCTTGTCGAAGGATAGTCGCGTGGTGTTGCAAGGCAGCAGACATCGTCTTAATCAGAATTGGAGAAATCAGTTCAACTACATCAAAAAAGTGTCCGGCTCAGAAGTCGACTTGCGTCGCGGTTTCACACTCTTTCGCGGGTGCCCCCTCGCTGACTTTAGTCTTCCAGCTCTGCCGTGATGCACGACTGAATGATAGCGTCAATGGCTTCGAAC
Source organism: Escarpia spicata (assembly GCA_963995525.1). Lineage (NCBI taxonomy): Eukaryota > Metazoa > Annelida > Polychaeta > Sabellida > Siboglinidae > Escarpia > Escarpia spicata. The sequence goes on from OZ023214.1 coordinate 25,382,474, forward strand.
GACATGTCTTGGCGCGCGCACTGACGCGGAACGGAACGAGTAGAGTTATGTTATTATATAAGTGCGTCCGACACTTAGCTAGGACCGGCAGATGTGTCCAATGCGGGGCTGGGCGAAAATAGAGGCCAGACCGGCATACCGTCTCAAGAAATAATAAAATCACGTTGAAGCACTCACATTCAAGAATAATACGGCCCCGAACATCACCACAACGCAGCACCAATCAACATCACGAACAAACGGCAGCAGCGAACCGGCCAGCTCTGAGGTCTAAATCACCCAGACATTGCAACACACATGCACGTGTGTGATAACTTGTTTAGGACCATCGAACAGATGGTTGTATAGCAAAAACTACGTTGTCCGTTCGATGGCATATAATTTGTAAGATACCAGTGTTGGCGTTCCGAGCGATGCACGACCTCGCGCATGAATACACCGCAGACATGATTGTTAAATACATTCCGGACCGTCAGCGTCCCTCCGTCGGTAGCCGTCTCCTTTTACATGCCTCTTAATTAAAATTAGACCGTGTAAAACAGTTTTGTAACAGCTACAAACGGGCGTTTCAGTCTTATTGTTTCTGGCTCCGTTTGTCCTCTCCATTATTTTTATTTATTGTCTTTATGCAATATTTGGTAATGTTTTTGTCAATCTCTTTAGCGAACTTGCAAAGCTTGTTCAACATAGGCGATCCAGGTATGACTGTAGGACACAACCGTGAAAAGTGGACTTCTGAGACGGGCAAAGTCACTTTTGAATCTAGCCGTTTTAGTTACAGAGGTGTTAGCAAACCCCTCGTGCTTCCCACTTCAATTAAATGAATAAATATATTTTGTCTATTGTGCACAATTGCTTGTACACGAAAGGCGACTCTGTAAAAAGAGAAAAGTCTAATCTCTAAACTGTTTACTATGGTGTGCCACGAACCCCATAATTAGCATTGAATGTGAAGAGGTTGGATCCGGTTTCAGTTTTCTTCTCTTCCACACAGAGGATCACTGGTTATCGTGAAGACAGCATTTCATCGTGTGTTCGAATTAAGAGAAACATAATGGTGTTTTGGAAGGGCGAGAACGGCTGCACCAAAACAAACAGGCCATTCAGTTATTATAAAACTGGACTACATTGACATCTTTTGGTGAGACCAATTAGCTGAACCTCTCTCAAGAAAAGAATATATGGTTCATATGTTCACAGCTCAAGGCAAGGTTGCCAGCTCACTTTGTTGGTATTGTCGTATCCACGCTCTCCAAATTGTCAACGCCACTTGACGAAAACGAAGAGTAGTGTCCTTTAGCTGATATCATGCCGCACATACTTTCCACGGAAGAGTCCATCCTCGGATATTACCAAAGTATGGAAGACTGTGAAAACAATGCATTGATAACGATACTTTTTCAATGGATGAAGGAGTCGTCAAAGTTGAAAGACGAGTTCATTGGCCTGCGAGAAGATAGCAAATTGAACGGGGGTTCGCGATGTACAGGTGTGGAGAACTGGCATTTCTACAAGTATCAACATTAAAAGCAAGATACAGAATAATAATATTATAATGATTTTTTAATTAACTGCGATGTGCTCGAATTGTGACAACGCCTCGTATCACAATTTCAAAGCTTATCACGAAGATGCAACTTCAACCATATAGATACTTCCATCACTAAAGGTTTTCTTTTTGTACATTTGATCTTAATTTAAAGGTTGGGAAGCCAATGTATATCTAATGTTACATGTTACTAATACATTATTAAGAATTTCAATTACGCGACTAAATGCTCTTTCAACAATTTGGGTATTTTAAAGTGGAGGGTAATTATGGTGTTGTTGTCTCGCTGAAGGGGTAATAAAGCCAAAAAGGTTAAATACCGCTGACTTAGATACACTACCGTTGTTATACGTGGACGTCGAAAGTTAGATATCAATACAATTCTGCGACGACCGATCAGTGAAAAAGTGCCGGAATCAATCAATCAATCAATCAGTCAGTCAGGCAGTCAGGCAGGCAGGCAGGCAATCAATCAGGCGATCAATCAATCAATCAATAGACAATTAAAGACATCCACCTTCTCTTGGTCGATGCACGAATTCGGGAAAACTTATGTTCTGTTCGTGTGCAGTTGTTTGTTGTACATGTGAATCTGTGAGATATATTGATGATATATCGATGACGTCCACAACAGGTATCACGGTGTTCTCCGACATCAGAGAAGACTATTACAGTCTGTACACGAGCGCTACCAAACACATCGGGGACACTCGAGTGATCCTGGCGACGCCCTCCGACAACGACGTGCGAGTCTTCCTGCAGAGAACGGCCGTTACATACAGGTGAGGCGTGACATTGAGTTGAGGTAGGTGTGTGTAACGTATCTTCATCTATGTGTTAATACGCTACGTTTGTGGTGGTCTGGAAGTATATCCTACCTGGTGTAGACGATCTCTCGCCTCTTTCCGTGTCCGCTCGCTTCCTTGGACCATTGACCTCTCAGCTACCATTTCATGTTGTATTTTAAATAACACAAACGTAGTTTAGTATAGGTATTTCCTTGCGTATACCTGATATGATTTTCTACTTATCGGAGACTTGTGGGAACAGCGGCGATGACCTTTCACGAGGAGGACACTGGAGCTTAATGCTCGTGTTAGTGGGATATGCAACTGGCGACAGCAGAAATTAAATATCAGCAAAAACTGGTTTAAGATGAACATACTGTAACGGTTATACTTGCTGTCTTTGGTGCGTTGTTCCTTGGATGGGTGTAAGCTGGTATAGTTTGTTGGCAAACAGTTACAACATGTCACATAGTAATCGGCCATAAACTTGTTGCTTGCATTTCATTGGTATAACAAACGTTTCTCCTTTCAACGTATTGTGAATTGTGCTAATTTGTGAACTCAGCGTTGTCACAACAGGACTTCTGTATCTGGTTGTCTCATCTTCTCACACCGGATTTGAACGTCGTTCACGCGCGAAGTCTGGACAGGTGGTATAAAAGACCTCAGCATGCATTGTCGCCGTGCACTATAGCCACGATACTTATACATAAAGACTAATGTAATGGAACTACCCAAACTGTAATATGTTTATATGTTGCATTTTAGTTGGGTCGTGAAACGTGTGACGTTCGAAGACGAGTACACGGTCACGCTAGAAGCGACATTTGAGACACACGTTCCCATGCCCGTCGTGACGATTAAACCACTAGAACTCGACTTGGAGGTCCTCCAGAGAGGACTGATGCCTGTCATCAACTTTGAACTCAAAAACCACGGTCTGATCCGGGCTGAAGACGTCACCTTTGCACTGCCCGCGAGAAACAGTCATCCTTTTATGCACTTCGAAATGGTACGAAACAGCTAACGACGTCATGTAGTTAACTGTTTTTTAATAAAAATATTTCTGAAACAAGCCGAGCAGACGTAATGGAACGGAGGAAGAACCGTAATTCTATAGTAACAAATACTTCACTAGCGTTATCCCCGTTTGGAAAATATATTTAATTGTGAGTTTACTTCTCCTAACCTGTTTGACTACAATACACAAATATACCAGTTATGACCAATGGTCTGTAGAAATTAACAATATGTTAAAGTTAAAATTGTGAATCGGTAAAGATAACCTTCTACTAAAGGTAAAACATATACGATCTTACACATGGTCTACATGGTGCCGAAACAAAGACTGTTTACAAAGTAAATCATTACAGATCAGAATTACTTGAGAGATGGTGTTTTAAATAAATTGTACGCATTGGATTACATATATCAGAGATATAACAGTTTTAATGCTGAATGGAGTAAACATACAACTCTTCAATAAAGTACAGAAACGTGAACTATTATATGTTGCTATATAATTGGAAATGAAGCTATCAGAATCAGAACCAATCAGAATAAATTCATTATTGGCAACTTTTCAGTTGGATTGTACATACATTCATGATAAAATACACAAAGCCATACAAGTATAATATTTTGCTAGAAAACACACGAAATTATGTTAAAATAATTAGAGACCATTTTGTACACAATAAACGTAATGCGATTACACTAAATGTACTCATGAATAAATATACCAAAACGACCCGTGACCACAACACACTCAATGAGGCGCTTTATATTAAAATGTGTGCATTATAATTGCATTACCAATTTTATTTACACATTAGATAAATTAATTACATTAAAACAAAATAAATTACTTTAAATATTACAATTATCTGTTAAGACATACATAATAAAAATGTCAGTGTTCTGACAGAGTCCTTAAACACCACGGTATTAAAGGGAATAAAAACACCTATTGCTTGAATTCATATTATATTAATCCTATCCTGGTATATATTTCCATATCCACCAAGCCAAAAAAATCCCAAAAATTCTATGAATTAGAAATTCCACTTTTCATGTTGTGCATCCGGACATATTCCAATATTCATATTTTTGGCGCGTGTTTCGGGATACCGCGATGTGACGTCACATATAACGTATACTCGCATCAAGCCGACCCTTTCCATGCATTCAGAGCATGTTTACGAGGGTAGCTTTTGGGTCGAAACGAGCGTCAGAATGAGTTATTGTGCGATATTCCGATATAATACAAACACTAGTCATCATAGAGGAACAAGCAGTTATCTTACGGTTCCACATTAATCCAATTTTATTCAAAACAATGAATGCGAATGGGCCTACAAGTCGACCAGGTTACGCTGAGCTTCGGATCGGTTTCAGAATAATTATATTTATTGCAACCCACGGGGGATAATCTACACCAATAAACATACATAGCAAACATATATTGTATCCAGCTATAGAAAGTAACGTGTATAATCTCATAAAATCATTAGAATATCGATATATGAATTTGGTTTATATTACTTCGTGAAAACATAAACAGAAAAGTGTCAAGAAAATCAATGGTTTGGTGTCAGGCTTGAACCAGCGTCGCCCGATTGTAAAACAATTGACACGAAACCATCGTGTCTACCGATTGAGCTACCGACATCAACGGAAATTCACTGACTGATTTAAGTTATTATGATAAATTGTACAACTCCTCCTTCATATATCGATATTCTAGTGATACTATGAGATTATACACGTTACTTTCTGTAGCTGGATACAATATATGTTTGCTATGTATGTTTATTGGTTTATTTGCAATCGATATAATTATTCTGAAAACGAGCCGAAGCTCGAAACCTGGTCGACTTGTAGACCCATTCGCATTCATTGTTTTGAATAAAATTTGATTCATGTGGAACCGTAAGATAAGTGCTTGTTCCTCTATGATGACTAGTGTTTGTTTGAATATCGCACAATAACTCATTCTAACGCTCGTTTCGACCCAAAAGCTATCCTTGTAAACATGCACTGAATACATGGAAAGGGTCTGCCTGATGCGAGTATATGTCATGTGTGACGTCACGATACCACGTGATCGATTTTTATGTATGTTTTAATGTTCTCAAATGTTGCATACAATGTTAAACTCTGTGTACACATGGAAAACGGATTTTAGGTAATGCCTTGTTTTGATTTCCTTTAATACATTTTTGTCGCGATTTGTATTCGCTATTGGGACAGGTAACTCGTTAAATGATCTAAGTGCATATGGAACATTTCAAATCTGGCAGTAAGTATTCAATTTGTGGTCACCACGCTTCATTTTAACAAAATACTCTTTACACAAGTAATTGCGCCTATCGTGCAACGTTGCAGACCATCCTTGTAGGTATACCCAGGATATATTGTTTTAAGACTCCGTTTTTGAATTATCTCCATGTTGTCCGATATGTATTTAGGCAAATTTATATATATATATATATATATATATATATATATATATAGGGAGTGGAGAGGACGGTTGAACGCTTCAGCATGAAGAACGGTTCAACACAAAGTTGAGTGGTGATCCATGGTAACGAAAAACTTATTCAGTTAACTTGATACATATTTTTTTACGGAAGTAAAGTAGTAGCATTCATTATCCATGATTTATATCAGCTAGTTGACATTTTATGTTCAGTAATATGATGCACTGTCCAAAGCAGTTTCACTTTGCAGATTTCCAGTGTGCCTTTCGATGCACTCGAAGTGGTTGACTGCCCGAATATTTACTTAGATCATTTAAATAAGTCTTTGGTGCCTATGAAGTACAGTCGTTCCGGAAGTCGTTGTCTTTGTCTTTGTTGAGCATATCACGAATATGAATACGAATACATTAATTTCCAATATACAATTGGTACATATAAATACGTATCAAATATACAGCTTTTTAAATAAGGTAGAAATATAAATAGATAACATTTATATAAAATAAGGTAATAAGTTAAAACGGTTAATACAAGTTACTTATAAGTTATCAAAATTGTATGCAGTAATTAAATAAATGTGTAAAACAACGCTTCACAATATACAGTGAGTCACATCACATCTCTTGTACGAATGTGCTTCATTTACAGGACGAAGATGAGCTTGGAAGTATTGATGCAAACACTACAATGTTCGTTCCGGTTCGTGTCGTCATTGACGAAGCCAAGAAACAGAGTTATGTTGCAAAATACGGTGGGACCATCTCCAAGCGAAGCAACCCGTGAGTAGCACTAGGACCTTACACTGTGGCTATGATAACTGAATAAAAATAGTTAATATAACGAATTATTTTAAATACTGTAATTTTGTATGCATGTTCTGTGTCTTTTTTGAGAGCCTTGTCTTCCAGAGGGCGCACCTGAGTCTAATTCCATATGGCCAATCGGATATAATATAATGCATCTAAATATAATTATAACATATATAACTACACAAGAAACGTCTTTTGCATGATGGTTTCATATCCGCTCGTAGACATTATTATGCGTTAATTTAATACCGATGTCATGTTATTCTGTGCTCTTATGCAAACCGAAACCTAATATATATATATATATATATATATATATAGACAAACGTAAATGACGTTTTATCACTACTGTGAAGAAACCGTGATTTTGTTGATGCGTTGTCGGACCTCCTTTCCTGAAATCTTCGTCATGCCACATGACTTTACCATTCTGGGATTCAGTCTTTCCAAATATGCTCGCCGTGTAATAGGGTTCTGGGCATCATGTCTTGTATCCAGGATCGCCTGCCTTGCCCTCGCATTGTATGCCGGCTACACCTACCTCTGTGACCGTGCCCGCTTCAATCAACTGAAGGTTCCGTTACGAAATTTAATGAACGAAGCCTGTGGTACCGGCGTACTTGGTCCGGGTCATGTTTGGAATGGACCCAACGATTTCGGACCCGGGAGAAGTAGTGAGTAAAACCTCCGTAGTGTGTGCGTGCGTGTGTGTGTGCGTGCGTGTGTGCGTGCGTGTGTGCGTGTGTGCGTGTGTGCGTGTGTCCGTGTGTGTATGTGTGTATGTGTGTATGTGCGTGCGCGTATGTGTTTGTGCGTGTGCGTGTGTGAGTATGTGTGTGCGTGCGTGTGTGTGTGGACTGGCAACAACTATAATGACGTCTTTAAAACTGTTTCATCAGGTGGCAGGACGGAATTGATACCAGTGACTACAGGACTGACGTGTGACCAAGCACAAGTGTGCATTGAGGCGGCACTGGGATGTGCTTTTCCCGTAGCAAGCGTCATATTTTGTATCCGTGATCTCGTCATGCTGTCCCCACCGTACACTCTCTCTAACATTGGCAGCGTAGTTGCCAACTGCGGCTCTTTGTTTCTCCCCGTCGCCGGGTAAGTAAGGTGTATGTGCATATCCCAGTTCGCCGTTGCTAGTATCACTGGCTGTGGAGTAGTCTACCAATCACGTGGCGCCAGTGTATTAATGTAGCAATGTTCTCGAGCAAGCACAGCAGACCCTTTAAATGTATATTTCCTTTACGTTATTTACCATTTAACGTATTTGATGTTAGTTAATTTATTAATTCAATTGATTTATTTATATATACATTGATAAATGTTCAATGTTTTCATTTGCTAAGGGTTATTTGATTGTTTAAACAAACATTTTAACTACATATATATTATCAGGCTTTGCGGAAATGTAATTAATGTCAAAGCCTTTAATTAATCAGGAAGGAGCATGACGTGACTGTTACAATAAACATATAAACGTTGTAATGGGAATGCTATGGTCACCAACGTTTGCGCCTGCAGCTGACACGGTATATGATGATGATGATGATGATGTTTCACCAATTTGTTTCAACCGGAGATTGTTAAGATAAAAAGAGCATCATGACCAGATGTCCCGGTTCCATTTGACCCATTTGGCGTGTTTCATTGTTTATGTACGTGTTACTACTTACAAACTATGCCCCTTCCAGAAATTGGTCTTGCAATTTCAGCCACTTCTCCATTCCATAGAATATCTACAAATGTAACAGTATGATTCTACCTCTCAGTTCACTTATAATTATTTAATCTTATACTGCAACCGTGTATGTGAACTGGCTGTATACTTGGCTCCGTTGTCAACCAGTATGTGTACCTTTTCTCACCGATTGATTAATTTGTTATTTCGTTTTTCTAACATGTATTAGAAATACCGCAAATAGTAGATTGTATTCGTTTTTCCTTTTTCGTACTTCAAATATGAAAACGAACACTGTTTGCGTTTTTCCTTTTTCTTTCGCCAATTTCAAAACGAAAAAGGAAAAAACGGTATATACACAGACCCGTATATATGTCTGTACTGCTTGCTTAATGGCCACCTCCTTGTGACGTTGAACATCATACTCTGTGTGTAACAACGCGCTGTGCTGATTCAGGTGTGTCGCCTCTCTGTTGTTGTGCGTCGAAGCTGTTACACGCAGTTCTCGACGTCGACGAAGTTTGCTTACGAAAGATCAGCTCGGTCCTGAACTATCCAGGCGAATCATTGCAGCTACCAGATACGGCTTTCTTGGGCAGGTCGTGTTCGACGACGATAACTGGTGAGTAAATTATATTATTGTTTCGATTTTCTAGGATTATTTCAATATTTACTGACGTTCCCACTCAAGAAACATGTTTTTGATTTTCAAAGATTTTCGATGCATCAGCAGAATGGTTTGCCTCGCTACGACCATGCGTCTGGTCGTGTAGGAAGCACTCTGTAGTATGTTGCTTACTTGTAACATAGCGCAGCAATCCAAATGACGAAAACATCGTGTCGACGTTTAGTGCTGGTTGTGCCGTTCATTCTCGAAATGTATCTTATTGCATCGTGCGGTACACAGACATTATAACTGTTCAAAACACTTTACAATTCACCCCCTGGCAGACCTGCTTATTAGAACACCATATCATATTTACTGGGAATCATTCAGCCACGCTGCACGTTATAATAATAATAATTAGAACATTCATAAAGCGCCGTGACTCCAGGTTACGTAGGCGCTGAGACAAAAAGAGTAAAACAGTCGAGATTTTATAAACATAAAAAATAACACTAAAAAATCCAAGATCATAAAAACGTGGCACCAAATGTCCAATCAAATTATCATCAAGAAACTTATAAAAAAACAGCATTATAAATATAGGATCATAAAAACATAGCATAGAATAAATAAATAATCATAAAAAAATACAATCGAGCGACAACATTAAACGACAGTGAACGTTCAGGAGTAGAAGGCTGTTTGAATAGGTGGGTCTTTAGGAGTCTTTTGAAGTTACTCACCAGTTATACGCAAAGACTATTCATACACAAATACCAACCGTTGTCTATCACCGGGTACTCATTTGTGCAGCTGAGTTAGCTGGAACAACGTGGAATGAAACAAAATTGCCGAAGATTCGAAGCTGAAGCATTAGGATTCGAACCCAGAATCTATTTATTGAAAGTCCGAGAGTCCCAACACTACGCCGCAGTGCCCGACAAAAGTACACCTGAAACATAGAGCTCGTGCGGAGGACAAACCAACCTAGCATCGATTAACACACAAACAACACACACACACACACACACACACACACACACACACACACACACACACACACACACACACACACACACACACACACACACACACACACACACACACACACACACACACACACACACACACACACACACACACACACACACACACACACACGCACGCACGCACGCACGCACACACACACACACACACACACACACATACACACACACACACACACACACACAATCGCCAGCCTGTCCTGTCTGATCCGCACTCTTCGAGTTGTTTTTGGGGAGATGCCGACGTCGGCGATATACGCCTTAATGCAGTCTTTTATAGCTCTTGCGAGGTCTGCCTGTCTGGACGAGCTCGCTGTATAGCAGTTGTTTTATTGTACAGCGCAAACGTGCCGCTTGTAGGTTCCAGGTCGATTGTCGTGAATGGTGGGAGAATGTCATGCAACCAAACATGGCAGACAACAGCGACGGCGGAAAACTCATCACGCAGGCCGAATTTGACATTATACACACGTTTCCGCTTCCGGTCAACGTAACGTGGGCTATGGCGAACAGATTAATTATGCGTTACAACACCACGTACTACAACTGGGATCACGGCACGCTGCAAGGGGACAACATGGTTGACTATGCGAAGTTTAATACGTTGGCAAAACAGATCGAATCCGACTTGGAAACAGCGAAACAGGTTTGAGCTAAAACTTGCAAGGGTAGCAGTGTGGACAGGAGGAAAGAAACTGAAACTAACATATTGCAAATTTGCAACCCGTTTGAACCAAATCATGGTGATTAATTACACCAGCTTTATGTCGTTATATAATTACCTCTAATTTGTTGTTAGGCTATCACCATCCAAAGAGGTGCACTATTTATTAATAATTAAGCATTGCGAAACCATGGATGCCCACTCAGAAAAATGTTAATATCGGAGAGAGTTTTATATTTTAGTTAGTTATGATATAATTCGTATACGTCATTGATAAAAATCCTCCAATAGATACTCCAAATATACTTCAAGTTCTATGATTTAGAAAACAACAAATTGATGTATTTAGATATGAACTTAGTTGGTACAATAAAAAGAAAACATAATGATGTTTTATATTACCATTGTTGTGGGTTACACATTTTCTGTTCAGGCTGGATTCAGTTCCATCGGAGACTGGTATAAAGACGCGTCGAATGCGTACAAGAACGCTGAAAAGGCAAGTCAACATGCCTTTTTTACAAAATATTAAATATGTTTATTGTTAGGTTATTATTGTTAGTGTGTGCGTGTGCGTGTGCGTGTGCGTGCGAGCGCGTGTGTGCGTGCGTGTATGTGCGTTGCCGCGCGTTTTGATGTGTGGACGCGCGTGCATTCCCGTCCGTTTCTTTGCGAGCGTGTGTGTACTTCTGTGTGTGTGTGTGTGTGCGCGCGCGCGCGCATGTGTGTGTGAGCGTGCGTGTGTGTTACCGCGCGGATTGATGTGTGGGCGCGCGTGTATTGCTGTCCGTACGGGCGAGCGCGCGCACGCGCATGTGTTTGAGTGTGTGTGCGCGCGCGAGCGCGCATGTGTGCGTGCGTGCGTACGTATGGCCAGTTGACCCAGTTCAATTGGATACACATTATTAAAGAGTGTACTTGGCGTTGCGATAGGGCGAAGACAAGAAAGTCTGTGCAAAGGTGCGTATTCGAATTCAACAACGACTCGCTATCACCCGAGACGCCTTTGAGGCGACGCTAGAACTAGACAACGGAGAGTCAGACAGACTGGCCGGAATCAAGGTGGTGGTGGTCATTGTTGACCACACAACCAAGGAGAGCGCTGAGTCCAAGTTTGCCGTGGGTAAGACATCCATTTATAATAAGTAACTAACTTATTTTAAGTCAGTTTAAAATTTTACTTCCTTCAGTTATGTCAGTATCATTTAACGATAATTAATTAATGACTGTAGATATCAATAACAATATTCGGTGCAACAAAAATAATTACACGATATTATTTCTTTATGGTTATTGAAAATAACTGATGAAATCGTTAAATGTCGACTAATTATATAGATGGACCATATTATGTAATACCATTGAACACTCGTCGTAGCTACCGCCAACCATATTTCAAACGTTTGGTCGTCACACTTCAAATTGCATCCCCAGGCGAACCGGAAGTAACAGGCATGGGAAGTGTCGACGGGGAAGGGGTGTTAGAGATGGGAGTTGCGGGAACAGCCACCTGGCTCGTCATCCCGTATTCGGAGGCTGCTCCCACACACGATGTCCAGTACGATATCGGAGGCACTCTCTACTACACGGTCGGTAGCCAGAACATCACGGTGCCGCTCTTCCCGGAAACAATCACCGTCACTCCGGACCCACGTCTCTACCTCAACTATTTCCTCGAAAGGAACGTGCGCAGTGACGACCCGATGACCGAAGGTACGTTTGTGTGTTCAACGGTATGTTTTCCGACTCATTCCACTGTATTCCCAGTTCGCTAAGACCCACGTTGAGAGCGTACCATATCTTTGTTACTAAAATGTGTTTAATGGACACAACATGAAATGCGTTTTGGTACTTACAAAAAACCCGTTATGAGAAATCATGCTCCAAAGGCTTGAATATACATACGTTTGCGTAAAAGTACGCTACTTCAATTGCATATTTTGACTACCTGTAGACAGTTAATATATTGTCATAACGGAGATGAGTTTATATTATAATTCTTAGCAGCAGTTAACATCCAAAAATCAGTCAAACGATCCCTATGCTTCATTTTGGCCTGAATCTCAAAATACGTGTAAGTGCAAGGATACTAAATTCATGATGAAGGGTCACATGTATTACATGAATAGCATAAAGTATAAAGTCAACATATCTGACTTTCAAAAAGGTTCAGTATAGATCATATAAAATAAAAAATTCGCTCTGGAGCATTCGCGACGACCGTTGTTTACGTTACACAAATTCGTGTCTTTCTTGAAGAACCAGTCAATACAGTCACGGCTTTTTAGCCTTGTTGTTCGATTTAAAACAAAGGTTTTCTCCACACATTACGAACATGTTGTATAACAAGATACTGTTTTCGGTTTGATAACTTTACTGAACGAACTCTCAAGTTAATATGTGTTAGCTTATAGAGTGCGGTAATAATGCTAACTAGCATATATATATATATATATATATATATATATATATATATATTACACGCCGATGCAGCCTTTTTGCGGTGAATGAGAACGTACTACTTCACAGTATCTCAGTATCTTCAACCCAGCGTTACGGCGGACAATAAAAACAGTTTTTTAGATGTTTACATGATAATGTTGCTTGCTACTATTCAAACGAAACACATACAATAATTACACACTTTACCCAATCAACTATACATGTTTTAGTTTATGTACGTATTCGCTTTGTGATGACTAGTGTTTATGAATGATAACGAATTGTGATACATTCGGCTCCATTTTAGTGTTTTCTGCATTTAGAAGACAAAGAAAGAGACGATTACTCTAGTTTACTAAACACTTCATATGTAACGTATCAACACTGCTTTATTCCTAGTAGATGTCAGTTGATATATACGTCAGACGTTTACTGTTATTAGTGTGTGCTTTTGGAACAGACGTTATCGAGCCGACAATACCATACACACTGGGGCTGCTCATTACCAACGACGGATACGGGGCAGCTAGGAACATGAGAATAACTTCCGGCCAACCAGAGATCATCGAGAACGAGAAAGGTTTGCTGATCACCTTCAAGATCATTGGAGCGCATGTCGACGACAAGCCAGTGTCACCGTCGTTGACTGTCACATTTGGTGACGTTCAGCCACAGTCGACGCGGGTCTCCAGATGGCTGATGACGTCAACACTTAAAGGGACTTTCAGCAACTACACGGCCACCTTTGAAAACATCAACCCACTAGGTAGTTGTGTGATCCAGTAGTCTGTATACTGTTGCTCTCCTCCTTGTTCCCTGCTGTACAGGGGTTAGGGTCATGTACAGTACTGTTGAACCACTCGCTGTGTTTTTTCCTTCCAAAGTTTTCTGTCCATCGCTCCCTCTCTCCATCTTTCATCCTCCCTTGATCTTCTCATGTTCCTCCTCACGCAGTCCTCCCATCTCAGCTGTGGTATTCCCCTTTTCCTGTGTCTTTAGTGTTGTTCTACCTCTGCTCTCTTTGCTATTTTTCCGGCATCCATCCTTGCCAAGTGGCCTGACCATCTAATCCGGCTTCTCAGTAATCCTCCTGTTAAGCTGCATTGCATTCCAACCTTTTTTCTCAGGTCATTCGTCCTTCTTTTGTATACCCTCTTTGTTCTTGTGACTTTTCTAACCCAGTTGTTTTCACAAACTTGCAGCTTATATTGTTGTTGTTCTGTCAGCGCCACTGTCTCCATACCATACAGGCATGCTGGTGTAACACACACTCTCAGGAAGTTCCCTTTGAGCTTTTAAAATTTTGTCTGTCCATCATGACGCCTTCTGCCTTTCTCATACATTCTCTCCTGCTTGTATTCAACGCCGCACCTTCACCTCTGAACGCCCCTCCGCCGTAACCATTCCTCCAAGGTACACAACGCCATCCACTTGCTTAATTTCCTTTCCATCCGACCTGATGGCCAATTCCTCTCTCTTATGTCAAACCCACATCATTTCTGTCTTCTCCAGGCTCATTCTCAGTCCGTGTTTCTTGAACATCATGTACCTTTCTTTCAACATGCATGTCTTGTAGCTCTTGTTCGCTTTCTGCTACTGTGGCTAGATCGTCTCCATATATAATCTTTCTGAGAACATCCTTCATACTGATCTTCCTGCTGATTAGTTCCATCACCATGATAAATAGTAATGGGCTTAGGGCACTTCCTTGCCTCAAACCAATGTTAACTGTAAACTCTTACGACATCCCAGATCCAGCCACAACTCTTCCTGTTGTTCTTTCATACATTGCTCCCACCATCCTGGCTTCTGCTTTTGGCACTCCCAGCCATCTCACTGTTGCCATGACCATCGCACTTGGGACTGTGTCGTATGCCTTATCCAAGTACACAAATCCCACTGCCATTCTCCCTTGCATCTCCAACACCTTCTCCACCAGCTGTCTCAATGCAAACATCGCATCCGTCGTCCCTCTGCCCTTCCTGAATCCCTGTTGTTCTTCACCTAATTCCTGCTCTACTCTCTTTCGAATCCTCCCACCCAGGATCCTCTCTAGCAGCTTCATGGTATAACTTAGAAGTGTGGTGCTCTGCATTTCCATGAGTGTTGCACATCTCCCTTCTTCTTCTTTAGTGGGACAATTAGCCCTGTCAACCACTCTTCTGGTTCTTTGCCTTGCCTCATACATGTATTCAGCAGCCTCTTTGTCCAGCTGATTCCACTCTCCCCTGCTACCATTACCATCTCAACACGCATCTCATCGATACTAGGCGCTCTCCCCTTCTGCATCCCTTTTAACCCCATTTGCAAGTTATATTGGGCTAACTCCATTTTCCCTTCTACATGCGACGATAGTCGTTGTTATTTCCTTCCTGGTTCAGTAGTTCATTGAAGTAGTTTTTCCAGACCTTCAACGCTGCTTCTTGTTTTGTCACTAACGTCCCATGTCTATCCTTGATCACCGTCCCACCCTTCACGTCCTTACTATTCTCATTCCTGTCTAGGGCCATTCTGTACACCATCTTCTTTCCACCATCATCATCTAGCTTGCTGTACACATATACTTCCATGTCACTCCTTGGCTTATCAACAGCTCTCTTTTCCGCTTTCTTTTTCCGTCCGTATGCGTGCATCAGCCTTGCATCTGGTTGATTTCCCCTCTCCTTGGTCTTGTGTGTGTCGCTAGTGTATGGTGTGTTATTGGTGCCATTAACGGCCGCGTTCGATGGTTTCATTTAAACCCGTATGCTTGTGCTACGATCTATTATAATTTTATAGCACGAAAATTATATTACTATATGAATTATTACTAGATTGTTAAACTCGGTAATTAAAATGTGCGCACGTCACAATGCGATATATGTATGCTACCATTAAGTATTAAAAAAAATATGAAAACGTTAAGTTACGCTGGTTAAAAGTGAAGAAACGAAGTGACATGTTGTGCATGGTGCTTGTAGGCGACCCTCAGCTGTCGGTGATGGAGTCGGTGCTCTTTCACGAGCTCCTGCACGTTGTACGAGTCGACGTGCCCGAGGACGACGGACTCATCGACTTCCTCGTCTTCAGCGAGAACAAACTCGATCTGCTTCCGGACCGTATCTACGACAGCACGGACGGCCGGCATCCGCTCAACGTCTCCTCGTGTAACATATCTAACATCATTTACGTCAGTGCAACACACATACAGGTGAATTGTCACAGTATCAATGTGTGTGTGTGTGTGTGTGTGTGCGTTTGTGCGTGCGTTTGTGCGTGCGTGTGCTGTGTGTGTCTGTGTGTGTGTATGTGTGCGTGTGTGTGTGTGTATGTGTGGTGTGTGTGTGTGTGTGTGTGTGTGTGTGTGTGTGTGTGTGTGTGTGTGTGTGTGTGTGTGTGTGTGTGTGTGTGTGTGTGTGTGTGTGTGTGTGTGTGTGTGTGTGTGTGTGTGTGTGTGTGTGTGTGTGTGTGTGTGTGTGTGTGTGTGTGTGTGTGTGTGTGTGCGTGGGTGTTCTGTGTGTGTTTGTGTGTCCGTGTGTGTGTGTGTGCATGTGTGTGTGTGTGTGTGTGTGTGTTGTGTGTGTGTGTGTGTGTGTGTGTGTGTGTGTGTGTGAGAGAGAGAGAGAGAGAGAGAGAGAGAGAGAGAGAGAGAGAGAGAGAGAGAGAGAGAGAGAGAGAGAGAGAGAGAGAGAGAGAGAGAGAGAGAGAGAGAGAGAGAGAGAGAGAGAGAGAGAGAGAGAGAGAGAGAGAGAGAGAGAGAGAGAGAGAGAGAGAGAGAGAGTGTGTGTGTGTGTGTATGTGTCTCTGTCTGCGTCTGTATTTGTGATTGAGTCTGTTTGCCTGTACATGCATGTGATTGCGTGCGTGCGTGCGTGCGTGCGTGCGTGCGTGCGTGCGTGTATTGTTAAGAAAGACTAATACTATGAGGTACTCCGCTACAATACGAATTTCTTTACTCCTCAGATCCACGTTAGTCCCGATCAGTTAGGATGGGTCTACTTCCGGTACCCCTATACTGGAAACGAAGACGTCACGCCAGTTTCCGCCGTCAGATCCGACACGGGCCGGTCGATCAACGTCGAGTACAATCTGTGGATCGACCGACTCGAAGACGACCCGTATCTGCAGCTGATCGACTACATCGACACGGCTGGGGTGTCTTTCACATACGACGTTACGGTCACTAGATCGAACAAATACGGTCCGCGTTTCGAACGCACTGAGTTCCGGGTAAACGTATCAGAAGACGTGACTGGTGGAATGGTTGTTTTGCAGCCAAACGTCACTGATAATGATCCCGGCCAAGTTGTGACATATACTATAAAGAACACCAACACTGCGATTGTCTTGCCATTTGAGATAAACGCCACGAGTGCCGCTGTGCGGGTTGTCGGTCAGTTAGATCGTGAAGTCGGTGATTCGTACACATTTAGCGTGATCGCGTCCGACGACGGCACGCCAATACGTACATCAGCCGCCGCCGTGTTGATCTCTGTGTTAGACGTCAACGACAACGCCCCCGTGTTTGACCTAGTCCCATCAGAAGTGAACGTTGAGGAGACGGCGACAGTCGGCTACGAGTTGGTCACGATCACGGCGTCAGATGCGGACGCTGGAGACAACGGGGTCGTTGATGTTCTTCTGGTGAATCTCACTACAGTCTTCGCTTACAATACAACAACCGGACGGTTGACCACGGCAGCGTCACTTGTTGGACATGCTGGACAGTACGTGCTGTTGCTTCGAGCCTCGGACCGTGGATTGCCGACCCCACGATCGACTGAACTGCCCGTTGTGTTGAGAGTGGTCGCTAGCAATAGATTCACGCCAGAGTTTGATCAACCTCGATATATGTATGATGTACTAGAAGCTGGTGCTGTTGGAACTGTCGTGGGACGTCTGGAAGCCGATGACAAGGACAATGGAAGTGTTGTCCACTATGCAATTGCTGAAGGGGCGCTAGTGCCGTTCGCCATCGAAGCGATGACCGGGATAGTGTCTTCCACGGCGATGTTAGATTGGGAGACGACCGCCAACTACACCTTCCACGTATTGGCCGTCGACAGCGGGGCACCACCGACTGGTCCTAAGACTGCCACGGCCGAGGTGAGCGTTATGGTCGGTGACGTTAACGACAATGCTCCCATGTTCCCGTCGGAACAGTTCTCGGAGTCTGTGGAGGAGAACAGTCCAGTCGGTACTGAGGTGATGCGGACCAAGGCCGTTGATGTGGACTCCGGAGACAACGGGGACATCGCCAGCTACTCTTTACAGCCGCCGTCAGCCCCGTTCGCTGTCTCAGTCGACGGCGACTTCGCCGTTATAAGAACGACCCAGGTACTCGACGCAGAAGCGACAGACAACTACGAGCTCCATCTGGTCGCCGTCGACAAAGGCACTCCGCCAATGACGACGTCTGTACTTGTCAGAGTCGACGTGATGGATGTCAACGACAACCCACCGCATTTAAGTGTCACCGACTTGGAGATATCGTTGCCTCGCGGGACAGCTGTCAACTCTTTGATTACTACATTTGCAGCTTCCGACGCCGACGTCAGTGACGAATTCTGTAAGTTCAACTTTTCTAAATATTTAAAATCTCAATATGCATTTAAGGTATTTAAACATGTATCAATCTTTGCTGGAAATAATGATTATGTATATTATTGTTCCTTCCATTTAAACTCGATTTCGACAATGGTGTTTCCCCGTTTTGTTTTGTTTATATTTTTCTCACCATTGATTTGTTGTCATGTCAATGTGTTATCTACAACCAGTCCACTTTGAGAATGAACCTACATGTTGCAGCCCAAGTGCTATACAACGTCATATCTGCCAGCACGCCGAACGTTGTCGCCGTAAATCGTGACACAGGCACCCTTCGACTGCTCTCGTCATTGTCTTCAGTAACCTCTGAGATGGTCAATGTGACGGTGCGTGCGTCTGACGGTTTGCATGAACAACTAGCACATCTGACAATGCACGTCGTCGACAAGAACATCAACGCTCCAGCTTTTAGTAAAGGAACATATTCCCTTTCGCTGAACGAATCGACCGCCGTAGGAAAGACGGTGCTGCGAGTAAGCGCCGAAGACGCTGACAGCACCGCGCTGGTCTTCAGTGTCGTGTCTGGAAACACGGGCCACCTGTTCTCACTCAAACCTCTCTCAGGTAGGGCTTGACGGGTAATAACGAATCGCGTAGCACAACACAGTACTGTGATTAGTTATATAAACAACATAAACTTATCGACTTGGACACATTAATAAACATGAATTTTCATATAAACATTAACACGTACAACAATATTATAAAAAGGAGCGCTCGCATCGTTGAACACATTGACTAAGAACCCAGATTTAACATATAGAAAATATCAAAAAATAATATATAGTTCATACGTACAAATATTTTAACAGTAATATATATTTCATGCACACAATATTCTCAAAGGTGGATACATGATATGTAGGGGTTACTACTGAGTATAATGTTCTATTGCTATAGTAAGTGGAGAAATGCTGCAGAAACATTTGAGAGATAGTAAGAAACAAATAAAAAAGGTAGACAGTCGAAAATGGATGGTTCTACAAACTAATGTATAATGTGAATCTCCTGCCTCTTTCATGAACTTGTGTTCGTACACGGCAATGAACTTGTATTCGTACACACGTGGCATGGCATTGTATTGTTGAGATGTATGTGTAACACACATTTTCTTATTCTAATTTATGCCGAGGCCTGTTTCGGAGAGGCTTTACTGCCTCAAATTCTGCACAAATGTGCATGCATTTCCCTCACGCAATCAAATACACCACTCTGTAGTCTGATCCCACGGCTGACCCGTTGAATACTTGTGTTGTTCGAAGGCGAGCTGGTTTTATTGGGCAGTCTTGACCGCGAGACAACACCAAGCTACGAGTTGGTGATTGAGGTGACTGACGGCGGCATTGACGGCGACAACGTCCTCTCCGCCTCCGCCACCGTCTACATCGCAGTACAAGAGGTCAACGAGTTCGCTCCTCTCTTTGACAATGGAGCTGTCTTCCAAACGGCTGTAGTGGAAGAAACGACGCGTGACAATATTGTTACGGTAAATAGCATTGGAAGACGTATGCGTGTGACCCGCCACAGCAAACCGGGCATTAAGTAGCACGGGTCTGTTTATGGCACAAGCCAAAAATAACTGTTTAAGTCATGTTCTATCAGCTTAGTGATATTGGCAGAAATGCACACCTTATGATTTCATATTTTAATGTCCACTTTATTATCCTCGACAAACAATCCCAAACTAATAAAATACACGCGTTTACGAACGCATAGAGTAAAAAACAATGGACAATACTAGCTAAAATGGCCTCGTTTCTCAAAACGTTGCTTTTTTAAAGTTTGCCTTAATTTTTGCAATAAATTAAAAACCTCTGAATATATTTTTACAAATGGGGTAACATTTTAAAGCTCATTATAGAATCAAAAAGGTACAGAAAAAATGTATAATTATTGGACTTTCTGTGGCAAGTCACATGTGTTAGACAATCATATCTTGTGCCTTTTGATAACATTAACGAAACGCATGCACATACCTTTAATTAGGACTACACAACATAAATAAAAATGCAATATCAAACAACAAGTAGGTCGCAATAATTATGATATGATTTACTCTCGTCTCATTGTAACAGGTGTCGGCCTCTGACGAAGATGGCGACGTAATAAGCTACTCGATTGCGGGCGATAACGACCATTTCGCCATCAACGCGAGCTCGGGACAGATCGACCTCGTCAAGTCGCTCGACCGAGAGAGCTTGCAGGAAGTGAGACTCGAAGTCTGGGCCACCGACAACGGTACCTTCCGTTTACTTATTGTTCTTCTTCATGTTTATCCGTAAAGTGGCTTTGTTGTTTGGTTCACAGGAAGAACGGATCATGTAATGACATCGCTAGTTCAAACAGCCTTTTTAATCTAGATTATTTGGCCTTACCTGCAGTCTATATCATTTTCAAAAACGGTGCAGTACTAAGGGATTCAATAATAAAGACGAATATGTATAGAAACCAAAATATGGGTTATGCATAGACAGACAGAAGTTCTTTATTAAGACACACATACATACCACTGGAAAAAAGATCCAGAAGACGCCAAAGAATAACAATAATAGAGAGTCTCTCAACACGGTGTGGAAGGAGCACAACAGAACTGCTACAAACTACACACGACCGTGCGGTTTGGAGGGCCATGATCGTCAAAGCCTGTGACAGACATGGTACATAGAAGAAGACATATCACTCAATAAATGAGTATGTAAAAGTATAAATATAGTAATCACATGGTATACAAATTATCACGTGTGGGTCTGTGAGACTCCCACTAAAGCTAAAAAGCCGCTCTCATGGGAGCCATCAGTTATATTGATAACAAATCCTGGGGTATCAAAAATTGAAGCAACTTAACGGTTAACAGAGTAAGTCAGACAAGGCTTAGAACATGACAACTAAGAGGTACACATAAAAGCTTATTCATATTTGTTGTTCACTTATAATGACAAATGTAATAATTTCGTAATGTGCATACAGGTAAATAAGTCTGCAAATAATGTTTAACATACATTACAAACCCGTGTAAGCTGTGCGTGTAGATTTTACTTGTTATTAAATCAGGTGCATTTTTGGTAGTATGCGGCAAGGTGTATCTGAGACTTTGTTTCGCAAATTCGTGTTGTACCCTGACTGTATGTACATTGTATTGTCCACGGGTATTGAAATTGTGAATGCTGTTGTTCTGATGAAGCAGCAAATTTTGAAGGTAAACAGTAAGTTTGTTATGCACAAATTTATAATCCAATTTTAGTTCTTGCGATTTTAATATGTGTTCTATTTTAAATAATTTAAGACTTTTAAACAGTGGTTCAGTGTGAGCATTATATTTGCTTACACTAATAATTCGGACAAGTTTCTTTGGAAGTTTCTGAATTCTGTCACATTTGTAACCCCAAGTGGTAACGCCGTAGTTTACGTGTGGCAATATTAGTTTGTTGTACAATATGATCTTTATATTAAGAGGTAATAACTATGTTAGTTTATTTATAACACATAGCGTCCATGAAAACCTATTTGAAACTTTTTCAATGTGACTTTTCAAGTGACATTGTTCATTAAACGTTATTCCAAGAAAGTTAAATTATGTCGCTCTATCAACAGAAGTGGTATCTGTGGTTAGTAATGGGTAAGTCACGCTTTTTCTTATAGCTGTTTTGAAGAACGTATACTTAGTTTTGCTTAGGTTAAGAGATAATTTGTTAAGTTTTAGTCATTCACTAATTTGGTCATCGGCATACATTATGAAATTTTATTTCTGGCTGGCCTTGGCAAAGTCATTAATGTATATAATAAACAATAGTTGGCCCTAAAATCGAGCCTTGAAATATTATGCATTTCTATTTCAACATGTCGTTTTCTATTTATTAGATAATTTCCAATTAAACTTATCGCGACTCCTTTTACTCAATAATATTCTAATTTATCTAGTAATATCTTATGACCCATGGTATCGAAAGCTTTGGAAAGGTCCAGATAAATATTTATAGGAATTTTATTTCTATCCATGTGTGTCATTATCCTATCGGTTAATTAAGGGCAGCAAATCCAGTGCTATGTTCCGATCTAAATCCATATTGGTTTTCTAACAATAGATTTTGCGTTTTGAAAAATAAATCTAGCTGGTTGTAAATTATCTTTTTAACTACTTTTGATATAACTGGTAAGAGTGATACTGGACTGTAATTGCTGAATTGGTATCGTCACTTTAAAAAAAATTGGAATTCCTTTGGCGATTTTAAGTTTGTTAGGGAAGATACCAGTAGCTAGTATTTGATTTGTAATTAGTGTTAATAATTATATTATTGCAGGTTTAAAAAAAAATTGTAATCGTGACGAAATACTATCATATCCACAACTTGTTTTTGGTTGCATATTATCTGTTGTTTTATGTATAGTTTCTTCGTCAATACGTTCAAAAGTGAGTGAATTGGTATACTGCTCATTCAGATATAATATGTAATTTCTATTTATAGGATTACTGATTTGTTTGGCCAAATTTGGGCCAATATTGATAAAACAATTATTAAATGTGTTTGCAATAACCGCCTTGTTTGTTATAATTTTGTCGTTATATATAAAGGTTTTAGGGAAAGTTTTTTTTCCCATTTTCTAGACAGAATATCGCTTATATCTCCCCAGGTTTTTAAATGTTACTTTTGTTCTTGTTAAAACAAGAATCGTAATGCATTTATTTTGGCTGTTCGTGTGCTTTTTTAAGTATGCTGTTATAAGATAGCAGGTTAGTCCGAATTGTTCAATGTTCTGGTGAATCAGGCAAAGCAATTTTAAGGTTCTTATATAAATTGTCTCTGTATCGTATTGATTTGAACAGGCCAAGTGTAATCCATGTTGAATTTGTTGTGTTTATTTTTTTTAACTTAACTATTTTGTATGGCATGTGTTTGTTTTTGTGCATTTGATTGGTTCGTATAAAATGTCATAATTTATGTTTGGATCAGCAGATAGCGATTGATTAAGTTTATTATAAAAACGTTTGTTGAAGTGATTACATTCATGAATTTGGAAATTGCTTCTTAATTTTTGTATATATATTAATTTAAATATATTTAGGTGGTAGTTCTTTGTGGGGAACTGTGTTTAGAAAGGTAAAGTATGGTTGATGGTCCGATAATTGTTTCGTTAGAATCTGCAAAACAAGTTATCTATTAGAGTTCCATTATTATTTGAAAATCTTGTGTGGAGTAATACGGGGGTAAAAGCTAGAAGATATTAATATATTTAAAAAATCACAAAAAAATCTCTTTTTCGTTTATTTTAAGAAGGTTAATTTTGAAATCACCAGCAATAATGATGTCGGATTTTGTTTTGCCAAAGGATGAGATAGTTGGTGTGAATTCACTAAGAAACTGTTGATAATTTTCATTGAGGTATTTTGGAGATCGATAAATATTTCCAATTATAATACCTTTTAAGAACCCACCTCCAGTTATTTTGATAAATTGTCCTTCCCAGTGATGAAACGAATTTAGAGACAGGATTACATTGAAGTTGATTTTTTTTATAAATAAATGACTAGCCCGCCTTTATTGCTACATGGTTTGTCTTGTGTGATGCAATAGTATCCCTCAATTTGTAGACGTGATAAATCATCGTTATCGGAAAGCCAGCTTTCCTAAAAACATATTAAACTAAATTTAAATGTTATCTGATGAAATTCCTCTAAGAAAGCTTTAATTTCGTTAAATCTTGTATTTATAGATTCTATGTTAGAACTTAGTATACTAAACCGTTCGTTATGTGTTTCTGGTACAATAGTTTAAAATTGTCAAGATGATAATATGTGTAATGACGTATTGGTTGAAAGTCGTCATCAGCTCCCTCATTTAGCTGAAATACATTAAATAAAGAATTCACTTTAGCACCTCCTTGAAACAATGGAAATGATTCGTTAGCTGACATCAGTTAAATTATTAATTATGATTGAAACATATGCAGTAACGTCCGACTGTCCACTGTCAACAAAAAGCCTTATTTTATCAGAGCAACAGGAAGTTAGCAAAACTCCATGCTGCGTAGCATGTCACCATATCTGCCATCACACAAGAAATGCATGTCTGTGCAACAATAATAAACATATAAGAAATATATAGAAAAAACTAAAACATTATGAACAAGACGCGTTATGACCGGACTTATCCGGTCTTCTAAACAAAGAGCCTTCCTTCTCTTCAAAACATATTGACAATGTAAATATGCATAGTAGTTTCATATAAGGTATTACACTGTCACGTTCACTAAATATTGACATTTGTTTAGTAATTTCAACAGCTTATGGTAGCCCACAATGGTTGAATGTTTTAATTATATTTTTTCAGGGGTAGAGCGGAAATATATGTTGTTCTGTTTAACCTGACTAGCTGCCTTGTTGGCATAACCAGCTGTACAATCGTCTAGTTGTTGGCGTCGAGTTAACAAATCGTGTTGTAAATTATATTGTGTTGTTTTCGATTTTTAATGATATAGATTTAACAGTCATAGCAACATTTAGAGGATTTGTGTGCATAATGATCTGCCTTAATATCTAGCATATTAACAAAATGTTAATGCATAATTAGTTAGCATCAATTTAACACAACATAACATTAAATATCAAGCTCAGAACTATTTATTCTTACTAGATCACTACATTTCTATATGCATAACACTTTCATACAAACGTCCACGAGACTCCCAACAATATACCAGATGTGATATGATAACGTAAGCATATATGTCTATTTGCATTGTAACTATCGCTTGTTCGCCAAATAAAGGTTTAGTATGTTATCACGTCTGTTCTGGTCACGGACACAGGATCGCCGGCCAAGTCGTCGAGTGCAGAAGTGTTTGTTACCATAACAAATATCAACGACAATGCCCCCAAGTTTGACCAAGAAGTCTACTCAGTCCCCCTGAAAGAGTCCACGGCCGAGGGAATCGCCGTGCTCAAGGTAAATAGCAATACTGTACTGTCTATTTTAGCAGGTTGTCCAAAAGAGGGAATGTGTGCGCGTGCGTGCGTGCGTGCGTGCGTGCGTGCGTGCGTGCGTGTGTATGTGAATGCTCGTATATTGTGGACAGCACACAGTGTTTGCTTCACCAATACATATATATTGTCCATTCTCATCTAAATATATCATGTCTCACTGTGACAGGTGTCGGCCTCTGATGCGGACGATGACCTAATCACCTATTCGATCACCAGCACTGATGAACATTTCGCCATCAACGCGAGCACGGGACAGATCGACCTCGTCCAGTCGCTCGACCGAGAGAGTGTGCAAGAAGTGAGACTCGAAGTCTGGGCTACGAGACTCGAAGTCTGGGCTACCGACAACGGTAACCTCCGTTATCGTACTAATTTATTTGTTGTTTATTCGAAACGTCAGTTCTTGTTTGTTTCATCCGGATGTGGGGGGGGGGGGGGGTCGATATTAATATAAATCTAATTTAATCGCCAATATATTTTCTACTTAACGCTCTTTCTAATGTGAACAATTTGTATACGTTTTGATACAATGACGTTTGTAGTATACACTATACGTGTAACAACAGTGTCGCTATCGATCGCATTAGTGGGGAAGCTAATAAATATGACGATATTTAGTCAAGCGGGTTATCCTTAAGGCACTATAACAAAAAGCGCTTGTATTGTAATGGTTAATTGGTTGTAAAAATAAAGTTAATTGTTCTGCCGCGTCACGTCTGTTCCCCGAATGCAGGAACGCCGGCCAAGTCGTCGAGTGCAGAGGTAGTGGTCACTATAAGGAACATCAACGACAATGCCCCCGAGTTCGGACAAGAAGCCTACTCAGTTTCCCTGAAAGAGTCCACGGACGTGGGAACCACAGTGCTCCGAGTCAACGCCTTTGACGCCGATAGTCCAGTGCTGACTTTCAGTATCAAGTCAGGAAATACGGCCAACGCGTTCTCGCTCAAATCAGTGTCCGATACAGGTTTGGTCTACGTAGTATATAATAGTACCGTAAGTTCTTTAGTTCCACGGATTGTGTTCCACTGGCGTCGGAAGGGGGTGAACACTGGGGGTGGGTGGGCTGAAGCTCTCCCAAAACCTTGATTTGCACCACTCTTGAAGATAGCCAAGACACCCACATTAAGGCTCTCCAAAAACCTCGATTTGTACCCCCCTTGAGGCTCGCCAAAAATCACATATATCCTCAGACTCTCCAAAATCCACCCACCTTCCCTACATATTGGGGGCTAATCATATCTCCAGCCACCACCTAAATTATTGGGGGAGGGGGAGGGGGAGGGGGAGGGGGAGGGGGAGGGGGAGGGGGAGGGGGAGGGGGAGGGGGAGTCCCCCAACATACCACAGTTCAAACGCGTATGTATTCAGTTATGTGTGTGCCGTGTCAGACAAGAGACAGAACTGGCAATGTCGCTCAATGGTTTCGCTTTCGTCTTGCGACCAGGACGTACTGCGCAAAACTTGCCGATTCACTTATTGTCCGGCATACCGCAAGGAAATTGGAAATGCTTATATTTAGATAACACATTCAAACCCGTCTTGTATGCCCATTAGGAAAGCGTATATCCAACGCAGAGTCCACTGTATAAATACGCTAAGTTGGGATCTTTGTAAGTGCATCTCCTCAGCGACGCTGACGTTCATTTGCCCCTTAGCATGTTCATTCGCCCCTTAGTATGTTCATTCGCCCCTTAGCATGTCCATTCGCTTCCTTCAACCATTGCTCGTTCATCTACCAATAACATAGCAAGCAAATTCTAAACATGTACCTTTATTGTCACATTTGAAATAGATGTCTTCAGTTGTTATTTCGGAAGGTTGTCATGGTCTTAAATGATTCTTATGTGATGGGAATTCCTTTCCAGATTTTAGACGCAGCAATCTAGCTTCGAATCAGTTAAAAACAATCGAACGTAATTACAACTACTTTAATAACATGTGATGTTTGAAGGCGAGCTGGTGCTACTGGGCAGTCTTGACCGCGAGACGACGCCGAACTACCTATTGGTGATTGAGGTTTCTGACGGCGGCATCAACGGTGACAACGTTCTCTCCGCCTCCGCCACCGTCGCCGTCACAGTGGTCGACGCTGACACGTCCTCTCCTCGGTTTGACAACGAAGGCGTCTACAAAGTGAACGTCACAGAAGAGACGACTCGCGCCAACATCGTCACGGTAAACAACAACAGTGTGCATCGCAACAATTTGTTTCAAAAACGAATTTACATAGTTATTTAGAGGTCAATCACGTGTCACGTTGAAGATCATGTCCCGTCCAGCCTGACCAGGTTCCCGTTTCATTTGTGTAGGGGACACTCACAGGTAATGTGGAGTATCAATATCAATTGTCAACACGATTCAAGGACAGCTTGATATAATTAATTCGTTACGACGCAATCCTAGTAGAGAATTCCATGTATGCTAAGACTGTTCTCGTCCAGTGTGTATTTATCGTAGTCCTAATACTGGGGCCTACTGATTATGCTTAAGAAAAAAAAAGAGCGTTCTCTGGTGAAGAATGAATGTTTTGATGGTAATTCATGATGTTCCGTTGGAACTTGTATGCAAACGAATCCATCAAAATCATTCTGCGCTATATTAGTGATAAGAATAGTCTACTACAGTGACTACCGTGGTTGAAAGTACGGGAATAACACTGACATTGTTGGAAACAGACATGCAATGTGTTTGGGTGATGGTACACTGTTCTGCACCTACAATGCACGCATACATATATCCGTACGTACGTATGTATCCATGCATACATACATGCACACACGCGCACACACACGCACACACACACGCACGCACGCACGCACACACACACACACACATTTTTATATCGTTGATAATTAGCTCTGTGTGACAGGTGTCGGCCTCTGGCGAAGATGGTGACATAATCACTTACTCGATCGCCGGCTCTGACAAACATTTCGCCATCAACGCGAACACGGGACAGATTGACCTCGTCCAGTCGCTCGACCGAGAGAGCGTGCAAGAAGTGAGACTCGAAGTCTGGGCCACAGACAATGGTAAGAGATTCTAGTCTGTCGTTCATGCGTTTCAGTATATTAAGGACGTCCATATAATTCATGTGTATGAACAAACTATAATTCCGGTTCTTTATAGCTATATTTATGTGACATGTATTGGACGAAATGAGAATTATAATTATTTCCTTTTGTTCTAAGCGATTCTCTACACATTTTCACTGTTGTTGTCGCAACAGGGATATCTCGTAGTGGTGTGGGCATTGTAATCGTTACAACTGTTCAATATAATTGGAAAGTATTTATATCCAATGTTTTGAGGTAACCAATTTAGACAATCTCACATAACTAATTTAATACATAACTAGTTGTTCCAGAATTGGTAACATGCCATTCTAGTGGCCATGTATTAATCGTGAATATCATTTATGTTAAGCAGGATAACATAAATCATATTCACGATTAATACATGGCCACTAGAATGGCATACTGACACAAATAATCGGTAAACATCTATCAAACTGAATTACTGTTTCGGTGATTTGATGTATCAAATGACAATGAGCCATCGACGTTACAGGTACGCCTGCAGTGTCGGCGATGGCGGAAGTACTGGTCACTGTGATGGACATCAACGACCACAGTCCCGTTTTGGTGGGCAAGAAATACACAACGGTACAAGTAACAACGAGTGACTTCACTAGCGGCAAGCCCTTCTATCGCGTCGAAGCAACCGACGCCGACAGCGGCGACAACGGTGACGTCCGCTACTCTCTAGCGCGGGTCAACTTCGATCCTTACTCCTTCGTGGTCGATGAGCAATCGGGAGTTGTGACCGCTCGTGTAACTTCCACCTCTCGGTTCTACAGTATGATGGTCGTCGCTAAGGATCGTGGCCAGCCTCCGAGGTCCACCTATATGTATTTGTTCGTCAAAGTGTGTCGTTATCCAGACGGTGGATGGTTTTGCGTGCTTTAATTAAACACGTCCTTCAAACGCAATATTCCAGAACACAGATCCGCCATGTGTTCCGACATGGCGGCAAATCGTCCCGTTTTGTCATTTTTAGAAATAGTCGATTTCCATACTCGGCTCCCTTATTTTTGAATATAATGTTGTGATCGGTAAATTTAATGTGATTCACATACAACTGTTCGGCATAACATGTGGATTTGGACAACCGGGACACATGGCGTGTACAGAACAAGGAACGCCCACACGAAATATCAATATAAGAACCTCAACTGGGACCATATTTTATTGCACAATGATTACCCAAGACAATCCAATAGGATAGCATATCAGTTGACGTTGACAGTCTAGTAATGCTGGTGTGGATTGTTTGACTAGAAGTAGTTATCTCGACCTAATAGCATGGTATGGGGATAATACAATAACATTCCTATGACGCGTTCTTGGTAGTTAGCGGGTGTAGAATTTTAGTAATTGTTATTGTGTGGAAGTGTGAATTGCGCGGTGTAATAACACAGATACGCATGCACGCATATGCATATGTGTAATTGTTTTGGTGTGACCCACAAAAGTGCGTGAAGCAATAAAGGTGAAGGCATGAACTGTTGTTTTGACGTCCAGCTTATGCACGCACGCAGGCGCGCACGCACGGACGCGCCACTAGTCCTGGTGATTTGACGCCTTGGTAAGGACAAAGACTTTCCTCAAACTAAATATGTTTTGCCATGTAAAACTACGCAAATTCCTCGTGCAAAAGAGTTCTTCTGAACTTACCCATTTATCCTCGTCTGGCCTTCGTCGTTTGTTTTATTTTTTTATCCACACTGTCTTTGGTGAACCAGTTTCCGCCTATACCTTGGGGTGTCCGTGTATAATGTCGCCAGTAGGATTCAATGTTCATACTTTCTTCCAGCAAATGGCATGATCTGCAGTGCGTCAAGAACTTCCCTACCTCGGAAGCTGCATCTCTATGGAAGGTGACGCGGAAGTAGATGTGCGAGTGATGTTGGGCAAGGCCCCAGCAGTGTTCCAAAGACTACGCCCTATATGGTCCAGTACCACCATCAGGAATTAAGTCTATAAAGTGACGTCTTTACATGTCACCTGTAATACCAACATCGAAATATGTCTGTGAGACGTGGAAGAATAGTGAGGATATCCACAAAAATTGCCAACTTCCACCGGCGATGTCTTCGGTTCATATTAAGCATATCATGGAGACAG
Source organism: Escarpia spicata (assembly GCA_963995525.1). Classification (NCBI taxonomy): domain Eukaryota; kingdom Metazoa; phylum Annelida; class Polychaeta; order Sabellida; family Siboglinidae; genus Escarpia; species Escarpia spicata. Next base: position 25,413,302 of record OZ023214.1, read on the forward strand.
CACATCACCAATGAACAAGTGACGAGGAGGGCATGTCTGGAGAGACTGCATAACACCGTAAAGCATAGACGAAGGAGACTGGATGGGCATGTGCCAGGGGCGTGACCAGAGAGGGTAATCTGGGGGGTGCACATAACCCACCGGCGGCGCAACCAAATGGTGTAGCCAATTTTTCGTTGCCGCGCCGCCGTAACTTCAGCTCCGCTGTCTCCGCTGTCTCCGCTGGCTCGACTGTGACATCGGCAGACGGGGGAGGGGGTGGGGCGCCGTAACTCCACAACATCATTCACGGGGTCTAGGGGGCACGGTCGGGGGGCCGATACAAAAAGGTCTGGTGGGACGCGAAATTCCAAAGGTCTAGTGGGGGCACGTGCCCCCACCAGCCCCCCCCCCTAGACACACCTATGCGAAGGAGAGACTTGCACATGTAGCGATGTAGTGGGTACCAGAAGGTGGTAACAGGAAAAGAGGAAGGCCGACTAAGACCTGGCGCGAGACATTTATAGAAGTCTTGGCAGAAATGGGGATCACCCGGAATGGAGCCAAAGAAGTCGCAAATGCCCATACCAGATGGCGGAAGCTCGTTGCCCGATGTCCCGAGAGAAACAGGAGGAACTTTGTCTAAGTAAGTAAGTCCAGCAAATAGCAATAGATGTATATTATTGTTTCCCTTTCACGCTTTCGTACTTAGTACTGCCATCTACAGTACATAGTGGTTTGTTGTACGCGTCACGTCGCCATCTAGCGAATGCAACTGTCACTACAATTGCCAACAACAATGTGAACGTCGTCGGGCGCAAATATTGCTCGTACCTTTACTACTATGTATGCCTAACAAAAATGCCCGTCACCTCCCTGACAGGATGTCTTGGTAGATGACAGTCGTGATATTAATATATTTGCCAAATGTTACAAAATACAGCATCGTATACCTGCCAACTTGTTTCCGAGAGATTCTTCAGCGGTTCTGCTCACCCTTCGTGTCACCGCAGTCTCAGATCTCGTCATCAGAAGACTGGGGGGGGGGGGGGGGGGGGGGGGGGGTGCTATTGGAAATTTCTCGCCGGAACTTCAGCGGTTCAGCACGTCTCCCGTGGTGTCGCGCTGTCTCGAAGTCGAAAGAGGTGCTGTTGGATCGAGATTTTAAGCGAAGGTCCGGGAGATTTACCTGTATTCCTGGAGATCGAGATTAAACACAAAATTAAGGAGACTCCCGGAAATTCGGGAGAGTGGGCTGGTGTAGCACCGTTAGATAAACACCATAACGCGCTCGCAGACATTCGTTGTTTGTTCAAAAGGACGACGGCCGGAGAGAATGTGAAGTACATGCACAACGATAGGACCTAGTCGTGATAGCGTAAAATTGTCAAATAATATTCGTGTTGTTATGCTATTGGCATGAGGGTAGATACAACCATTGTAGTGTCCGCGTCTACTCCAAGCTGCCAAGTCTAAGAGGAAACTGTTAACCTATCTGCACGCTCGATTATAAGTAGATCTACCCTAGTTATCAACTAATGTCTACGCAGAAGCCACACAAACATACCCATATCTGCGCCTTAACTACTTTTAGTAGAAAACAATTACAATTTTGACCAATCAACTAAGAGATTATCGTAGGCCCAATATAAGTGTTTCCGTTTAGCGCGGTATCCAGTCATTAGGATTGCTCAAAGACAAAGCGCTCCCTTTTTTACGTCACTCACACGCTTGTTCATCCAAGTAGGCTTACCATCTCCACATTTATAGGAAGCTGGGCAATCCCCTTCGAAAACACCCTCCCCATACCCACCCCCGTTTGAATCCACACATAAAGATGGCTGCAATGAATAGAAGTTTGCCGGTACAATAGTAGAACTAGGATGTGTACATAAGCCTGCACATTGTACAGTTTCATCGGTCATAATTGGTTGTCATAATATCAGTCGGAACGGGGGGGGGGGGGGGGGGTTGGGAGCTGACCCCCATTTTAGAATGGGGGGCTGACCATAGGCGGATCCAGGGGTGCGCGTGGGGGCAGATACCCCACAGACCTTTTAAATTTGGCCGCGCTGTTCCTGTGCAAGAGTGGCGTGTTCGCCTATACCTTTTTTTTAATATGCTCTCGCTACATGCCCCCCCAAGACGTTCTGCATTATAATCCCCATCCTCGTCTTCCCGTGGTCAGGACCTGGTGGTGCGAGAACGGAGTCGTGCTGAAGTTCCGACTCACAGCCCACCCAATATGAATTTGATTCGGCCGCCAGTGGTTTTGCGAACCTCAATAGGGAAGCATATGAGGTTTTGCCCCCCCCCCCAGATTATCCTCTCTGGGTCCGTCCCTGCTCAGCACCTATATTTTGTGAGCTTTATAGATGTTTTGGTGAGCTTCATCGGAAATGGAATGTCCGAGCTTAAACCGCATGATGTTGCGGTACATCCGTGAAAATTGTCAAACCCCATAGGCGTGTCTATGGGGGCTCGGGCACGTGCCCCATGGGCCTTTTGAATGTGTCCCCCGTTACTGAAATTACGGAGGCGCAGAGTCGAAAAAAGTCAACATCACCTCTCCCCGTCTTCCGATGTCATCAGTCGAGCCGAGACAGCGGCGAAGCTGAAGTTACGGCGGCCCGGTTGCGGGAAAATATTGTACACCATTTGATTCAGGCCGCCAGTGGAGGTTTTTGTGACCCCCCAGACTACCCTCTCTAGACCCGATATATGCGCTATAGTGACTTGCCCACAGATCTTTCGAATGTGCCGTCGTTACACGTGTCCCCCTAAACGTCCTAATAATGTGAACTTAGGTTCGCGTTAGACAGCAGAAATTTAAGTCTCAGCGGAACGCAAGGGGGTCCAGAGAGGGTAGACTAGAGGACCAAAAACCGCCAATGGCACCCTCTAGGCCATAGACTTGAAGGCTAGGTTCCACCGTTCAATGTGTGATGGTAAATAAAACTAAAATAACGTGTCAACTTACTATACGTCGATAATACATTGGTCGTTCCACGTGCCTGGACTGCTTTCCATTGCTACCCGCTGCACCGTTCAGTCTTTTCCATGTTAATCCACAGAAAAGACGTGAGCGGAAATGGCGCATCGCGACTGTTACGTCACTTCCGAAGTTACGAGAGGTTCGTGACGTTCTACCGTGCGTCACTGCTCGTTAAGCCAAGCGCCATTAACATTGCGGCACTATCCGCAAATCCAAAAAATCTCCCAGTTGTCTTAGCATAGGGGATGGTGGGGTAAGACGGTCCGCCTAACAAAAAGAAGGGTAGGTCCTATAGGACAAAATTACAAACGTTCATAAATAAATGCCTTACAATCATCCTAAACACCAAATGGCAAGACAACGTCACCAACACCGAACTGATGAACAGGATAGGCCAAACAAGCATTAAAACCGAAAACGATAGGATATACACTTCGAAAAGACATTGCAATAGTTACAAGACCAGACATAGAGTGGGATCCACAAGAAAAAGACAAAAAAACAGGTCGTCCCAAAAACGGTTGGAGGAGATCAACAAGCAATAAACTAAAGAAGATTGATACCACCAGAGGCGGATCCAGAGAGGGTGGTCTAAGGTAGCATAAAAACCTCCACTGGCTGGCGAACCAAATGGTGTAGATTTTTTTCGCTGCCGTGTCGCCTTAACTTCGCCTATTGTAACCTGAACGGGGGCACATTTCCAAAGGTCTGGGGGGCACGGTCATGTGGGCCCATTCAAAAAGGTCTACGGGCACGCCAAATTCCAAAGGTCTGGGGGCACGTGCCACCCAGGGGCCGGTTTCATGAAGCGTACGTAAACTACGCAGTTACTTAGCGCTACGCAAGTGCGTAAACTCGAATTGAGTAGCGTAGCTAAGTAGTTGCGTAAAATTAAGCAAAGCGGGTTTCATGTAGCGCGCATGACCTATTTCTTAACTAAGTAGGCGCGTAAAGCTGTCACGTGGTTAGATTAGCGTCATGATACGGGTAACCCCCGGGATTCCCCTTCCCACTTTCCCGCTAGCAACATGGCAACTGCACGCGACGCTGCCGGTTCCGAATCGAATTTCAGTGATGAGGAGTTGAGTTGTTTGCGCTGTTGTGCTGCATTTGTGTTGTGGATAAATGGCGTGAGCAGCCAGTCTTGGAGCATGTGCCGTCCTCCGTTCACATCGCTAGTGTAGAATGTCATATTGCGTGTGACCTAGACCAAAGTGCCGTCCTCCGTTCACATCGCTAGTGTAGAATGTCATATTGCGTGTGACCTAGACCAAAGTGCCGTCCTCCGTTCACATCGCTAGTGTAGAATGTCATATTGCGTGTGACCTACACCAAAGTGCCGTCCTCCGTTCACATCGCTAGTGTAGAATGTCATATTGCGTGTGACCTAGACCAAAGTGCCGTCCTCCGTTCACATCGCTAGTGTAGAATGTCATATTGCGTGTGACCTAGACCAAAGTGCCGTCCTCCGTTCACATCGCCGCGTGTAGAATGTCATATTGCGTGTGACCTAGACCAAAGTGCCGTCCTCCGTTCACATCGCCGCGTGTAGAATGTCATATTGCGTGTGACCTAGACCAAAGTGCCGTCCTCCGTTCACATCGTTAGTGTAGAATGTCATATTGCGTGTGACCTAGACCAAAGTGCCGTCCTCCGTTCACATCGCCGCGTGTAGAATGTCATATTGCGTGTGACCTAGACCAAAGTGCCGTCCTCCGTTCACATCGTTAGTGTAGAATGTCATATTGCGTGTGACCTAGACCAAAGTGCCGTCCTCCGTTCACATCGCCGCGTGTAGAATGTCATATTGCGTGTGACCTAGACCAAAGTGCCGTCCTCCGTTCACATCGTTAGTGTAGCCAGCAAATCCCGAGAATTGTAGCTTTCTTCGTTCGTGCAAGTTATGCAACCGTTCTGTCTGCGCTGTTCAGATCTACGACTGTCAGTTCTGGTTCTCTTTGTTCCATAGTGTCGTATACACACAGGCACACAGAGGCACACACACCACACACACGCGCACACGCGCACACACACGCACAGAACACACGCACGCACGCACGCTCACTCACTCTCTCTCTCACACACACACGCACACACACACACACACGCACAGAACACACGCACGCACGCACGCACGCATGCTCTCTCTCTCTCTCTCTCTCTCTCTCTCTCTCTCTCTCTCTCTCTCTCTCTCTCTCTCTCTCTCTCTCTCTCTCTCTCTCTCTCTCTCTCTCTCTCTCTCTCTCTCTCTCTCACACACACACACACACACACACACACACACACACACACACACACACACACACACACACACACACACACACACAGAGGGAAGAATTCCGCTTGAACACATCGCAAATGGGTGATGGGGGAATTGTGTATTTGTTTTGCATTTTCATAAGCTCAACGGGGTGTTTTGTGAACCTCCAGGGGGTGCAATTGGAGGTTTTTGGTGAGCCTCTGTGGGGATGCAGTTGGAGGTGGAAAAATGCTCACGCCAAAGAATCAATCGTGCTGCGGACCTGATAGACTATAATCTACTACAACTAGGCACGTCATTAACTTGTCGTGTGCTTCAGCAAGAAAACATTGCCATTGTTTACAACATTTATCTTAACCAGTTCCGTAGACATTACAACTATTTGGGCTGGCAAAAGCTGTGTTTATCATGCCTGAAAGCTTCACTAAAACAGTCGAATATTTGAGTGGCGCTCCCAAACGACCACCTGTTCGAAGAGTGTACTCACTAATCTTATCGCTGGTCCCGATCCATTTACACAAACCGCTCCGTCTCTGCCACTTCGAGCTGGCCCCTGCGTCACATGACGCGTGCCACGTGACCGCGATAATCCTGGACCCCGCCCCCGGGGTTTAAGTCCACTACCGAAAGAGCTCCGTCGCGTTGAAATTTGACCCAAGGATTCCCGGTGGAAACTCCCCCGGCGTCGGCGCCAGGTGATCGGCGGTGCAACGTAGCGGAACATGAGCGAAACTTCTCCGCTCAAAGAAGGTGAGTCGGTCCGCATCGCGTACACAGACGGTCGGGTCAGCCGACGGCAATGTCGCAGCCTCGCGCGCGTTGACTGTCACTCGACGAGTGGCGCTGTTTCGGCGCTTTACCGCGACACCGTTGTACATGATCGTGTCACACCCGACAGTATTGACAACTTTTACCGAGTCACGCCAAAGCACCGCAAAGTTTTGTATCTTCGTATCATCCGATTACGACATCCTGCTTTGACTTTTATCTGCGCGACAGTCGCTGGAATAATTCTGAAACCCGAGACGCTGCAGAACAGCGCAGAACGTGTCAACATAAAATTCGGGTTAGCACCAGCTGATAGGGTTTCAGCACCAGCTAACTGGCCTGGCCTCCCGATTATCTCGGCTAACGGGACTCCGGGGATTATGCTGTGTGCTAGTGCTAAAAGTGACCCTAATTTTCTCTGCCATGGCACACGATGTCCGAGTCAATATTTGCACCCACGCTGGCGGTGGACATAAGTGTTTGTACACATAATGACGTTTCAACAACACCGGTTAACTTCCCCTTAGGTTTAGTCATTTTAGCTCAGTTTTCTCCAGAAATTTTACTTGATTTGGTTTTGCTTTTTTCTGTTTCGTTTTTCAATTGCATAAAAATAAAAGACAATACCCTTAAAATATGAGGCAATAACATAAGGCACAAAATAAATCGGCTACATGGTATATTTAACATGATCTAACAAGATTTAACAAGATTGCCTCCCAGAGAATTAACTCTAGATGGCAGGTGGACAAGGAAGCCCTTTGACTTATCGAGAGTCCAACCCTTTTTATCTATGTGTATCTCGCCCTTTTGAAGTATGTGTCGATTTTATTTATAAACATTCACGGTACTAGCACCCACACAATCAGCAGATAATATGTTACATTCATTTACAGTCCTTTGTGAAAATGAGAACTTTCTTATATCTAATCTACAATGCTCCTTTACTAAGGTAACATCATGTCTTCTAGTCTTATCTTTCTTAACTGCGAAAAAATATTTCTATCAATATTTTCATAACCATTCAATATTTTAGACACTTCTATCTGATCTCCTCTCAGTTGCCTGGTCTCTAGTTTTGCTAAGCCACATTCTTTTAGGTGTATTTCATAACTAAGATCTCTCAGTTTTGGTATCATTTTAGTTGCTCTCTGTACTCTTTCTAGCATATCTGTCCTTGTGATATGGCCTCAATGCTTGTATACAATATTCTAAATGAGGCCTAAATATTGTTTTGTACAGCGGTATTATTAGTTCTTTTTCCTTATACGCTATATTTTGCCTAATTAATCCAAGGATTTGATTTCCCTTTGAAGCTGCAATTCCGCACTGCTCTGAAACCTTCATATCAGCACTAATGGTTAACCCTAAGTCCTTTTCTTTTATAGTAGTACTTAGTACAATACGCCCCATTGTATATTGTACATCATCGTTCCCATATCTTATGTGGAGGCATTTACATTTCCCAAAATTGAACAACATTTGCCACTTTTCAGACCATTTGATCAACCTGTCAAGTTCATCTTGTAAATGCTGTCTATCTCTGTCGCATTTAATCCTTCTAAACACTTTTGTGTCATCGCACATTTCAACACCTTGCTTGTTATATCATCGTCCAAATCATTGATATATATATATTGAGAATAATATAGGTCCCAGTACTGATCCCTGTGGTACCCCACTCAATACCGATTTCCAGTTTGAAGCCTCCCCATCAACTAGTACCTGTTGTCTTTTGTCAATCAGCCATTTTTCGATCCAGTTTATTATACTATTTCCTATGCCATGGACCTTTAGTTTAAGCATTAATCTTTGATGTGATACTTTGTTGAAAGCTTTTTGAAAATCTAAGTAGATGATATCTACTGGTGATCCCTCGTCTACCCACTTAGTGATATCTTCCAAAAAACAAAACATGTTAAGCATGACCTCGCTTTTAGAAACCCATGTTGAGGTGGGTTTATTAAGTTATGTTATATCAAGAAAATCCACCATGTGATCTTTAATTAGTCTTTCTAATAATTTGCAATTCACCGATGTTAAACTCACTGGTCTGTAGTTCTCTGATTTGTTTCTGGAACCTTTTTTAAATAACGGTATAATGTTTGCTTCTTTCCATTCTAAAGGAACCACTCCCTCTTCTAATGACAAGTTGAAAACTGTTGCAAGCGGTGTGCTAATTTGTTCTACAATTTACAATAGTAGTTTGGGTGGAATCCCATCCACTCCAGGTGATTTATTATCCTTCATAGCCCTTATTTTCTTAGCTACCATTTCTGGGGTTACAATTAATTGTCCTAAATAGTCTGATTCCGGGCCCCTTGAATTTAGCCTCTGGTACTGGCAGTGAAGTTAATATCTTCCCTGGTAAACACTGAACTAAAATACTCTTTCAGATCTTCTGCCATTAAGAATCCCTCTGATATTATGTTTCCAGCACTATCTTCTAGAGGATTGACCTAATCCTGAACTTTCTGTTTGTTCCGAACATATATACATGCTTAAAACTCTTGCTGTCATGTTTTATATTACAAGCTAATTTTTGTTCATAGCTTCTCTTTGAATTTCTCATTTCAGTTGTAGCTTAGTTAAATGCTTCTTTATAATTGTTGTAGTCTTCATCATTTCCAGTACATCTATATGACTTCCACATCATTTGTTTGTACTTAATTTTTCTAATGGCTTCTTTCGATAAGTGTTTCTTTCTGGACCATTTCCCTTGTTTTTCAATGAAACAAATTTATCAACGATATACTCAATTTCACTCTAGGATATTCCAGTATTATGTTGCTGTTTTATTCTTCAGTGTGGTATTTCAGTCTATCTTTGCTAAATATTTCCTCATGTCCTTATATCTTCCTTTGTGGAAATTTCCCCTGTACTGCTTTTTTATTATTCCTTTCTCTTTTACTTTGATGGTAAAATGTATCTGGTTGTGATCACTACTCCCCAGTGGCTCACATATCTTGACATTGCCAACTACTTCATTCTGTGAGGACAAAACTATGTCTAACACATTCTCACCCCTGGTTGGTTCTAGCACATGTTGAGAAAGGAAAGTATCTTGAACTAAAACTAAAAACTTGTGGTCCTCACTCCCCATACTCTGTAGAGATTTCCATTGTATTTGCCCATGGTTAAAGTCCCCCATAATAATATAGTCCCGTTTGCTAACTTCCCTTATTGCGTTTTTTACTTTTTCATTCTCTTCTATGCTTATGTTTGGACTTCGATAAACTAACCCAACCATTAACGTTCAGTTTTCAGTAACCATGTTACTCCAAACAGCTTTTTTGTAATCTGCTTCTCTTTCTAATTATACTGTATAGATTCTTTAATATATAAAATAACTCCACCACCCCTTCTTCTTGTTTTGTCTTTCCTAAACATTACATAGCCTGTCAGTCCCAATTCGGCATCTGATATATCGGTGGTGGCCCATAATTCGGTTATACCTATTATGTGAGGGTCAATATCTTCTACCATAATGTTTAGTTCACTTCTTTTGTGTACTATACTCCTTGCATTTAAACAAACACACTTATATCCAGCTTCAGAACAGTTTCCAGACTGTTCTTTGCTAATTTATTTGTCCTGTCTTTATCTATGCCTCCAGTTTCAGACTTCTCTGTGAATCCCCATTGCGCATCTAGTTTAAATAAATGCAACCTGTCCCACTGTCAGTAGGTCACAGCAGGTCCTCTGAGAAAACTGCAGCCCTTGGAGGCCAACTCATGTACATATATTCCCTCCCAACAGAGTATCCCCATAAATCTATGAATCTCACCCCCTCTTCTTCATACATCTGCTCAACTAGTGCGTTAATTGCCATCATCTTGCAGTTTCTGTACGTTGCCCCCTTCCTCCCATTACTGGCAAAATTCCTGAGACAATAATCTGCTCAACTCTTGTCTTCTTGAGCTTCCTCAATAAATGTCTGTACTTCTGTACTATCCCAGTTGTTCCTTCCCTGTCTACATTATTTGTCCCTACGTATACTAGTATAGACCCTCCCTTGCCATGCCCCAATACCTTCTCTACCCTTTCAGTCACATGTTCTGCCATGTCATGAGTCGCCCATGAACACCATCTCTTTTCTCATTGCCCCCTCAAACACTGCCTCAGAGTAGCCCCTTCTCCAGTTTGCATCTGTCTGGTTGTTGTCTTTTCCCCCTGTCGTCTTCTCTCCTGTCACATTCTCTTCCGTTCCATTCTTTCCTGTCACTTTTTCCCTTGTCACCTTTCTTCCTGTCATTGTCCCTTTTATCGAATTCTCTTCTGGAACATTTACTTTTACTTCCTTTTGTCCCGTCAACTTTCCTCCCATCGCATTTTCTTCTCTCCTCTCCCATCCCATTTTCCCTCCTACTTCCTTCTCAAGGTCACTTTCTCCCCTGTCACCTTCACGTCTGACACGTTTCCTGCCATTGATTCTCCACTTTCTCTCCATCCAGTCACCTTCCCTCCTCTCAGTCTCCTTTCCTCAGTGTTCTTGCACTACTCTGCTCCTTCATTTTTCCCAATCTTCACAGTATTCCCAACTCTCTCCCTATCATCTCTCTCCACTCCACCTGTCTCCTTCCTAATTCTCATCTCCATCCCCTTCACAATATCTGTCAACCTAACTACATCCTTCCACAGACATTCCAACTTCCAACACGCCATGCACTGAAAGGTGAATCCCTCTTCCTTAGTATCTGCCCATGACTTCCCACAGCCGGACAAGGCAAAATCCACCCAGCTGTGGCAGTCATCGCACACCAAGTGTCACTTTGCCTTGGTTTTCCGCTTGCAAGGTGTCATTAGAATTTATTTAATAATAATGATAATAATCTAATTAGCTATTCAAAATAGTTTAGTAAACTATGTTTACACTATTCACTATGTAGTCTTTAAGAAGACTGTTTACTGTACACAAAGTGACACTTTACGCTAGATTGCCTTGTTTATTTCGGTTATTCAGCACCCTAGCGAATACGCGGGACACTAGCCACATCAACAAACTCGATCCCCCTGGCAATACTGAAGCTTCGGCTATGGCCTACGACTAACTTCCTCAAATACACTTTCTCTGACTACAGTCTACCTGCAGCTGTTTCTTAATATATGTCTATGGATAGTTTATGAATATTATTTACGTAATAACAATACTTATCTCTTCAGTCCTTCCACGTATTTTCCAAAATGTCTGTCTCATATGATTATGATAGTCTTTTATCACTGTATTGCTATGTTCTTCTTGCATGAACCTTCAAAGGGGTCTTTAAATTGTTGTTAACTTATGGGGATTGTAAGGTTTCTAAAGTTCACAAACAAGTTCTGTGAACCATAATTTATGGGTAGTCCTTTTTGTATTCAAACGTTAGATAGATAGATAGATAGATTTGTTTCAGATCAATTTTGTACATAATAATACAATTTATACATTATTATAAGCATACATGATGATTGATCTATGGAGACCTGCACTAAGACCTACAAGATCGCTGACGTGCAGTCCATTACATTATGTTACTGCATTTTGAAGCTATCAGGGCATGAACACACATTTATTTTGCCAAAAAAGCATCTTTGAAATGGATTGTATTAATTGCTTTGTTATTTAAATGAGCAGACACTTTTTATTGTACTAAATAAACTAAACTGTCTGTATACACACTGCTTCCATCCATTGTTGTGCAACTAAGTTGAACATTTAGCCATAACATGCATATTATGATCCTGAATTTGTACCAAACATACGTGTCTATAAATGTATGCATCAGGTTTTATATATTCTACAGTTAAACAATTCAAAGTCATTGTGTGTAGTCTTGCATAAATTGTAATACTTCATATACAGATAAGGCAAGTACAGCCCTCTACAAAGTCAATGTGCTAATTGGTTTCCATGACAATTTCACACTTCACTAAGCAGTAGTTACACCAAGTGATTCTCATTATTGTGATTGTCAGCTTGGCTGATTGGGTTAAGAACTTACATTTTGTTAACGTTGCTTGTTAATGTTGCAGGTTTAGTTGCTGTGCACAATCACAATGTTTAGTATAATTTATAAAGGACACCTGACAAAAGACATTGGCAAATAGTCAAGTATAAAGGGTTTGATAAATATAAAACAACCCAATAGTCCACTAAAATTGAATAGGATTGACTCCACCCATCCACCTCCCTATAAAAAATATTCAAACATTTGAAGCATCATACAAGCATTGGCAATGCTTGAAAATGTGATTATAGCTCAGTTTCAATTGGTCGGGGATAAATCAGAATTATATCTTTTCAATTGTTGTTATAATAATTTGGTAATGGACAATAGACCCACCTACATAATATTTTTAATTACAGGAACTTTTTATATATTTACAAGATCCCTTGGTTTACATGTGTCTTTTAAAATGTTGTGGATTTGGTGGCTTTTTAGACAGCAGGTGTGATTGTCAAGTTTCTTTGCAACATTAAATTGTTTAACATAAACAAGAAATTTAAACTGTGGAAAGTCAGTAACATGGTTGCAAGGGAACCTGTTTAATTATTGATCTATATTAAATGTCTATATAACAATTATACAATCTAGTCAAGAAATTGTTTCTTCCAGGGAAATGGTCATGGATGAAAATATGTGAAAAATGGAATATGGAAAATCACTAAGTAGTTTATTAATATGAAAACAATATGTGTACTATTAATAAACAAAGGGTGCATTCTGATTGCCTAGACTAGATGGAGGAAAGAATGCTTTCAAATGAAAGATTGCTTACTTCTTGCATAAACATGTTTTGTTTTGCATCAAGAAGCCACAAACAATGTGTTGTCACTGCAATGGTTTTCTTTGATCTGGATATATCTATCATCAAGTGAAGCCAATGGTCAAAACTGTTAGGGATGTGAGGGTCAATGCCATTTGAAGCCATGGAAGAAATGAACAGGTTAACAAGTTTGTATACATAACATCATGTTGATGTGCTAGTCTGGAACATCACCAGTAATTATTTCCTCAGTTTTCAAATTCCCCCTCCATTTATTCCACCGACCCTCTTGGCATTACTTCTTCAGCACTTCATTTATCCTAATATTCTACTGTTATCTCCCACTTTCAGCTGTTCATTCCTGCCATTTTGATAAGTGTCGTGACACAGTCTCTCCATCTTAATTTCAATCTTTCTCTTTTCGTTCAACCACCTGCTTATGTTTTCATGCTCTCTCTGTTAATCTCCCCCTATCATTCTGATTATTACTGTTGATGACCTGTACATCTCAACTGGTTATGTTCATTATATGGTGTTTCGTATTCTACTCTATTCTCTCAGTTCCCCAAGTTCTGACAAATTACACATTCCTCGAAACACATTCTCTTGTAACTATGTCTACTTCTCAGAGGAAACTGTTCCCTAGGTTATACTTGGCAACAAAAATTGTACAAAATACATCAATCAGAGCAGTCGTCTCTTTACAATACACTTTCTCTAGTAGAGCCTAAAAGATCAAGGACACTACAAGTATCAGTGTCAACAATTGATGAATCAGTCTCTGTGTGTCTTTCCAATGGCACTGGAAGCCAAAGTACCCTGGTCTCCATCTGTGCACCCCTTTGAAATCTTTCCCTCCTACACCATCTGTGAGTCAATAAATGGTACAGCCAACACCCTTCCACCCCTGCCCCAGATGGTTGGTGCCACTGCCAGGGTGGCTTCCTCATACTGAAGGTGTGACAAAACCCACAGAACCTTCGCACAGATCTTACATGACAACCAGAGTGGCGACAATGTTTGATGACATCCTCAGCAGTTCTTTCTCTTTGTCTGATGATGTCGATGAACTTGACTTGGGTCACTGCTTCACAGGTGAGAGCTTACAGTTGGACACAGCTGTGCATTCCCAGGGTCCTGCCAGATACATCAATCACCCACTCTGTACAAGTGCCCTCATATAGCACAAGAACCATGTAGGACATGTCACGTAAGTAGCACACTTCATAAACATCTCCAGATGGGTTGACGAACTTCGCAGAAGAATCCCCAATAGAAATAGTAAAAGTAGCTGATTTATTTGCTCAATTTAGTTTGCAAGAGGATTGTACCATCTAGTCCCGCCCCTTAAAATTATTTGTGTAATGTTGTAGGGAGATGTGTATTGAGCATGTATTGGATGGAACATTGGTATATTTGACAATGTCAGATATCAAAATATGTTGATTGTAGTCCTCACATTTTTTTAATTTGTACCATTATCAATAGCGATGTGAACTGTGAAGTACTAGGGTACTGGTTTAACTCAATCTTTGTATGTTCATAATTTCATTTATTGATGGTCGAAGTAGCCATGTTATTTCATTCTGTGTAACTGTACCAGTAGTTAATACAGGGTGAGATTTTGGATCTATAGTATACTCGTGTGTTTTATTATATTTATCAGGAGTTTAAAAGGATGCTTTGTTAAGGTTTCTGGATGGTTGCGTTCGTGCGTGCGTGGGTGTGTGTGCATATGTGCACGTTTGTGTGGATGCAGGTGTGTATGTGGAATTGTTAACTTAATTTGTTGACATATTGCTAGTACAATTTTCATCACAATTGTGCAAGTTAGAGGACTTTGTTATGGAGTGGATGTAACAAAACAATATTACTATATTATATTTTTAGATTATTGTGACAGTTGACTAGCTGAGTTGACAATGTAAGTAGTACCATCTGAATAAGTTCAGTAGAATAGAGATCTATACACATATAGGGTGAGCTATAAAATTGTAGAACTCTTGGTAAAGTCAATACCAATGGTTTGCTAAATCATTTGAAGCCTTAAAATGGCATGATAAGTTAACTTAGGATTGCAAATGCTCATAGTTATTATATTCAATTGCAGGTGTACAGCAACACCAGACAGCCTGTTGAACATTGTGACAGATATTAATATATTGTAAAGAGCCTAGCAAAATATACACATACTGAACTTGTAAATTACGAAAATACACAAACAGAGCTGTAGCAATTCTGCTTGTAGTGTTTGGCAACAATTGACATCATTCGTGTAGTGACGACTATATATATATGACATGTCCCTAAAATAATAATAATAAAAAAATTGTCCATTCATAACATTGTTATATCTTCAGAATGTACATTTAGTTTGATATATAGTCTGTATCCACTTTACCATACAAATAATGGTGCTTCATTTTAAATTAGCAAGACAAATATATATATAATACTAAATTATGCATGCTTAGATGATTAACTTTTGGCATTTATCATTTTCATTACATGTTATATTGCGGTGTCAGTTCTGATAGTAAGATTGTTTAAATCCCCTGCACTTTGTGAATGGTTTCCCATAACAAAATACAGATGAGAAGTAGAAGTATACTGCAATCACTGGCACTGACACTGTCTCAGGAACACCTGCCCAGCTGAATCCAGGGGAAATTAGAAGAGTGTCACAGTTGAGGGTGGTTTGAAACTGGGGTGTTGACAGATTGTCCCTGGGTAGATAAGATACCCTACCCTGGCAGGCATCACCAGAGTCTGCTGTATGCTTAATGACATAACTGGGATTATGTGTGGGGCCTGGAATATTGTCTAAGTCTTGGGCATGTTTGATGAAGCCAGCAAGGTGTGTCTGCTATACACTGTCTGACATGTAAAGTCTTGCTCATGGCAACACAAATGAGTGTACCCATTAAGCCTGATGCTGCAAAGTCTCTTTGTATACAACATAGAGATGATGAGGTTTTACATTCATGTTCATTATGCTTCAGTGGACGTATTGATGCATTAGAGAGATTTGCGCATTATTGAAAATGCATAATTTGTCTAAAGCCAGAAAGTAT
The DNA here is from genome assembly GCA_963995525.1 of Escarpia spicata. Classification (NCBI taxonomy): domain Eukaryota; kingdom Metazoa; phylum Annelida; class Polychaeta; order Sabellida; family Siboglinidae; genus Escarpia; species Escarpia spicata. Next base: position 25,429,125 of record OZ023214.1, read on the forward strand.
GTACATGTAGTATCCATATTATAATGTACGAAGCTTAAACTAAAAAGTACAGGAACACGGGATAACAACACTATTGTCAGAGGTACACACTAAGCAGGAAAGCAAAAATAAAAAGTTACAGAAATAAAGTAATTTTTGGACACAAGTGATACAGGAAACTGCCAGAATTGTTTATTTATTGTTATCCTGCATCCAAATTACCATCTATAAAGTCTTACATCTAAATCATCCAGCTACTCTAATTGTAAGTACTTTGCATTTCCAAACTTGCAGATTATTAACATTACTAATTATAAATGCAGTCCAAATATTTTTTTCTTGTCAACTATAGTTACTTTTAAACCTGTTTGAAGTCATAACAGACAGAAAACATTAATGCTTATACATTTAAAGGGTAGGATAATACGGATTGGATGACCTGTTCAATCCCACATGTTCAGTGGAGTGCATTGTTGTAATGTTCTATACTATACACAACTGTGTCATTTTAAGCTATTTATGTGCATAAATTGCGCTAACCCTGATGCAGATGCCAGATGGTACACTTGTAGTATGATAAATGTACAGCAAGTACAAGTGGCATTTAAATACGTAAACATGAATTTGAGGCTTGTTTAAATATTTTAAGGAAACAATGTAATGTTATAAGTTGTAGATGGACGTAAACCATTAATGATGTGACTCAAAATTGTTATTGTATCGTATTTTCACATACAATGATCAACAGTTGTCGCCACTCACCAAATTGATGAATACAAAAAATTAATGAATATTAATTTATTATTATATCTGTTTTTGGTAAGTTCGTTAGGGCACCTGAATGAATTCATTGTGGCTTAGTGTGATTTCAGTTATTTCATTGTTTGTACAATTGCTTTTCATAATTAGTTGAAAATTGTTTCACACATAGCTATAATGGTCGATCCACAGGCAGTATGTTTACAGTAACACTAGATATGAAATATAAAAAACTATTAAAGAAACAGCCATTGTACTTCCACAATGACCCATTATTAATTACTGATACTGAAACAGATATTCAGATTGTTGATTTTAAATTAGCCTCTAGGGGCAGCACTGTATCACTACTAACTACATATATGAATACTTGTAGCCAGCTTTATGGCATGGTTAGTTTTTCTAACACGTTAAAATAATTACCTCTTATTCAATTCTCATTAATTATTTTGTACATTGAGTAAACATAAAAATGGATATGTTTGTAACCCAGGTTATAACAATATCATCATTACTAAATGCTCACACTAAAATTATGTATTTTTCTTATAAGTAATAAAATGTGTTTTGCTTGTGTCCATTAAAATGTATATTCACATGTGTTTGAGCTAACCAGTGATGGATTCCAGGTTGTAGAAATGTAGTCCTGACACAATGTTTCACTTGATGTTTACAGTATTTTGCATTTGCTTTGAAGAAGCAGCAATTGCTGTATAGTAGTTTCACATTAGTAGCTCCAGTTGCCTCACAACAGACAGGCGTTATTAGTTCAAAGGTTAATTACCAATTATGAAACAGCCTCACTGACTCATGCCTAATTGTCAGAGGTGAATTTGTAGCTACTGGGTAATTGCATCCAAGTATAATAGGCCCCAAGGAGGGGCAGCCTAACTCATCCCCTGAGGGGCAAATGTAACTCACCCCCTGAGAGTGGCTGGACACTGAGTGACCATTGATGTCCTAGCACCTTTATCTCTGTCTTGGGAATAGTAATGGAGATTATCCTTCCTGGCTCTCTAACCAGCGACTCATGCTTGAAGTGGTTATGCAAATGAAATAAATACCAGAAGGTGTACCTTCTTGATGGATAAACACCAGCATAATTTAATGTTAGCGCCCATGGGAGTTGCTGTCTTTGTTGTTGTTTCTGTGTTGATCCTCATACTCAAGGTGTTGTTTACAAGCAGGTTTGATTGGAAGTTTGAGAACACCTTCCTGGTTTCTCAGAGAGACTGACATGGCCAGGAAATTAAAGACAACCACGAGAATCACAGAACAAAAATGTGTGCAGAGATTTAAGAAGTTTAGCAGTTGGACATATAATTATATTGAAGTCATTGTAGGTATTTAACTTTTCCAGGTTTGATAAGTACTAATACTACAGTTTTAAATGGTTATCAACTAACATTATTACATTAAATATTTTCTTTTCAGTAAAATAATATTTGAAAACAGATAATCCAAAAAAACCAATATATTGATGCAGAGGAATTAATATGAATTCAAAATATACAATACACGATGTATATAAAAATACAACAATTTGAGAACCCCTTACCTTGTTTCTGACAGAGATTGACATGACCAGGAAATAGTATTTGTAAGCTCACGACCCTTAGGAAGATAAAATATATATTTTATAAGGTTATTGTTAATTTAAATAGTGTTTATTATTATTATTTCTGGATACCTTAATACTTCTCTTGATGCCATAGGTATATCATGTATTTAATACACTACGGCTGCACAGTGATGATGATGATAAATAAATAACCTCCCATTATTCCAATGGTTTTCCTATCATGATAAAGAACTGTCTCGTGACATGTTTTTGCCATCCAACTGTATCTTCAACTCGGAAATATGCAATAACAAGGCTTGTAAGTTGTAGAGAGAGTGAATGAATTGGCCATGCAGTGATGATGTCCACATGGCAGGGATCAGCTGTCCCTGAAACAATACCTAGATACCAGACCTAATTGACAGTTGGTCTCTTGTAAACAATAACAAGTGTCTCCCCTTGGTTCCCACCAATGATGTCTCTGCCCACTGGTCACCTAGACAGGTGGTCAAGAACCCTCCAGCCACTAGCTGCAATCAGGCAGAAACCTAACTTGCAGAGTAGATGTAATTCCACACAGTATTTAACACAATATCAACTCATGACTGTTGACTTCCATTGGTTTGAGCAAGGGGAGGGCCACAGCCTTGGGTCTGTCACACTGCAGTCATATTTGTTTGCACCGATTCCTGTAGCTTCTTGACAGCTTATTAATGGCTTTTGGTAAACTCCACTGAAATGTGTGTTTTTTGGTTTTCGTGTTAAGGAACACGAAGCTGCATTTTCCTGGTCTGTGTATTTTTTAATAACTTGGAAGAAGTGAATTGGGTGGTCAGTGGGCCAGCGTCTTTTAATATGTTTATTATTTGTGATATACAATGATTGTGGAGAACTTCCTGTTTTTCAGAATAATAAATAGTTTTGTGTTCTCTTTTTGAATGTGTTTTATACTTTAACGATTTCCATAAAACATATGCCTATAAAAACTGTATAGCTGCAGTTATTCTTAGTTTAATTTTAAACAATAAATAATCCTTCCTTCTCACTCATGTACTTAATATAATTACAGTGTTTGCATTAGTTCGTGTTTCTCTGACAACATGTTGGGAATGCAATCACTGCAATGTGGAACTACACTATTTGTAAAATGAATACAATACATCAAAAAACCTTTCAGTGTAGATCCAAAAAAATTGTGTGTATAGAAATAATTTGTTTTGTAAAACTGTTGGATGGTACATTATCTGGGTGTTATCCAGGCAAATTAAGCTCACAGTGTCTTCATATGAGGATTTCCAGAGCCGGACAATTCTGGGGTATGTGGGAGTGGATAAACTGGAGAATATGGCAGCAGGGCTCGTCCATGGGAACAAGTTAATGATGTGCTGATTTGCCCTCCAAACCCCACTTCACTCTTCGTAGATGTTTGCCACTTGTTAAATCCCTTCAGCCGGAACTCTCGTTTGTCTGCTGGAGGCTGTTGTTTCACTAACATCAATCATCTTCATGACAGTGTCGACAGCACAACAACCTCATTCCTTGAGCAAGACAACAAAACAACTTGGTTCCTGGTGGGTCAATCATTCTTGGAAAGTAGCCCTAGTGAGACCAGGAAGAAAACAGAAAACAAATTGCTATGTGTAAAACTTACGTAAAATTGACATTTGATCTTTTCTGCTGATAGCTGTAATTGATATGCAGTGCCTGCTTGAAACTGAGTGAGATATATGGCCCTTGTGGGGATTAGCAACATGGTTTACTTGGAACTTCCAGCTAAGAATATCTTGTAGCATTGTTTAGTTTTCGTTTACTGCAGTTTCATCTTGGAATATATTACACAAATTACTTAATTTAATATCCGTAATTGTTTTCTGTCTTAGTAACATACAGATTTGAAAAAGTTTATCTGTGCTTTGCCTCATAAGATTGTTATGCTACACATCTAGCAAAACTGCACAAAAATAATAGGTTCATATGGAAAATATTGTGTTAATTCTTGCTGCCCAATAGGTTCATACACATCAATAATATTATTATTCATCAATGTTAAATATAAGCTTTGTCTCAGCATTAGCCCGTGCTGCTAGTCTCCCTTAATATTTTTTTTTTAGTTATTGGCAAAGTGAGTGATTGATCTTGGCCAGCATTTTTTCCAACCAAATTGGCAAATGATCTTCCATTTTGTGTAGCAAACTTAATATTTCTAGTTATTGACTAATGGTTGGATCACCTTGACATATGCTGTTGTTCTGAGTGGTTTACCATGACTTGTGGAGGCACGTGTTTGTTGAACCAGCTCGCACTGGAATAGAGGTGGGGCACTTGTTCACCATCATTAATCACTTCATTAATTCCATTCTACTACATTATTTATGCATTTGTCTACACAGGAAACGAGGTTTTACTGTCAAACAATGTACTGCACTCGGCTTGAGTTCAAATTGTGGAAACAAGACAATTCTATGTGCATCTTTTAAATAAATCGTACTGTGGAATACACAGATTATACTGTAAAGTTGGTAAACTTGTGACAATCTTTTTCTTTATTTTTTTAAACTGTAGAAGTAACAAAAGAGCTTCTGGTAACTACTGTTAGAATGGTATAATAAGTTATCTTAAATAATCAAATGAACCATGCTTAAATGTACAGTCTGAGAATACATTTGTCTGCATAACACTAACGGTACCTCCACCAAGATAACCCTTGGTTCCATGTCCACTTGTAACTGTATCCAATGACACTGCAGCACCAGTGACAGGATAGTTCTTGTGCGGTACACTAGATGGGCACACACACTCACACACACATGACCTGTCATGTGGCAGAAGCAGGGGAAGTCACCAGTTCTGTCTTCCAGTCTGAGAACACGTTGACACAGATCACCTGGCAACGACACATGTCACAAGATGGCAGCGCTGATGTAGTGTTAGACTGAGAGGTCCAACCACTGCGAGAGACACAGCTACTTTTTTGCCTCACTTCTGGCCACACACGCACGCACGCACACACACATGGACAGCTTCTCCCTTGCGCAACCTCACATTCTCGAGGCCATGCATATGAAGGCTCTGGAACACTGCGGTAGGCAGAGCTTTGGCATTCCTCCGCTCGACAGAAGCGATTTTGGTAGACTTTCCGTGACTCCAACTGACAACAGTATGTTATCATCACATCCGTTTGACAGAAGTAAGGGTGACATTGGAACAATGGACTTTCCATGGGGCTCAGGTAAGTATTGCAGATGGTGTGCACATCGCTATGTTGTACTTGGTTGGTTTCGGTGAATCCACATGCTGTGCTTTATCTTTAGATATTTATCTAAGAATTATTTTGCCATATGTTGACATGCCAGATAAGAATTACTTTAGTTGAAGTGCTGTGGTGTATTACGTAATTTTTTTAACAGAATTGGAAAATAAAATGTAGAAAGTTTGTTCTTACATAAATTTAATTGAACATTGCTAAAAAAGTGCTTAGGAAAATATTGCGCTATGCCAAGTGCCCACATTGCGTGTATATCAAAAAGAGGGCTCCAGGATACTACCTGGAAATCAGGTTCACCACTGTACAGTGAAGAAGAAAAAGGAGAAAATAGGAACCAATTTTCTAATGGAAATATAATTGTTGAAACCACACAATTATGTCATTTAACAAGATTGCCACCCAGAGAATTAACTCTGGATGGCAGGTGGACAAGGAAGCCCTTTGGCTTATCGAGAGTCCAACCCTTTTATCTAAGTGTATCCCGCCCTTCTGAGGTGTGTGTCGATTTTATTTTTAAACATATTCATGCTACTAGCACCCACACAATCAGCAGATAATCTGTTCCAGTCATTTACAGTCCTTTGTGAGAATGAGAACTTTCTTATATATAATCTACATTGCTCCTTTACTAATGTTACTTCATGTCCTCAAGTCCTTCTATCTTAACTGAAAAAAAAAGTCTATCAATATTTTAGACACTTCTATCTGATCTCCTCAATCTCCTGTTCTCTAGTGTTGTTAAACAAAATTCTTTTAGGCATATTTTATATCTAAGATCCCTTTTGGTATCATTTTAGTCACTCTCCTCTGTACTCTTTCTAGCATATCTACGTCCTTCTTGCGGTATGGCCTCCACGCTTATATACAATATTCTAAATGAGGCCTAACTTGTTTTTGTACAGCAGAATTATTAGTTCTTTTTCCTTATTCGCTATATTTCACCTAATTAATTCAAGGATTTGATTTCCCTTTGAAGCTGCAAGTCTGCACTGCTTTGAAACATACACATGAACACTAATCTTTTACAGTAGTACTTAGTACAGTACCCCCAATTGTATATTCTACATCTTCGTTCCCATTTACATTTCCCAAAATTGAACAGCATTTGCCACTGTTCAGACCATTTGATCAACCTGTCAAGATCATCTTGTAAATGTTGTCTATCTCCATCACTTTTAATCCTTCTAAACATTTTTGTATCATTTGCAAATTTCAACACCTTGCTTGTTATATCATCATCCAAATCGTTGATATATATTAAGAATAATACAGTTCCCAGTACTGATCCCTGTGGTACCCCACTCAAAACTGATTTCCAGTTTGAAGCCTCCCCATCAACTACTACCCATTGTCTTCTGTCAATCAGCCATTTTTCTATCCAGTTAATTATACCATTTCCTATGCCATGGGCCTTTAGTTTAAGCAGTAATACTTGATGTGGCACTATGTTGAAAGCTTTCTGAAAATCTAAGTAGATGATATCTACTGGTGATCCATCATCTACCCACTTAGTGATATCTTCCAAAAAACATAACATTTGTTAAGCATGACCTCGCTTTTAAAAACCCATGTTGAGATGGGTTTATCAAGTTATGTTTAACAAGAAAATCTACCATGTGATCTTTAATTAGTCTTTCTAATAATTGGCAAATCGCCGATGTTAAACTCACTAGTCAATAGTTCCCTGACTTGTTTCTCGAACATGTAACAGCACGTGTATAATGCTTGCTTCTTTCCATTCTAAAGCTACATTTGTCAGTAACAGAAAGTTATCAATAATTACATATGTACGGCAAGGTTTGCATATATCTGTTAGTAGCAGTTCAGTTGTAACTACATTGTCTACAAATAATTATTTGGAGCAGGTTTGGAATCTGGACTCTGTTGGTTGTGGTGTACCATAGGTATACAAGTGCAAGTGCATTTACTCTTACTTACCACAATTCGTAAGCAGTCATAAACAACCACTACACCCACCATTCATTGCTTACACATGCAGTTAAGCTAACCGTCTTCGATCATCTACTTCTGACTTATGGTTTTGTTCATCTTTAGAGTAAAAAAACATAATTAGAAGTCAGGCTTTTTCTGTTGCTGCACCGACTCTGGCATTTTCTCCCTCTTAGTGTGAAATCAGTTGAAAATATTACACAATTCTACTGTGAGTTAAAAACTTGCCTTTATAACGATGCTTATCCACCTTGGCGTATGCCTCCATATGTTGACAATTTTAATGTGTCTTAAAATGTATTTTGAGATTTACCAACCGTTTTGTTTTGATGCACCTGTGAGCATGCTTTCCAAGGATTTAATCACAGAAGAAGTTACTTATTATTATAATATTAGTTAATTAATAATGAAAAGAAAAATGAGCAAGCAGAAACTTAGACGATGACAGGATTTCAACAGGATGTAAGCTGTGTATAATTATTATTTGGTAATCATTACAATCTCCCTTTCTTTACTCTAACATCAAGTCATACTCCTACACGTTTTTTTAATAATGTGACTTTCTCAAAAGTGTTATATGATCATTTTGATAATAATATCTCACCAAAATTGGTGACCAAATGGAATGGTTAATAACGGCATATTCACTACATAAAAATCGGCACTCTTGAATTGTTGTTCTTCACATGGTTAAAAGCAGATTTAAGATAATCACCGTATTTATGCAGTTAACAGTCAACATAGACTGGATAATGATGTGATGCCAGGCATGTGTTTCAGCACCTCTTTGGCACTGGTTTGACTTGTGTCACACTGATTTAGAGCCTTAGCTGACATGGTCGTGTTGTTTGGAGTTAACCTCTCGAAGGTTACCTAAACTGTGGGCAATGTTTACGCCAATGCTTTGCTGCCACACGTAGCTCATTCGTAGTTGGATGTACCCTTCGCTAGGTGGGCTAGACCCACAGCAAAAAGGGCAATCATCGATGCGAGGTGTGGATTTGCACTCGCAGCTCAAGCCATTTGTAATTAAGTTATTATTAAAATACATTTGTAACGCACTCTGTATTAGGTTAAAACATGCATTAACAAGGTCAAACAATGTACATTTTAAACAATTAGAAAAGTTAAAATAAAACGTATTAAAAAGTAAATGAAATGTATTATCACTGTGTAGATAATTTAGAGTAATAAGAACAGTAATTGTATTGTCATTAGCATAATTATTACCAGTTACCTCCATTTGGCATCCTACCAAGTAATTAAGATTTTTCCTAATCATTCAGTGTGTTTGATAAAACAAACCGTTTGCAAACATTTCCTGTACCTCTGATTGATGCCGGTAATTACAGTTTGTTATGCCTAAATATTAGTACGTGCATTACTCATGTATGAACACTCATACGTCAAACAAATACTAAATAAAAAGTATTATTCAGTGACTCTATTACTAAGAAATATCTTGGTCACTTTCCTGTGCTGTGTATCTCATGTTAAATAAGTTGATTCAGTCCCCACTTGTAAATTTGGGAAAATTGCAGTGTGTCCATACTGCATAATATACCAAAACTACTGATGCAACCATTTTCCATTTGGATATCGGTTATTATGCAGGAATGGTATATAGTGTATGAAAATTGCATTTTGATTCTCTACAAAATGGATATATGTTTGTTGCCATAGATATTCGAATGTAGAATTTGCTATATTATACAAAGTGTGCAATTTGTTCGGAGTAGTGCAAACTTTGATTTGCTTTTAGTTTTCCTACTGTTAATTTTTTGAGCCCACAGTATTTTGGAGGTTTGCGATGTTCATTTGAAGTCATTTAAAGTTAGTTATTAATTGTAAATTCCTAGCCATTATATACAGGTCAGTTTATTTGAAATTAATTTAATTCAAAACTCTTATTAATTAGAAGTATACCTGTAGTTTATTTGAGAAGTAAATTAGAGGTTATCACCCACTTGAGTGAAACATGGTACCAGTACAAATGGACTAGTTATCACAGTGCAAATGGACTAGTTATCACAGTGCAAATGGACTAGTTATCACAGTGCAAATGGACTAGTTATCACAGTGCAAATGGACTAGTTATCACAGTACAAATGGACTTGTTTGCACAGTGCAAATGGACTAGTTATCACAGTGCAAATGGACTAGTTATCACAGTGCAAATGGACTAGTTATCACAGTGCAAATGGACTAGTTATCACAGTGCAAATGGACTTGTTTGCACAGTGCAAATGGACTAGTTATCACAGTGCAAATGGACTAGTTATCACAGTACAAATGGACTAGTTATCACAGTGCAAATGGACTAGTTATCACAGTGCAAATGGACTAGTTATCACAGTATAAATGGACTAGTTATCACAGTGCAAATGCATAGCTTGAAAACTTACTAATACTTTTTGCTGATTTATTTTAGACCATTTCACCGCACAATAATGAAACCTTATTTTTGCTAATCTGTTTGTAATATGCTACTGATTGGAGGCCATTAGGAATTGACCACAAAACGTAGTACAGTAACAATTCTTCCTGTTTGAAACTAATTTTAAGGACTTCCTCATATGCTATATTTAGAAATGACTTCATCTGCCTTCTAGTGGGCTGGCTAGTGTACTGGCATGTAGGGAGCTATTAGACCACAAACTACTTAATTCTTCAAGTACCCCAGAAGCACCAGACTGAAAGCTATGTGTCCGATGCGTAAGATGCAGTAATTGAAGAGATCCACATCATCCGCATCCTAAACATTTTATTTGAGTTATTTTCCATTTTTAATTTAGAGAAGAATTATATTGTCATGTAAAAACATTAACAAAATCCCTGTCTATTTTTAGTGTATTCAACATCAGTTTTGATAGTTGGAACACCGGTGTTCCGGATGACTGTTTCACTAAGATAATGAATGAGCCTATAAGGTAAACCCATCATTAAAGTTTAACAGTCCGTTGTTAAAATTTAGTAGCATTTTCAAAATGCAAAAACAACACCGCCATACCACTGACGACACTATTTCTGTGACACTGGCAAAAGTGTTGAAACGGCGCATCCTCGTGTTGACAGGTTTCAGTTCATACAAGTTCACTGTCAAGGGCCATAATAAATGTTAAAAAACAAAATCAGGCATATGACCTCATAAGAGTATTAGTGAGATGGTCCCCAGTAGTTCTGAGCTGGTTCTGCCCCCCCCCCCCGGCTATTGACAGCAAGATCCAGCTAAAAAATTGGAATGATTTAAACAAAACCACAAACCCTATTTACTCTGGTTACTGGCCTGGGCTTGGCATCTTTTTATCTCTTGTTGGTCATCATAGATGTGACGCTGATGATGCTGTTGCCTCCAATGAGTGTATCAGGAGGGACGCCATGACTCAGACATATCTAACCGGCATAGTGGTTGTCATTATGTTTGCTCAAATTGTCAGTCTGTTTCTAGTAGGTAATGGGCTGGTACCATGTAATGGGGATTTCTTAGAATGGTGTATTTTAAACAAAATACAACAATGCTGTTGAATTAACCAGGACTATTTAGAAATATATCACGTCATTTTTGGTGTTAACTGTTAATATCAGCAAAATGAAATTACATATTTTTATCACGGTTCTCATGTTAATTTGTAACAATGAAAGTACACTTTCGTGTAATGACAGTGCAGTGAAAAAGTCAACCTAATACTGTTAATACAAAGTCATGTTGTGTCAAAGCTTTTGGCACAGTTGTGGTATTGGGTGCACGTAGCAGTAAAAACTAGTGTTGCAAACTTTATGCGTGTGGTAGCATGCATTTTGGAAACACTCAGAAATGTGTGCCTTGGTCGTGAGTTACCTGCATACCCACTTCCTGTCTGGTGCAATCTAGGTCATCTCATGCATAATTCATGAGGCTGACTTCACATTAAAACAATGATTGTCTAAAAGAGTTGTGTCGGTTTGGTACATGCTTGCATTGCAATGTACGGTAAGCTGTTTCAATGATTTCTCGATCGAATGTTGCCATATCTAGTTACTGTATTAATTGTATAGCCACGTTGTAGAACAGTGAAACATGTTTAGTTTTTAATCACGATTTATTTTTTCATTGTTGCCATTATGTGCATGCAACTGTCTTTCCAGGTATTTCAATCTGGTTTGAACGAGTTGTGTAATTAACTGTATCAAGTGAAATGCCATAACATAAGCATGGTGTCATTAGTGTAACAAAACAATACGGGTGTGCACTGCAAGGTGGTGTAATTTTATTGTTTAAAATGTTTTCTACTTCTGCAGTTTCTGATTGGAAAACATGGTTTAATTTGAATTTAAATAATACTTATTTCATGAGTTTTTTATGTTTCTTAACTTGGTTCTTGGTGTACTGATTACTTTTGGAATATTCTTGTGGAAAAGCAGGTACTTTTTAATACAATGATAACCTGGTCTGGTTTATTTTGCAAATAACTTTCCTTACTTTGTTAGTTTTAAATGTTTTTTTACTGGCAACGCAGCTTGCCTACCACATGCAGGCATGCACACACACACGTGTGCACATATTAAATTCATGTAACTAAGTAAATAAAATATTATGTTGATATTCATTTGGTACATTCTATTTACTTTCATAAGTTGTAAGGTGGACAGTGGTAGCTGAACCATATAAACCAATAAATCTAAATAAATTATTTAAATTAATATTAAAGACTCGTTGATGACCTTAGAGTGAGGTTGTCTGTCCGTTACTAAGAATCCTCCTCCTATTCCAGGGTGGTAATTATTAGCAGGAAGTTTGCTGAATCAGGTCTTGATTGTATGGGAACCAAGTGAATGCACCAAACATTAACATGCACGTCATTACTTACATCACAGCTGGCCCTTATTGGTCGATTTACTGCGCCCTGGACAAGATGTCAGTCTCCATGATATCGGACATTTGATTAGAATCTTCCACTTTAACCGCTAACATGAAAATTTTAATTGTAGTTACAAATGGCTAGTTTGTATTAACTGTTTTACGTATATAGCAACACCAAAACATTTTGTTTCTCCTTAAAGATTTATATTCTTGTGACGAATGAAGGTTCTTGCTGAAACCTAGACGGTGTCTGGTCAGGATCAACCAAGAAGACTTGTGGTGATATATTGTAAACCCCAGTTGTGGTCTGATAACCTGTAGTATCTCAACGATAGCAAACGATCTGCAGCTGTATTTGGTGCATTTAACTTTGTGGAGACCTGCTCCCATAGAGGATTATGTCTAGTAAGATTTCGCTGAATGTTCTTGGCCATTTGGTAGGAAGACGCATGGTTAGTATTTGTGGCAGCCAGTTAAGTGTGGACAGTTCCGGGATTGTGGCCATTACACAAAACCAGATGATACCATACTTCTGTCACCACCGCAGTTACAGGAATCTGCCACGCCTCTCCAGCCTCCCCTCTCCAGCCTCCCTGCTGCTCAATGTTGTAAACACATAATTTCTACAGTTTTGTTGTGGTATTTTCAGCAGAAATCTTAACCAAGATGCAACCATAACATTTGATACATTCTATGTATTTTTTCTTAGTTGTAATTATTATTACTAACATTTTTTAATATTTTAGAACTATTAATATTATTTTAATTGATTGAAATTACTACATTTATATTGATTAATTTATGCATTCTAATTTATTATTTGTTTTGTAATATTATGCTGTACTCTGTTTATTTTAAGTGTACATCTTAGTACTACAGCCCTGTATACTACAATTAATTAACTATTTTTAACTAATTTTTATTAATACTTTTATTATTGTTTTGCATAATATTTATTTTAAATGACTGTCTTAACACATTAGTATTTTAGTTTATTGACCATTAAGTATACTGTATTGTAAAACACAACAAACTACACCACAAACAACAACAGATTTCATCTTGTAGAAGAGGTACCATTTAACAACCTGGAGTTGAAATTATTTGTCCAAGATGTTGCAATGTTTGTGGTTAAACACGCTTGATGTTCAAGTTATCAAGTGAAAACAAATAGCTTGTTTTAGGACGTGGAAATGGCAGAGATAAAACTAAGCATTTAATCAAACTTAAGAATGGAGGCAGTTTGCTGTTATCTGTCGAGTTCAGCACGTGTGCGCAGGTAACTGTCACAGCTTTTTACATTTGGATCTTCTGACTGGGTACTGGGCAAACACTCCCATTGACATGGGTTATCAGCGCACACACAACTACTGATTTTCCCACCAAATCAGAAGCAGATATCAGCTCAGACTGCAGCGTCATGACGGTCAAAATAAAGTCCTATTGGAATTGTCCAGCAACAAGTAGTGATTCACCTTCTTCCCTGGTGGTCTTTGGCAGGTTGGAAGCTACACTGCGTAGTTCTGCATTCTCAATGAGTTTACTTCGTCTGTCATGATCTTTGCCATTTCTCCAACTCCTTCCTGTCCCCCTGCCCTCCTGCCTGTTTGAGATGCCTGTTTACACTATCAAACCATAACAATTTCAATCTTCTTTCTACTGACCTCTTCTATTTTGTATGCTCTCTTTATATGTGTAACACTTTGTTAAAAATGAGTTACTGTGATTCAGTTATTAATGCAAATAACCTTTTGGTTCCACTGCCGTTGTGTTCCTCATGCAGCATTCCTTCATTTACCAAATAGTCCTGTAATTGAACTACGTACAAAATTTGCTGTATTCCATCATGTCCTCGCATGGTGTACCCGAAAAAATAATGTATGGATTTGTATCTATTGAACTGTGTTGTAACATGCAGAAATAGTGTTATACAGTGTAGAAGTCTTAGTATCATTACTTGTGTGTTCAGTGATTTGTATATATTAAACTGTGCAGTAACATGCAGAAAGAGTACTGTAGAAGTCTAAGTATCATTACTTGTGTGTTCAGTGATTTGTTGTTCTTGTTTTGAACACTGACAAAAGACTTGCACCTTGGTAATAAACTCTCCATCTCCAGAGTACATGCATTGGTGTTGGATTAGACTAGGTCGTTCTAGATTCTGCGCTGGTTGACTTCAGATTTAATACTTGTTGCACTGCACAGGTGTGTTTTTACAATTAACCATAACCTTAATCCACCTATGGAACAACAAACGACTGGTTTACATTAGCGACATATGGTGAATTGATTACCACTCAGTTATATCAGATAGGAGAAATGCCCTCCAGACAAGCATAGCATGTTCAAAACAAGTATATTACTCTAAATAACATCATGCTATCTGAAATACATCGCCAATAATTATTGATAGACCAGAAACCAAAGTCCCATGAACATGGAAAGGGGCAGGTTGACATTGGCGCCTCAGAGGAGATTCACTTACAATGACGCAAAGTTAGCGTATTAATGTATATGTAAGTTTTATTATGAAAGGACAGCCATGTTGCTGCTTAAATGCCAGCCAAATTTGAAAAAAATATTTTACTTTACTGTCTTTGTAGGCGTGTGTAAAATAATTGTTTTGTTTAATGCCAACGCTTTGTCTCCCAGTCGACGGTTAAATAAACAATGGTTGTATTTTACATTCTACAGATTTGCTCGACGCCATTACCGCATTGCATGTGACTGTGAATATAGTTATCTGGCAAGTTTCATCCCTCGTGCCCACAGACCTGCCCACAGACCACACTGGGGCTAATCTGTGAGTAAACAGGCTGTGGGAGAGATGATGCAGTAGTGTTGCAGTAGGGTCGGTGCAGCTTAGCTTTTGTTTGTCGCCAACTCTTTGGGGCATTGAGTGTATGCACATGAAGGTACGTTGTGCATAAGTTTGACCAATTACTTACTACAAGCCTTTGTAACTGACTGGCGCAGTTTTGTTTCCATTTTCATTAAAATACAGTTTAATTAACTCCAATTAGGTAATTTAAATCGATGGTTAAACTATTTTGATCTAGATTGCACAATAAACAGATTGTAAACATTGTTAATTTGAAGTTTTTATTAGCAGAATTATGTTTTTATGAAGCTTGAATAAGTAAGTCAGTGTCATGTTTTATTTGGAACTATGTCACAACATTTATCAATTAGTCATTTTGTATTTAAACATTAGTTGTTGAGTTAGTTGATAAAATTAAAACAATATTTGTCCAATCCCTGTTAAATATGATAATTGGAGAAACTCCTTAATAATTTATTCTTAGTCATGCACTATTAATTATGTATATTTTTTGGTAAATGACATCGAATGCGACCCAATTTATATCTTATTATGTTTTTTGCAAAGCTACACAAGCAATAAAAATACTATGTATCATTTTAGTGATCACTGAACACTTTTTAGCATAACATCTTGTAATGCACATATTTATTCTGCAAAAAATATAGCCTTTTAGGCCATCCAGAACTGTTTGAAAATTCACTCTTTATAATATACTTCCAAACTGATTTTCCCTAAACCAGTTAAGTTACTTAAGCACTGGATTAATCAACTGTATACTTTAAATGTGCAATGTGTGTATTTAGTTTATTTATTTTTTACAAGCATGTTTAAGGCACATGTGTATTTTGATATATTTTTTTACTTGTCAATATCTATTCTATATGTAAGTATTTTTATTGCCGTTACCTTTATCTTTAATTTTTTGGTGAATTGCCCCTGTGGAGTCTTTCACTACCTCAACAAAATATAAAATTTTATGATAATAAAAATTGCAGAATAATGTGTGTCATGTTCTGGACTGGGATAATGTGGTGTAAATTGAACAATGGGTTTCACCTTGCAGCAGTTTGGGAGAGCTCCATATTCTGTTTAATGCATGTTGCCTGTTCCCGGTTGGTGTTTACAACAATTTACATGCGTGACAAGTCAGACAAACAACGTGGGCAAACATACTGATATTGTCAGATATCACCAGGATGTACAGATTATATGTCACCTTAGCTGCGTTAAACAAAAGAAACACCTCCCCTCTTGCTGAAACCAATATCACTGCTGTACCCTTTGCTGCCAAAACATACACCATGTATTATAAAAGGGAATCATTCTTCATATCAAGTGTGCTGGAGAACCAATGTTGTGGTCAGACAGAAGAAACTTTGTACTAGCTCATAGTATTTGTCACTTGAGCTGATAGATAATGGTAATTACCATAGCGGGCCATTGCTGCAAGTCGACTTTTGAAGTATATGGTTGTACTTTGAAATGAGTAAAGGTTCCGGCCGAGTTTCAACCAGACTATAACTGCAGTCGGTGAGCCACCACAAACAGCATTCCACTGGGCGTGAGGCCACCGTGTCAGCTTGTGTGTATGGAAGGGTGTGATTCCCTCTGATTTCTCTCTGGATATGTCGTGGTTCTGTGCTTGTCTCCGCAAACGTGGAGCGCAGGTGAAGTGGATGATGAGAGGCAGTCGAAGGTACTTTGTTTTCTAGTTGTGTTATTGTTGTTGTTTTTTGTTTTATTGTTAAGTTATTGTATCCTCACTGTGTTGATGCTGTTTTGTTGTTGTTGGTGTCTGTCATAAATGGCCGTTTGTTGGACTGTCAGCAGGAAGTAGAACAATGATTGGTAAAGTTTCTTAGACGTCCAGGTAGACCAATTACTTAACAACCAGTGGCATATTAGAGACCATTGAGCCATGGTCTTCCTTTGATGTCATTATTTTTAAGGTTTTATTTATAACCTGTTGTGCCACCACACGGTAGCTTGACAAACTAAAAGAGGACTAAGTTTGACCCGACTTTGAGAGATCTTAAGTATGACACTGACTTGCAGGAAATGCATGAGATATGGTTTGAAGAGAATGCCTCTCAAGAGAGAGTTATGTTTACAAATTGGCTAGATGGTACTGTTTAGTATGTAGCTGTGTGAGCACTGGTTCGCATATCATTAGTATGATTAGACATGTAAATATTCATTATTCTGCAGAAAATTAAATTAAAATCATGATGTAATACAGAAGATAGCAACTTTGTCATGATTAAACTATGCATGTCCCAGATTCTTCACGGTGATTATGTTAAATATTATTCAGCTGGTTTACAAAATCTGATGTCATCAGAGACCACATGATCTAGGACTGTGGTCTCCAGCCCATTACGGTGATCTCCAATCCAGTATGGTAGTCTTGTGGCCATGGTACTGCCAGCGTTTCAGCGTGTCACCCAGAGGTTGGGAGCACTCTACTGTGCGTTGTTTGTAAACCACTTGAGTCTGGCAAGCGTCACATGATAGCCGGGGCTGGCGGCTGGCTCGTGACTTACAAAGTGCCAACAATAGTGATGAGTACCACCCTTAAAGTCAGACTCACCTTCCCTGATTAACGACTTCGCTTGGCGTCCCAGGTTTCCAGTTCCCGGCACTGAGTAATCCTTGTACCAGATTAGTTAATCTGTGATTCGTAATGGAAGGCGCTTCTTTTCGTCTTGCGTTGTATTGTCCTGCACTGGTTACCACTTATGTTCTTGAAATCCATCCCTTTGAAAAACCAAACCATGTTTATGATATCAATGGAGTTTGTGTCGATTGCTATTTGATACACGATTGCTATTTGATACACGATTGCTATTTGATACACGATTGCTATTTGATACACGATTGCTATTTGATACACGATTGCTAATTGATACACGATTGCTAATTGATACACGATTGCTAATTGATACACGATTGCTATTTGATACACCACTGCTATTTGATACACCACTGCTATTTGATACACCACTGCTATTTGATACACCACTGCTATTTGATACACGACTGCTAATTGATACACGACTGCTATTTGATACACGACTGCTATTTGATACACGACTGCTATTTGATACATGATTGCTATTTGATACATGATTGCTAATTGATACATTTTGCTCTAATTTGTTACTGTGATATGCCACAAGAGTTGCATCATAACATCTGAATGGGAGATTTTGTATAGTCAGTACCATAATGGAAAAACTGTGCTACTGAGATATGTGTTTAGAAATAAGCTAACTAGTGTATCACCTGGAGCATTTATAAACTAGTTAAGAATTACTACACTTCACAACAATAATTTCTGATAACCCTAGCTGTGTTTCTGTGTGGGTTTTTTTCTCAATATGATTTCCTGCCTTCTCAACGTCATATCCATCAGTCAGCATGTTTCCCCTATAGGTTATTGCTAAGCAGATCTGTATAAATACATGTTGCGCTTCTTGTTTTTCTTCATATCTCGTCTGCCATATCTGTCAGCGTTGTTGACACAGAGATTGACTGTCTGAAGGGTGTTTGTGTGCTCAAAGCCTCACTGTGGTGTGCTGAAATCTTAGTCCATGATAACTATTTACTGGGCCGGTTTAAGTCATAAACAGCTGTAGGAAGATGCAGTTTTAATGAAATATTTCACATACAAAGACAGCACTGAGTCTAGTTGGCATATATCAGTGGATTTTGTGTTGTTTTTCGTGTATAAACGTTTAAATGTGGGTTGCTTGTTGGGTACGGGACAGTGTTTAAAGTTTCTGCTCGTCTGGAGGCCATGGCCATGAATATTTTGATCGGATTGGCAACTCTAAAAAATCACTGACCTGCGTGACCACACCTTTTTGGCAAATATCAAAACTTATACTGTAATCACTATAATATTATATATTCAGCCCCCTAAAATTATTAAATTTCTTAGCTGTCTGAAAACATTTAGGTACAGAAAAATACCCTAGGGATAATTCACAGACCATTGAATATTTTTGAATACAAACAAGTCCTGGTGTTGTGTCGTATTTGACTACTTGTGCTATTAATAATGTAATATATGTAACATAATCAGTGAGAAGTTATACTTTCTTAAAAAAAACACTAATAATTACAGTCCGATTACATAGGCGCAACCACAGTTGTTTTACAGAGTGTCTGAAACATAAGGTACACAAAAAAGTTAATTTTGTAGATGTTTCAGATGTCTGAAAACACACGGTGTCTGAATATATGCAGTCATTATTATACTTCCAAAACTGACAACGCAAATGTTATATTAGTCGGTGGACCAATATATTTTAGTGGCACTACAAACTTCACAAAGTTGAAGGTCATGAAACCCACCAAATTGTCAGCTCTGATATAGAACACTGGAACTAGATGAGACAGAAATTTGCTTGCTTGTATCTCTTCACTCACTTTGGTGCCTAGATCTACTACGCCTCCTTGAGTTTGGGGCGTTTTTTCTCTGTGAATCTATCTGATGTCAGCAGTGGTTCTGCCTTCCCAAGCCTCAGCTCAACACTGGAGCTTGACATGTATCATTTCACATGTATGTGTATCTGCCTGGTCTCATAATTGGGCATTTATACTGTTTTTTTACCAGTTGTCTTATTTTGTTTGTATCTTTTCTAAACGCCATTGTACCAGATGAATTGATGTCGGAGATAATACAAACATTGAATCCGTTGGAAATCAAAATGTGAGCTAGTTTCAAATATTATTGTAAACCATAAAGCACAATTTTTCAAACTTGGCCTCGCTTTTGTCAGCAATTAGCAAAATAGAGTTTGTAAACAAAGCAGAAAGGTTCGATGACAGTATTTGTTGTCACTCATAAATATTGAGGAGGTGATACTCAGGTATTGGTGAATCGCCAAAATATCATGTTATACAACATGACAAGTAACCCCGTAAAGATACAGACTCGTCACTCTCCATTGCAGATTCTAAACTAGACACAAAGACATTCTGCATGAGAATACCCTTCAGGCCAATAGGGACATAAATGGAACTGATACAAACCAGTGAGGGAAAACTGCCCATGTGGTTATTTCTGTTTGGGGTTGCTAACAAGATCAGTCTGATTTAATACACAATCTTTAGGAATCAGTTGAGATTGTCATCTCAACTGATACAATTCTACTAGAATATATTATACATCATTTAACCAGCAAAGAAATTGAAAATAAAACTCCTTCACCAGATATGTAGGATTGCTCATATGTGGATTCTGTTTGATTTTAAATTGTTCACTCCAGTTTGTGAATGTAGGAAGTACCGTAGAAACTTAAGGGGTGTGGTATAACAAAAATTGTTTAAAACAAATTAATGTTAATTGCACATATTTATTCTCCAGTAAATATTAATGACGCAAATGTAGAATTTGATAAAGTCTGGTCCTATTGCTGCACATCTGCAAAAATGCTGTCCAGTGAAAAAATTTGTTTTCCAATAACCGGAAGTAGTATTTAAAATATATGTGGAATGTGAGTTGATTACCTACTCTCCCCAATAGTTAGAAACTAGATGACGTGTTACGCCTGCTATGAGTATTAAATTTTAACATGAATTATTCTTCTATGCAAATTGCACATCAACGAACTTGAAAATCACATTAATGCAGCACCACAAGTGCTGACATATTTATAGTTTCGCCACAATCAATCTGATGTTGTTTCGATAGGCTCTCCCATTGTGTGCCCCTCTGATCGAACCATTGTTGACACACTGTGCTGTCATGACGTTCCTACCATGTACATAACTGCCGTCCGTGTTTTATCAGTTAGGTCAGGAAGCTCCGTCTTGGTGGTGGCCAGGTAGCACCAGGCGGTGGTGGCGCTGAAGCGGCGCACCACGGCATGGCTGAGTGGTGCTTCAGTCGGTTTATTTCGATTGTCAGAATTGTTATCTGACGATGTGTGGCCAGTAAGTGCACATTTGGTGGTGTCAATGCCACAGAGGCACATGTTGGGGCAGGACTTTCTCGCGTACAGCATGAAAATCCTCGACGTCCCTGATCTCTCTGAGATGCATTCTGAATATCTCCTTCCAGGTAATTTCTCTGCACCAGCAGTGGTCTTTTGCCGCCATTTGCGGTTTTTCCATAACATTTACAGTGATTTGTCTTCGTGTTAAACCGATAAACCTCCATGAAAATGTTGCTACTGTTTTCGAGGAATTATTTACCCAGGGTCCGTCGCATAAGATGCTGTTTATATTGTCTGCATTGTAGAATTTATGGTTGACTTCATTGGCTGTGTTCATACAGACTTTGCACCCATCATATAAATGGCTTTTGATTGTATGATTGGAATTACGCTATGATTTACATTGTTATATCATCATTATTGATACCTGGTTGTAATAATTGGTAATTGGACAACAGAATTGGCATTTGGTTGTCATAATTTGCATTTGGTTATTATGATTGGCTTTTGGAAATGCACAAGGAGTTTATTTGTAATGCTTATAAACAATATATTTATATATCTAATTTGTATTACTCTTAAAAGGTAATAATTATCTTAATTATTCTAGTTAAAAGTGTATATATACCTGACAATAATGGGACTTGGAAAATAAGTACATTGTAAGCCGCAAATGGTGTCCATGCATTTGTAGTAAATATTATTTGATCGTAGGAGCTGTTGCTGTGCTAAACCATTATATTATAAAAAAGATGGTCTGAAAAAAATTGTTCAAACTAGCAATAAATAAATGTTTTAAACGGATGTATTTTTTTAAGAATACTGATCGTACCATGGAAATAGTACGGGAGTGAACCACATTTTTGTAGGGTGACTATAATTTTCATAATAGGGAGTTTTTTATGCATTTATCCATTACTATTTTATTTTTAAAGCAGTATAGACTTGATGTCATATGCAATGTCAAACTGAGAACCAATAAACAAACATTTCCAGTTGTCTAATTGGGTCAAAAATATACAAACCTTCAGAATTATTATTGAAGTACTATTTTTCGTTGCACACTATTTTGATATAAGAGTTAAATGGAAATAGTTATTTTTCAAGTTTGATGAACTAGTAAGTAATCAACTTAGTAGATAAAAAGTGAAGTGGTGTTTGCACAAATGATGAATCAGGTCAGTGTGGATAATACAATTTATTTATCACATTCACAGCAAATAAACTTATTTGTTGTATATGATTATGTTATATTAAAAAGAACATTTTGTGTCATCCCATTCTAGCAGAATATACAGTTTGATATTAGTTGAATACAAATGATTATAAATGAAAACTGCAAACTCAACATATCTACCCATTTATTGTAAGACTTGCTGACATATGTCAGCAGAATAAAATATTGGTAACTGCTTCCTCCACTAATCTTTACATTCTGCTGACTTTGTATTTGCCGATTATATTGCAAATAAACCTTGGCAGTGTGCTGAACACACTTTTATGTGCGTAATGGGTCAATAAGTCTCCACTTCATGGATAGAATATCAATTGTTATATTATAAAAATCATGAGATGAACACGATTTGTATGATTTTTTTAAATATGATCTTCCTAAGTATACAAACAGATGGAAAGTGACAAGGAAGCTTTGACATACCAAGAGTCCAAACAATTTGTTTGTCTACATACAGTGAACAATGGGAGTTGGTCAAACTTTCCATATATCCGATGTTCCTTACATCATTGGATAACAGACCGTAGGTCAGAGCAAGGATTGTCCCATTTCAGATGTTTCTTACTGTAGGAATCTTGAGAAACCGCTATGTACATTGTATAAACATGTTAATTTGTTCATGGCTTCAGATGGCACTGACCATCTCACCCACCACAGTATAGACCAGCGCCTTCATTAAATAAAAGGGATGTTCAGATCAAAAGACACACATTGTTTGTGGCTTCTTGGTAGAGATCAAAAACATGTTTGTGCAAGAAATGTGCATTATTTTGTTTGTTGCATAGAGTGTGGTCAGACTGACCCCTTTGTTGGTTGGTGGATATGTGTATCCACTATTTATTTATTTAAATGGTTATTATATCTAAACAACTAACAAAAACATTGATTTTTCTGAATGGTTAATTACCAGGGTAATTATTAAGTTGGACAATCCTGAAATATGTGGTGTATCTGTTTTGTTGTTGTAATTGCTTCTGATTCTAGGTAATTGTGTATATATAGTTACTTATTTAAATTATAATGCAAAATGTAACTCAACCTTGCAGTGATACTGCTCTCAAACACTGTTTACGTGGTCAAACCCAAGTCTTGTATTACAGTATCAGTCATTAAAACAAGTTTGTTTCTCCAAAAATCATAATTCTCATTAGACATTAATATAAATAATAATCGTGAAAGGGTAACAATGAAGTAAACAGTGCATAATGTTGTATTGTCACTTGTCAACAAAACTTGTTTAAAACTTGCTAAATGCTTCTTCATTTAAATGATTTATTACATAAAGATAATTTTGTATGTGCAGGGACACCCTATCTTCAATGTCTGGGTGTGTACGTACTGTTTAACAATAATGCAAGAGCAGTTATAATGAGGATGCACCCGGATTGTAGTCGCAAACTTGGTGCAAAACTTGTTGCGATACGGCATTATTGCAGAGATAGAGAAATGTGACGTTTTTACAGCGATTCGACACAACCAACGTCAGTACATCTGTACTGTCTTGCTGTTGACTTTTTGTTTTATCTAATCTGGAGCTCCCGTTGAAATGCGCCCAGCTTCACTGATACATGTACTTACTCCGAGCTCAGCTGTCGGAGTTTTTCTCCATTGATTTATGAACTTATTACACTGAACAGAAGACTAATTATTGAGGACACAACAGTAGTTTCCATCAGGGGTTGTTTGGCATCTAAACTTTTTGCAGTGCCAAATAATAAGGACGTGTGGAGATTGTTCATGGCTGACTGATTGTTAGCTGACGTTTATCTGCTGTCTAGGGTGGGATTGCACTGAAGGCACATGCTGGATTCGTCAAAAAGTGCATGAAATGAACAGTTCACTTAGCATGTGGTGTAGATATCTATTGTATTGTTGTCTCACAGCAAATGATTCTGTTTATCTGATTAAGAATCAGATGGATTAATTGTGTGCTGACCAGACAAAGATGCAGAGGGATCAGCAGTTGGTTATCTCGAATTAACAGTAGGCAAGAATTCCTCCCTGGGTATCTTACTTCAAACATAAGTAGCTTACATTAGAAGCTGTGTCAATGGACCATTGAAACATTGTTTATTCAGTTTGTACTTAAATATCGCACCAGTTATAGAAATTGAAAACAGCAACAAAATGCAGCTCTTGAAAATGTTGCAGAAATGTAATCATCATGAAAACGGAAAACACCTTTTTTGTGTTTCTGAATATGTGTTAAATCGAAGTGTAGGTAACCTTGTGGTGGTGCCATCTGGTGTTGAACATTGGGCAGTTTGAGTAAACAATGACAGAGTTACAAGTGTACTTGCAAAGGAGTATTTTTTTATGATAATCATCAACGTGGGGTGCAATGACACCGTTGTCGGGCGTTGAACTCTCGGTCGAGTGTACCGTGGTTTGAATATAATTGCTGTTGAAAGTCCAACCAAATTGGTTCATTACACATTGCCCAATTCATTGTGCTATCTGGTGGAATTGTCTGTACGTCATTATTTTTGCAATAATCACAGCATTGCTGAATTCTTTCCCAAGAAGTTTGTTGGAACTTGAATGAAAAGATATGCAAAGTGCTTCGATTTGTTTTCAGTGACAAGACAACTGTTAAAAAACTTTCCTTTACTTTTGTATACAATACAATGGTTTACAGTATTGTAACCAGTGTTATAATGCTGTTTAGTTTCATTGTTGCGTCTCTTAAAATGAAATATTAGAACTCTGCTTTCAGATGCAGTCAATTTTGTCAATCTGTAAATTAAACACTAATTAATGGCAATCTCCTGAAATGGTCAGTACATGTTTCTGTGTGGGATTTTATGGTCATGGTTACAAAGGACAAAGTCATTTCTGCAAAACACTACTGGCTGGTCCACACAGCTTCTGCAGAACAAACACCAACACTGCTTTAGTGGTCCAGATTTGGGCTGCTAGGGTTAAATAAATCTGAAGACCCTGGAGAAGCCAGGGTAAAACCCCCATTACTTTCTCCCACCTAAACAAACATGCAGGACATTTGGGTAGCTCCTCACATTAAGCTTGGCTTTGCACACTGGGTTGTGGGATCTGGGGCACATTAGACCCCGGGGGAGCTGTAATCATTGGGCCATGGGACATCCACTGATGTAGCCATATGGTCAGTTTAAACCAGGACATGAGGAATGCAGTGGTCACTGCCAGTGACATGCACCTGCAGTGAGGTGCTGCAAGACACAGTAATGGACATAGGGGTCAGTGTCATGTGGTCAAGATAATGTTTCTGGGCAGTGACAACTCACTTACACAGCCTGTCACCAGCTGTCACCAAGGAGCTCTGTCACCAAGGATCTCTGTCACCAAGGAGCTCTGTCACCAAGCTCATGTCCAGGGGACCATTTCACCAACTGTCTTATGAGCACATAAGCCAGATTTTGCCCTTTAAAATAAATTTTTGCTCCTTAACAGTGCTCTTCTATATAAGACACTTTTGCCAGTGTATCACAGAAATAGTATCCTCTCTGATATGGTGGCGGCTTTTACAATTTCAAAGAGTTCCATAAATTTAGCAACAGTTTCTGCTTAATGGTGGTTTTTCTGATGAGCTCACCAGACAAGTGGTGCAGAAGAATATGTTGGTGTACAGCAGAGCTTCAAGTACATTATTAGTTCTTTATTGTTTTCTTCCTGTATAGCACATATCCCACAAGGACAGTTTGTGGCAATGTGTTTGGGATGATGAGTTCATGGCTGATTATACATTTGGTATCTATTATTTTCCAAGTTATAGACAGTATATAGATGGAACCAATGTCTCTTCAATGTCTCTTCCAAAAAGCACAGACAAAGTGATGTGAACAAAATTGACAATTAACGTTTTGATATGGCAAGAAGGGAACTTGAGCAACAATCCGCTCAATAAAGAGCTCTGCGTTTCCCGTTGAGCAGCTTTGTCCCTTCAACAGCGCAAAAGTTTAAATAAGAAAATGTATTTTAAATAGAAACTGTTCTATTACCATGTGCTTTTATTTATAATTAAATTATGTATATGTAATTGTGTACTGCATTGCTACATAGAGCCCATACTGCTATATGGATGTGAATCCTGGACAATAACCAAAAGTTCACAAAAAACAGAAGCCACTGAAATGTGGTTCTTAAGAAGAATGCAGCGAGTGCCATGGACTGCAAAGCAAAGCAATGAAGTCATCCTTAGGACAGCCAAATCAAAAAGAATGATTATAGACAAAATTAGAACACAACACGCACGATTTATAGGTGAAATCATGAGAAAGAAAAAGTTAGAACATATAATAACAACAGGAAAGGTAGAAGGAAAAAGATCCAGAGGATGCCAGAGAATAAAAATAATAGTCTGTCAACATGGTGTGGAAGGAGCACAACAGAACTGCTACAAACGACTGTGAGGTTTGGAGGGCCATGATCGCCAACGCCTGTGACAGACATGGCACACAGAAGAAGATATGTAATTGCCATAAATTATCTTCTTATGGGTTACTTACAACTTACTGTAGTCAAACTCGACACTATAACCTGTTGATTCAGGAGTGATGGCTAGATGTTTGTACTGTTTTGCAATTCACTTAGTTTCAGAACAAGCAGCACTTCAGAATGTATACCGTTTTGCATATGGTTTTTGATGTTCTTGTGTTTCGTGTCGACCAGTGGTTGTATGAAACTGTTTTTGTCAGCAGCTTTTGTACTTTACCGAATCACGTTTTACTGTCACACATCTTTCAAGTGTTTTCCTTCAATTAAGTTGTACTTTCACAAAGTACAAAAACGATACTTGTACCAGCTCTGCCATTAAATAATTGTAAAAAGAAACCACCTCTGTAGATCGCTTGTGCACAATACTTACTGTGCCTTCATTTCCAGGTGCCGGAATGTGCGGTTATTGATAATAACTGCATCAAGGGCACTTGGAAATGTTCCATATTTTCTGGCACTGGGTTCTTGAGGGTCCTTTAAATACAGCTGCTGCTGCCAGGATATATGCTCATGGCAAACATGTCACTAAAGTCACTTGTGCTGGTTTGGGCAAACATTCCTTGTTTACTGTGGGTGCCTTGGTGGATCCCTGCAGTGCGTAGAGTTTTATTTTACACAGCAAACTCCACATTTGGTAACAAGTTTAACCAGTGGAAACATGACTTGTTGTATTCCTGTGATCGGCACAGCGGACGTCAACATTCTAGAATGTCAGTAGTACAGACAATAACATAGTGCATTGAGATAGGAGAATAATACGGACACAGCTAATTGAAATAAGGCATTTATAAGTTATATTTTGCAGACCTCTGGAAGTTTTACTTTTAACAAATATAAATGGAACAATTTATACATCTTAATGAAAGCTGCAATTAAAAAAACTGCTTTGGTGCACATAATTATATAAGTTTGTAAGTTTTAACATAATTGTGTTGGATATGATTATGCGCATGTGTTCATTTTTATATGAATACAATTAATTAATATGTAAATTAATAATTTATTGATATCCACTCTGGGCAAATTAGGTATGTATAATCAGGATTTTTGCACAAATATCATGGACAACGTGTCCTAAGACCATTAAGACAAATGTTTTTTTTTCTTCATGTAATTATAGTTTTAATGTGGCATTGTGGTTTTCTGTGTGAAAGGAATCTTTCTCATTTGCATGAAGCTGACACAACTTCAGGAAATGCAATGCAATGTAGGCAGATGCTTTAGGTACATTGTGTTAAACTTTGCTGCAGTGTTCACATGTAGGTTACAGTTAGTGATTTAATCAGTGGTATAGCTGATACCTGGTTTTCACCTGTGTTTCCTGGTCTCTTAGACGGAACATGGGTTCACGTTTTCCCTGATTGGATGCTAGTCTTGTCACATATCAAAGCGCCTATAATGTTGCTCAAAAAAGAACAGGTCCAGTCAAAACAAGTACAGATAATTCACAATTATTTATGTACTATTAAAATTTAAAATATTTCTTTGAAAACTACTAACATGAACAATGCTACAGTGGACATCTAGTGCAATATGTCGCAAACTAGTTAACTGAATCAGCTAGAAATATATTCAGTGCTGTATACAGAAGGTGAAACATTCATGTTTTTGAATTGTGGCATCACAGCTGTCTCTCGTTTCTCAGGGGTGGGTGCTGACATCAGGCAAAAAAAAGGTGTTGACTTCTTTCTTGAAATGTACTTGCTCCAAGATTGTAACAATTCAGACTTCCCCTGGGAAGGAATGCCGTTATTTGATGATATATCTGTAAATGGGTAAATATCTTGTGTCATACATCTGGAACATATATTGATATTTATTAGTTGTGTATAAATTTTAACAAATCATTATTTTAAATGTGTGGTTGAAATATAACACAAGAATTGAAATTTAAAAAAGTTAAATAAACATTTGTATAGGTGGTCGGAATGCGATGTGAATGTGGAGAACAGACATTTCCTGGAAGGTTTGCCGACAACATCATTCTGTCTTTATTAGATGCCCATGACATGCTGGGGGTGCCTGCTGAATTATATGACGAAGGTAAGAACGAAACAGAACACAACAAAAACAAGGTTAACTCAGATGATCTTACAAACGGTTCAAATGTCACTCACTAGTTATTCCATGAACTAATCTTGTAGCAGTTATAACATCATCGTGACACTGGGGATGCTTACACCTTCAGATACGTCAGACATGAGCCTGCCAGGCGGACAGACGGTGTCTCTCGGCACGACGACGTCCATCCCGCCTTCTCCATTGACGCCCCAAGGCATCAGCCAGTACTGCGCCATCTGTGGGGATCGAGCGACTGGCAAGCACTATGGGGCAGCGAGCTGCGATGGCTGCAAGGGGTTCTTCCGTCGTAGCGTACGCAAGAACCATGTCTACTCGTGTCGCTTTAGTCGGAACTGCGTCGTCGACAAGGACAAACGCAACCAGTGTCGCTACTGCAGACTCAAGAAGTGCTTCCGGGCTGGCATGCGCAAGGAAGGTATGTGTCAACGGTATGACTTGCATATTTCCTGCACTAACTCACATGTCATTGTGTGTATTTCAAAACTACATACATCAATTTGATTAAGTTCAACATATGAACATAATATACAACGTTGGTTGGCACTTTTAATAAGCTTTATAAACCACATTTCGATAGTGTTCTTGGTGCAGCGACTGTGGCAATCATTGTAGCACCCCTGGTGTCAGATACAAATTACCGTGCCTCACGTACAATGTGGTCTCATTTTGTGGAAATGAAAATTACAAAATAAGATACAAAGACTACACAATTCTTGAAATTTATACAAACAGGTACCATAGTCGTTATTGGAGTTTGAAAACTGGTTTGAGAGCTACGTAAGAAATAGAATATAAAAAAGCACTGAAAGTCGAGAGATATAGAGAAAGGAAACACCAAAGAGAGGGAAGGAGAAATTTCAATTCTGGTCAGGGAACAAACTTTTAGTTGGATGGCATTTATAACATTTTGAAAACAATTATGCATGTTGACTAAATGGGATTTATAAAATTTTTGTAAAAATTATATATTGCTCCAGCTCAATGCATAATTAAACAAAAGTCAAACAACATTTCTGAAATAGTATTTATCACATTTTGCTGTGAAAACCTTTGTTAAAATATATATTATAAAATTATATTAAACGCAGCATAAAGGGGCATGAACACACCACATACACCTGCATTGGCTACCCATCTCAAGTGATTGCTTTGTGACAATGTGACAGCTTCATTTCCCTGCCTGCATCACCTCTAATAAACACCACTGGGCCAGTGAATGAGCAGCGATTGTTATCACCAGCTAGTGACACCTAGCAGCAATCTTATCTGAGCGGTGTGAGTAAACATGTCTATTCCCAGTCGCATTGTTCTCTGCCCCTGTTCAACATCCCGTCTCTGGTCCAGCCCTACATCATCCTCCCCTTGTCCTCACCCCCCAACCTGGGTCTAGCCTTGACCACTTGCCATCTGGGCATTTTATTTTGGGTGGTGATTTTGTTAAAGGTGCTTCCTTAGCTCAAATTTGTACCCATTCATTTTACAAAAACTAAGACACCCAGTATTCACTACAACTGGAACTTTGTTAGAGGTGCTTTAGCTCAAATTTTTGCCTGTCACATTTAAAATTAATTTTGCGGAAACTAAAACCTATCTATAGCGTCCACTTCAATGTGTTAGGTCAGTTGTGCAACTTTTTCTGCAGCTTTAGTTACCTTTACATTTATGATCCAGATGTACCAGATATAATGACCAAAGTAAATTTCTTTCAATGAATACCAAACAAGTATGGAATCTTATTAAACAGACTGCACATATTATTTAGGCAAATCACACACTACATATGCAGACATAAAAGTATCAGATTTGCGATGGGCAAACGAGCTGAGGAACTACCTTTAACTCACAAAAATGGTACTCATATCATGATTTTTAAGAGGTAATGATTTGCGTGCTATACATCAAGTGAAGACTTATTGATCCATTGTGCATATAAATTGTGTTTAGCACTATCATGATGTATTTGCTGTATCAATAGCCTGTATAGAGTCAGCACAATGCAGTGATTAGCAGAGGAGGCGGTAACCAATTATTTTGTCAACAGATATCAGCATGTCTTACCATAACTTGGTAGATACGTGAAGTTTGCCATTACAGATTAGTTCTACTTATGCTGTCATATACAGTAGTTTTTATTCAGCTAATAAACAAGATATATTAAGTTAGAAGAGATGACACAAAATGTTCTTTTAAATATCATTTGTGGCATATAAATTTTAAGTTCTCAGGAAATGCCCATCAAATACAGGACAGAATTCTCCTCCATTTAACTTCATTTTTTTCATTTTAAACATGCTGATTTATGGGATTTATTTATGTAGCATTCTCATTTGCGATGAATGCACATGCGAGAAAATGTGAAATCGCCAAAGACAAAAGAAACAAGTTGCAACAAATAGACAGATTTTACCATGAATAGTGTTTGTTATTGAGATTTACACAAAGGGAACATTTCATCAAAAAAGCGGGGAAGCGGAACCAAGAGGAAAAAAGCAGTTGTTCCTACTCAAAAATGGTAATGTTGACACCTATGAAGATCTTCCAAGATTGCCAATCAACGCATAAATCCCAGATGACAAGTGAAGGAAATCTTTGGCTTATCGAGAGTCCAACGATTATTTTTTTGTAAATGTTTCCGGTATAAAAGGTTACATTTTACATGGCACATGTGTTTGGGGGCCTCTTAAAATTGATTAGATTGAAAACAAAAAAGTGTCAGCTGGTTGTTCAGTCAACGTTTAAGTTTGGAAAAAAATCTGCCTTTTAATTACTTGTTGGTATGCATGCCACATCATAAATTCTAATCTGTCTTTATGACTTGTCTTCATCTCTCTTGCTCTTCTGCCAGTTTCTTCTAATGACTGCTGGTTTTTCCAGACTCTCATGACACTACATCTGCAACAACTATCTTATGTCAAAATTCAAGAGATTCAATGTTGTCAAAATAACCTAGTAACAGACAACTGACAAGGCAGATGATTGGTCAACATATGTATTTTTTACTTGAAATTCAGCATAAATCTTTAAATCTAAATAAACTATATATATATATATATACACACATATATATATATATATATCCTTATGACGCTTTTTATTTGTTTATGTATATTAATTGGCAAGAACCCGAAGGTCATCATGGCTTGTGCAAAAGCGCTACAGGAACTTAGATGTACCTGCCCAGTCATGTTCTGGTTAACTAGCCAATTGTGTTCCTATTTCAGTCAAATATCTCCATCTACTATGCTACTAAATATACCGACATCAAAGACAATCCACTGCATTTTATCAGAAATCTGTCTAGCATTAATATTAGTAACTCTTTGAACACTGTACAATTTTTTCAGCAGAATTGATATTCAAGAAAATCTGAATATTTAGATTATAAGCTAATCTATATTAAAATGGGATGTGGTCATATTCCTTTAAGGATATGTACTGTTAAGAAGAAAGCCATATATGATATGGACACACATGGCAGAGGTCTGCATTAATCTTGTACCTGGTAATATTCCCAGTTCTTTGACATCATCCTGTTTTCCTGCTGTTGGTATCCGCTTCCTGGTTCTTCCTCTTTTCCCTCAGAAACACAAACATAAGACCAGCTGTCTACAGCACAAAACACACAACCGCACCACATCAATCGCAACAGTATTTAAACTTCTGATCACACTAATTATTTCATTACCCTTTCTGGTGTGATTTGCATAAATCTACATAGAGGGTATTAAGTTTGCAGCACGAATCAATCAGTGTCAAATAAACGGAGTTGTCAGTTGGTTTAAGTAAATATAGGTGTTGTGTGGTGTGCCCTTTATACTGTTACAAACCGCTGATATTGATTGGTTCTTCAAAATAGATTTATCTCCACGTGCCCATCTTTAAGTCCAAGTAAATCAGCCACGTTTGAATGAGGAAGGTTATCAGGAGTACACTGCGGGAACAGTAGATTGTCGTTTACATGTACGACTTAAATTATCCCTTCGTTTGTTTGTCACATCCGTATACAGATGTGGTTGATATAATATTTATGGTGCTCGTCAGCTGATAAAGGTAGCCATTTTTTCACCGAAGGACGTGTTGTCCACCAAAACAGCCTTCTACAACAACATGTATTTGTTCCTATAGAGCTTGCCTCTGCCAGATACCAGTGGCATTTGTTTGAAAGACATCCCCTGAACTGATGTACTAATTATCTCTATAAATATATATTGGTTAACTGAATCTCAGATTATTATTATAAACTGCTAAGATCTAATACATACATGCTCTCATTAAATTGTTATGCCATTAGTAGAGTTCAAAATTAACCAAAAGTTTCAACTCATCAGATAACTTCGCTAAAAATGCTGTGCATACATCATTATAACAATTTATTGTGATCAGGACAATAGGTAATATGCTTGAATAACAACCAACGTTATAATTTCTTGCCCAACTTGTCATACTTTTCCCGAATGGCATTCGCAGTGCAATATATGACAGTATGTAAAATGTTTAAGTGTATTAAACTCAGCAAGTGTTTGTTTGTGTCTACTGTAGGCATTTAACATCTCTCCAAACACTTGGCCTATTTAACATACAGCCGGGTGTGTATTTACTTAGCCTGTTAATTACTATGCATGCTGACATGGTGGCCTGTAGGATGGTCTTCATACTACACCAAATACAACATTGGTGCTAAAAAGTGTGTGGACTGTAGGAATATTAACATTGTAAAATTTGTGGTCCTAGCCAAACATTAGTGGGCCACATATTAACCAGATAAACTTATATACAGCTGTATTAAGAAAACATGTTTATGTGCATAATATTATTGTTGAGTATGTGTTTTACTGTAAATAATACAAATTGAGACTACTATCTCTGCAGTCCCCTAATAAAAATGTACTGTAACTTTTGTTTACTAATCTACAAACACCTGCATCGGATTGAGTGTATGAACATGTTTAAAGCACGTATCAACACTTATTATTTCAAACTTGCATTCAGTGCCTAGTTTTGTATGATCTTACATGCTGGATGCACTCTTTAAGTCATAGTATTTATTACTAGTTTTTATACTATATTAGTATTCATTACTATTTATATCAATTTTTTTTCTTTTTTTCTATTATCAATGTAACTTTTGACATTGTTCGCTTTCATATACCTTGATAAAAATTAGTATATTTTTATCATTTTTCTCTGCTTATGTTTGTTTAGCACAGTTTTATGTAACGAGGTCTTAGAAGTTAGCAACTTTTTATATATTTTTGACCATCATATGTTTGTGTAATTTGTGAAGAAAGTGCTCCAGTCTCATAGACTTTTTAAAATATGGTGGCCAGAACCAGAAGTTGTCTATCTCAGGCCACCAGATTGCCAGCAGTTTCACACCGTGTAAGGTTAAGGTTTCTAAATATGCCATTGTATGTGTTTAGCTGTACAGAATGAGCGAGATCGAATCAGTATCCGACGGACAAGCTACGAAGAAATTACACAGAGTGGGGCCCTGTCAGTCACCACCCTGCTGAATGCAGAAATGCTCTCCAGACAGGTAAATTATAGTAATATTTTTTATTTATTTCTGACTAAGAAAGTCCATTATACACATACATAAAATATATGTTGAAAAACAAGGTATATAGTAAAAATATTTAATTATAAATACACACAAGTGATGCATTAAAAGTATAGTTAGTTAATCCAATAATATCATGTGTTATGCTGACACTGCCTTTGAATGGTGGTTATACTTACACCTGTATCTTTAGGGAGGAAGCTTTGTGCTACACCTACACTTAAAAATGCCATTTTATGGTTGGTCTGATGTACAGAATGGGTTAAGTTTATGGTTTGGGTAAGGGTTATGTTAAAGTTAGTTTTGACAAGATTAACATCAAGTGTTTACATGCATTTGTACGTGGAGGGCAAGCAAATAGCCATCACCTATCATTGGAATGGGAGGCTCCAGTGGTGCCCTCTGTTGGATAGTTTCATCAGCCATCTCATGTTAACACATTGTACACCAGGTGGACGCCATCTGTAGCTTAGACTAATCTTACCAGCAATGTTTACTCGTTCAGCTAGTGCTTAGCTTGCTTTACACAAGTAAAACATTCTTTATATGGAAGTGATATTTGTCACCATTGAAGATACATTTAAACCCAATTTTATGTTTAAAAAACACATTTTACTAAAACATTTTGGTGTAAATCTGTGATATTGTCCAGAACCAAATTACTGTTTTATGGCAGTAGTTATAATTGTGGTAGTAGTGACCAACTGATACATATCCGAAGAAACTTTATTGATATGTTGACACAACTTGGTTGTGTTTGCTGGGAAATGTAACACTCCAAGGCCAAGCTTGTCTCCATACACAGTTCTAAGATTACTTCAGCCATAGTTACCATTGGTGTACTATTTCAGCAACATTACTCAGTCGTATGCAAGTGATTACTAAGACTTTGCGTGTCTCACATAACAATCTCAGAGCCACCAAGAGACAGTCTAGTCTGTATTGTAGGATAGTGTGATGAAATCCTAAATCTTAAGCCGAGATTCGGGGATCATTAAGTACTAAGCTGTCTGGCTTGTCCTCAGACCAGCTGTATAAACCACATATCCTATCCTTGAGCTGACGATGTTGTGTCCGCAGATCTCAACACCACTCAACATAACAGACATTTCACAGAAGCGAGTGGCGAGTATCAATGATATATGTGAGTCGATGAAACAGCAACTTCTGATTCTAGTCGAATGGGCCAAGTACATCCCAAGCTTCTGCGAGCTGCCGCTTGATGACCAGGTAGGACTCACATCTTACTAACTGTCTGCTTGCGATGTTGTGTGTTGCAGGGTGCAGTGGTTAGTGGTTGTAAATTTCATAAAACATGAAACGCAATGCTTACCTTGAGGGTAAATTGAATTAATAAAATAATAATAATAATTGTTTTATTTGCAGACTCCATACAACATACAAGTACATTATCATGGTTCTATAGTTGTGTTATAAACAATAGTTACAATGTACAGAATGAAATATAACCCGTCAACAAAATGTATATAATAATAATAAGGTAACTTCTTTTTCACCTAAATCCTCGGAAACCAAGCTCAGAGGCGCATCAATACAAAAAGGTTAGTCAATATCAGAATCGATAAGCCATATTAAAGTCGTCAACAAATGGATCGGTACGCCAGGGAGCTAAGGTGGATACACAGGGTTATAAAGGTAAGTTTTTAAATGACGGCGAAATTGTATAATATAACTGATCTAACTAAGAGGGAGCATATTCCAGAGGGTTGGTGCAGTGACAGAAAATGCCCTAGTTCCAATATCAGTATTGACTCTAGGAACAAAAAGTAAAACAGATGATTGAATCTGGATAGGCTTTTTTCAGGAGTAAGCAATGAATATTCTAGGCATGAATTTCATTTCGTTGTTGATAATTTGAGAACCGCAGTCGGCATATAAACCTATATGTCACATTTCTAATAACAGCAGCACAAGAAGAAGAAAACAGTGTTTTGTGCATTGTTAGATGGTGTACCTTGCTGATTCTCTGCCATTCACTGTGTGTTGGCACTGTGAAATAGCAATCCATCGTTAAGATCTAAGCATTGAAAGTTCACCATTTCAGAACTTCAGCTTCCTCCATTTACTAAAGGTTTGTTTTGACTTGTTTGTCGTATGGCATATTCGTGTTATGCATAAACTGTTATTTGTTTCGCAAAATACTCGAGAAGGAAAACTTCTGGTAACTGGAAATTATAATGATTTCTGCTAAGAAAGGCCTCATAAGAACGGGCCACTGTATTTTGTCTGGAAAAAAACAATAATTTAGTAGCAGAAATGGCAATCCCTGATTGCACAAACTACATATGTGATATCTCAATAAAAAATACAGAGACCAGTCAAACATTTTCATAGCCCGATTGACCATGATAAATTTAGTGCAATATTTATTCAACAGGTGGCGTTGTTGCGGGCTCATGCGGGTGAGCATCTTCTGCTAGGACTGGCACGACGGTCACTACCGCTCAAAGATGTGCTGTTGCTAGGCAACGACTGTGTCATACCGAAAGTGGCTCCGGAGTCGGACATCAGTCGGATAGCCAACCGGATATTAGAGGAAGTCGTGCGGCCATTTAGGGAAGTCCAGATTGATGACTCAGAGTTTGCTTGTATGAAGGCTATCGTCTTTTTTGATTCAGGTGAGAAATTGGCTGTGTTGTTGATTTTTTTAAAGTTCTACTGATAAAAACAAGTTGTGGTTATCTCATTAGAACAAATAGCCAAAAATAGCCATCCTCTTGATTGGATGCTTTGTTTGTTTGTAAGTGGCTGTTGGTAATCGTCTTCATTATTACATTGGAAACAAAGTCCTTTAATTACAACACAATACAAAATTAATGTAATTTTCACACTAACATAATAATATAGAAATGATTTTTTTCTTTTTAATTTTATTCCAATTAATGTGGAAAAGGAGAAAGCAGAAGTTTAACACTTTTCCCCTTTCAAAACAGTTGTTACAGAATATGTGAAGTTAATATTAAGTTTGATATTACATACGAGTGGCCTTTAATAAAAACACGTAGAAGATGGTTTCATGTCCTCAACTGACCAGTGGATGGTTTTCATAACTATGAACAGTCATAGAACATTTCAAATGTCTGGCATGAATCTTTAACATGTAAGAACCCTCAACCCAGGGTTCCTTTCTTTCCAAGAGTTGTAGATGAATCCCTGACAGTTTGGGACCCGTAAATGTTAACATACCGACATGCATACATACATACATGCACGTATATATATACATGTACATGCATACATTCACACACATGCATACATACCAGAGGCTGGTTTCATGAAGCGGCTAAGAACATTCTTAATGCTAAGATGTCTTAATAAATGACGTGATTTTTTAAATATAAGCGAACATAGGATTTACACAAACACGAGACGCTAAGTAATTGCGTAACTTTAAGTATGCTTCATGAAACCGGCCCCAAGTACATTCACTAGCTCGATTATAGGTAGATGGATGGTTGTTTGAACCAACACAAAACACTAAACATTTCTTTGGAGTTTGCAAACTTACGAGACCATTCCTTAGTATTAACAGCCACATGGCCACACAAAGACCCATTCTCTGGTGCTACAGACAAACAGATGCAGAAAACGGCGTCACTAAATATTCGTGTATGATATTTGGTATGATGTAAATGTGAGCAACTTTTTAAAATGCGATTAGATAAAATGAACACATACACAAACTCGATTACTGTTGCATAAATGAGGATTGCTTTATTTATTCCAACAGCAAAACATAAATAAAAGACATTGAAAAGCAATGTAAATTATACATACAGTGGAACCTCATTATTAAGGTCACCCATGGGACTGGATAAAAGTGACCTGAATAGAGAGGTGACCTTATTAACGGAATTAATTCCTATACTTCACTGTCAATAAAATGATGAAAATAATTTGGGCCGGTCCTACAGGGTGATCTTAATTGCAGTGTGGCTGTAATACCGAGGTGACCATAAAGCAAAGTTCGACTGTACATCACGTGTCATGGGCTGACCTTTATTGCAAGGTGGCTGTAATACAGAGGCAACCATAAACTGAGGTTCCACTATACATCATGTGTCCGAGGGTGACCATTATTGCAAGGTGGCTGTTTTACGAAGGTGACAATAAAGTGAAATTCGACTTCTTACAGACGCGCGCGGCATCAGTGACCTTCAGAAGATCCGAGCGATGCGCTACCAAGTGCAGGTGAACCTGGAGGACTACATCAATGACCGGCAGTACGACTCACGGGGAAGGTTCGGGGAGTTGCTGCTCATACTCCCCAGTCTCCAGAGCATCACCTGGCAGATGATTGAACACATCCAGTTCGCCAAGGTCGTTGGCATGGCGAAGATTGACAACCTGCTGCAGGAGATGTTATTGGGAGGCAAGTGGTTAATAGTCATCATGAATAAACATTACACTGTCAGAGCTTCTAGTGACTAATAGTCATCATGTATTTTATGTTGTCAGAGCTTCCAAGTCTCTCGACATGATGTGAAATCTCCTAGTTTTTGAATTTTTTTTACATTTTCTCTCTCCCGCTTTCAAAGAAGAAACTCTTGGTTTTGCCATATTTTATGTTATGATTTGCTAACTGATTTTCAGTTCGTTTGCTTGACAGTTTTTATTTTCGAACAGTTTTACAATATAATGTATTGTGTTGTGGGTGTAAATAAAGTTATTAAAACCCCAAACCTGAAAAATGTTCACTTCAAATGTTCATGTTTTTCACAATGTGTGTACAAGATAAATGATTGTGTTACCTGCTTACCATGAATGCAGCAAACAAACATGCTATCTGTAGAAACAGATCTTAGCTCATGTGTAACTCGGGAACTGAAACTGAACACCAACAAAAGAATAAAGTTTAACTCGCCTTGAAAGTGTAGTGGAACCTCGCTATTAAGAACACATTTGGGACTGGGATAAATAGAGAGGTGGCCATATTAGCAGGACTAATTTTTTATACTTTACTGTTACAAAAATAATTTGGGACTATCTTAGGGTGACCTTGATTGCGAGAGGTAGCTGTATTACCAAGGTGACTGTAAAACAAGGTTCAACCGTACCTCTAACCATAGGATCCCAGGTTTTATGATCGTGAAATGCTACGATGAAAGAACTTGAGAGATGTTGTGGTCAACTTACCTGCTTGTGTTGCAGGTGCATCCAATGACCAGCACACCCAGGTGAACCTCCACCCCCACCTCCTGTCAGGCCACACCCAGTCAGCCCTCACTTCCCTCCCCCCGGGGGTGGGGCCTGACAACCCCCTCTCCAACGGCCACATCCCACCCCCACCGCCCCTCGACCACCTATCCCCCCTCCATCACCATGGCGACCACATGAACGCTCACCCCTTAGACGTCCGTGGCAACACCCCGCTCCCGACCTCTGCTGACCTATCCCCGCAATCGCACCTCCCTTCCCTGAACCACTCTGGGGAGCATACCCCGATCCGGGGTACGTCCCCCACGCTCTCCGACCACACCGGGCTGAGCAACAACAACAACAACATCATAGATGGCAGCACCAATATGCATCAGAAGCTGATGGACCACCAGATGTCGCTCAATGGTCACCACAGCATTCACTCGACACCCATTCCTTCGCCCATCCACATGGTCAGCGACTCCATCAAGATGCAGCAGCTACTGCAGCAGCAACAACAGCAGCCATTCAAAACCGAGGTCATGTGACTATAGACGAACCACAGACGATGTTCGTTCAGTTTGGGTAGATTCCTGAACACGAGTTTGATTTCTCTGTGTTTCGCAGAGATTTTAAAAACAAATGTCTAGATGAGTTTCCATTGAGACTACCCAGCTTTCAGAACAGAAATTTGATTTCTGTTTGGGGGATTTAGTCATGAATTTGGTATGTGGAGAGTCCATTCGTTTCACGCACTTATTTGGTTTAGCCATCTCATTGTCTTTCCACACAAATTGTCCCGGATTGTTTCGTTTAGTGATAAATGGTAATAGTTTAGAAATGGTTGAATTAGAAAATGTGGCTAATTCTCCAGTTGTTTTTGTGAGATCAAAGTGAAATGGGTCAGCTGAGAACTGTGAGCGGGGGACCAGTCATTAGGTATGTTGCCCTGTTGGCAAAGACAGTGTGTGAAAACTCATAGTCACGATGTGCAGCGTTCATTTCATCATAACATTTTTTACTAGCACCTGGATAGTCTATCAGAAATTCAGTTGTGTAATAACTATTACCAGACCAGTGGCAGTAGAAACTGATAGTTTCTTTCATATGGATGGGCTATACAAGTATTCAGTGTTTCATAACAGTTCATTTAACCTTAAGCAGAGTCTGACTTTGCATACTTCCATCCATGTTCACACACACATGCAATGATATGTTTACATTATACATCACCAAATCTACTTGCTTTATAACTGGCATATTTATAAGACATTTCTTAAGTGGATGCAGAGCTCTACCAATATTAAATCACTGGGTAAACCGTTATTGTATTTGTTAAACATACTGCATTTGAAAGAACTTGTAAAGTAACTGCAGCTGGTTACTTAAACAACAGTTATAATATAACTGTGGTTTAAGCTTTTATTATAAGCATATATTCATATAAAGGCTGAGTGTTATAATGTAACCTCATGCAACACTTAGATACTGGTAACCAAAACATAAATATATACAGACTAGTCAGTTACTAGAATGTGCCAAGGTCAGTGGACTAACGAGAACTAGAAAGCTAATTAAATATGTACATCATTACCTAATTAATGAAAACATGTTGACTATTACTTAATTGATATAAAATATATATTATATTCCAAGGAAATATGCGTTCATAAATCAGCGTTATAGCTGACTTTCTGTTCATATATTATTTTGTTTAACTGTGGTTATCACTAATTAATGTGTTTTTTAGCAAAAACAGTATTTTTGCAGAAACGTTACTGTATTTTTGTGAACAAAGAAAAATGTTAATGCATGTGCATGTTAAATTGCTTGTTCATAAACCAAAGATTATCTGTAAATACATGATGTAATTTGATCAGTAGCTTTACTTAGTATATACAACAAAGTATTCTTGATACTATGGTTTTTAGTGATGAATGTTTTGAGATGATTCCCAGGGAATATTAACAAAGTTGCATATCGTGATGCTTCAGAGTTGTCAAAAATGCATTGTAGTCTAGGATTCATGGTTCTGCTGTAAAATTACATTATATGTGTAACACGGATGTGTTTATCAAGTCGTAATTGACACACCTTGAAACAAACCTTGATGCTATGCTAAACGTGGAATAGAGGTGAAAAGATTTCCGAGCATCAACACGGTATAAAATGGACACAAAGTACAAAAGTAATACATCTTGAACAACACATTTCAATCTAGCATGAAGAATATGTCAGATACTATGGACAAAATGGTTCATTAAAAACAATTCCATAAATGAACACCATGTTTGACATTTTATATGTCAAGTTACGTCAACAAAATCAAATATGATATTGATAAAATGAGCATCACGGTGATGACAATGGGGAATATCTTTCACACATATAATCTGATAATTTGAAAAAACATATTTTCCATATGTATAATAACTGTATGTAAACAAACCCAGTGTTACATTTGTTTACAACCTGCTTAAAACTTATTGTTTTATGGTTGTGACATACATCTTTGAAAATGTCTGTATTGTAATGTAAAAGCTGTGAACATTTGGACAAGGTAAACTCTGCAGCCAGCGTAAATAAAAATGTGAAGTTTCTAAAATAATCAGATATTTATAATACAAAAGGCTGTTTTAGCTGCCTGGGCACCTTCAAATTGACGTTCTTTTGCACGTTCCTTCATGAACCAGATACTTTACTGGCATTACTGCATAATGTAAGAATGATAACAGACGATGACATTTTTCCATTTTCAGTATTAGTAGCTGCAGCATATATGTAGTGATATATCTATTAAATATATATAGATATACAATATGATTAATTGCTAGTTGCTTTTATATATGACCATAAACTGCTATAACACAATACAAAACATAAGCTATCTGTTTAACATTGCAGTGTTTATGAAAGAAGGTAGAATACTAAACATACTAGTCATTATTGTGTATGATGTATGTGGTTGTTACTTATGTACTTGTGGCCTTATACTTTTATGTGGCAGCAAACGAGCCCGTTAAAGTAACGTTGGAACCATTTTGTATATAAATTTATATCAGATTTATATCGGCTAAATGAGAGTTCACGCACATTACGAGTTGCGTAAATGTGTAGTATCATAAATATATTTTGCAGATACTAAGCATTTCATAGAGATGTTTAAAACAGTTGGGACCAAATGTGAGAGTTTGTGGATTGTTTCACAGTTTGCACAACTAGTTTTTACTTGTATTGTGTACTTTGGTAACTTTTAGCAATTTGTAAATTGTCACGGGAACATGTTTGTTATTGCCGTTGAGCACTGCCGTACTGCTATTTTGTGAACTGACTATTCAACAGTACTAGCAGTGACGATGTTGACTATCACTGGTGGTGTGAAATATATATCAACAAATCACAAATAGGTGTCATGTGTGTATGCTCTTGAATAAGTAAAAATGAAACAGTCTTCCAGAAAAATGTACCACATTTAGGCAAAGGCAGTTTTAAGTTATTTTAATTAGCATTCAAGATGACGGTAGTACATGATAAGTACCTTTGTGTCTGTCGGAGACAGGATATTTTTGTTGAATGTCTGTTATGGCAATGTGCTGAGCATTATTTTCAGTACCAACTCGAGAGATGTCATGTTGCAATCCTGAGGTGCTGCTTCTAATTACAGTTACACAAGATTGTTTCACATAAACATTAAAATGGGACATGTTTATGTAGAATATTTTACTTTAAATTGAGACAGATATATCGGAATTATTGTTACAATGATGCTGTTCACTTCTCTTCTGCAACTATGCGGTGAACACATTGTAAGAATTAACAAAGAAAAGATGATAGCAGTGCCACAAATAAACTACATTTTATATGAATGTAGGTACATACACCAATGACATTAACAAATGTGCAGTTTATTTGTAGCATCGCCATCGCATGTACATGTGTTTTTTAATGTACGTGTATAATTACAATGTAGTGAAAAATAGCATTTACCAAATGTTCAGACGGTATCCAGGATTGCTTACAATTGTTATGAACCATGATTATGCAAATTTAGTCACATAGATATGTATACATGTACATGATTTACATTTTTTGATTTGTTTTCCAATATATTTCATAGTATCAAATAAAAATGATGATTATAATATACTAAAATGTGTCGGTTTTCATTGATTAGACATGACCTTGTAAAATGCTTATTTACAAGCATTTATTTGATAATTTTTTTTAGTAACGATAGGTATAATTACTCGTGACAGATTTGGTAGAATCAGTGTTATTGAGCAAGAGCACAGTGTATACAGACTATATCACCACACATACAACACACACCACACACCACACACCACACACCACACACCAC
The DNA here is from genome assembly GCA_963995525.1 of Escarpia spicata. Classification (NCBI taxonomy): domain Eukaryota; kingdom Metazoa; phylum Annelida; class Polychaeta; order Sabellida; family Siboglinidae; genus Escarpia; species Escarpia spicata. The sequence goes on from OZ023214.1 coordinate 25,473,117, forward strand.
ACAGACATACACACCACTCACACAACACACACACCACTCACAACACACACAGACACACAGCACACGGACACTGACCATGCACACACCATACACGGACACACACCACACACACTACACGGACACACCATACATGGACACACACCTTACACATACACGGACACACATTCACACAGACCACGGACACACATCACACACAGACACACACATACATGGACACACATCACACATACACGGACATACACCACACACGCCACACACAGACACACACCACACACACCACACAGACACGCACACCACACGCACACACACACCACACAGACATGCACACCACACACACCACACACACCACACACACACACACCACACACACACACACACACACACACACACACACACACACACACACACTAACTCACACGCACATAGATATATATATATACACACAAAAACAGATTCATACACTCGCGCACACCCACCCCATGCAAACACACACATACCATGCACGCGCACGCATACACACACGCACACAGAGTGAACCTTTGCTAAATAACACAATCTGGGACTTTACCAAATAATGTGTGTGTGTGTGTGTGTGTGTGTGTGTGTGTGTGTGTGTGTGTGTGTGTGTGTGTGTGTGTGTGTGTGTGTGTGTGTGTGTGTGTGTGTGTGTGTGTGTGTGTGTGTGTGTGTGTGTGTGTGTGTGTGTGTGTGTGTGTGTGTGTGTGTGTGTGTGTGTGTGTGTGTGTGTGTGTGTGTGTGTGTGTGTGTGTGTGTGTGTGTGTGTGTGTGTGTGTGTGTGTGTGTGTGTGTGTGTGTGCAACCGCATGCGTGTGTATAAATGATATGTATGTGTGTGTATATATATAAATATATATATATATATATATATATACATACATATGCATATATAATGTACATTATGTAACATACAGAAACATGGCATACTGCATATATGGCACTCAGAAGTAATGCAATGTGTCAAATCAATCATACCACTTTATTATTTACAAGCGATGGTCGTATTTTATTTACGTTGCACCAGTGCGTTGGTCCATCTATCCACTCGTACCGTACCTCTACACTACGGTTCGATTATTCTGTCCTTCCGTGTATCGATCTGATCGGTAACGCACACCTTCGCGCGTTTCTCGCGCGGCGGATTGTGCAGCGTTGTCACGGACAACGTCCGCTACGCGGCGCTTGTCTTGCGACGATTCTCTTGGCGGCCTGTGGCGTGTAGCGCATTTCCTGAGGGCTAGCAGCTGACGACTCCGACATGACGACGATCTACAGCGCACCCGCGGAGACGCAACGGGTGCGACCCATCGACATCCCCAGCTACTCCTACCAGTATCCCTCGCACGTCAACACCGTGCAGCTAGCGGCGATCAAGGAGGGCATCTTCCACCCGCGTCTGCCCACCCTCAGGCGCTATGACATGGACACAATCGCCCAGAAACTGCCGTCGGAGCATAGTCGAACGACGACGTCACTGAAGCCAGGTGAGTTGACGGAAAAGTGAGTGCAGGTTGTCTATTGCGGATAAACAAACGCTGCTGCCAGAACTGTGTATTTGTTGAACATTCGGCTACGGGCCCCTTGGCTTTGTCATTGTCAAGATCTGCATATCAAGAATCGGGCTCATGTGCACCCCAAGGTTCCCGATTGACCCTTCATTCTTGTTCTGATGGACCGTCATAGAATGGTCCTACGCTGTACTGTAAATAATATGAAATAATAAAAAAATATGTACATCGCTATTCCACAGTCCACGGTCCATACCTAGACTAAACAATGGCTATACACCAGAATGCGGCAGGGCAGGGAGTTTAGACATATCCAAGAAACTAACTTACTTGTAAGTGGTCGTGTCAATTATTAGTAAATTCTAGCGAATCACATAATCTCACATCGAACATACAGTAGCCGAGCAGTGATCGAAGAGAAAACTGATGCGCGTTCATTACAATGTTAGTAGCAGCACATCAAGTGACATGACGTTTTATAAGAGTTGTCCGACCAATGCATATTGGCTTCACCAAAGACAGTGTCATGACACAGACGATCCGCACTCTTGCCACGAATCTCCTCTTCACCAACAAAAGTGGCGCGTGTAACAGTAAACGTATCATCGAATTCTTGGCACTTTTCAAAAGGAGTTTGGGTAGCTTGCGTGTAGGGAGTTTGTTTCCACGTGGATCACGTTCATGGGGCTACACCATACAAACTAACTCCCCTGTACGAATAGACGGTTTGCAACATATCGGCATCCAAGGCATTAACAATTTGACATAGGCAATGTTACTTTTTCTTCTTTCCTCTGTTGTGCATACATATGCCTAGTCTTCTATGCGATATTTTGCATAGTCATGCGAGTAGTGTGCTTGGTGATACGTTCCTGAACAAACAGTGCTGTGTGCAAACGTGTGCTGGTGTCAATATTTGGCACCAAACTGTGACGTTTGCGTGTCCATTCCCAGTGCCGTTTGTGAAGTGACAATATTAGCAACGACTAAATAAATATCCAATTGAATGCTCATCCGATTATCCGTTTTTTCCATTTGTAATTGTTCTGATGTATCCAGTTATTACTGTTTACTCTATGTATTTCACACGAGTATCGCCACTTTACCAGTATTAGTATACGGCCCTTTACCGACATACATATGCATGGTAGACGAAGCTGTGTGCCTACTTAACGTGACACCAAACAATAAATTAAACATGATCGCGATGTCGCCCCGAAGCACATGATTGCATGTGAACAGAATACCATTACTATTGAAATGGGGAGTGTAAAGTGTTGAAGACTCGAGGGACACAACACTGCGTGTCGGTGTGTTTGGCTGCACAAAAGGTTTCAGACTAGAGGGAGTAAACACATAATTAGTATAAACAGTTGGAACAGTTACGTGTACAACATAGCAATGAAGATCAGAACGGTTCCCGCTTGACTTGATAATAGTCCTACTTCACTTAACTGTCGTAAGTTGGTATTCTGAAATCGTTCAGTGCGTTTTTTCAGACATAACAGAAGATTAAGTCTTGAAGTCGAAGCACTGGTCATATTCACATTAACCTCAATACCATGCTGTGAGATTCAGGGCCATCCTCCACATGTCCTGCGGGATTGTTGCCATCAAACATGGGAATCGACCCAGGTTCAATCTGATAAACAGTGGTACTGGTTCGTAGCGCGAATCACGAGAAAGAGAACTTAATTAGCTTTTGACATATTGTACGGAGGAAAAGATCACTCTCTAGACTCTCTGTACATATTTATGACATTGGAATACATAGTTGTACAAATTGTGAGAAATTATTCGGCCCGAATGGATAGCCAACTGGCGTGGTAATGTTAATGGTATTACGTCACGAGCATTGTGTGTACATCTACAATGCAATAATGCTCTAACGGACACAGCGCCAATCAGTCCACCGGTAATTAATCGCGTTACAAGTTCACAATGCATTGTATAGCTTCGTGTAGAAGTAGAATTTCAGAAACAAACAATACAGTACGCGTGATTGCAGGATGTATTGGATCGAGCTACCCAGTGGTTGCATGGAGGTAATAGGATGTTATTACACAAATATGACCCAACACACACTGGAGTACAAACCGTCGAATACAATGGACTGCAAAGACGAAGAAAATATCACCAAGCATGACGTATGTTTGTTTTGCCACTGTTTGAGTACGGGAACAGTGTGAGATTTGGTTGAATTGGCATCCACCAAGTGCGTCGTCCCTAAGCTGAAGGCTACAGCTGAAGACAAGGCCGCTGTATAGCCATGTTTAATTGAACAAGGAGCAGATTACCTGCCCGATGGTTTCGACTATGTGAAAGCAGAATACCTGGTATACAACACAGAATATGACGAGAGGAAATAACACGTAACCGCATCGGGACCCGCTGCATAAAATCGGAAGAAGGGGCGATCAGTGGGAGACTGAAGTAGAAGAAATATTCGGTGTTCACGACAAACAACACATTCGTATAGTGGCGTATCTTCTCGCCTCACAGTCCAGGTATTCTGCGGCCAATGCTTGTGTCGCGGCCTCAAACGAACAGCAATAATCACTGCGAGTTATACCCGCGCATTGCACCGACCTCTGTGTGGTAAGACACGTTTCAACCACACGACTGCACCACACAAACAACAGCATGCCGTAGTAGAATAGGTCTGCCTAGGCATGACGTAACCATGTAGTGTATAGAGCAATGTATTTCGTTTGCTTCTTTTATATCCGTGTCGCAAACTAATCACATCGACAACTGTTCATTGTTTGTCAAACACCGAGCGGTCATGCAGACTATCATTCACGACTAGACCAATATGGTCCCATTATGAAGACATGTTATGCGATAGACGCGAATCGATCGCTGTGTCATTCACCTATTATAAAGTCAACTCGGGGAGACATTGATACGTTGAATAGTACAACGTTAGCGGCTTATTTGTTAATTTTCACGTGTACCCATGGTTCAGCTCGTTCCATAAAAGGCGCTGTTGTAACCCGTGGAGGGTCTACGCATATAATAATAAACTGTCTGTGCGTTTTGTAGTAGGACAAAAACGTATGACAAATCAACCGTGACGGTCGTGGCCACAGAGCAGACACAGAGCGTCACGGTCGAGTTGTGATTACCTTTTAAAACAGGCTTTACCTCAAACGTGCCACATCGTGTGGATTCAGCTCTGCAATAGGGACTTTGGGGTGCTTGGCGATTACGGCTATATTCCGATTTATATCGACTTGCCTCAAAAATCGCGATAATGTACACAATTATTCTTGAGTTCACGATACAAGTATGAAATCGAATGACAAATTCGAAGCGGTTGAGAGGGAAACTTGTTTTGACACTAACGTTATTGTTATATTCCTGACAACACGTAGTGGATTTGTTTTGATGCGGATATAGGTTATGTTTCATACTTGATGACAACTGTCGTTAATTTCCCGCAAACCTATTCCCATAGTAGATTGTGTAGAAACCTATACCAGATTTTGTTGTATATATGTAGGCTTATTATGTATTCATAGCCTGGTCGACGGTGGCCATCGATGGAAATAAGAATGCTATGGAGCTGTTAGCCAATGCCAAATACATACGGATTTATATGGATTTATACAGCATGACAATGACTGTTCTGTATTGTCCTTTGAGGGGATTCATGTGGAGTGTCACAAGAATATAAAACAAAATTGTAAAGGCAATATAAAAGAATGTTAATTACGTGCATGCACGCGCGCGCGCGCGCACACACACACACACACACACACACACACACACACACACACACACACACACACACACACACACACAAACATGGGAATGGATGAGCAAAGCAATCACAATGTTGACTTAAAAAGTAGTAATATTTAAGTTAAAGTTAAATAAGCTAAAAAGGACAATTACACACTCATCCGGATTTCAACCACAATGGTGGGCTGTCTGTTTACGACCGGCGTCTCTCTGTTGTAGCTCCCTTCCGAAACGCGACGACCACGCTGTTCTCGTTACCGCCCCGAAGACTGTCATGCTCGGTGAGTGCCTCTTCAGGCAGGGTGGCCATGCACAGATAGAGCAGGAACTGTGCCAGTCTTCACAGCGACATTCGAATCATCTAATTATGAACGAGTAATATTAAATAAAGTGATCTAACTTAAATGTGACGTACGGTATGCTATGTGATATGCATATTCATTGGTCAACACAAATACTGCTACGTGATACAGGCCTTCACATTCCATGGTTAACGTATGATATTTTTGTAATAATGTTGTTCGTGCGGAAAGAAAACTCCCGCTATAACGCTGCAACCATTACAGAACACGTTCATCGTACCCCCTCCAGGCGTTCAGGATTTCAACAGCTTAGTGATGTTCAAACTATAATTTTAAAGAATTTTCGCTGTGCGCAATTGCTTTATTATACTTGACTACCTGCTACAAACCAAGGTATGAGCACAGCGTTGTGCGTACTGAACGTCACACGAGCAGTTTGATTACGACGTGTATGTTCCTGCTTAATCTGTCTGTAGGGTATCACCGAAATAGGACGCCAGATGCACAGATACTACACGACACCTGACGAGCTCAAGTAAGTAGGCTCTTTCTTTGATATCACGGACTGTTTAATTATATACTATTGCTACATAGAACGTGTAAACATTACTGAAGATGTTTGTTATAGGTGGCAGCTCTGTACCTATAATATGTAGTTATGATTTTAATTATGTGTGACCGAAGTGAAGTTATATAAACGGATGTTTAAAATATATTCTTAGGCATAATCAAGTGTTGATGTGATCAGAAAAAAACAGTCTACCAACTTCATAATTATAATTAATAATGTTTGTCTTTGCGGTTGTCCAAATGATACAATCGGTCACCATCTGCTGTTGATCGTGAGGTCCCTAAGTATACTGGAAGTGGCTGATCGGGTCCTGATTTGCCACGATGCATTGTTCAATGTGTCTTCCTCAACACCATCTGCCACCTCCACGTCTCTCATCACCATGACGCTTTATCCATTGCGTCCTCCTCTACAAACTATGCAACGTCCATGTTCCTCCTCGTCCATGTGTCCCTCATTCGTGTATCATTTCCCGTCCCGGTGCGTCTACCTTCCACCGGCAGCCTCCATACCTTCTTGGTCGCTCTGTCTTCATATTTCAGTACCACACGAACAAACCACCGCAGTAGTAGAACCAATGCTCTACGTTAAACGAATTACCGGCAATACTACTACCGGCCACTCTGTATGAATCTTCTTTTGCCACATCCTTTCCACCCTGCATTATAGTAACACTGTTGTTTCTCTGGCATGTTCACCTAAGTCGACTATTTATTCGCCTGGTGTACCATCTTATTGAACTGCATACGTATCGTCCTTTTAATAAACTATTATTATAAGTTTGATCGTCGGTCGTAAGCACGCATAATATGACGTGACTGCAACATAGCTAGACAACAATCAAACATGACTGCGATGGCCGCATAACAGACTCGCGGATAACAGAATCAGACGTTGGGTGGAATCAATTTGTTTTGGCCCAACATTATTCTATTAAAGAGATCCAGTAGAGAAAATAATATTATGATTGTCTTACTGAGTCGTTGCCAGGTCAGTCGACCAGCATGGACATTCATGCAACAAGTGGTAGGTTATCGCCACCACAAGACCACCGCGACACCGTTTTCAGCATTGTTCCAGTTGAATCGTAAAGTTCGAGAATGCCAGCAGTGTTGCGAGACATGTACGATACAACGTCATTGACATCAGAACAAGGTTCTGAACGTATACAATTCTTGGTGAATGACGCTCTATACAATCTGACTAGCTTATGTTGCATGGTCCTTGTTTACCTTGCACGGTACTTGTTTACATAGCTGTTACGCCTATAATTATGTGATCGCAACGACAATTCGACTGATGATTTACAAGTTATAATCCAAACAGCTAAGTTTTGGTATCGCGCAAACGTGTGTTGTCGCAGGATTGGTGTCGTATTTGGTGGTTCTTTATGTACGGCACACCGAATTTATGGGTGTCAGACAGGTCCGGATAGACTACCAGTAATGACAGCTATGAACATCTCTTACACAGCGCCAACCAGCGCAGAAACCTCAGATGACAAGTAGAGAGGGAATCCCTTGACTTATAGAATCCAACAGGTTTTATTTATTTGAAATCCTCCCTTCTGGGTTTCACGTCTTGAGTCAAGTAGCACCCACTTCTAAGGCTCTCATCAAAGCGGAAGCTGATCGATATATACATTGACAGCGGCTTGTCAGGTTGGCTTAACGAGAGCATGCGTTGGTAACTTGAAGGCGATTATCCTAACTGCGCGGTGAGCGATCCATCGGGTGCATTCGATTAGAACAGTGAAATCTTTGTAAGACTTTCTTTGGTATCCGAAACCGAACGGTCGTAGACTAAGATAATATGTTAAATTAAAACAATGGTTCATCTTCCCTTTTAGCCCAGTGGCACATTTCAGGGTCGTCGGCTATTTCCTTGTTTTCGAGGATGAGGTTTTTCGTTCCATTCCTTTCTTGTTTATGCGTGCTGTTGCAATTTTGTTAACACAGACACTCTCGTACAACACCAGCGCAATACGGTTCTTCTAAAATAATAATACTTATTATAATAGTAACGTGGTTACACATATAGCGCCGGCATCTACCTTTGATATAGCGTTCGTGGCGCCTACTCCACTAATAGAGCAAGTATTTGGCAGCAGCTAATGCAGCGCTCATGCGTGCTTCTGTAGATTGAGACCATTGGCTCTGTAAGTACACGACAGAGTTTCTCCATGTCCTGTATGGGATGTTTTGCTTCACATGGCATAGTCACGGGTAGAAGGGACCAACGGGTTTTGCTGTTTACTCCGATCGACACAAGGAAAGTGGGGTGAACAAAATTGCCCAAATCCGATCCTCTCGATTGGCAGTCCGGTGCTCTAACCCCTGTACCAGACGGACGGACGAACGGACTGGCGGGCGGACGAACGTACTGCCTGACTGACGGACGGACGGACGGACGGACGGACGGACGGACGGACTGGCGGGCGGACGAACGGACGGACGTACTGCCTGACTGCCTGACTGACTGACTGACTGACGGACGGACGGACGGACGGACAAACAGACACACATATACAGACAGACAAATGGACGTCGGTATCTGTCCGACTGAATCAGCTAGCGTACGCTCACGCTGGTGACGACTTTGACGTCTCATTTCTGTATCAGCGGCCCTTCTAGCTTCAGAATCAACGGACTTCTCACACACACAAGAGAACACACCCAACCGCTTGTGCACCTCATAAGGCATTCAGAGTGCGAGACTGCACTTGTGTATTCACGGTAGGTCTATTGAACGACTTCGTTAAATCACTGATGGTATCGATCCTGTATGTAGTCATTACTTGGCCACTTACGTGATCGCTGGATCACTTGTTGCGGCTGTGATTTTGCACTAGCTGCTGCTGTTGTGTGATGCACTGACCCGTGTCCTGGTTGCAGGAAAACACGCCTCCAGTGGTCGGAGTTCCTCAACCGCAGTCCAGAAAGGTTCAACATCCGACTGCCGCAGATCAGCGCCGACGAAGGTAAAGCTAACATTTCGCCACCACTAACGGCTTCTGTGATAATACAAGTTCCTTTCATTTGTGACAATATTCAGAATAACCATTTTGAAATATAACGTTAAATGAATGGAAGTTGAGTTTTTGGAACAGTAGTCTACAAATTGTTCCACCATTTGAAAGATGTGACTGCGAGAGACATGCATCTAAACACCCACAGTAAGCTTATTGCAGGCAGTTGGAAAACAATTGCTTGATTAGCAAAGCTATCTCCTTCCAGTTGTTTTTATTGCAATAATTGTCCGATTTCTGTTATTCCCATAACGAGCGTGGCGTTCTTGCAGACCTACATTTCAAAGGTTACGCCGTCCGCTACCTGCGCCCTGAGCGGACATCCAACTGGCGGGTAAGTTACCCCTCACAGCCATCTCTCTTGGTCCACTGTCTATATTTATCATATCAGAGTTCCCACCCTCGTTGACAATCATGAAACTCGTTATTTCTAACAGATACCATTTCAAGCTTATAAGTCTGTCGCTTTTTTATGTTTCTGAATTGTATTTTGTGATAGATCGAGGATCTTGTGAATGTTACATTGCTACACTTGGGACGAGAGACACAACGTATTACCCGTCCGGTTATGATGCGCTTAGGATAAATTGGAAGTGGTATACAAACTATGAGAGTGTCTTATACATTTGCATACATTTGTAAACTGCAGCTATGAAATAATTGTGCAATGTTTCAGGTCAACAAGTGTGGTAAACCTGCATACCATGCTCTAGTTGATACCCGTCATGGTTCTTTGTACAATCGCTTATGTCTAGAACATCGACGTCGTCTATCAGCTTTGTTGTCGTCAGAAACTAACCATGATAGCATCACATATATTACACACAATTCTCATAAACACGCACCCCTCGCTCACATTAACTGTAGTATGTTCGTGACGCAGTACCCGCAATTGTACGATGCCCGCTGAATTGTCGATGAATGCGCATCCGAAAGAACAAACTAGCCATCATGTCCACCGACAAGAAGAATTTAAGACATTAAAATGCAACATGTTTGTTATAATAAAAGGAATAGTAGTATTTCCTTAACAGAGTGCAAACATTATTTCTTATGTCAACCCGTCAAAAACCTAATTTAACAACCCTGTTTTCAGTTAGTCACATGTTCTAAATACATTACATTTTTATCCAGCGCAGAGATGTTTGTACACAGTAACCATTTGGCGGGTAGTCATATTCTATGCAGATGAACACAGCTGTACCCACGGGGTACAATGTAGAATATGTACAGCACTTCAAACAACCATGCACAAATATCACCAACCATTTATATCCATGTGACGATGCAAAGAAATTACTCATACCCAGAACATTTCCCGCCAGCTTCTTCTGGCAACGCACCTGATTGGTTGATATTAGGCCTAATCTTTCTTTGTTTCTCGCATCAATAATTAACGTCTATTTGTCATGCTTGGTTGCGGGCTAGCCTCTGTGTGTTTATATACCGTCAACTTCCTTCCTCGACGCTGTGCAGTAGTATGTGTGACCGGCTTCTTGTTTCAGTACACTCTCCATCCGTATCCCAACATTGACCACATTGGTAGACAGCCTATCCCTAACCACATGTAGTGAGTACCGTTGTGGTGATACAGGCTAAGTTATATTTAAGCATGCTTGTGCATGGTTTCGATGTGTGTTTGTTGTGTCTTTAGCAACGCATGCAAACACTGCCTCTGTGTTCATTATAATTAGTGTCGAAATTACCAGATTGACCAGACTGAAAAAGACACGTGTCAGTGGTAAGCGTTTTACTTGGCGTGGCTCCCAAATTAAGGTCGTGTAATCAAAATGCATGGTTGTGTCTCTAACAACGATGCACTGAATGATAACTCATAAAGACCGGAGGATATATGTCGATACTAACATAACTACGGTACTTTCGTTGTTCCTCGAAAAACTTAAATTTACCATAATCCTTTGCGCGCGGGACTGGTTCCGGTCAGGGATGGCAATAGTACTCGGTAGAGTTTCAACATTCTAGATGCTTACTGGCTATTCTGTAAATTATTATATGCATATTAATTAACTGATTCACAAAGTTATCAGGAGTTAGTGGATTCCGTGTTTTTTAGTAATTATTATTTAACTACTGGGCTACCCAACGCGGAATACGCGTCAGTAACTAAGATGTAATTTCGGGAACCACAAGAGAATATTACTGAGCTAACGGTGTGTACCGACCCTCACCAATGATCCGTAGCCAACTCTAACCATAATGTTTTCTTACATCCGACAGCAAATGTTCACACATTGTACACCAATTATTTGAAGAACTTGTCGGTTGCCCCGTTTTCCCTCGTAAATCACTGTCTCTGCCAATATTGCATCGAATGCCGACACTACGACGCACTGAATTTGTATATTTCTGATTGTGTTATTTCCTAGTATTGTTCACAGTTGCTTGTGTGGCAAATGCAGCACCATGGCACTTTGCTTACTTGAGAAGATTCGCCGCCTATTCGTATCGTATCGTATGCGAAAGAAGGCCTGCTGGTTGAGCGAAATAACGATACAGCAGCACGTTGTTGGAGAGTTAAAACAATGACAGTCCCGTTTTGTGTATTAAAAGGAGGCAGCTTGTTCATAGGTTTTCATTTATTAATTAATATAATGTTCTCCTTAATACGATATTTGCTATGGTGAAGGCATACTGCCATCCAAGTTGTGTTTAGTAAGCCCGTGACAACGTTCGGAATTTGGAAGGTACGACCTCGGAGTATGGGATTGTTCAAATAATAAACAGAACATACAATTTCAAAAAACCTTTATTGGCAATAATGCCGAGTCGGGCTGAATCAAACGCAATACCCTTTGATGTTCAGTGATTTACCATTTCCAAAGTTCAACATAGCAGACTTCCTGTTACAATTTACTACGCTGGCTTTTTCCGGGAAGAACAGACTGCCTCCCTGTAAGACTTGGCGTAAGTCCAACAGACTGTACGTCCCTCCGCATGGTGAACGAATTGAAACCAACAAAACTTGCTACCCACATACCACAATGAAGATCAGAATGAACTTCCATTGCTTTGACTCTTAAGCCGTATCAGTTGTTTAATTGTTTAATTATCGAATGCGACATGGTGATTTATAAGTCTTTCAGATTAATTTCAACAACACTTAGTGTGACACAGCATTTAGCTGCAAAGTCGTGCAATTGGATAAAATCTAAAACTTCACACAACTTTGTAATTTAGCAAAACACATTTCAACCCCGTGCCATCTTTGAGCTTCCTTGGGCGGTGTTAGCGGTAATTTTTTTTAAGATGGAGGCTAAGAAAATTAAGCTTTCATAATGTGTGTCAAAGTATAGTTTTTTTTCGGGAAATTGGGTTTGACCACGGTTATCTTTAAAATAGCGGATATGATTGTCGGCTGCATGCACAATATTGAACACGATTCCTTTTTATGAGTTCTAAACGTGTGCCGTGATGTGTGCTTTAAAATAAGATTCGTCTCAGTAAGGCTACGGGATAAAGTTCGAACAGAATGCTGGGCGTACTCTGCTAAACCTTTGTTGCGAGTCGTCTGCTTGATCAATAAGCAACGACGACGTCTCGTCTGACACCATCGTACATTGCACAACTTTTGTTGCTGCGATTCAATTCTCAAATGATGAATCGGTTCAACAACTGTTGTACTGGTCAAATCAACAGGCGACTCGAGTCTTGTTGAGTTGCGGGCCATCGTACATTGCACGACTGATAAAACAGACGACTCGCAACAAAGGTTTAGCAGTGTACACCCAGCATAACGCCCAATGTTTTGTTGGAATAACATCTAGTTATAACGTGAAGTTCTACATGCTGTGAAATGCTTGTGTTGAGTTCATTGGGCCCTATAATCATGTACCTATAACCTGATTATGGCAATACCTTGTTCAGAATATGTGCAGATCCTAATTAATCATGTTCAAAACATCGAATTCAAGTTAAATCACATTGTTTACATATATTTGGTTAATTATACTATCTTCGTTGTTTTATTTAGAATGTGGCTTAACAGTGTGCTAATACAATTCCCTTGCTTCATTAAAATACCCGCTAAACAATCATGTCACATGGGTTGCGATTGTTTTATTACGTAAAAATCACGTGATCGCTGCGATGCGGCTCCGTGTGAACGTAATTATGTCGGTGACGAATGAGGTGCTGTTTCCAGCTCCTCTCCTTTCGAGCGGGTTCGAGTAAAGTTCGAACATAAAACACCTCATCATAAACCCTTCCAAAGGTGGAATGTGTCCTACCTAGGTAGCTTGCGCAATTAAGTAAATTAACGATAGCTCATTCAAACTTATTTCTATTTCATTTGTTATTTTTGTGTAATCCTCCCACCACAGAACACAGTACAGTCGATATACATATGAGCAGAGGCTACATTACATGTACAACAGTGTACATAACAGTCCTAACCGAATTAATGTTATATCTCGCATATTCAGCATACTGACTAGACGTAGGCTTACACGTATGGGCCTAGAGCTAATGGGGCGTTCGATGCCCGGAGGCTAGAGCCAACACATTGATGTGGACATTGCATATACGAATGTTTACAATGTGGTTTCGTTTATCCTTTTAGGTGCACCTGCCCTTAGTGCACACCGTCCTCATGCATGTTATATACGACATTATATGGTACTTTCTAACGTTTTCAGCAACCGCTATCGCAATACGCATCCTACTAAGGACTACCTGATCAGCAACTGGCCCTGGTACTAGACGCTGCGACCGAGCTGAGAACGGCAACTGGACGTCACTGCCGACCATTTGTTACGAGATTCTGCGCGATTCTCGTAAATGCGTCGCACGGAATCCATTGTTTTAAGTGTCACGTGATGAGCTCCCGTGACTTTGCTATTGCTGGTGTCGTGTTTTCACGTGGCAGTAGCGTTTCGCCGCTGTTCTCATTCCATTTCGAGTTAACCCGCATCTATGTGCACAGCACAGATATGCCTATTGTATAATATTCATGTTGTTTGTTTTTTTGTTATTTGGCAGAGGCTCCGAAAAGCACAAAATAATTATCATAGATGTTGTACATGTAAAGCATCGGGACGCCAAATGTTGGTTAACTGTTTTCGAGCTCGACATCTATATGCGTGAGAAAGTAGATACCAGCTGAATTTGAGAAATAATGTTTAGGTCATAGGCACTCCCGGTTATCAAACAGTGCTTTTGAAAACGAGTTTGAAATATACACGTTGTATCTAATATAACAGTTTGTATATTTGTTGCCACTGAGTGGTCTGTATTACATCGTCACAAAGTATTCACCAAATCAGTATTACTTCGAAATCGAATCGTGTCACGATTTACAGTATTATACTAGACTATAATAATTTATTGTCAGTTATTTTGTTTCGTATTTTATCCACGTGTGTTTCTATGTGGTGGTGGTCTTTCAGGCAAATAAAACAGCTGCAAACCAACTTCTCAGTTGCATTAGGAATATTCTAGCCCACTAAATGACCACCTCTCAACGTATAACGGCGAACTGTTCAGACAAGCGCAACAGCTGAAGCGTGATAGGAAGATCTACGCCGCGTGGACACAAAACTGTTGAGCTTTTGATCTGGCAAGAGGTTGAACTATGTTTGGACCGTTAGACGTTCTCCCCTTTGCGGGAATATATGACAACGAATTTATGTTATTCCAATCTGAATATGAATTATGTAACCAGGTATTTAAAAAGGTAAGTTTTCAATTCGTAGGACTGCTCGAAGCGCTCTACATTTTACTCCCTTGCACACCTATTCAATCGAACACCATCTTCACTTCTCTGGGAAGCATTCAGCCACGCTACAATTAATGCTCTAAAAATATTCGTTCAAAATATCCACTGTATATAGCCAGGTACTCATTCACACAGCTGAGTGAACTGAAGCAACGTAGAATGGACGAACTTATTCATGGTTTGACATGACAGCACATGAATCAATCCTGAGTTATCTCGATTGAGAGTTCGTTCCTCTGTCCACTGCGCTCCACATTTATTAGGTCAGTTTCGCTTGTTTCAGTACTCTGATTATATTTGCTGTCATACACGTCTGCTTCTCCGCTGTCTCGACTCGACTGATGACATCGGAAGACGGGGTGCTGTTGAACAATTTTCGCCGTAATTTCATTTTCTTCTAACCTAAGCGGGGGAGGACATTTTAAAGGTCATGGGGAGGCACGTAACGGGGGCACGTTCAAAAAGGTCTAGTGGGCACGCCGAATTCCAAAGGTCTAGTGGGGACGCCAAATTCCAAAGGTCTAATAGAAACAACTAGGCTTTCGCAGGATTTAGACATGAATCGTACAAAAATAAACTAACAGCCGTCAAACGAGTTGTAAAAATGATTATTATTATAGTTAGTTATTGTCAGAGCACCGGGTCAACTTATCCGGCACTTGCGAAATTGTACGTAAAACATGAGGTAATCTCGACTTGAGAGCAATTATCCTGTACAGTTTAATAATAATAGTATAGGCACATCTATTACCATCGGCGACTGTCCTGGATTACAAACACGTTCAATACGTATTTTGCAAGCATTGGACCAGACCTAGCCAAACAAATTGAAACTCCACCAGGTGTGTCAGTTGTTGATTACATGGGCAAGCGCAGTGAACGTTCTACATTTTGAACACTAACTACAAGGAAGAGGCTGTCTTCAAGACAAACCGTAGCACCGCCTGTAGCACACAGTAGCAGTGGCAATAACTAGTTCGGTGACGTCATTTTATTGTCAGTTCAAAATGGACAGCACGACAACGTCATTGTTGTATTGATCAGTTCCACTGATCTCAATATATTATATAGATTATTGATCAGTTCGGATATCGCGAATTTTCGCGACTGCGCATGTGTGAACATGGAATTGTAAGGAGAATTTCGTCCAAAATGTAAACAGTGAAATGCATAATAAAAAGTGTCTGCTTGCATTGTGGTTGGATTGGCGATTTGTTTAACGTATTTATTTGTTGCCTGTGCAACATCAAATTCACTAAACTGCTTGTAAGTGGCAGGAGACTTGTGTCGTTATAAGGTGGACCTACAGACAACAACATCTGTCATAGTGACAGTCGCATTCTTGTAGTAGTGATTTTACGTCGAGGCCCTTCCGATAGTGTAAATGCTGGATTCCAATTACGTCGAGGCCCTTCCGATAATGTAAATGCTGGATTCCAATTACGTCGAGGCCCTTCCGATAGTGTAAATGCTGGATTCCAATTGGTGGGTGATTTTACGTCGAGGCCCTTCCGATAGTGTAAATGCTGGATTCCAATTGGTGGGTGAGCGGCGGTTTACTGTTTGAAGCTGATATGGATATCAAGCGTGTTATGAACAGAATCACAAGATATTGGCAAATCAGCGAGCACTGTCTACTTACCTATTACTTGCAATACTGATCTCGGGGTATATACAGTTGAACCCCGGGCATGTTAAAATTAATGTCCATGTGGCATATGCAAGAAGGCTATTGCTAGCAGTCTCCGAGCTATGTTCTGTAATGAATGCGATACATGGATCTACGTTGGTTGTTGCGGAGTGTAACCCAAAGAGTATTGTCACTTATAGAACTTAAATGTCAGCTGATACTGCATTCATTGTTCATTACCAAATTCCCCACTCTTTTTAACGCCAGGTCCATACAAAGTGATCCTAACCCGGATGACTTGTTGTCGGACTCAGAGTCTGAGACTGACGACAACGTTGCAGACTCTGAATCTGAGGATATTAGCCAGATTAAACAAATCGTTAAACCTAAATCTAAACCGATCAAAGTAATGGTCATTAACTGCAGTAGCATACTGAGCACAGAGAAACGCACCCAATTTTAGAGTACTGTAGATACCGAGGATCATGTGTAGTTATTAGTAGAGTCACACATAAATGTATCGGTGTCTGATGGAGAGATCGTCCATCCAGGATACGACATTTACCGGTTTTATTTCGTCCGGATGCCAGACCCTGACAGTAGGGTCATGTTATAGATCACATGACTCCAATATCGATGCACTCATTGGTTTGGAGGAGTCACTTGACAGGATCAATGTGGAATGTCCAGCTGGATATGTGTGTGTGTGAATAGTCTTCGCGCATTAACTGTGGCGTGGCTGAATGCTTCACAGCGAAATCGATATGTTGTTCGATTGAAGAGATCTGCCGTGGAGTAAAATGTAAAGCACTTTGAGCAGTCCCGAGGACTGAATACTGCACTATATAAGACATTATTTTACCATTATTTTTTTAGAAGGACAGTCATAAAAAGGGCTTCAATAAAGAAACAATATAAATTCCCGGTCAAAAAGTACGCCCGTTCACCAACGAATGGTTCTATTCTCACATGGTGCAGTTGTTCTGCATCTCGTGGAAGCATCATTCTTCGGTGAGCGGGTGTACATTTCGACCGGGAAGGGGGTTCGTCTTACAAAGGTTTCGAAGACAAAGGTGCAAGTCTAACCTCTAAAATATATCACCTTTACATTTACGCGTATGAATTATGTGCACATTTCACTGTAAAATTTACAGTAATCGTTGATAGCCATGTAGTTCGTCTCGCGGGAAAACGAAGTGGGATGTATGTTCAAGCGGGGGTTACGGGTCTGTGAGTCCGCAATAGTTAGAGTGGAAATATGTTGTGAATTTTGTTGATGATTTCAGGGAAAATCGAAGGTAGTGCAGTTGGAGGCTCCTAAACAATCTGCACCAGGGGTCGGCAACCTTTTTTGATTGGAAGGCCAAATAAGTGACTTGGGCTAGGCAAGTGGGTCACACATTAATTTCTTAATATCGGTTATCACTAGCCCAATCGTTGTGGCATCCTAGTTCATATGCGTCGAAGCTGAACTTACACATTTTGGAGTTGTTATTATTATGAAACATCAATGGCTAATTTTTTGAACAATTTCCAATTGAAAATACTATTCAAGGTTCGCGTTGTCGTCATGCAAGTGACATTTCGACGATGTGCTCCATGTCCAAGTCTGCTTGGCGTGTGTGATCGGTTTAAGAAACTGTTCCATCGGCATGTGCGTTTGTTTGCAAGATACACCTCACCGAAGGACACTCCGAGTGCCACAGAGCCACATTACATGTTGATAGATTTCGTCTACACAGTTTCCGGCGCGTCGTAGACTATAGTGGGCTTAAAATAAGAGCACATGCGAACTCCAGCTCCGAGATATGTAAAACGCTCAAACTCCCGTCTCAGCAGCTCAGTGAATGCTTCGTACGTGTCCTGCCTTTCTGGTTAGTTTTGTTGAGAAATGTCAAGAAATGCAATAGTTGTGTCTCCCACAATTGTAACTTGAACTCGTAAGCGGAAACTGGAACTGGAAGAAACGAACTAGAACAATTCTTATGTCTGAAAACGTCTGCTCCACTAACCATCTAATTACAGTTCTCAGCTCGTGCACGCCACCCAGCCAGCGCACGTCGCAGTAGTAGATCTTGATTTTTGCGCATTCGTGTCTTACACCAGCCAACTCTCCAGTAAATTTCCGGGAGTCTCCCTCATTTTGGGTGGATAAAATACAAACAAATCTTCCGGATTTTCGCTTCAAATCCCCAAAAGCGTCCCACCCCCGAGACAGCGTGACACCACGGGAGACGTGCTGACTGAGATGTGCTTAATTGTTCCGGCGATAAATCTTCAACAGCACCCCCCCCCCCCCAGCTTCCCGATTTCCGATGTCAAGATCCGAGAGACAGCGCAACGAGACAGCGCGACACGGGAAGCATGCTGAACAGCTGATGAATCTCCCGGAATTAAAACAAATTGGCAAGGCGCTTGAACAGTTCACGAACGCGAACGTAGTTCACGGTCTTCACGACGGCGCTTATAATACCTTTGGCATTTTCATTGATTTGCCACACAGGCTTCCTTATAGGATAGATCGACGATGCAGCTGAACTGAATAGATTCGCAATGGCACATGCATCGTGTCGAACCTTTCCTATAAGCGAAAAAACTCATTTTGCTCTTCCTCCCAAGGAAGGTGCAGCACCATGCAAACGTATATATATTGTTATCCCGCGGGCAGCATTGTGCGCTATATCGCGTTTAGTACGCGGGCCGCATGAAATAGGTTCGCGGACCGCTGACTGCAACAACATCCGCTTTCGTCATCCAAGTAGCAACGCTTGAGCTGCAACTGCATCATCTGGTGATAACTCAAAATAATCTTAAACAATATCCCCGTTGATACTGCGAAAAATCTCCAATGCTACTGGTGCATGTGGTAGAACAGTGGGATACGCTGTGTATGCTCAACTAATTGTTTACTCGGATTTAAAAAGTGAAAGTAATTCAATGATAAATACGCTAATACAAATTTAACCCGTAATAAAGCTGGTTATTTATATAATATATAAATAAGTTAACTTGGGATCATTTAAATTCATCTCCTCCCAGGTGACGAGGACCACTCGCAACTTTCTATGTCCAGTAGTGTCTTTGAATCATTGGCCTCTGATCTACCAATTCAATTGGCCACATATAAAAAACTGTTTCCTGCTGTATAACTTCCAGGGGTAGCACAAACGAAGCCAGTTTTACTCAAAATTATAGTCAATGATAGGTCATGGATGCAAACAATTCCCATTGAAGCGACTGCTTCAATGGTCCAGTCATAACATAGTCGACTTCTGTATAATCTATGTAAGTACTATACCGAAGTAAATGCACTTATTTGCATACTGCCACCGCACACGGACGCACACAAAAAACACACACGCACGCACGCACGCACGCACGCACGCACTCACACACACACACACACACACACACACACACACACACACACACACACACACACACACACACACATGGAAACAGGTGATCAAAGTGTTGTATATTGCTGCTTCAGCTTCCACTAATTCCGAATTCGTCAGTCTGCATAGTTGTAGAGGCTAGGGGTTGTGACGTCTTCGCAAACACGATATCAGAACTACCAAGTTTCACGCATTTGGCGTGAGTCTCACGCATTTAACATCCATCTCACGCATAAACCGGTAAATATCATGCATATTTGCCATCTAAAAAAATATTAATACAAACAGGGTAATTTTCATGCACAGGTTGATATATTTATTCACATGCACATGCGGATAGCGTAAAGCTTCCCTATAATTCGCCGCGAGATTATTCTTATCTTCGTCAGGACGTGAATAAAATGTTGTTTTCCGGTTTTTTTTATATAAATAATAGTGCTGCCACCCAGTGTCTTGTTGCGAAACGTCAGTACTGCCACTTTGGTGTCCACTTGTGGAACTGAATATCATGAATATGACGAATTGCCTTTGCCATTGGTCTCCAGATGGCAGCATATTACTCCACTTCGCTATAAAAATAGTATCAACGACTTTTATCACAATTTTGTTGATATTTTAGCCAGTATTATGTTGCTATCGTACACATTTTGAAATAGGGCATGATACAGTAGACACATTTATAACCCAAACAAATTTGCTAGAATAAATACATTTGGCAGAAATGTAAACAAAGAGGCGTGGCTCACAGATTTGCAAACAGCGGAAATGCCATAAGACATAACTGAGCATGCGTACATCAATTCAGTTGTCAATCATGGCCTGCTGGTTTCGTTACAGATTTGCCGATTGATAAATCCGATTATCTGTAAATTAGGGTTGCGGCAAGTGCAGTATAACAGTATCGGTCAACCCAGGTAAGTACGGCATGATAATTGGCGGATTGATTTGTTCGTGTACATTTGTCATATGCGTTTAATGATCAGAGATGAGCATTCCCGCCGTCAACGCTCGGTGCTGTATCCGCGCACGTCTGCGCCTACGGCCTAGTCCTTGGGCTTGGGCTTGGGTTTGGGCTTGACCGAGGACTTCTAGTTGTTTCCAACACTCGGCAACGTTCTATTAACTGACTAGTCTGTATATATTAAGTGTGGTTACAATGTTATGATCTTATGAAGTCTCATTAAACTAATCAGCCTTTTCCAGAACATTATCGCCAAGCCGACCTTTCTAATTCTAGACTATGGGCATGGCTATGTATGCCATGGGCATGGCCATGGCTATGCTGGCGCTGACGATGGTCACTGCCGGGATGCTTGTCATCCTCGGTGGTTCTTTTACGTCCCAAATTGAGACGGGACCGACATTAACGTGATCTCTGAGCCACGAGGGATACACAGTCCCCAATTTTGAGAGCCCGGTTTTTACAACTGGTATATACCTACTATACCTGCCCGGTCCGGGTATTGAACTCGGGGCGCCGGCATGTCAGGCGGAGGTTCTAAATACTATACTATCGCGCACCCCCCAAGGCCAGGTGATGTAGTGCCGTTGTTGAAGATGGGAATTGGTGATTATAATGACAGAGCACACAGATCGAGCGCTCGTGATAAAACTAGTTGTATGGGCGTCGGAATGTGTTTGAACTGAAGTTAACCATGAAGTTAACCAAAACCCTCCGCCTCCAGTATGCCAAACCTCCAACAAAGTCAAAAACACCATCTTGAGACAGAACAAAAACACTCCAGCTGCATCCCATTGAGCCTGAGGCTCACCAAAACCTGGACAGCTGCACTCCCCTTGCCAAAATATTGGTGGCTAAACCTATATCCAGGCCCCCACCCAATATATTGCAGGGTCTCAGCCCCCCAAACCTCCCAGCCCCCCCCCCCCACTGCCCAGTTCCAATGCCTATGAATTATCAAATCTGGATTGACCAAGCACGTACCTTATGTTGTGTGTTTTCGTTACTTGAACAAAGAAATTATGTTTTGCAAGTTAGGCAACTGTCTGTTGATGTGTCATTCATTGTCGATATAAAAAATCAATCACTGTCAATATTGTGGAGTCTCTATTGCAGGTATCATCTATCTAATAATTTCCATAACCCAACATAATTAATTGTTGTCATTTCAGTGCTGTTACTTTTAAACTAACAATTATTTTACAGCCTATTTTCAGTGAAATACAGTAATTTATAAAATGGCTTCCCATTATAAAATATATAAAACATTTTAAAAACTAACAATTCTAAAACAGTAGTTTGCAGAACAACTGATAAACTTCTCCATTCATGCAATGCACCCCAGTCACTAATATGATAATGATTGTTTTCCAGTTTGTCATATAAAAAAAATTAACAAAATATTGCATAACTTGGGTACCTTGAATTGACAAGTGCTTAGAATTTGTCCTTTCTGTTTGAATCTATAAACACTCAAGACAAGACTAGTCCTCCCACCAATGTCACAATGACGGTAGAATCAACAATAAAAACAAGTCTTTCTTTTGTCATTATGTCTCATTTATATGTTATAACAAAAATTGTACATTTTGCAGTTTAAAAATATGCGTTTATAAACCATCTGTGACATGACAACAATGAGCTTGATTAGGATCAGAACTTGTGTATTTTTGTTCCTCATTTTTAATCATATGTTGGTTTGTGAATAGGATCCCAACATGTTTTTTGTTTGTTATTTAGACTACATTCCTCTGGGGATAGTAATCTTCTGTCATAAAGTCATTATTGTGCATTTACTGTCTATTTCAGTTTTAATTGGCCAGAGTAATTGCAGATCTCTCTTGTGTGTAATGATGGGGCACAGTGTGGTCTCATTCAGTCAGACTGTAGCACTGAATAGGGGTTGTGTATGATGGGCACATCCTCACTAGACAATATTGGTGTTTGTTCCCGTTCTTCTTAACATTGTATGGAGAAACTGAGCAGTTATAAATATGTGTAGGAGATGTCTTTGTAGCAATCATTATATACAGTGTGCCTTATTGAATATTGTGCATGTGCATGCATGACTTGCTCTACCTTAAGTACCCTACATCTGGAATTTGTTAGAACCAATACATATCACTTTTTTAAAAGAAAGTGTGAACTTTTAAAATGTCATAAAGTGCGTAATATACGGTGAAATAGTGTTATACCCGGACAAGTAGTGGGAATGGATGTAGGAAAACTAGAGAGGTGAGCAGAGACAGAAAAACACAAGTATACTGGAAAAGGGAACACTATAGCTGAGGTTGGAAGACTATGTGGAGTCTAGCGATTTGAATTTTGAGAAAATTGGATGAAAATTGTAGATCTATGGAGAGAGGGTGATGATGACAGGAAACAGTGGAAAGAAAGAGGTGTACAATGAATTTGCATCCAACCCTCACCCATGTACAGTATGGAACAGGAGGAAGAACTCAACCAAAAAGCTCCATTTTCCTATGTTCATAAACAATTTCAGGGGGCAAGACATTCCTGAAATCTCAAAATCACTGGTACCTACTTGATTCGTCTACATCATCAGATTAGTAGAAATAAAATCACAATCTGTCCCCAGCTGCGCACCATGAGAAAATACAGCCTCCAGGCGGCCATATTGTATCAGCCTAGTCTTGCATTCTAAACACATTTGACAGGACTATTTTAAGCAGCAATAAAATCTTGCATCTGCCTGAATGAGGGTGAACATTCCCTGATCACTTCTGCTCTAGCTGGCATGCTCTTTGACTGTAGTTGAGGCAGAAAATATGGATATTTGATAAATTTGTGTATCTGATACTCAGGCACACACATTCATAGTATTATTAAATGTAGAAAGAATTAAAAGAACTGTGATAAATTAGTATTATAAATGGTTAATTGTAGATGATATGATGACAGCAATAATTAGAATGTTGAAGAACATGCTACAAATGTCCTATAGTGATAAGAATGACACAGGATGACAGTTTGGCAAAGGTAATTAATTATATGATTTAATAATCTGGTAATTATACGAGGAAGGCAATGATTGACTAAATATGTTTGTTAATATTAATAATACACCTTGTTGTTCTACACTTAGAAATTATTACATTAATGTAAATGAATTAGTGCTTAAGTAAAATGTTACTGAAATAGTACATAAGTACCACGTAAAGCAACTGTTGTTTTGATCAAAGATTTTCACAGGGGATGAATTCACTGTCTGTGGTCATCACAGCTGTACTTATCTGATTTGGGCAGTTCCCAGTTCTCCCTTCTCCCACTGGTCAAACTGACCTTATCTCTACACCAGTCAGTGACTGGCTAATATTTATATTACTAGTGGCAGATGGTCAGTTTAGC
The DNA here is from genome assembly GCA_963995525.1 of Escarpia spicata. Classification (NCBI taxonomy): domain Eukaryota; kingdom Metazoa; phylum Annelida; class Polychaeta; order Sabellida; family Siboglinidae; genus Escarpia; species Escarpia spicata. Next base: position 25,497,383 of record OZ023214.1, read on the forward strand.
TGTGTATTTATGAACCCACTCAGTGAGTTGTTCTTGTTTCAGTGGTGATCATCAAAGACATTTATGGCAGTGACCAAATGTAAGTAATGAACCTTGCAGTCTAGCATCCTTGGAGACCACTCAAGATAATCCTATAAATTGTCCACAATGACCAAATGAAATTTCCAAGCCAGTGAAATGGCACACAATGTGACAGGCTTTGTCCATTTCTGACCAACATGGGTGAAAATAAGTGGACATCTGGCTGCATAGACCACAGAAGCAGGAGTTATGTTGTCCATCACAGATAATGAGATTAATCCTCCGGTATTGGTGGATATTGGAAGCTGTAATGTTGATTATGATCAGCAATTTATCCATAGCATGGGGTGTTTTGTTAGAGGAAATGAGGCGTAAAATTGAGAACCCACTTGGGATTATCAGATGTGCCTTACTGATTGATATGATGAATGGTTGATAGATGCAGCACACATACCACTTAGTACACATTCTAAATTATGTATATATGTGCTACTGTTCTCACAGAACTGGGTGAGTTGATGTTGATATGTTTTCTTGTTCATGGTTCCATCACATATTTTAATAGTAAGTATATTAATATTTTATGTGAACTACAATGCTATAAATTACTTCTACCTATTACTGTGTAACTGGTAAATTTATATACATGTAATTTTTTCATGCATATAAGCTAATCTTATAATGCACTTTAAAAGAAAACAATTATGCAGATCACCAGACAAAGTGCTGGCGAATGGTGCCACTATCTGCATGTGATGCATGGGTGTCACAAGGTAGGAAATGCTTAATGCCTGTTTCATAATTTTGCCATTAGGTACTTTGTGAGATCATGCAAATGGATGAGGCTTGCGGACAAACACAGGATACTGCTTGAGTTCAGTGAACTTGTGTGCATATGCATTGGCACTAATACCAGTGATTTACCAGAGGAATTGCAATGCTATTACATGTCATGTTGCGGTGCGAACGGATGCACCATTGTTGTCATGAGAAGTAAATTGATTGTTCTTGTATGTAGATATCTCACGATACTTTCGCCGTTAATAACGTTTTGTCATCTGAGTCATCTTGGTGCATTTTAAGAATCATTTGTGGTCCATATTAAAATATGTGTTTCTAATTCCTACGTAGAAATGTTCAGTGGTCTCATGTTTGGTATTTATCTAACAGACTGATTATTTATGTGTTAATGGCCTTTTTTCTGTCTTAATGTATGACAGATCATTGTGTGGCATCATTACTCTTGATGCATTGGGTATCTAAGTTCAGATGTAAACCTAACATATAGATTGTTTTCTTTCATTGTTTATTTATATTTTCTAAACAGGTATTATTATTGATAATTATTCATATGGCATAGATGCTGTTTTGTTGAATTGTTGTTGAAACATATATGCTGCGTCCTGTATAAGTGACATTGTGTATTGTACCAGGTATCATATTTGTTCTTCTTAACTAGTGTCTATAGTGCATTAAACAAGATTATATAATATGGGAAATTACTGGATATATTTTGAATTAAATATAACTTGGTAACCTCACAGGTGAGGAGAGTGTCTTGGTGTTAGTAATTACACTGAACAAAAATTAAGTTGGTATGTTTCTGTGATCAGTATACCATACAGTCGTGTTACTAAATTCCTGGTTCATTGAGAACAAACACCATCCATACAGGTGTTGCATGCTGACGACCATCAAACTCTCAGCATGATAAGATGACGATATTAAATCAACAATGTTTGACTGTGTGGTGCATTACCAGTTCTGTGCCTTCATTAAATGTGGAGACATCAGTGCTGCCCAGACAACTAATAGCATTTGTTTTGCTTAATTGAATTTAATGTGCATTACATTGTGACAGCTCTAAAGAGAGTGTGCTGTTTATGTGGGTTTTTCATTAGTATTTTGTGATTTAATGCAACTGTAAATCACCATACATGATTAATTAATTTGACATCCAAGAGTTTTATTTTGAAATAAAAACATTATTTCAAAGGCACTTGAAAAATGGATATTTCAACAGGGTTACGTACAGAGTAATTTGCAAAATGACAATTTTGTTGATCTCGCATTTCATGTCATCGTCACAACTATCCAATGAGAAACTTGTAACTGATTTGGCACAGCCTGAGCACTTGTCTCTGAAACTATGTGATAAAACGAAGCAAATCCCAGAGCGACAATTCCAATCAAGTTTGCACATAAAACCAAGAAAAAGCATGTTTGCAAGCAGGAAAAGTAATAGGAATAATCATAGCCACTACAGCATCTGCAGAGTGTCAGCCTCCAGAGGAATTGGAAGATTGCAGCAGTGATCATGATAGAACAATAGATCCTTGGCGAAGTCGGCCAAGTGTGACTAACACTTCCTGAGGTCGGCCAGGCGCGACCAACAAAAGGCTTTCTCAGTGATTGGGTCATGAGTGGCCAATAATTGGTTGAGCCTGGGGTGCTCAGATTAACAGTGATAATTACTGCTGATCTGCCAATAGACCAATTGACTAGAGCTGTTCAGGTGTAAATATTGAATTGCTTTCTACAGTGGTCAATACTTACTTACAGGCATGTTCCAGGCTAATGACCGGCTTCAGTCTATGCTTCAAGCAACAACTAATAGGACACTAAGTGAGATTTCTTGAGCTAGTAACTTATAGTGCTGTATCACAGCTAGACATTTCCTCTCAAATATTCTTTTAAAAGTCCAATTTAACAGCTTTAAAAACTTTGCTAATGTAAGTTGTATGGTGCCACCAACACGATCAGTGTTCGACTAAGGCCACCAAAATGTTCAAAAATGATTGATGCAGCAAAGTTGGTGGGACCTGTTGCCTATATAATAATTTTTAATTATAAAATAAAAGAAACATTTTATAAATTAAAATCAATGCAGATAAATATTGTATTACTAACAGTAATACATGTTTGTAAGCTAGTTACCAAGTATGTCCAAATGTACAGGTTATTGGGAGGGGAGCCATTGTTTTATCTTGTGTTTATTTGGGAGTGCAGAAACAAAAGATTGTTACAAACAACAGAGTTGGAACTGGTTCTTTTGGTATTCGTCACTAGGCTGTTGTTTCTCTGAAGTAACCACAGCCAGTGTAAGAATAGATTTCATAGAAATCTGTGTTCCATTAGACCAATTACCTTTACAATGAAATGAAAGATGCACGTGTCATTCATTGTTTCCAACAACCTTTCTTTTAGAGGAACATGTTTCATTTGCTCTCCTTGTCACAGAACTCTGGGTGAGGCTGACAGTGATATTGATCAACACTTTTTCTCCTCCCATCTCTGGTTCCATTTCATTGAGCACTGTCTCCACCATCCCATCCATCAGTCTTCTTTCTCCCCTCACATTCCACACCCAATTCCACAAAATCTCTTCAAACAGTTTCCCCATCCCCATCTCACCATCAGTTTCTTCCTGAAAGAGTCTCGTACCAGCCTCCACTGTCAGCTCCTATATTCTTCAGTTGTTTAATTTTTTTGCATTTCTGCAATTCTTCTCTGACGGTTTCTTATATTTAGGGTTGTCTTAACATAAAATTTGGCATTGTTTAATCTGAATAAAATGTTATTAGGGAATTTATTTTATACCAGAACCCCCCACACGCAAGTATGCATGCATGTATGCATAGCAGGACTGTTACAATACACCGATAAACACATATTCTCACACCTGAATTTGCATTGATATGTTTGAAAATTATTTGTGTATTCCATGTACGTAAAAGACAGTTGGCAAAGAATAAAAAAATGACAGTGTGGCAGAACATGCGTGCGATCTAATCAATCTTGTTCCAGCTTTCTCAGGGTGATCCCATGCCATGTTCTCCGGTGTGATAGCGTTAGTGGGAATTCATCCATTCTGTCATGGGCACAATGGTAGTGTTCACACAAACATGGCTGTCTTTTTATATAGCTAGCCTTTGAAGGGGTGTATTGGGGCGGGTGAATTAGTGCCAGGTATGTGGTACGGGTGTCTTTGTGGAGTTGATGCGAGCGGGTAGAGTGTTGATGCGCTGGGTGGTAATTGCACTGCTCATTTCGTTATATGCTTCAGTGATGTGCCTTTATGTGGGGTATGATGTTTGGAACACCCTATGGGGTTAATTTTGTGCCTGAACTTATGCTATTCAGTGTAGCTTGGTGTTGGAATAAGGAGGGTATTTTGTGTTTGTGGAATGAGGAGTATTGGGTGGAGTGGGAGTGGTGTTTTAATATAACACTGTCTTTTGTTAGTATTTGGTTGATTCGGAAAACATTTCTTATTTAATAATAATATTAATGGTTTAGTTTAGACAAACAATCAGTAAGTCCATATAAAAAATACATCAATAAAAACAGTATATCAATATACAAACATAAATACATATTTTTATTAATGGTAAAAGGTTATTCATTATTTATTTTTAGTTATTAATAATTGTTCTTAATACTAGAACGTTGAAGGTATTCTTCCGGCCAAACTGCATTTAATATGCCTGAGACAGTGTTTGCAATTTGAAAGTTGCGCCTGTGTAATGTTCATATTGTAAACAAAACAAAACAGCTGCTATTGGCCCTTATAGCTTAATGCACTTATTTCTTTGATTTTGGCTCATTCCCACACTCTTGAACAAAGTGGGACAAAGTACAGAGGGTACAGTGAAATTCCTACTACCCGGTAGTAATTACATAACAGAACTAAACAGGCAACCTGCCTTTAAAATTACCAGCTATATAGCAGCCATTTATGTAAGTAAGTAAATCATTTATTTCCAACATTTAACATTACACGTCACAATTAAATAAATGCAATGTTGAATGTGGAAAGGGGGTGAACAGAAGTACAATACTTATCAGTGGTTCACCCCCAACCATTTTAGGTGCTTGCGATGTAAATACAATATGTTTTTATAGAGTAAAGATTTACCAATCAAACATTATTGTACACGGTGCCTACAACGTAATAAGTTTATATTAATTTTGGTTTTTACATTTTTGATATTCTTATGGGTATTCATTTCTCCACATAGTACCACGATTACAATAGTGCTGTATATCTGTCAATTATAGATGATTTGTACTTTTTTTTAAACACAAATATGCTGACACTTTCTTAAATCTTCAGGTAAACTATTCCACAGTTTGACTCCAATATTAGACACACCCATAGCCTTCAAAGTTGTACGAACGTACAATTGTTTAAATACATCTCTGCTTTGTTACATACCAACATTCGTTATTCAAGTGAAAACAGCTTAGAATGTTTTTCGGAAGTAAATGATATTTCACCTTGTACATTGTGATAGCCGTTTTATAGTCATTATAATAAAAAAACTTCATAACTTTAAGATCGACAAACAAGTTGTTTGTGTGGTCTTGAGCTTTTGCTCCATATATAATACGAATCACTCTTTCTTGCAAAACAAATATCGGCCATAAGTTAGAACGATACGTGTTGCCCAAATCTCAGAGCAGTAGTCAATATACGACATAAAAAAGTGAAAAGTATAACTAGGATAATGACTTGATATTTAATAAGCTTCGTGCTTTGTAAATTATTGATGTTATTTTTGCGAATTTAGATTTAACCAATTGAATTTGTGTTTTCCAGGATAGCATCTCATCAATGATTACACCCAGGAATGATTTATGGTTATAGCTAGGAGCATTTATCTTTTTTCCAAATATGAAAGTGGTTTTATCGTCATTAAGGGATAGTTTGTTTAATTCGAACCAATTTTATAATTTCACCAACTCCTGGTTGACTACTGTGCTAAGCATATTTGGATCATCAGCACAATAGAATAGGTTAGTGTCATCTGCAGATAAAATGAATTTTACTACAGCGTGTATATCAGAAACTTTGCATAAGTCAATGATATAAATCAATAATAATTTTGGTCCAAGTATTGATCCTTGCTGTACTCCACATAATATGTTTAAAACATTAGATTTTACATTATCAATACATACAAATGATTTCTTCTTTTCAAGGTAACTGCTCAACCAATTATTTACAACCTCACGTATACCACACAATTCTATGTTTTTAACAGCAGATTGTGGTTTACAGTGTCGAAAGCTTTTTGAAGTCTATAAACATGCCTACTGACGATTTATTCTTATCAATTGCATTTGCTATTTCCTCAGTTAACTCCAACAATGCCATGGAGGTTGATCTGTTTTTTCGAAAACCATATTGACTTTCATTCAGTATGTCATTAAGTTCTATAAAATTATCTAACCTTACGTCAAAGAGTTTTTCTAGAATTTTGGAGAACTGAGGTAATAATGATACAGGCCTATAGTTGGAAAACACCTTTTTATCTCCAGTTTTGAATAATGGAATGACTTTTGCCACTTTCATTTTATCCGGAAATATGCCGGATTTAAAAGATCTATTACAGATCTGAGTTAATGGTTTTACAATATGAGAAAATAACCTTTTTTATGATATACATGTCAATATTATCATAATCGTTAGAATATTTCCCTTTAAAATTGTTAACAACACTTAGCACTTCTTGTTCATCCGTAGCACGGAGAAACATAGAGGCTTTCGTTCTGATTTGTACATCCTCGTAATTACTGGTTGCATTTAATGGTGTTTTGACTTTCCTGGCGAGCCGAGGTCCAACATTTACGAAGAAATCGTTAAAGCCATTGGCTATTTCTGATTTATCAGTAAGGATTTTATTGTCGCCAACAAATGAATCTGGAGTAGATTTATAGATGTTTCCCTTTTTGATTATTGAATTTAATATTTTCCAAGTTCCTTTAATATCATGTTGATTTTTTAGCAATCATTTAGAATAGTGATCTTTTTCGGCTTGTCTTAGAATATTACTTAGCTTATTTTTGTATCTTCTGTGCTTTTTGATTTCCATGCAAGATATTTTTTGTAGAGATTGTTTTTCTTTTTACATGCATTTGCTAATCCTTTTGTAAACCATGGCTTATATGAGTTGTGAATCTTATTATACCCATTTCTTTTCGGACAATGAGTATTGTATAAATCGGTGAAAATGTTAACAAATTCACTATTTGCCGTGTTAATATCCTCCGGTTGCATAATCAAGTCCCAATTACAGTTGGCCAATGCCGAGCTAAATGACTGTATACAGTGTTCGTTTTTATGCAACCAAGTGTTATATAATCGATAAGGTTTTAGGGTTTCATAAAAAATAACTGGTTCACATCCTGTTAGTGGTAAGATATGTTATAAACAACAATTTACACAACATTTCATACATTTGTTACTTGAAAATGTGGAACTACAACAGTGCTTTAGAACATTATTCTCATCAGAAATAGTAAAGTGTTTAGGTTAGCATTTTCTCGTGACCCTGGTTTGACCGAAACCTCAAAGGTCAATGAAGTAAACAAATTAAAGATGTTAAGTTGTTTAATTAAATCTAATCTCATTGCACTTTGGATTACTGCCATGGTTTATCTGCACAAGTGAAGTAGAAAGTTAAAGAAACCGTCACGTCAGGAACAGTTATGTAAATATTAGTTTAGAGAACCAAAGAGAGAAATCACGGTTCAACAACTTGTAGTTCATAGTGTTTGTAAGAAACCTGGATATTGGTTGTGACCATAAGATCGCATTACATTTTATTAATTTTTGTATGGCCATCAGCTGGCCAATTCTTGTCTTATTTTAACAAGTACTACCACTTGTATTTCAATTATTTTGTGAGCTAGTGAACCTAAGGAAGGTTTATTGATATTGTATAGTCAGAAAAGATGGTTTGCCAGGTACTTCTACAAGACACTATGTCTATTTCAGTTGGCAGTGGATTACAGGGTACGTATTACTTAATAATGACCCTTAATTAGTGAATGAGTTGAGGAACAAGGAATATTTGTAAGCCAGCCTAAATCAATTAGGAGATCCCCATCTGTAGTTACTATTTTATTAAGGTGGATCCTTAGTGGAATGGAAGATCAGGATCATTATCCAAGAAAATCAAGACAGAGAAGACATATTCATGATCCTTTTAAGTTACGAAATTATGTATTGCTGAGCAAAGTCTAATATTCCTGTGTACCCAATGAGTATCTACTCACTGTAATTGCATTGTAATATAAATTTACCAGTTCCATATGAGTAACTCGCATCAATTCACACCTGTTCTCAATATAATATTGTATATAATCCAGGCACCTCTTTCATCAGTACCTTCTGTAGCATTGTGCTGGTTTATTGGAATACAACATTGAGTCAGTGGGGGGGGGGGGGGGGTGGTCAAGTTCCTTTTGCGTGGACAATTCATCATAACTGAAAAGCGGTATTAATGAGAAGCGAGAAAGACGAAGCCTCTTGTCCCTGCTACCACTGGTAGCGGCTTATTTGATTGGCTTCACCGGAGACTTGTTTTTGACGAGAGTTGATTGCCAGCCTGAAGCTGGCAGACGTCATCCGTGCTGATCCCTGCGGTCCATTCATTTTGTCATTTCCCTGATTTGCCGTAATAAGATTTGTCCCCTGTGCAGCTTTGTCCAGCCACATTATTGATATCACTGTCAGTGGTCGGTCGGCAGTTTTCTCAGTGAAAGGTGAGTTTCTTTGGATGCATTTCCGTAGTCTGAAATGATGGATTATGTAGGAACATGGGTAAATCTAATGTTCCTTTTCAGTAACTGCACATGATTGGTAGCAGTAACACGAAACAGCGTGTATTCTTCTGCCAGGCATCTGTTTGGATGTTACAGCTTCAAATTTTACCATTTTTGTTACACAAGAGTAGCAATAATTGCACAGTTATAGTCTTCCACGTGGCCTGTTGGCCTAGCTCAGTGATGTAAGTAATATTTCACAAAAGTGAAAGATTTACCTACCACTTTTAATTATTTATAAAGGAAATAGAAGGTCTCATGAATATGCCACAGCCACAAGGGGAAGAGTGTGGGTGAAATTCCCCCTTTGTTGTTTCTATCTATTTGATTCTGGTGCAATTTGATAAAACTAAATATAGCATGGAAACTATGCTACATATCCTCATATTTAATAAAATATAAACTTTGATTTTACAACTGTGACCTGGTGGTTTGGAGTATATTTGGATTAAAGATCAGTATGTTTGATTAAACCAGAAAATGGTGCTGGGTGACACAGATTGGTGTGAGGTTGGTGGAACATGAATTCTGTCCAAACTGATGATGTGAGTTTCACTGCTAATGTGGAATACTTGGCACCTCTGCTTAGTTGGATTACACCTAGCCACCTCCAGTTGTATCAGGTTTACACATCTACCTGGTAGTCTGTTTAGTGGTAGTTTAGTCCAACAGCTGAATAATCTGATTGCATAAGTTCAGTGCACAGCTGTTTCAGTGGCAGGAACTCTCCTGGCTGACATCTCCACAGGGATGTAACAGAACCGGGAATAATAATTACTCAAACTCTTCCTGTTCTCCTCCTGTTTCCCTGTCATCAGGGGTGAGGCTGGCCTCAATTCCATTCCTTGATTTTGGTTATATTGTTTCTTGTTTTCCCTCACTTATCCTGTACTGCTCTCTCCACAAACTGTCTCCATTCCTCTCTATCATTTGTTCTCATTCTCCACTCCTCTCCCAACCCTTCCAAGTCTCTCTTTACACAATCCTCCCATCACAGTCTAGGTCTTCCTCACCTCCTTTTCCCCTCCACTCTCTGGGCATCTGCTTTCTTTGCCAGCCGTTCTCCTCCCATTCTCTCCACGTGCCCAGCCCACTTCAGTCGACTCCTCATCAGCTTCTTCTTAAGGCTTTCTTTTATTCCAACCTCCGTCCTCAACTCCTCCATTCTTTGCTCATCACTTCTTGAGTAAGACGTAAGGATGAACGAGTTCTGTGTAGCAGCAGCGCACGCTGTGGTAACCTGCTACACACAACTGTCCCTCTTGGTAACATTAAGTCTGGTTGTGTGGCCAAAACAACATGCTTGCTGGTGGCTATGCACAGGATGTGGTCTACATGTGATCTCATGCTGTTGATCACTATATTCCCCAATCATAGGTGAAACAGATGTCATTCAGAGGAACTGGTTATAAATGTAGAGGCAGAGGTTGCCGTCAAATTGTTGTATTTATAGTGTCTCTGTGATTAGGTTTGATGGCTGTTTACTAAGGCTGTTTCCCCCAGTTGCTGGTTGAGTTCAAGGAAGTGTGACCTTTATATTAGTTTCATGCATCAACACCTGCATGGTGTAATGTTTTGAAGTTTCTGGGGTAGTTGACGTACTTCCATAGAAGTATTAAATAATTTCCCTTCATATCCCTGGATCTGGTTATCAAGCCTGTCACTGAACCAGCTAACACGGAAATATCACATGTATTTGGTGGTGTTTGATGGGTTTATGTTAGTGGCTTATTGCAGATCATCTATCATTGTAATTGCATCCTGGGACTTTCCAGCGTAAAGACTCCAATTTTAGAGTCTGTTCTAGCATTTAACTGGGAAATGAGAAAACGATAAAAACAATGCTTTGATAGTTAGGATTCTACTCCTAATGTGTGTAGAAGTTAGAACTGTTCTGTGTGCATATGACTATTTCTCCATCCATATGCCTGCCTGCCTGCCTGCCTGCCTGCCTGCCTGCCTGCCTGCCTGCCTGCCTGCAACTGGTTATGTCTGTTCAATAGTCGTCTTGATCATACTAATTGCCTTCCATTGCTATGGGAACAGTGTGCACACAAAGTGAACTTCAGGGGAAAATTGCATGACATAATAATTGCATTACTTGTGTCTGATGAATTGTGTATACTAGAAAGACAGACATGATTAAAGCTGCCCAAGTGGTTTTAACATCCCCTCCTATACAAATGATGCAATTGTTTTGTTTTGCTGGCAGCCGATTACATAATTTCTCATTAAAATATTATTACTAAATTATTTGATTGTTGGTTTGATTATTGCGTGGTGCAACATGAACACAGGAATAGAAACTGACGGAGAGATGGTGCAACATGAACACAGGAATAGAAACTGACGGAGAGATGGTGCAACGTGAACGCAGAAATAGAAACTGATGGAGAGATGGTGCAACATGAACGCAGAAATAGAAACTGATGGAGAGATGGTGCAACATGAACGCAGGAATAGAAACTGATGGAGAGATGGTGCAACATGAACACAGGAATAGAAACTGACGGAGAGATGGTGCAACATGAACGCAGGAATAGAAACTGACGGAGAGATGGTGCAACATGAACGCAGAAATAGAAACTGATGGAGAGATGGTGCAACATGAACGCAGAAATAGAAACTGATGGAGAGATGGTGCAACATGAACGCAGGAATAGAAACTGATGGAGAGATGGTGCAACATGAACGCAGGAATAGAAACTGATGGAGAGATGGTGCAACATGAACGCAGGAATAGAAACTGATGGAGAGATGGTGCAACATGAACCCAAGAATAGAAACTGATGGAGAGATGGTGCAACATGAACGCAGGAATAGAAACTAATGGAGAGATGGTGCAACATGAACGCAGGAATAGAAACTGATGGAGAGATGGTGCAACATGAATGCAGGAATAGAAACTGATGGAGAGATGGTGCAACATGAACGCAGAAATAGAAACTGATGGAGAGATGGTGCAACATGAACGCAGGAATAGAAACTGATGGAGAGATGGTGCAACATGGACGCAGGAATAGAAACTTATGGAGAAATGGTGCAACATGAACGCAGGAATAGAAACTAATGGAGAGATGGTGCAACATGAACGCAGGAATAGAAACTGATGGAGAGATGGTGCAACATGAACGCAGGAATAGAAACTGATGGAGAGATGGTGCAACATGAATGCAAGAATAGAAACTGATGGAGAGATGGTGCAACATGAACGCAGGAATAGAAACTAATGGAGAGATGGTGCAACATGAATGCAGGAATAGAAACTGATGGAGAGATGGTGCAACATGAATGCAGGAATAGAAACTGATGGAGAGATGGTGCAACATGAACGCAGGAATAGAAACTGATGGAGAGATGGTGCAACATGAACGCAGAAATAGAAACTGATGGAGAGATGGTGCAACATGAACGCAGGAATAGAAACTGATGGAGAGATGGTGCAACATGAACGCAGAAATAGCAACTAATGGAGAGATGGTGCAACATGAACTCAGGAATAGAAACTGACAGAGAGATGGTGCAACAGCAGATATTTGGAGAATGAAACTTGGTTGACTTATGGGTAGGGACAAGGAAAGTAGAGGGGAGACAGAGAGGAGACAGGGATAGACTACCCAGGAAAGGGGAGATAGGGAGAGAGGCAGAATGAAGAGAAACTAAGTGCACATACTATTAAGTAGAATAGCTTTTCTTAATTATGCAAAGCAAAATCGCTTGTAATGTGCATGCTTGCAGAGAAGTACATTGTTTCAGATTGAATATGTTTGTATATTAATCACAATTTAAATTAATTTGGTTCATTTTGCTCAATAAATAATTCAGGCTGTATAATCAAGTCCATCTTTCTGAAATGACTTATAATAATAAAAAAGTTACTTTATAAAACATTTAAGCATTTTTAAACACAACTGTCTGACATTACAAGTTATATTATACATGTTTATCAGACATACCAGTTGACACCATTCCCCAATTACAGTAATTGTATTAATGGTTTCTGGTTAACAGAACAAACAACAGTCCTAATTAGGTCCTGCCAGACATGTCACAGCCAGTGGAAACAATAATTCTGTTGTGTAATTTGTGGTAGCCTACTAGCTAGATCAGTATCAGGGTGCTATTGAGTGGCTTGGTGCTTGCACTTTGGGGTCTACAGGAACAAGTGAACTTGTCAACAGTTTGAATAGGCAGAATTTTGAGATAGCAATATGTAAGTGAGGCAGGGGTCAATTTTATTGTGCATTTTTGTTTGTTTTCCTTCTCTATCATTGATTCCCCACTGCCATCTCCACCACCTATCTTTACTTCCACTTATCTCTTGCTCTCATTCACCACTCCCAATCCAGCCAGATATCTTCACACTGTCTTCCATCTCAGTCATTCTCCTGTCCTCTACTCTGAATGCATCCACTCTCTTTGCCAAAGAACATTACATATGTTACGTTTGTTGCCTATTACACCTAATGGCGTCTAGGGCAGCGATGAAGTTCCTCCACACTGGTCTGTCTCTTACTAACCTCGAGGGTGCCCCACCTTTGTCCTGCTTCCTTCATACTTTCAGCACGTTTTGAACTCTGGTGTGTTGTACACTATGTCATTGTTTCACTGGATGTCTATGAGACGTCTACTGTGTGCATGTCTAGAACTCTCAAAACATAATGTTCTAATGTCTGAGGAGCAGATAATATAGAACATAGCTCTTACCAGATTTACTCAACACCTAAAACAGTATTTTGTTTTAAAGTTGGACTTGAATCCAATACCAAACAGGTTATTTTGCATCTATCACATCGCGAGATCTGTGGCCATTTATTTAGAATACTTAATTTTCACACAAATAATGATACACAAGTAAAATGGTGATTATCGTATGTCTGCTGTGCTGTAATGACAATGTTTGTATAGGTCCCTCTAGATACTTCCACTGGTCACTGTAATTCCACCATGGCATTTATCTCTCGTGGTTTCCACCAGGATGTTTTTCTGGTTGTGAACCAGTTGTGCCATCTGGTGAATGCAACCATAACTAAACCACTATGAGCATGTCTCCTGGCTTGTTTGTCTCAGGTTGACACATCTGGAATGCATAACACATGATACAGTTACAAACACCTGGTACACAATATGTGTTTGTTTGTGGTAGATACTGTGTGTTTAATTTAAATGCACAGTTGACCTTTCCTCTGGTTCTGGTTCTGTTTCTGCCACCAACACTGTTTACAGAGATGGATATTTCACTTCTAAGATTATGGTAGATGAATAACATACTGGTGATTTTTAAATGGTGAGCTACAATTTGTTGATTTGTTGCAATAAAAGCATTTATGAACAGAACAAAATCACATGTATGACTTTACTACTGTGCACATACTTCTAGTGGCTGTTGGTAGTGCACATGTCAGTGAAAATGTGCCAGTGATGTGGCATTCTGCAGTGTTCAAAATTAAGGGCCGCCGAATCAAAATCCATCCCGCCGATTTGAAAATGTTCCAGTTATTGGCCCAGCACCGCCAGATCACAAACGCAACCGGTGTATCTCGGCAGACACGGTTAGGCTGCATCCAATGCAGAGTTCGTTAGAATTCTTAGACCCGATTCAGTTATAGGAGACGGTAAACGCAACGTTGGTAATAATTCAACAATAGTTCGTCAAAACTGAACTCTTATCACATGAATGGTTGCATTCAATAGCAAAGCTAACGAACGCCAAGTCTAAACAATGGTGGCATCGCCACTGGCAGTGCAGTTTTCTAAGAGTCAGAATTGACACCATTTTTCATAATTTTGCCGCATTCTTTGGGCTGAATTTTACTTGTTTGGAAGTTGTCTCGGTTGTAGGTCAGAGTTAGGCACGCTTTTTGTTCTTACTCTACAGATTCATGTGGCCTAAATCAAATGCAAAGTTATATAATGTTAGTGTGACCCAGCTCTATTATGTTAGTGTGCATATAGTTAATGTTAAACTTATTACTGTTTAATATCTTACATGTAAACTTCAAATGATAGACATAGAATGTGAAAAAATGGAAATTTGTCGGGCCTGTTCAAATTCAGCACGGTCTGTTCAAAATTGATCCAGGCCAGTTCAAAAAAATCTGGGCCAGTTATTTTTTTGGCTAATTTCAGACACCATTCTACTTCTGACAGGTATTTTCACTGCATAGACAACAGGTAGCACTGTGCAATAAACATTTCTAGTGATTTTCTTTAAAATGAAATTGACAAATTTGTTGTAAGCTCTACTGTTTTCATAATATCATCATTCTGCACATGGCACAGGCCTGCAGGATGGCATAAATGATCTTGTAGTGTTTCAGTGTAACAGTTACTTTAATAGGAAAATTAATACTATTCTGTGTTCACCTGTGTCAATGCAAATAGCAGATCCAGCTTCTTCAACTTGATGCCCTAACTATGCATAACCATCATTTTAGAACCAGCAGTAAGCATGCAGTTTCTCACTTCATCACAACCATAAATTCATTTGCATAAAATTTTAATGTTATTGTCTCAGAGCAGTTGTTTTTAGATTGTCAAATGCATTTTCATACATTAAAAAATATTCTTTTATATCGCAACTTGCAAAGGCATAATGTCGATCAGTTTCAGTCATAATGACGGGTGTGTCATTCTCAAATCACCTGAAGTTGAGACATGACTTCTGAGCCATCGCTCCACTTATCCCCAACAGGGATAGTGACAGTTGGCATTGTTATCTGGCATATTTTTTATCTAGCATTACCCACTGATAGTGAGACCCTGCACATTCCTAATCCCACATCAAGGGTAATGTGGTTTGTGTCTCCTCCCTTTCAGGATGTGGGTGATGTGGCTAACCATGAATCCCTCGCTTGACTCCTGTTTCCCTGCCCAAACGGTTCTGATAAGAAAAAGATGTTCAGGATACTCTGCTTGCCTGAGCGTAAAAATGAGCGCTATAAAAAGCAGATTTTAGGATCATTCCAAACTTCCGGAATCTACGGCATGCTCCGATTCATTCCACCTGGCACAAGCTCCTGACGTCAGTTGGGTCATGATCTCACCGAGGTCATGATATGACTGTTCACAGGGGTCATGATCTGGCAAGGTTGTGATATCACTTAGGTCATGATCTAACTGAGGTTATGATCAGTTAATTGGTATGGTTTGACCAGAAGCTGTCTGCGTCACAGGCCAACATTGGTTAATACCCATTCACATAAGTTGGTGTTTAACATATTTTTCACAACCCAATATTTTATGCCGGTTGTTGAACATTTTGGTTATTTTAAGACCCCCAGAGGGAAGTGTGGTCTGCAGCAGAGTTTGTTTGCACTGGACAAATCTGCCCCCTGGTTGCCAAACAGCCAAAGTGTGTCTGATTAAAACTTAACTAGTTATTGTTAAAATATATTAGACGTTTATTTCAACCAACCTGATTAAGTTAAACTTGTTCAGTTAATGTGTTAGTGTTTTTGTTCTCAGAAGAAGAAGCTAAATATAGAAATTTCCTTAACAATGTGTATGTTAACTTTCACATATAGGCCTTCTGTTTTATGGTAATTAATTAAATGGTATTTAGTTATTTATCAAGGGTTGGCATAATAATTGAATATACAGAGTTGTCACTTGTCTTTAGATTTCAGTAGCCATAATTATAATCCACAAACTTTGGGTTGGAAGTTTCTCACAGAAATGCATAAAAAACAGCAGTTTTTTTTACTTTTATAGCACTGAACTGAACTAATCCGTAATGATGTTGTAAGCACATAGGTCAGACCCTTGGGTATCTTACGCAAGCCACTGTACTGGAATTACCCCAGTTGCGAGAGGGTTTACATGGCGTTGAGTTCAGTTACCCCAGTATGGAGAGAAGCTGTCTGGTGTTTGGATAATCCCATTCATCTGGCTTGGTTTTATTTCTTCAAGTGCAGACATGTGTTGCTAAAGTTACATCTAACTGTCCAAATAAATTGCTCTCTTATCTCGAGTCTTTCCTGTGTCTCTGTCTACACAAGGTGTGTGAGTTGAGGAGATTTGGCACTGAAAGAAGAAGATATGTGGCAGTCACACATGTTGTGATGCGGAGGTATAAATCCAAACTGTTTTAGGTGCATAAGACCAAAAGGTTGCCTTTTGCTTCCCTTTAACTGTTTCTACAGGGATGTATGTTTGTTCTATACAACAGACGACAGCTATGTATAATAATAATTATGAAATTAGCAGACACTCATTTAAACGTACTAACTTGCAGTCAATCATAAGTTATTGATGAAATGTTGGCACATTTAAAAATAAAGTTTAGTGTGAATGCGTTCCTCCTCCAGCTTCCGTGTGCAGGGATAAAGTCCGGTGAAGTCTTGTTAAACCACTCGTCCTGTTCATTCTCTCCATAGCTTTCTCGCCTCTCTCCATCTTTCATCCTAGTGAATAGGGTTATACAAATGATTGCGATTGGAAGCAGTGGTCAAAGGAAAGCATATGGTTGTGTAGGGAACAAAGATATATTCCTGAAAACAAATTGTTTCTTAGTAAAAGAAAACAGCTGCCATAATACACTAAGAACATGCCTTACTAGGATGTATCCAGGTCGCAACGCATACACCACCAAGGCACCTCTAGTGTTCATGCAAGCACATGATACATAACATACATATGTGTACATTGTACCAGGTATGTGCTTTCTCTTTCATACATGAGTAAAGAACATGCTCGCATGCACACACAGACACAACCGTATCTATGATATACAGCTGTATACTGCTTTTCCTTTCCAACAGAACAGTGCATGTTTTGATAAACTGACTACCGGTAGATCTAACAAGATTGACACCCAACGCGATTAGCTCCACAGGAGAACAAGTGAACAAGGAAGTGTTTGGCTTGTTGAAAGTCAAAAAAAATTCCATTCATGCTCTTATCAGATGTCTGACAATTTTATTTTTAAACATTACTCACACTGCTAGCATTGGCAGAATTGTTATTTATTTGACTCTGTTATCCTCTAGAAGAATGTGTACTTTACCAACCAAGTCTACACTGTTCTTTTAGTGATACTGCCTTATGTCTTGGAGTACTACCCACATTGAATTGAGTACTACCCACATTGAATTTGAAGAAAATATTTTTATCAAATCAGTAATTTATAACCAATTGTGATATTTATATAATATATTTGGTCTTAGAACTTTTAATCTGCTTTTCTAGATTCAAGAACTTTATTGTCTGTTTACAAATGTGTCTAGTGCAAGCTACCTACCTTCCATCACACATTTGTCATAACTATGGTCTTTCAGTTAATGTTCGGGAATCAGCTTCTAAGTCTGCATATATTTTGTGGTTTCTGGGATCTGATGATCTTATAAGGTGTTATTCACCCAATCCATTGAACAATGTTGCTATTTATTGGGGGCCATAAGTCAGCCTTGTCAACACCCTATACTCTATAGCTTGTTGGCCCTGATGACTTAGATTAGAATGGGGCTGCAAAGGGTCATAGAAAGAATGTCATGTTTTGGCACATGTCATATCTGTATGATGACAGCTGATCTTTGTATGATAGGACCGTAGCTGTGTTCAAACTGCAGGGAATCGGTACTGTCTGATATGTGCACAGAATTATTAAAACTGCAAGCTTTCAACAGAGTAGACAAAATGGCATGTATTAAAAATCTACATTGTTTGTGTTAACCAAAACAGTTAATTTGTTAATGAATTTATACCATACTTAGTAGATGAAATTGTGTTACTTTGGTTTCACATATGTCAAAAGAACCTGTTGCAGTGTTATGAATCTGTTAGAAGTTATTACATGAGCATTGTTAACCCAATGTGTTATCATAAAATTGTGACCATGATGTAACTCCTTCACAGCCTTATTTCAAA
Source organism: Escarpia spicata (assembly GCA_963995525.1). Classification (NCBI taxonomy): domain Eukaryota; kingdom Metazoa; phylum Annelida; class Polychaeta; order Sabellida; family Siboglinidae; genus Escarpia; species Escarpia spicata. The sequence continues at coordinate 25,515,884 of OZ023214.1, forward strand.
CATGTAAACAAACTATAACTAGCTCAAACCGGCCTACTGACCCATAACAGCTGGTACATGGCAACAATATTCCTGCCACAAGGAGTGTTGAACTGGCTTGAGCATCGGACTCCCAATTGAGAGAACCCGGGTTCGAATCCTGTGCTGCTGTATCCAACTTCGGGCAAGTTCATTCACTCTACGTGGTTCTAGTTCACTCAGCTGTATGAATGACTGACTATAGACGGTGGTGGATATTTGTTTATGAATAATCTTAAATGCAGTGTGGCTGAATGCTTCCCAGAGAAGTTGAGATGGTGTTCAGTTGAAAAGGTCTGCCAGGGAATAAAGTGTAAATCACTTTGAGCATTCTAAAGGACTGGATACTGCACCATATACGAACATACCTTTAGTTTGATCTTTTTACCAGTAAGCCTCGTTCTTTGAAATACACACCATTCTGGGAGTTAGGAGTTAGGACATGCTGTATTGCTGTACACAGACGATGATCAGAGAAGGTCCTGAAGTCTCACAGGCTTGGGGTGTATAACTGGTGGATGACTGAAGGCATGACAGCTGACCCATGTCATTGATGATGACAATTATGATGATGAGGAGGAGGTGGGTGTAAACAATTAGTTACCTATTCTGCCTACCGGATAGGTATGATACATAAAGCTGCTACGAACCTCTGCCAGTTCCCTCCGGGGCTCTTGTTGTGTCCCATGTATACCCAGCAGCCTTCAGTTCTTCCACCATGGTTGGTCTCCAAGTTGTTAAATAAACTAAATTAAATAAATGAACTTCATTTCATGATTCACTTTATTTAATAAACTAAATAAATGATCATCAAATGTTTTTGAAGTTCACAAGCTCAATAGTTTTCACAACTTTGCTATTGTTCCATCATGATATCGTTATCATATTTTGAAAATTGTAACTTTAAACATCAGTGGAACCATTTATGTTTAACTTTTATCCTAAAAAAGGACTTTTTAGTGTACATAGTTAAAAAAAGGCCAGTTGTTGAATTTCCGGAAGTTTCTGTACATTAGGGCCTAGTCCAGCCAGTTTTTTGTGAACACTGGCAGTTGCTCATTGGTCAGAATTAACATTCCGCTGTCTTTCACAATTGTACTGAGTGACAAATCTACGTCAAACGTCCGCCTACGTGTGCATGGGCTGCGGTTTTTCATGCATGCCTAGTGGTAAATGCTCGCTCTTTCAATTTCATGGCTAGCGCCTACTCAAAATGCTTTTATGTTCTAAAAACAATTATTGAATAAAAACTATCGTATGTTTAACAGTGCATTGTTGTCAAAAAAATTTGCATTTACTTAGATTTTTTGAATAAGAGAGTTTATCATCCGCTTCTAGAGTTAAACTCTCACTCTTTAAATTTTCGTGTGTAGCTGCAAGCACCTTCTCAAAGTGCTTTTTATTTTCTAAAAATCAAATTTTGAATAAAAACTATTTATCATATACCTGTATATGTTTAACAGAATATTGTTGTGAAGCAATGTTCCATTTATTTAGATTTTTTTAATGGTTCCACTGACATTTAAGATAAGAAGATCCATACTGTCTAGACTCTTTATGCTAGGAGACTTCCAACCAGCATAGTTGGGCTACTAATACAGTTTTACTTGGTATTGCAAAAAACACGCGCAGGCCTGACAGTTTGCATCGCTATACAGTGCTTTATAGTATCCTACGATGTTAAATGCGGGCAGCTGTGCTGACATATTCAGTAATCATCTTTCTCCCTGCACTTCAGGCATACCTGCTGTTTGGCACAAAGCCAACTTATGAAGTGAAAACTAGTCTATTGAAGCTGAGTTTTGTGTCGTGCAAAATGTTTTTAACGAGACTATAAATTATGATATTGTGCTATGATATTATTTTGTCAATGTTGAATAGGTCAGTTGAAGCGAGAACATCAAGCCATATGTGCAAGGATATCTGAACTGACAGAAGTCACAATTACCAATGTATTTTTTACTAGTATCTTTCGGATATAAATTGCTGACATTTCCTTCAGGAGCGCCTACGGATGTCTGTTCAGCATTAATGCACTGGTAGAAAGAATTTGTTGGCTAGGAGATCACTGGAACACATTGAAAGCTTAAGATATGTCTTACTAAGTCAGATTTGAAATCCGAATTCATACAGTGGTAAGTGTTGTTAATACCTGATACATTTGTGTGGCTAGTTATCATTTTGGTGCAGTGCTGTTTAACACAGTTATACAAATAACAAATAAACAATTATTTTCAGGAGTTTCATGCCATATTACAGGCTTGAATTTGTAATCAGACGAATGTCTGTTGCAAGGTCTTTTTTATTTTGTGAATATATTGCTTACCTTTTTATCAGATCTGGAATTGTGAATACCAACCAGTACGCATTATTGCCAAAAGTAAAATAAAGTTGCGTCATAAGCAGTATTTAATTAAGAAACGTGGAGAGTTGGCTAGAGATAGCCACAATGTCTGATGCTGTGAATGACTTATAAAGCAAAGCTGTAAGTGGGTTTTGCACTTGGCAGTGTTTACTTTTCGCAGGATGTTTGGGTATTCCTCAATTGGCTGGTGTCTCCTGCCTGTCAAGTTTGGTGCATTGCCCACTAGCCCACAGCAAGTGTTTAGTGTAACCCAGTTCGACTGATGGGTATAGTGGAACTGCCATTGTTTCAGTGTTTATTGAAGTCAACCAGACTTGACCAGAAACTGACCACTAAATGACCAATGTCTAGCTAGCAGAAGTCAGGGTGAACCACTGCTAGATGCACTGACCATGATGTCACTGGATTGTAAAGGTTCATGGTAGGAAGAGGTGGCATGTATTTCATGTTGAACCATGGCCAAGTTTGTTCAGTCTACATTGCTACAGTTCACTCAGCTGTATGAATGAGTGTCTGGTTGCAGAAAGTGGTGAATATTTGTGTATGAATAGTCTTTGCACATTAATTGCAGGGCTCAGCACACTGTCAGTTTTCCCATTGGCGACCATGTTAATGTTTTGTGTGATTATAAGAAAACGTGACCTATAAAGTTTCTTAAACTTCCCACCTGCTGTTATTATCATCTCATTGACATGCTGGTCGATTTTAGTCAAAATCTAATATCTCTAGCTCTTGCAAAATGCCTGTATGTATGACACCCGTCAATATTTACAAATGCATGCAGGCAGTAATCCGGCTAAAGTGTCAACTAGCCAAATTGCTGCCAGATACCCTTCCGCTTAGTAAAATCAGCTAAAAAGACACCATTTTACTGTCAACAGCTGCTACAATCACATCTAGAAATCTGACTACTCAAATGCACTTATGTCAGAGCAAGTGAACATTGTAAAAAATCATTTCTCCAAAAATATAATGCACTTTTTTTCGTCTGTAATCAAGCAGGAAGTCCAACAGTGTGCTGACCCCTGCAGCATGGCTTAATGCTTCCCAGACAAGTCAAGATGGCATTAGATTGAAAACGGTCTGCCAGGGAGAAAGTGTAAAGTGCTTTGAGCAGTCCTGAGGACTGGATACTGAGTTATATAAGAACTTACCTTTTATTTAAAACACTCCATCTTAGTTTCTTCACCTACCATCCCCTCCTGCTGTCCTTGGTTAGTTTATCAATTTCTCCTCACTCACTCTCTACGTGTTCTGCCCACTGACATGTGCTCCCAACTACCTTCATTTACACGCTGTTTCTAATAACGTTTATTATTAATAATTGCTACATGTTAAATGTTATTATTGTTTACGAATAATCGATGAGGAATTCATTACTTGGTGTACATCTGTTGAATGTGAAGTAATAAATAATACCTGCTGTCTGACATTGACTATGATAGATGGTTGACAGCCATGACATTTTGTTGTTCAGCAACAATGTTATTATGTGTGTGCTTGACACTTAGACGTTGGCGTTGAAGTGTCTGTATATTTTAAGGTCCTGGAATGAAGAACAAGTGCGGTTGAGGTATTTGTTGCCAAGTCTGTTTAGCCTTGCTTGCTCCTAGAGGCAGACTCATGGGGCTTAAATGCCATTCAGGGATTTACTTGCCTGGATATTTGCATTCTGAAGGAAGTTTTTTAGGGTTGTGAAAATCACTTTTATACTTCTTTTGAGAAGGTTGCTTGTGTTTAAAATTGTGCTTTTAGAATTTTAATTTGTCCATCTTGCAGTCTTTTTTGGGTCTTTCTAAAAGTGAGGATGTTTTCTGGGTCTATTATTAGCAGTGGCAGCTTATTCCAGTCCTCAAGATATGTTGTGAGAAGGAATATTTCCTGGTGCTAAAACTCCTGGGGTTCTTGTAGAATACTTATAAATCATCTTTATGTTAGCTTCCAGCTGTAAACACAATAATTAATAAACTAGTAATACTGTTCCTTGTTCTTTTTATCTTGTTTTATATCTAGAATGTTTTTTTATGTTATTTTATTCATGTATTAATCAGATTAATATTTAATTTAATTTTCTAAATCTAGAACTATAAGCAACATTAATAAATTATGATCCTCATAATTACCAAAAGAGTAAACAAATCCATCCACATATCGTGGTAGATGACATACATCACACTGGTATTGGTTGATAGTGCAATGTTATACAACATCAAATTTGACAAAGTTATAACATAAATTATGCTAACAATAATAAGAAAAACATTTTTTTGCACCTAACTCCTCAGAAACCCAGATCATTAGTTCTAACAAAAGGGTTAGGTAAACTCGAGATTGGAAAGCATTTTTAACGTTGTCAACTGATGGATAATACTCTAATTTCTTCATGTCTGTGTCTGTAGCATGGAAGGTCTTGTTTATCGGCAGGTTGGCCGTACATTACGCACACAAATTCCTGCTGCTCATTCATCAGTCAGAGCCTGACTCAGTGAAATTTATCACTGTGCATCAAACATATTCCGTTGCCTGGCCTCACTGCTGTTCATTGGCCAGCTCAGGTTCTCCTGGAGTGTCAATACCCTTCTGATTGGTATGCATGATTTCCGGCTAATGAGTTCCTTAGCAGGGTATGGTTTCCTTTACTCAGGGGAGTAAAGACAGGGTGGTGATACCCCCTTCATTGATATCTCCTGTGTGTCCTACTTTCTAGGTGAGGTGGTCACAGCTGCAGGGAGGAAGACAGTCCAGTAGGAAGTGTCAGTGGCGGGTCTCAACATAGCCCCAACAGTTGGAGTACACTGTATGAACAAGGTGGGTACCATTCATTCACACGGACTCTCTTGTGTATCCGTGTGGCGGTGTATCCGGGCAGCTATTAAGGAACAAGTAGGGGACTTATGTGGGTATTCCATCCATAACTGGACTAATTTAAGCGTAAGCAGGGTCATTGGTTGAGTGCTTCAAGTGGTCAGCTCCAGTTGGTGACAGGTAGTAATAGCCAGGGTGAGGTCACTGGGTGTGTGTGGTCAGGCCCTAGATTGTAGCCTGGACACTGGGGTAGTGTCCACTGACTAGTGGCCAAACAGTCTGTCAGAGCCAATGTGACAGGTCACAATACTGTATTCATTGGCAGTATGGCAGTGATTAGCCACGTTGGAGGCTGCTTTAAGAAAGCATGGTGGATGCTTGTGTAGTTATTCAGTACCTTGACAACCCAGTCAGCCTACCGCATTTGACCAGGTTGAACAAATACTTTTTGGAGAATGGGCATAGGTCACTTGGAGAAATGCAAGGACAACTGCCCTGGATAGCACAGCATGCTATCTGGCAGCCTGCACCAGCTGCCTGGTGTAGAGGTTGTACGTGGACCAGTTACACTGTGCAGTGCTCCCTGTAGTAAATGGAAAATTCTATATATCAAAAAAATGTTGTCCTTTCATCAGAAGATGGAACCTTTAAAGAGGAGGCTTGCATTAAAGAATATAACATTATAATGTGTTTTTTATAGTACCACAACTGTCCACATAAAAGAGGTGTTCGCTAACTGGAATGTTCATAAGAGAGTGTAGGAGAGGGTAGTAACAGATAGTGGGGTAGGCAATATACTAATGATCCCAGTATGTGATATATTTTCCAGTTGCAATCGACAATGCGAAATAATTACTAGTGAATTCAAAACAAAAGTCCAAGTACAAATCCTGAAAAAAATTTACTTAAATACAAGTACAAGTTTTTTACCCCCCGTAGGCCTTGGTATAAGAAAAATGTGAGAACTGGCTCCAGTTGAACCTTGCATTATGGTCACCTCAGTAATAGAGCCACCTCACGATTATGGTCACCTTAGGATAGTCCCAAATTGTTTCTGTAACAGTGAAGTATAGGAAATTAGTCTCACTAATATGGTCACAGTTGAACCCCGATTTACAATAACCCGAGTAATGCAGCCAGCTTACAACTAAAGTTATCTAGGAAAGTATAGGAAATTAGTCTTGCTAATAAGGTCACCTTGCCATTCAGATCACTTTTGCCCAGTCCTGAGAGTGACCTTAATAGGGAGGTTCCACTGTAGTAGTAAGTTACAGTAGTACTACAGAGAGACAGCAGTAACATGCCACTGTATGGGTCACTTATCAACACTGCCAAGTCACACACCCGGTGGTTACAGAACACATACCATGTCAGTGTTATATTGGCAGTGATTGTGTATTCGGCACACTAGCCAGACAAGACACATCTGACAGTTGTCATATTAGTGTAGCCCACTGACAGTGTCATAGACAGTGTCCAGTTACGCTGGTGACAGTTGACATTGTAACATAATCATACAACTGCTGTCATGTGTCAAGGCAAAATGTGTCATTGTTGTGTTATTGACTGGCATTCCTCTCACTCTGTATACTCACTAGTTCAAACAAATGTCAAGTGGCGAAATTTACATTGTACTCTTGTAGTTATTTAAAGGGGAAAGACAGTCGTAATTTACATTGTACTCTTGTAGTTATTTAAAGGGGAAAGACAGTCGTAATTTACATTGTACTCTTGTAGTTATTTAAAGGGGAAAGACAGTCGTAATTTGTAAATAGAATGAATATAGCCTCGGTGTTAGCAGGTGTTCTTCAATGTAACACCAAGATTCATTGACACAGATGATATATAGTGGCTAGTAAAGTATGTATAATTTGGATTTCCATGGAAAGGGAAAGTTTGATCAAGGATGTTAAGTGACATTAGTTGGCACTATTAATACATCTATACCATGCAGCATCAATCCTAAACAAATATTTTAAAGCAAATAGTTCTATCACATTTAACCTTTGCACTGAACCTGTATAAACAAGACACCCATCAACGACCTCACATATTCTCAGGTATGTCAGAAACCATGGCAGATGATGTGTATATATACATATACACAATCTGTATCAATCCAATTTTTGCCTCTAGCTGTTTGCCTACATTAAAACCAGGCTAAGTTTAGTCTCTAGTTAAACAAAACCAGCCTATGTGTTAGGTGTTGACAGGGCCTACTGTGGCTGTCAACCTACCTTGTCTGTGTCATGGTTCAGTTGGTGACAATCATTGAATACTAGTCCCGCCCACACCTGAGTTATAACCCACCCATCTGGTTGCATGTTTTATGCTTCATGATTAGTCACTTGATTGATGTCGTTCTTGGTTTGGTGAATATACCTTTGATGATAGAAAGTTGGGTAAGAACGAACATTGGTTTTTATGCTATGACGTATTGTCGTGTATTTCTGATAGTTGTGTCTGTGTGAGTTGTAAAATAAATGTCTGCAATGTAACGGCTGTTGGCACACCCTAGCAATAGAAAAGAACAACTTTGATGTGGTCCAAAATGGCACAGTCATTCAATATCAATTGTCTCGGTGTGAATAGTAATAATTATTTAGTTATTCAGTCTCCCTTGACATGTGCTCTCTCTCTTCGGTACAATTTTGTATTTCCTTATGTTTCTCAGAAAAACACAACAACATATGCAGAAGAAAATAAATGCATAGAGCAAACAACATAAGAAGACCAGTGTGGAGATTAAAGAAAACAAAATAAACATAAATACAATAGGAAACTACTATTAATAATAACAAAAAACTAATAAAACATGCATCATGCATTAAAATAAATAAAACATATCTACTATATATAACCCGCAAAATTCAAACTTGAAGTAACATTTATGTGAGCCTGGTTTGACTTTCTTTGCACGCACACAAGAATTATAAGCAGTTAGTTGTCAGCAAACGCCCTTCATTTATAACAGGTGAACATCTTTGCTGTTTCTTCCTCGGTGAGTTTCATATTTTTTTGAACATGTTTAGTTTGTCAAGAACAGCATGTCTCCGCACCCACCACAGACACACATGAGTGAACAGCGCACAGTCACACATGGGTGAACACCACAAGAGTACATGGGTGAACACCTTGGCAATTGATTGATCAGGTCCATCTACATTGCTTCAGCGTCCTGGGTGGATCTGTCACACCGCCTGAGGGTGTGTGTATGTAATTATCTGTATACAAAGCAGCTGACTAACTTTGGGCACAGATCCTGTACATTGACTGTTAAAGCACCATCCTTATTTAAGGTAGGCTCAGCTGACTAACTTTGGACACAGATCCTGTACATTGACTGTTAAAGCACCATCCTTATTTAAGGTAGGCTCAGCTGACTAACTTTGGACACAGATCCTGTACATTGACTGTTAAAGCACCATCCTTATTTAAGGTAGGCTCAGCTGACTAACTTTGGACACAGATCCTGTACATTGACTGTTAAAGCACCATCCTTATTTAAGGTAGGCTCAGCTGACTAACTTTGGGCACAGATCCTTAAATAAGGATTTTACAGTCAATGTACAGATCCTGTACATTGACTGTAAAATCCTTATTTAAGGTAGGCTCATAAATACACAAAGAAGGACAGACAGAGATGCAGACAGTTAACAAGAATGGCGAAGGGCGGGCGCAAAAGTAGTATTAAGAACACAAATGAGGACAGAAAAGCGGAAGAAGCTACCAATTACAAGTAAGTGACACGGAAGTGATGGAACCCATCCCTCAAAGAACAAGGGGAGAAGATTTTACAATAAGTAACCAAAGTACAAAAAAGTGTAGTAGTTCATAGTGGTTAAAGATCACATCCTATTCCCCCAATACAAGGAATCGGACTTATGATTTTGAATACTCCAAAATGGTTTCCAAAACCACAGAAAATAGCCACTGGATTCAACTGATGTTAAATGCTCGATAAAACATCATGTTACCCTGTTACAGTGACATCCACAGTAGCATAAATGTGCATTAATACATATTCCACTTGATAGGTGGCACCACTGTACTGATTTATTTTTCCATCCACCTGTAATGCGATACATTTTAGGGGGGACTTTGTGAGCTTTTGTGACTCCCTCCCACTAATATCCGGGTTCCATTAGCTTGAATAGGACTATTTAATAAATTGCTTTTCTAAGTGGTTTCTTCATTGTGAGTCCGGAGAACATTTATAACTGCATTTACCCGTGAAGGTGCTGAGTGGATAGCTGCATGACTTCGCATGGCCGAGCCTCCTTATAAACCACGTGCACTGAGATAACCCGATCTGTGGGGAAAGTTATTACCAAGAGATTAGCATATGGCTGCTTTTTTATGTAATAAATTTGCGCCAAGGCACGTTTTATACTTTTGGTCGCTTGCAGTTTGCATGTTTGTGCAGAATGTTGGTTTAAGGTCAAATTTGATTTAGTGTACACCAAACAATGTTTTAAGTATGCTAGACTGATAACATTGTTGCAAAAGAGCTTTGTAATTACATACTTTTTCATTATTGTTTGTCTCGTTCTGTCGAAAATTATTGCATGATTATTTTAATGTTGGCCTTCATTGTGTGATACACATGAATATGTACAATGGATATTATAATTAACTGGTTGTTAAATGCCACATAGCTTTACACTTTACAGAGGACAATAAATGAATGGAACAGATCAACTGATTATGTGAATGCTAGCAGTGTGGAGGTGTTTAAAAACAAAATTTACAAATATCTCAGAAGACCACACATGCACACGTGCACACGCATACACGCATACACGCACACATGCACACACGCACACACACACACACACACACATCATTATGAAAATTTTTGGAACTCTGTAAACCAAAGCTTCCTTTTCTACTTGTCGTTGATCTGGGGTTTTGTTTTGGAAGGTAATCTTGTTAAATAATAGTAGTAATTGTAGATCATCTATATATTAATACGCTAACATAGGCACATTACACCAGCATCTCCTCCCACGTGCTGAGGTCCATAGGACTCTTTCTGTGTTCATTTGCATCGTTCGACCAATGGCCACTCATCTAACAATCAGCCATGTGTTAAAAAAACACAACAATAATATTTTAGTCTAATTTTCTTGTGTTTATATTATGCAGTGCTTTTTTTAGAGGGCCTTCCTTCACAGGGGTCATCCCTCACCCTCACAACTCATCTCAGCACATTCACAGGGGTGAGCAAATGAGGAATAAGCGAGACCAGTGTGACGTTATGTTTGCTCTACTTTCACCGTAATTGATGACAGTAGAAATTAAATAATCAGCAGAAACGAGTTTAATATGAAAACACTGTAATGTTGATAACTGCAGCCCTTGGCTTGTTGCTCCACAGATGGTGTAAACCAGTAATATTAATTATAGATCATTAATCTAAATCTGAATGATAACACCACAAGCTGGACACAGTAGAGTGGTAATTCAGTAGAAAAGTATTGTGTGTCCAGCCTGGACTGACCTGTCCAGCCTGGACTGACCTGTCCAGCATTACTGACTGCAGAGTGCAGTATTTGTGCAGGTGAGATGTGAGACTCAGGGAATCTCTAACACATTAGCACTGCATTCATTAGCAGTGCCTGATCTAGGGTGATCAGGAACATGTAAACAGAAGGGTGATTACCAGTATCGGAATTAACTGCCCTGGAGGTGGGCTCTATCAACTGCAGTGTCTCCTGGCTTTTCAGCTGAACTCTTCACCTTTGAAGGTGCTTACTGCTAAACAGATGTCAGCTAAGAGGTGGGTCTGAAGCCACCAACCATTTCATTTCTCCAGTGCTAATCGTCCTGCAGTCTCTTTCACTTACAAAGCAGAATAATCAGGAACCTAAAAGGCTTACTCTACGGGGGAGGTTCAGATGCATATACATGACTGCTACATGCGTTAATTATTTGATTTGGGTCAAATAAATCCTTATTCTAGGTTGGTGTCAACATGTATTCATGAAGATTTCCTGAGATGTGTGGTTAGTGTTGTTAAATGTCAGCACAGGTTAGTGATTAAGTTCAAGGAATGTAGTTCCAAACAGTTGTGTCTTTGCCCACACAAGATGTCCTAAGTTTATAAAGTGACCACAAGTTTTGTGAGTGAAGGCAAGTCCAAGACAGAGAATCAGTTAACTTTCCCAACTTGTCATCCGTTTAATGGTCTGTCATTTGGTTAGGAAGTTAGAAATATGTGCCTTTTGATAGAAACGCAAAACACAGGAGCAGGTGTGAGGAAGTTAGACCCTAAACCACAGTCGTCAGACAGACAGGACATGCGTCATTGTAGCTCATCACTGAAAGACATATTTCTGACTTTGTGTCAGCTGCTAGGAGGGTTGGCAGGTTGCCACCTTGGTGGTTGACTTGTTCCATTTTCACTCTTCTGCCCGTTGTTCTCTGGTTCAAGAAATGTCTTGTCCAGTTCTCTCAGTCTTCCATTTCTGCCTGTATCAATAACACTATCTAGCCCTGTATCTTCTTTGTGGAGTTGCATAAATGTCTTGTTTCAAGATCAGGGTACTCCACGTTTTGGTTCCCAGAATAGCACTTCTATAATCTCTTCTCTGTGATGGTTTTAATGATCTAATGGTGTTAGTCTTCATTCTTGGGGTTTTACTGAGCCTTTGAGAACAGTATATGACCTTGTTGAGTGTACTCAGCTGTACCAATTATGCATAAACCAGCTTACACCTGCCGTAGAATAACAAACCTAGGGCAGCCGTTATCGCCATTGCAGTTTTTTAAGTTAAATAAATTTACAGTGGCACATCTGAAGGGTTGAACACCACTCAGTTATCTCAGGTAGGAGAAATGCCCTTTAAAAAGGCATAGCTTGTCACAAAGATATAAGAAATGGACACAAACATAGGCAAGCCTTGGCACCTGGGAGGAGATAGAGCCAGACTGTTAAAAAGTTAGCATATTATTATATAGATGGCAAATTGTACCCGGGTTATGATCTGACTATATGGGCATTCAGTCCAATATTTGTAGTATGTTGTGGTCCCGAGGCCCTGCATCATTGACCACTGTGCCAACACCGCAAGAGATAAACTTGACATACTTCACACACACCTCGTAATCGCTCGTAATCCCTGGCATTCCACAACTCATTGTGCCTGCAACGTCAAGCACCCACGAGTGCTCCCACCAGATTGGGCCTCGGTGGAGGCTCAACCCCGGAATGATAAGGATAACCTCATCTCTTCCTAAACTTTTCCCCGGCCAGGGAAAAGTCCCTAATGTAAGGCTCCACTGGTTTAACCTGTCGTTAATTTTCCAGGGTTCACCCTCACAAACCTGGTACCTCCTCCAGTGTATCTGAAGGCAGCTACAGAGGTCAGACAGGTCACTGTGGGAGCATTACAACATCCAGGGATCGTTCCTTATCTAACTGCATGACATATTGCATGCTGGTCTTTAGATACTAGGGACAAACCACCTCTGAAGTTCATCCCAGAATACACACATCAAGAGTCCAGTGGGATGTGTAACCTGCACATGATGTGTGAATTGTTTAGGCTGCCTTTACTTGCTATTACTGCATCAGATCTTTCAATATTTATAACGACGGACTATTCCAACCACTTGTGTATAATAATGGGCTATTACGCCGAAAACACCAAATTACAAACTACATTGTTGGGTGACATTAAAATGTTATGCTATCAACTTTAAATGTTTTTTTATATATAAAAACAAGGTATGTCATTGTAATGAATTTCCCATATGAGATTAGGTCAGTTAGATGATGTTTAAGTGCTGTACAAGTATAAAGACAGTTGTTGAAAACATTTCTTATGAAGTCCAGAAAATGGTGTAGCTTGGCTATTTTATAGAACACGATTCTAGTCTCTAGATGTTTTGAACAAAAAAGGGATTTGTATGAAATTATCATAGGCCCATGTTTAGAAACAAATGATACAACTGCATTTGGAAATAGTTGCTATGGTTTTCCTGGTTGCCTGTGAAATCCAGATATTCCCTTTCTTCATTGCGTTAATGTAATAAAAAAATTGGGAGCAGAAACTGCCCCTGGGAGAGATAAATGAAGATCACAGTCAGTGGTGATTCAGAAAGGGAAAATCATGTGAGATTTAATGGGCTCATTAATTAGATTAATGCAGAGGTGGAGTTGGCTTTATAGTCATGGACATGTGCCAGGGAATAATGACAGGCTGGAGGGAGTTTCCTTGGGATTTGGGAGTGAGTCACCGTGGCTAAGTTCAAGACACTGGGAGCATTTTAACCTTTCAGCTGGCAGTGGTAAATAGGTATTTGTTGCCAATTTACATATTTATATTTAAATTATAATATTATTTTTAATTTTTCAAAGAAAAAACTAGGCATATTCAAAATCGCATAAATTGTTTGCACATTTGTTTCTGTTTATGCTTGTTTAGTATAAAACGAAAGTTTATATCTTCAAGCCAGACCTGAGTAAAATAACCATGCTTGTAGAGTGCTGTATGCATGGCGTCCGGTTTATTGAAGACAAATTACTGCAGGTTGTAACGTTAATTAAAACAATCAGAATGTAATCAACTGTAGTTAATGTTAACTCAGTTACAATGTCCCCGTCTTTCAAATGAGCTAATGGAACTTCTCCCACCATCCACCCCAACAATGCACACTTCTATGCACATTTAGGTGCTTCTGTGATTTGGCAGCAACACAATACGAAATGCCAATATAACTATTGGAGATCGATCTCCAGCATTGATTACATGTTGTGTAAATCGGCATGAAGTTAATTAGAAATCCTGTGGTGTATCGGCAGCAAGACAACAGGGTGTTGGAAATCATTAAACAGTGTCTCAGTATAGGCTCATGGCGTAACAATAGTAGGTGTTTCTGGGTGTGTCTTTAGCTCAAGGAGATCTGGTTAGTGACCAGACGCGTGTGTGGTCATAGTGTGAATGTCCGCCTTGTGTGCAGTGAGCAGGTATGTACTCGGTAAGGGATACTGTGTGCTACATTTGAGACACAGCCCGTAGGCCTGTACTTGGGTGTTTGTTGATGTCATGAATGCGTTGTAGCTAGGGTATTGTAAAGCTCTGTTAACTGTTATTTATTACAGCTGTGCAGAATAAATGTATCTGTTAAGTCTTAACACAATTCTGGTCATTGTTGTGGTATTTAATTTTAAGTTTATGGTTTGGTGTCGACAGAGGAGCAAATGTTGTGTTATTAGGTACATAATAACATGGACACACACTCAACACACACACGCACGCACGCATGCACGCACACACATAATCCCATTGAATGCTGAATAGTTGTGGCTCATTAATTTTGTGTGTGCCTCATGACTAGAGGGTTTTGAGTTTGAACCCCATATCAATTACCAAATCAACCATTAATTCAAAAAAATTGGGTACAACTTGCCTAGCACCTGCCTTGTATAAAGCAAGTTAAAACTAGGTGTAGTTTGGAATGATGGTCTCTGTCACTGCTATCACATCCTGACTTATGGAGTTCAGACTTTAATACATCATGTAAAGTCTCATATTCCCCTTCCATGCTGTCAGTGTTTATGTAATTCTAGTTGATGTACTGAGTTGTAGGGGGAGAATATTGGACAAATCTGTCTGTCAGTGCCATGATGGATGGCCCCCTCATGCTGTGGGTTTGTCTGGGAGAAAGCACCTGGTTCTAGGTTTGCTGTCATAATAGCAGTGAACCTATCTATGTGTAATATAGGTCATGATATCTCCTTTTGAAATGGATGAATTATAGATGTCAAATTTCAACACTAATGTGTCAGTGTCACCTGTGTATAATTGTATGTCAAATAGAATAACAAAATATGTCATAAAATTACCTTCCCTCGTAGGACCATTTGTCACGGTCTCCCTCACCCTCCCTGGTTTCCTACACCCTATTTTGTCGATTCCCATCAATCTGATATGTTGATTCTGTAGAATCTTGCAAACTTTGCCACAGCCTATTTCTGTTACTTTTATCATCACCATTTTAAAGTGAAACAAACTTTGCCTAATGTCCATACTCTACCTATCCTCCCCGGAACTGCCTTTGTTTTGTTCAGCGGGATCTTCCGGCATCCAGGTTATAAATTGCCCATTAATCACACCCACACTGAGTCTCGGGGAGGGGACATTGTTACCATTTTACAAATTACATTGTGATGACACCATGGAAACATTGATCTTGTTAAATGGAAACGATCCAGGTTTCGGCGGAACGGAAGCAACCTGACGCTGACATTAGCCAGCACAGTGACAACGGGTAAAAAACATTGTATTTTCTTTGGGACCGAACCGGAAAGGACAATCCATCAGTCCCAATTGCGACTAAATGTTTAATTTGTTCTGTTTTGAGAAAGAAACCATCTCCCAGCCAGTGACAGGCTAGCAGCAAAAAGTGTTATTTTAAGAAGGTCACATGGTCTTGAAGTGCTAGATAGGTGGGGAGAAAAAACAAGGACCCAGGAGAACATGTTCACTCTCTGCAGACGATTTGTCATCTGAGTAATGGAGAGTCAGAGACTCCTACATGCCTTTGTTTGACCTGTAGTGTTGGCAAGGTTAGATCTGTACAGTTCTAGAGCTCACTCTCTCCCCAGTTGCATCGGACAATTCCACATTATGTGTTTTATGGTGGAACGTCAGCGTTGTGATGCATGGATCTGTATGGCTTTGGTTGGTAGTGTTTCGGCTGTATGTTCATAATATTGTTATTCATTATTATTATTATTATTTTATCAACACAGAAACATGACACATAGTTATGGTTGAAATCCATCTTTTTTATCTTAAAAATTTTGAATCAGCCCGATATATTTGTATAATATTTCTCATTGGTTAATTGGCCTGTATAGCATCATTACTCTGATCAAGTGTTATATATATATATATATATATATAATAATTTATACTTTATTCCCCACCAATACAATAATATTTACAAAATAAAACAACCCGTATTTTGACCAGCCTTTATACATGGTCTTATACCCTACTTGAAGTAGTAGCAGCTGCAGTAGGCCACTTTGACCAGTCACTTATAAATCCTACATATAAATCCTAAAATAGAAAACACATTTTGTGGATGGGAAGTAATGGTGTCGTAGGACTCAAGGGAACATTCATCTACACCAAGTCAGTTACTGGGACTGAGTAGATCCTGGTCACTCAATCCCGTCAGATAATCACATTACACACAACCATGTGACCGAATGAAAAAATGCTAGATTTGATTATCGTTTGAGCGCTCTCTCTCTCTCTCTCTCTCTCTCTCTCTCTCTCTCTCTCTCTCTCTCTCTCTCTCTCTCTCTCTCTCTCTCTCTCCCTCCCTCCCTCTCTCTCCCTCCCTCTCCCTCCCTCCCTCCCTCCCTCTCTCCCTCTCTCTCCCTCTCTCCCTCTCTCCCTCTCTCCCTCTCTCTCCCTCTCTCCCTCTCTCTCCCTCTCCCTCCCTCCCTCCCTCCCTCCCTCTCTCTCTCTCTCTCTCTGCCATTTGCATGGGAAACTTCAAAACGAGGCTCCTGTATTTCGGTCACGTTCAGCAGTAATGATTTTACTGCTTTTTTGTTACGTGATGTGCGCTTCGTTGCTAAGAGAAGTCGGTCACTTAATGACGTTGCTCGCTACCGCTTAAAGCCGGTGTGTAGCATCTTTTGATTATAAGTTATTATAGATAGCATGTGGAACATGTCATCCTTTAATACATTTCAGTGATTTTTTCGAGCTGAGGCACTTTGTAGGCATAGAATAGCTGAAGGAATTCGGTCTGACAGATAATTGGATAATGAGGGTAATTTATTCACTACGTGTAATTTAATGTTTTTGAAAGGATAAAAGGGAGAGTGCTCTTGCTGTTCAGCATAGGATAGTGAATGTGACCAATGATTCAGAGAAGAAACAACAAAATGAAATGCTACATCCAAACTAGATGTGCAGTTTCGGATGCTGTGTGATTTATTACTTGCGTTTTATAAATGAGAAGCATGTCATTGTTGGTTCATTCATTAGGCCATCACACAAGAGATTCAGAGAAGTTTCACGGTTAATTCGGAATCATTCCTGATTCACTGGCTATTTCTGCGTGTGTACATTGTAAAACAAACACATCAACACAGTAGTATTGAGGGAAACGTTTATTTATGCACGGTTTTAAATATGAGAACCCGGGCAGTGTAGTGGGTGATGTATCCAGCCATGTCCCGTCAGTTGAATCCAGACAACCATGTCCCATCAGTTGAATCCAGACAACCATGTCCCGTCAGTTGAATCCAGACAACCATGTCCCGTCAGTTGAATCCAGACAACCATGTCCCGTCAGTTGAATCCAGACAACCATGTCCCGTCAGTTGAATCCAGACAACCATGTCCCGTCAGTTGAATCCAGACAACCATGTCCCGTCAGTTGAATCCAGACAACCATGTCCCGTCAGTTGAATCCAGTGGTTATTGGTTGTATGATTTTGGAGGTCGCAGTGTATCATGCTACATCCCAAGTGCCACATCATATTGGAGGGGGTTGGTGGGTGGTGATTTTAACCAATACAAAATGCATTTAATAATTATGTTTTTCTGAACCTTGGAAATTTGAGACCACCACTTAGACAAGAGCATTTATAATAATGAGCACTGTCAGTGTTTTTTTGTTAAATTTAAATGCATAGAGTCGAACTGTTCAAATGCAAAATGACAAAATGGTCGTCTGTACTTCCACATGGCAGATTTGAATGAAGAAAAAAAGATTTTGATATAAAAGGAAGATAAGTGATAAGAATATCAAGAATATCAAAGATATCATAGTATGTTTTATGAACACTGGCGTTCTGTGAATAAAGCTCCTACAAAATCTGCCCAGGCACAAAGCAACCCATCTTGCAAGTTATGCACTAAGTACATCTGCAGTTTTTTGTTGACTATATTATGTTGGTAAGTACGCATCTAAATAGAAAATATATAATTCCAGACCAACTTTATACAGTGGAAGCTTTAGCGGCAGACCCATTTGGCACAAGGAGTTCTCTTTCAAGCACTGTAAAATGGGTAGTGATATCACAGACGTGACACTAGTGAAGTGACATTTTCGGTGACAGGTGTTCCCTAGTGACATGCGCCTGTGTAAAAGATGGCATCTGTGGTCATTGCTAACTGCACGACAAGCGGCGTCACTTCATAAATGATAGAGATGTGTGCTCACTATTTGTGTGACTTCTAACAGCCAGTCATCGACTGGGAAAACATGTGTTATCAAAATCTGTCACGTAATTGCATCTTTGTCTGGAGCAAGTTGCTGTAATTGGCAGGAGTGCTTTTAAATATTGTGTTACCATCGAAACTGTGGCATGCACGCACGCACACATGCACGCAAGACGAGACAAAACTGATGTCGGCCTTAGCAGCCTGTCCATTCCTTCCAAATTGTGTCTCGTTTTGCATTCAAACATGTCTTGATGTTATCATTGATTTGCACGTGGATAAGATCGAAATTAAATAAATGGTGATTTGTAATGCAATCCCTGTTATCTGTTTCTGTCACCAATTGATAGCTCAGTAATTTTGAGGAGACAACACAAGTCAAAACTAGGGCTGATTCCATGGAGTTGCTATCAGTCGACACGGTCTGTTGAACACGTTCTATGAGTTGCCTCGTCACAGTCCCGGAGTCTGTAAACCACACATAGGCACACGTCAATAACCAGAATACTCCTGTAGGCGTACTCCGGTTAAGCGCTGCTCCCTTCTGCAGTTGTAAAGTAGGTCACCGTCACGGTTGGCAGGCAGAACATGAGCAAGACTTTCTCACATAGAGTAGTCATAGCAGTGTCACTGTCTGTAGCTACAGCTGTGTGGAAATATTTCTGAGTGGGTTCTTGGCCTAGAATTCTGTGTTGTCACTTTTGCCTGTACAAGTTGTTAGGACAAAGACAACTAGGATCACTGGAATACATTAAGGCTTCGTGACATTAAGTTAGACATTAGACCCGAGGATATGTACTTCCGTTGAGTGGCGTGAATAGGGCAGTGGTGAGTAATTCAAACCGGTGGTGTCTTTGAAGTGTATCTGTTTGAATGCTGGGTTAGTTAGGAAAGTGTACATGTGTGAATTTTACAGGATTGGGTTTTAGTGACTGAGTCAGAGAGTTGTACATGTATATGAGGTGTGCTGTGCTACTTGTATGAGGAAAGAACGCTAGCCAACAGGAAGTATATATATATATCAACACTGTCCAGTTTAATGTCCAGCCAGGATCTGGAGGTACGAACATCTGGGGTGAAATCACCAATATTAGGACAGGATTCGGTGAGGGTTGACATGTTGGCCATGTGACACGGTGTTGGGTGTTGTGAAGTGTGGTGATGTTTGTCAGTGGATGAGTCACCTGAATGATATGTGACATAACCGCAGTCTTACTTCAGATGGTTATAACAAGCAGCAGTTGGGCGCCCAGACCAGACTACACCAGCTGTCAGGTTACATAGCTCTAGCCTAGGTGGTTCACTGTCTACAAGTCCTGATACCTCCAGCTCTTGCTGGCTGTTCACAGGCTGGGACAGAGGTAACTGAGACAGAATTGATTTCTCGTTAGCTGTATAACATCGGATTCCTCCAGTCTTCAAAACAACTTTTCACTGCGTCTAATTTTCCATTTACTTTGTACTTTACTTTATAATAATTTTCATTGTATGCCTACTATAATGCTATTAGTGTTACCTATTATTTGCTCAGATATTGTATGGTTGGTAGGTTGGATATATATTGTTTTAATATTTTTGAGGTAGAAATTGTATAGGATAGGTGGGCAATGTAATATTTTATCGATAATTGTACTTTAGTAAAGATATCACCTACAGTTTCTTAACCCCAATATGAGAACAACATATATCTGGAATTTTGATAGCTCTATATATATATATATATGTTTTATATAATAATATCAAATCATATAAATAACCAAATTATCAAGTTATCAACCCGCCGTCTTCACCAAACCTCTGTGAGAATCCAACCTCCATGCAAGACAACTCCAGCCTGTACTCTGCCTCGGACAGCTGAATGTTTTCTGTCATCCACAAGTGTAAATATTTTGACACCAGAGTCACCTGAAGTGAATCTACTGCCTGACAAGACAGTGGACTTTGCTGTGGGTCAGTGCACTGGACCTCAAGCCAAGTGTCCAGACCAGTCAGGTTGAATACTCTCCCCCAACATACACTGGGTGTCACCAGGGTGGTACAGTGACAGCTGGGGTGTATTGAAGACACCACCCCAACTTCCTAATAACCCACCCTGGTATAAGAATCATGGCCTTAAACTCTCCCTGTGGGAGGTGTTAGGGTGGGCCCCAGGGCTTGTGGTAACTTTATGGGACATATGGTAATTTTAATGAGGTCCCACAGCCTTGTTAGATCCCCTGTCTTGTCTGGTGTTACATGTCTGTTAGATTTTGTCTGAACTGACTGCCTGAAGGTGGTATATTTAAATTACCCTAGCTTTGATAAGTTGATAAGATAACAAATGTTGCATCTATCATAGAAAAGATTGCATTATTTATGTATGTATAATCATCGCACAAACTGTTAACTTGATCTTTTTTGGAATCTTCATACAAAAGTGTGGTACAATTATGCAAACATGTTTTTTCTGTGCTCACGTTATCATCGATTTTCCTTGCTCTCTCAAAAGCACGTCATCGCCAAATTCAGTGGATTGAAGGCAGTTGGTTTTGGCAAGTTACCAGAGGGAGTGTCCAAAGCCAGTGTTACAGGCCATTTAATAAAATGTATACACTTCTTATTAAACTGACCGCGAATATTATTTTAACTATTTACACATTACACAGTTGGACATAACACAACAGGATTGTGGTGGACTAAACCAGCTGATGAAGCAGCTTTAAAGCAATACAACAAAATCTTCTTGCTAATGGAGGTGAATGTCTTATCGACTGAAGTTCAATCGGTCCTGTCTGGCTTCTACATAGCATACCTTTGCGAGTGCCATATCGCAGCCAGAAATATGTCACTGAAGAAAGGTTGTTGAACCTGAAATGAACATACAACATCACGCTGTAATTATTACAGGTGATTGTACGTTGTATAGTGTGTATGCCGCAGTCCCAGTTGCTGTGCACTTGATTCAACTCTTAGGCTAGTAGTAACGTTTGTGTTGCAATCAAGGATATCTATAGCATGCACTGTAAAGGAGTTTGTGAGTTAATTCTTGCCGGTTGAGAAGGTATGTGATTCATAGACTGCAATCTAGCCTTGATACAGTAGACTCCCACCCAAGTCGTACCAAGTCAGTGTAGTACACTGATGCTGGGGATAGCAGAAAGCTTTTACACCACACTACAGAATAACCATAATTAATAACTGAGCAGTTCTTACTCAAACTAATTTTCTGTGATGTTTGCTATGATTTCTGACATTTTCTTTTTTATGTCTCTTGAATCTTGTCAAAACTTATGGATGTATTCAGTTGTTGCAGAAGCATTTATCTTGCTGTAGAATAGAGTGATTGCTAGTTGTAAATGCCACAGTATTAAACATTAGCCATTTGACATTGGGAATACAATTCTGGCTAGGTTAATTGAAAATAAACTATTGTAAATTTTATCTTTCACAAATGCCATGAACCAGTTGTAGAGGTAAGCATTTTCAAAAGGCTGTTCTAATTCTGCTCTGGCCAAAAAGCAAGTTTTGTTGCGTCATCTACATTACACTAGAAGACTCTAAAGTCCATGCACTGGTGTCATGTAGACACTGATAGTGACCGACAGCTGACTGTCATTTACAGAGGACACTTTCTTCAGTTGCGTCATTTTTTTATCATCTGCTTTATTTCTTGGTTGTAACATGTGTCATTGTTTAACACTTTGAGTCATCACCTATGTTATCGTTGGTGTCATGGTTTAGTACTCTGCTCAAAGTCATTGTCTGTGTCACTGTCTGCTACTGTCTAAGTCACTGTCTGTGTCACGCTCCATGTCATTGTTGGTGTCACTGCCTGTGTCACTGTCTGTGTCACTGCCTATGTTACTAACTGTGTAATTGTCATTGTCTGTGTCACTGTCTGTGTCACTGTCATTGTCTGTGTCACTTGTTATGTCACTGTCTGCATCACTGTTTATGTCATTGTGTCATTGTCTATGTCACTGTCTGTATTATCATCTGGGTCACGTTTTAGTGCTCTGACTCATTGTCTGGATCAACACTGTTTAAGTGCGTCAAGTTTCAACTATGACTAGCAAAGGTGCCTTTAATGACACCACGTTTTAACTAACCAACTGTGCCGCATATGCACAAAAAGGCCTCCTAACCGATAATAAGGTTCCTTTGTTGTTCACAGGGTGTACTGCAGTGTAGTAGTGTTGTACAACAATGATTGCCTTTGGGATAATATGTCAGACATGGATTTGTACAAGGTAGCGATGAAAGACATTGTTATTGATTTATTGTCGTGACTGCTTCAGGATACAGCATGTCATTGAAAGAGTAACTCTAGAAAGGCCATATTGTGTACACAGAAATGTTAGCCCGAACAACAAATTGCATACTCATTGCATACTTGGGTGCCAATCAACAAAGCTAAACACGGTTTGCTTGATAGACAGAGAGTCTGGGTGGTTATTTTCTACTGCGATAGATAAACATCAATCGTGAATTTAAACCCAGCTGTCTGTCAGGTGTTTTCACCAGGTAAACGTCCTATTATTCACAGTGACAGCCTGCTAGTCTACAACGGCTTTATTTATGGACGTTTGCACAGTGTTAACATCTGAACCATTGTTGTTCCAATGGTTGATGTCTTTAATGGACATCCCCACATTGAAGAATAAATAGTGTCCCTACCAGCTACAACAAATGTCCACTCACCATAGGAATTTCACATTGAGATAATGTAGTTTATGCACAATAAATTGGCTGGATTTATAAGGTGTCCACTGGGTAGAATACAAGTAAGATTTGCCATTTGTATCTGAACATCAAAGTAGTCTTGCACGTTTCCATGCAGTGGGACATGTTGAACATAAACCATGTTTGTGTTTGTTATTTTCCTACAAATCATACAGATTATGACAAAATCTAATGATCAATTGAGTTCATGAAACCATAGTTCACTGGATTTTATCAGAGGTCCTCTTTAAAAACTAACAACTTTCCTAGACATAACTTTCAACTTATTCAGGTAGTTTACTTAGGTTTAGTAATTAAACTAGAGTACACAAATTATTAAATCTGGTAGAGACATATACATATACAATCTTTGGCAAGGGACTATTTACCACATGGTACTGTGAATTGTGCCTGCAAAGTGTTGATGTTTTGTAAGGGGTTGACTTAGCTGAATATCTAAACAACTAGTCACTACTTGTTTACTGCTGGTTAGGCTGTTTAGTTGAGTTGAACTGCAGCAATGACTAACTGACCTGTCGTTCTTGATTGATGGCCCGGCATGGTATATACACCGTACGCAGTACCATAGCAGGTATTGCCAGCAAGGCATGAGTCTTGCAGCTTAATCATTACCTGAAGGTGCTACCAAGCAAACACCACCAAGGATATCCAGTTGTTTCCATTATTGTAAAAAATTAAATAATATTTATTGTTCCTGTCAAGCTCTGCAGAGATCATGAATCACCGGAACAACTTGTCACTTTGTTATAGTATTTTGTACTGCTGGTGCATCTAAGTAAACATTCCAGCACATACTGTAGCTATCCTCATTTATTATGTGTCATTTTGCATGCATGGTTTGTACTTGCAGACATGGTGTGTTAATATTTTAGTAGTATAAATGTTGATGTTTAATTGCCATCTGTCAGAACTGGTGCTAAAGATCTCAGACAGACTGGTGAAATATGATTGAGTCGCACTCTGTCATAGTACACTATTGCCTATCCTTCATTGCCGGAGAGTTTACTCGTGTGAGAAAGATATAGGTGAAGTACAAAACGTATGCTGGTGAAGCAAATATAATTTCTGGAGGTTGGCTAACAGCAAGTGGACATGTCTGTGATAAAAGACAAGGAAACTAGTAGACAAAATCCATTTGTTATCATTCTTTGAATGAATGGAGGTTTTGTCTTGTTTCAGTAGACTTTGTTATTAATACCACATAATGAATCACGAAAAACGTGATTGAAATCTCCGAATAATTTTGCAATTTTTCACGGCCTTTGTCAGATATGTGTAGATTTCTATCAAATTTCTTGTGAGGTAAACGATGGTTAACTTTGACAACCGTGTCATTCCACACAAAAATTGCCGCTTATCAGTGATGACAAGCCATTTGTGAGATTTTGATAAAACCTGAATCATTAGATTAGGAAACATTAACATGTTTGCAACTGGCAGAATATGTAATGACCCATTAAGAGATGAGACGTGTTACGGCAAGTGGCAGTTATGCACATCTGTGTGAATTGTCTGTGAAATAGAAAAAACCAGTCTATCAACATTAGTTACTGTCTTCCCTATTTGACACACAAACACTCAACAGCTTAATGGTGCTGCATTTGTTAAATTTTAAAGCATTGAGTCAGACAGTTGAAACACAAAATCACGACAAAGCGGTTTTATATTTCCGCATGTATGACAGATTTGAATGAAGATAAATATTTTGATTAAGGAAGGTAAACGATATCGCCATGAGAATATCGCAGATGCTGCAGTTGCTGTTAACACAATATTGCGTCTCCTTCAAAAGCCTGCCAGGTGTGTAGTGCCAACACACTTTGTAGGTTACACACCCAGCAAACCCCCGAACAGTGCAATTGACATGTGGTACGCTACGATAGACACGCCAGCATGCGTGATTTCTTTGGTTCATTTTTGTCCCTTCATTGGGGTTTCCTCTCCCCCTTAGCATGGCAGAAGGTGCTTTTGTGCGATCTCAGGCAAACAGTCACATATTGATCTTGTGCAGCAAGAAAGCATCCCCGGGCCAGTCATTATATAGTCTGCAGGTGTATAGAATTACACTTGCCCATTATGTCGACTCCTACTTGAAAATAACAGTGCCACAAGTTCTGCATAAAAACCACAATTACGGGTAGAGACGTACATCACCAATAGACACGCGGGTGTCATGCGGTGCTCTGGAATTACAAACACAGACATCTGGGGCTTGTAGATGTAAGATGTCAAATATACCTTGTGATTACCACAGTGTAGGATTGTTATCACACCTGATAACAGGATTGCTTATCAGAACTTAGCGCAGCATGACCAGGTATGAAGGCGCTCAGTGGGGAAGTCACAGAATCTGATTAACATCCAGTGTTGGACAAGACACTTGCAAGCCACTTTGTGTTCAGAATTGGTGTACTTAGCAAAATTGCTAATGTGTAAAGTCAGGCTTGTAATTATGGATCATTCTGCGTAATTAGGAATCATTTTGTCTAATTATGGAGCATGTGTTTGCACTGGTGACAAAGTGGTGATTTCCATTCAGGACAAAATCTTTGGGAATGTCACCATGATATATGCATTCTATCCATTGTGATGTGAATTTAAAAAGAAGATTCCTGAAACTTAATAAAATGCTGTTTACTAAATTTTTAGGTCCTTCTAAATTTGACACACCAACATAATATATGTAAATTGTGTTATCAGTTGGCACTGTGACATTCTTGTGGCCTGAACTGGCAAGACCACACAGGCAAGTGTAGATGAATGACCAGTTCAGCTGTCAAGAGATTGCAACAGGGCGTTTGACAGATGTACTGACATTTTTCTTCTGACAGAAGATGGTATCAGAGAGGGACTCTAGGTCGCATTGGCTCATGTTTGACTGTGTGATGTTTTGTAACTGCAATGCTAACATTTGAGATATTTTATAGCTGCCTTGTCTGTTCCGTTCAGTGGAAGTTCACTGAATCTGTCATGTTTGACTTCACTTTTGATCTTGATTGCGGAAAGCAGGCCAGTCCTGCCGAAATGCAAGAAGAAGCAGTTACTGTAACCTCTCTCAGCTATGTTTACAACTTGAATTGTCCATGTTTTATAACATTCAAATTGCGAACATTTTTGGGCTTATTAATTGCAATTTCACAGGCATTATTCTTTCAACATACTTTTTATTCTAGTATTAAGAAAAGTATTTCCAAATGA
The DNA here is from genome assembly GCA_963995525.1 of Escarpia spicata. Classification (NCBI taxonomy): domain Eukaryota; kingdom Metazoa; phylum Annelida; class Polychaeta; order Sabellida; family Siboglinidae; genus Escarpia; species Escarpia spicata. Next base: position 25,542,194 of record OZ023214.1, read on the forward strand.
GAAACAGACAAGAGTGGAACAAGATCTATCTTTGAGACATTATAATGATCTTAATAGCATGCTACTACGTACAGATAGGGGAAAAACATCTGGCCATATTTTTGACAGTTTAAGTTTGTCATTCTAAACTTCACCAAAAGGCAGAGTTGTCTTTATGGTAGAGCCATAATATAAGTTGGTGGAGTTCCACAACAGTGCAGCAGTAATTAGTTCCCACCAGAGGGCATGGCAGGAATATTTAAATGTGTTGAAGGTTTTTTGTGGAACGAAAAAGTAGATAAATGAGGAGGAGTGAATACAAGGCTTTTGTCAGTAAATTTAACGGGTGGAGAGACCCTTGGTTCGGGAGGGAACGGTGGGTCCACGTTAGCCTTTTTGGTGTTTGTTTCTATTTTACATTTGTCTGTAAAGAGGGATAATTAATTTTATTGTTGATTCATTGTATACTTTGAATAAATCTTGTGCCTGTTATATTTGCCTAAGCTAATAGAACTGTCGTACAATTTGAGGAATCAGAAAAATTGAGCTATGCCCCTGAAACTATATTGGCCTTTTAAAATTAGAATTTGCTTCAAAAATTGTAAACTATGCAACACAAACAGCTTCACAATGCAATGATAAACAGCTTCACGTAGTGAGGAGATGAGTTATAAACATCTATGGTTGTGCCTAAATGCGTGTGCTCAGCGTGGCCCGATACCACAGCAAGGACAAAGATAAACATGTCTGCCAAACTAGCATCACAAGTGCTGAGATTTATTCACAAGTTGCTGGAGTGTTTGCAATAAACACTGCCAACCAGAGCTATGCTTTTCTTCGACCCAATTACAGGGTTCCAGACAGACAAGAGGATTCAATGTGTATTTCGATCCGGTGTACAAAATAAATAGTTTCTCTGCGTGGGATGGTGTGGAGACGGTGCTAGGACAGTGATGTGTGTGATTGTGTGTCACAGTGGGGGAGGCTTCACAGATCTGTCTATCCTGGCGGAGTGAAACCTTAGGGTTGGACCTGAGAACCCCAACAGGTGGTATACGTGTGTCTGGGGGGTATGTTAACGTTTTCCTTCTAGATGGGATGCATCTTTGGTGGCAAATTTGCATGGCGTAATCGACGACCCTTCTGAAAAAAAGTGACGCCTTTATTTTGTGTTGTGTTCTTGCTGGATTTAGGACTCTTGCTGTACGTCAGGTGAATGTAAGTTGATTGTTCATTATGTTTTGCATTTTTTTACGATTGGTCTGAGAATGGTTGATCAGTTCTGGATGTTTTATGTAATTTGCTTTGCTCGAATTTACCTCATAACAAAGTAAACAAACATCATTTACAAATACGTGTACATTTTATTATTACAACAGCTGCTACAAATTTGGGGTGGATTGGTACCCTACGCTATGACATTTGTTCATTATGTTTCTTCAGTGTAACCCCCAAAACAATTCATTAAACGTTCGTGTATGGTCATCCCACAACCAGGCAACCATAATGACAAATCCTTGACTCGCCTAAAGGTCACAAACACTTCAAAACAATGCTTTGTGACACAGATTGCACAAATCTAGACATGACAGATGGACATCTCAGAATGGAATCCCATGAAAACAGAAATTTATTACGTTAAGTTCCTGTGCGAGTGGTTATAAGTGTGGACAGAATTGATATGTCTGAATGGAATCAAATCAGTAGAAAATACACTGACTGATCAGACAAAAAAAAAAGCAGACTGATTAATGGATGTTGCTTGACACATGACAACATAGGTGACGCATTGGTTTTTCTCCCTTCAAATTTTTATGACATTTCATATTCATGTTGGATCTGTTATTGAACATACCCTTCACCAAAATTTAGACCTGTTATTGAACAGTTTTTCAGTCATTGCATGTATAATATGGCATAATGTTACCTTACCTGTTGTGTGGTTCTTAGAGACAACTTTGGTCTCATGTGCTGTTTTTCTTTGGTTAATTTCATACGGCATGCCCTCCCCCCACCCCCAATGGCACTATGATGATGTCAGTTTTGGGCCTGGGTTCCGTAACTTATTTTGGGTTAACTTTCTATGTGAACTCACAGTCCAGTATTTCAGTCAATGGGTACAACAGCCTTCAATAAATGCACCAAATGTACCGTATAATTACAGGTGGTGCGTGATGATAGTTTAGAAGTTTACAGCTCTGTATTGCCACCCACAACCAACAAAATCGCTGTTTGACGAATCCAGCAGAAATTACAATTGCAACAGCATCAACAAATGTCAATGCTGATGGATAGATTAAACATTTGTTACACATACATTAACCATCATGTTAAGATTCAGTGCTTATGAACAGTTATGAAAAAAGTAATGTGAAATTTTGAAGAAACTAAAGTAATCTGATCCACTGAAAAGAATCCAGTTGCCTTTTATTAAAACAATTTTTTTTGACAATTTCTATATTTTAAAATTAATATACCACATTTACAGGATATAATGACATGAAATCATTGCTATGTTTTATTTGAAACAGTTTAATACTTTGATGCTAATTTAATTTTAACAAGGAATGACAAACTCCTGCAGAGGCTGAGTGAAGATGATAAAATTCCCAGAGGAGGCTGAGCCAGTGGTAGAGTTGAAGCCTGGCAATTTGCAATCCGCCACATTTTTGATATTCAGATTGTAATCGCCTGGGCTTGTTACGGTTATCATCCACCGGGGAGTCTAGTACAGTTCATCCAGTGAATTTATGAGAATTCATGTCTGCTCAAGGCAGTCTAAGCCTTAGAGGCCAATAAACTAAAGAGCATGCATTTCATGTAGTCTGCATGCAGTGTCAAAACTGTAGCACATTTTGGTAGTTTACAGTGTGACATTTCATGTATAGTTTATGAAGTACCTGCTCTTTAATTTATTGGTCTCTAAAGGGTTATACTAATGTGAGTTTTGGTTGTTTTAATTTTGTGGGTTAATATTAATAGCATTCCTTTGTTACAGTTCACTTCTTTGTTATCAATCCTCTAGTGGATACCCTGTGCACCATTTCAATTGCTATATGAGAACAAGTGTGTTAATCTTTAGCCATGAAAATTATTGACGAAATCAAAGTTGTCATTGATCTGATGCGTTCGAATAATAGATGAAATGTTTTTATTTTGTTTAAAAACTCATGTAAATACAGGTATGCATTCACAAATTATATTTGTTTAATGTAAGGGATTCTAAATATTGGTTTAATTAACAAACTATTTGAAAAATCAAAACAACCTTACTTGGATGTAACCCAGATATGTTCCAGTCAAATACGACTACTAGCCTAGGAAATAGTTCAGTTCAACAATTGTTGGGGGAGGGGTGATTCACCCAGGAGACAATGATATAACAACTGTTCACGAGGGTGATTGCTAGTTGCTACGACTCCTTTCCCCATCAAAAAACTTCTTCAATATAATTGCAAAGAAAGAAGTGCAAACTAACATTGTAAAAATCTAACAAGTTCAACCAGATTCTCAGAACAATGGGAACTTTTTTTGTCTGCTGAAAAATTACCTTTTCTCTTTGGTTGTGTTGAGTACATAGGGAGAGTTGTGTGACTGGTTCAAGGTCGTGTCTGGAGGGCAGTCATTCAGGGACCATCTGTCTCCGTTGACAGCTCGTATTTTCAGGCTGTGTGAACAGTCATCTGTACTGAGAGCAATACATGTGAGTTTCTTACAGTGGGAAAGGCCAGAAGCATAAAGAAACCAAATAAATATTACCTAAACATACTGGTTTAGCAGTAAGACATCAGTGACATTCAGAATTAATGGCCACATAATGTTGGCAGTAAAGACAAATGTGCTGGTATTAGATTTGAAATAATAATTATTAAGTGAATGATATCAACCTCTTAATTTGTGATGCACAATAAATAATTATAATAAATATTTCACCACAAAGTTGTCAGACTTTGATGCAAGTATCTGCACTGGTGCCTGCACTGATGTCTGCAATACTGTCTGCACTGGAATGTTAGTGAATGATTCAGTAGTGGCATTGACTATTTTTATCATTGAATCTGAGTCTGATGGTGAAGTTGATCAACCAGGCATCCCTTGGTTGACCCCATGAACCAACCAGTGACCAGACAGGGTTGTGGTTGAACCAACCGAGATGTCTACAGGAGGTAGATAGCGGTGTGGTCATTACCCAACCAATGCATTGCCACAACGGTGCATCATTTCGTGCAATGGCCATTCTGTTCTAGCCTGATGGTGTCGTCTCAGGTGGTCAATATGTTTGCGAGTTGTTGCCTATTGAATTCTAGCTGCTGAAAGAGGGACCTGGGAATGATATACAATCACCTAGTTAAGAATAACTGAGTGATTACTTGTCTGACCTCATAAGTTTTCAGACAAACACCTTTTGTTTGGGGTAACTGGAAAACTTCCCAATCACTCAGTAAGGTAAATGAGCCAAATTATGTTGTGTCATCGCATGGCCATAAAGTACTGTAATACAGGTACCCTTTAGGAGAAATGCTTTGTTGTGAACATGTTTTCCAGAACTTGGCTGACATTTAGAACCTGACATTGCATCAAGTAGGTAGCTGTCTAAACACTAATGCATTTGGTTAATAATGCAAGTTAATGTGTCCAGATTTGTTTATCTCAAACGTTGTTGGGTCTTGTTTGGTAAACAAACTTACTTTGTGGTGGTATTGATATGCTATGAGAGACTTGTATATCCATTTCTTTGTGTACAGGCTCATTGGATCAACCTGTGCACATTTCCACATTTCATCTTGATGTTTGATGGAAATTTGCATTTCTTTATTTGTATTTCCCTAGTTAAGTTTGCTGAACATGACCTGACTTCAATGGCTTATTCAAATGTTTACTTTTGTAGGGGTTTCGCCCCGAGAGATAGAGGGTCCAGCCAGCATGCCAGAGACGCCAAATCAGGTAAGAATCCAAAACCAAGCCCGATATCATTATAGTGATTAAATAAAATATATATATATGTAAATTTATGTGAATATATAATATGGCACTATTTATTTGTGTATAGTGAGTGCATATCCAATGAGTACATATGAAATTATGATTAAAAGGCAAGAATCTTCTTTCTCTGATGACAGTTAACATTTAAACATGTAGACTGACTCATACTACGATTGCCGAGACTACACTGCCTCACCTTTCTGTCTTACATTACCACTCTGTTTGATTGCTTTATCTCACCAGTCATAGCCTGCAAGACTGACAACAGTGCTGACAATAACGATGAGAGCATTTTGTTACTTGCTTGTGAATTTACCAAACAAAGACAGCCAAAGATAACACGAACACGCAAAGCCTTCAAGTGAAACCTCCTTCTGTACACTAAAATAACTCCTGATTAAAGTCTACTCTCTTCTCTAGTTTATGTTCAAATGCACCACAGCTGTGACATTAGATGAGTTTTACCTTTAAACTAAGGATATATGTTGAGGGTATACTGCCCACCAAATTGTGTTTAGTAAGCCGGAAAAGGTGTATGCAATTTGAATATATCAACCATGTAATGTTTGTTTTGTAAACAAAACACTGAACACGCTATGTTAGCAATATTGCTGACATCAGCAGATTTTATAGCATATCTCTTTGATGTTGTTGCAAAAAAACATTAAACGCCACTAATTCTGCAAACTTCCTGCAAATAACTACAGCTGATTCCAGGTCACAGAATAGACAACTTCGCTAGATTGTATGGTAAACAAACATTGAGCATGCTCTATTGGCAATATCGCAGCCATCAGCAGGTTTAACCACGTGTTCCTTTGATGTCAGTGTAGATGGGATGTTCCCACGTACTTGTCAACTGATTCAGTGAACTTCCTGCTAATAATTACCACCAGTAGCTGATTCTGGAACAGACAACCTCACTTAAAAAGTCTGCTGATCTTTTGGAAGTTCCTTGTGGAGAAGACTGTCAGAGACCGGATGAATGTAGAAAGATCGTCATTATTTCTGTTTAATTGGGTGCCTCTGTGCCAGTTGACAGCAGCTGTATAAGCAACACTACCACAAAATAAGACAGTTGTTTTGCTGCCAAAGACTTTAGAGACCCACTTTACAAACCTGCTCGTTTTAAACAGCCTTTATAACATTTTTAGTTTTGGGTTGACAGATTGGTGACTGTTTCTGACAGTAGTTAATTAGTACGATGATGGTGACTATAGTGTTGTGTACCATATGACTGTATACAGTACATGGTAAGTACCGTTACTGTATACAGTACATGGTAAGTACCGCTACTTTATACAGTACATGGTAAGTACCGTTACTGTATACAGTACATGGTAAGTACCGCTCCTTTATACAGTACATGGTAAGTACCGTTACTGTATACAGTACATGGTAAGTACCATTACTGTATACAGTACATGGTAAGTACCGCTACTTTATACAGTACATGGTAAGTACCGTTACTGTATACAGTACATGGTAAGTACCGTTACTGTATACAGTACATGGTAAGTACCGTTACTGTATACAGTACATGGTAAGTACCGTTACTGTATACAGTACATGGTAAGTACCGTTACTGTATACAGTACATGGTAAGTACTGTTACTTTATGTGGTTATAGTGGTAGTTTGTTAGGTATTTATGTGGATAATACAGTGGCGCCACATTGTGGACTTGACACGAACTAATTCATTGACTTACAATTTGCCCCTCTGAACATGTGCACTCCTTGTGGAATAAAGTTACTGACTGACTGACCCATTGACTGACTGACCATGATGATAATGATGACAATGATGATAACCACAACAAGGATTGTGCAATGACTACGATATTGTGATGGTTATTCCAGTCGCCGCAGTCAGTGACAATTACAGTGCGATTAAGATAATCAATCACAATGATGAGAGTGTACTGTCAGCCACAGAGATGACTGGCTCTGATAACAACCCTGTTTAGTGGTTGCAAGCCACAACCATAATGCAGACATTGCGACTAATACAAGCAATTGTGGGCACAGCGCAATTACAAATCATCATTAGTTTGATTGGCCATCAGTCCGGATGTCTACACAAGGGTGGTAGTTTTTGAGTTGTTTGCGTTTACGTCAAGACCTTGTCGTCAGTTTTCACTGGCAATCAATGATCAGTTTTAGCACAGTGCAGCTCTCTGAAATTGTTTAGTTCAGCCCTATGTAACTATTCATGCACAGTTTGATATCTGAAAATCCATTCAGAAGTTGTGCGTCCTTTGTTTAGGCCAGCTTGTTCACTTTTTGTGCCAGGTTTTATAACCATTCATACCCAGCCCTATCACAATTCATGCGTAGACAGATCATTTCTTTAACTTAGTTTTATAATTGATTATGTTCAAACACAACATATTCACAAGAATCACTTAGATCTTTTTAATATTGTATGAACATACAGGAGAATAGATAAAAAATAAATTACTACATTTATTTGGGGAATGAATAGAACCGCTAGATTTACATAAGTTTGCTGGCTATCTGTAGTTTCTCTCAGTTAAATTAAATGGTGAATTTCAGTAGACAGCCTATCAGGCGCTGTCAGTGATCACCATTAGCACAATGCGGTTCTCTGGAAATTTTTATTCAGATATTCAGTCACTATTCTAGTTAAAGGAAATAAAAATAAGGCATTAGCTAAAATCCTTTTTCAACATGTACACAAAGTTTAACCTTGTATGTAACATTTGACAACATTAAAAAAATACATAAAAATACATTTGTAGCATAAATTCGATTTTAATCCCGTCTGTGTAGCGATTCCCGCGGAAAATAAAAATTTAATAAGCTAGGCGATCACGTGGTATCGTGACGTCACATATGACTTACACTCGCAGCAGGCCAACCCTTTCCATGCATTCAGAGCATGTTTACAAGGATAGCTTTTGGGTTGAAACGAGCATCAGAATGAGTTATTGTGCAATATTCCGATGAAATACAAACACTAGTCATCATAGAGGAACATACAGTTATCTTACCGTTCCACATGAATCCAATTTTATTCAAATCAATGAATGCGAATGGGCTTACAAGTCGACTAGGTTTTGCCGAGCTTGGGCTCGTTTTCAGAATAATTATATCGAATGCAACCAACGAGAGATAATCTACACCAATAAACATACATAGCAAATATATATTGTATCCAACTACAGAAAGTAACGTGTATAATCTCACAATATCACTAGAATATCGATGTACGAAGGAGGAGTTGTACAATTTATCATAACAATTTAAATCAGTCAGTGAATTTCTATCGGTCATGTTAGCTCAGTTGGTAAAGGCGTTGGTTCCTTGGCGTTTCTTTTGCAATCGGGCGACGCCGGTTCAATCCCCATACCAAACCACTAATTTTTTAAACTCTTTTTGGTTTATGTTTTCACCAAGTAATATAAACCAAATCATTTTTATACTATGATGCACTGTTTGTAAGTATTTTTTTAATTTTTGTAGTAATTATTTATTCGCCACAAAAATGAAAATATGGGAATTATATAACAATTTCTAAATTTTATTTATCCAAACAAATATAATGTAATGGATATATAATTTATTAATTGTATATATATATATATATATTGTACGGTAATATATTTTAATTATATATGTGAAAAAAAAGGGTGATCTGTCTGGATAAATAAAATTTAGAAACATCGCGTTATATATAATTACCATATTTTCATTTTTGTGGCGAATAAATAATTACTACCAAAATATTTACAAACAGTGCATCATAATATAAAAATTATTTGGTTTATATTACTTGGTGAAAACATAAACCAAAAAAAGTGTAAAAAATAATCAATGGTTTGGTGTGGAGATTGAACCAGCGTCACCCGATTGCAGAATAAAGGCCAAGGAACCAACGCCTTTACTAACTGAGCTAGCAGGACCGACAGAAATTCACTGACTGATTTGTACATTATCTCCCGTTGGTTACATTCGATATAATTATTCAGAAAACGAGCCCAAGCTCGACGATATCTAGTCGACTTGGAGGCCCATTCGCATTCATTGTTTTGAATAAAACTGAATTCATGTGGAACCGTAAGATAACTGCTTGTTCCTCTATGATGACTAGTGTTTGTATTTAATCGGAATATTGCACAATAACTCATTCTGACGCTCGTTTCGACTCAAAAGCTATACTTGTAAACATGCTCTGAATGCATGGAAAGGGTCGGCCTGATGCGAGTGTGGGTCATAAGTGACGTCACATCTCGGCATCCCGAAAAGCGCGGCAAAAATATGCATATTCGAAAATGTCCAGATGTACAGCATTAAATGTGGAATTTCTAATTCATTGATTTTTTTTGGTTGTTTTTGGCTTGGTGGACATGGAAATAAATAGCAGGATGTAATATAACATGAATTCAAGCCATAGATGTTTTTATTCCCTTTAAGCTTATCAAGTATTCATATATTTGAAATTTTGTACCCGGTTTTATAACCATTCATACCTAACTGTATCACAATTGATGCATAGACAGATCATTGCTCTAACAGTTTTTTCATAGCTTTATGTTCATAGGCAACCTATTCACAAGTGAGTGAGCAGCGTTTTTAAATATTTTGTGAACGTACTGGAGAATAGACACCAAAATTAATAATATTTTATTTGTGGAATCAATATAACAGCTAGATTTACATAAGTGGGCTGGTAGTTTCTCAGTTAAATTGAATGGTGACATTTCAGTAGACAGCCTATCTGGCAGTGACAGTACCAGTTTGTGCTAACCATTTGCGACTGCAAGGGACACTGCTTGTGAATAAACATTGGAAGTACCACCGCTAAACAAATCCATGTGTTAGTAAACTGAATACATAAATGTAACGTGTTTGTGTGGAGCCCTAGAATGTGTATTAGACACTAACTTAAAGGGTAAACTGATAAAGGAACATCTGTCTCATGCTTGGTACATGACGAGTCCAGTCAATACAGCGTATTTGCACAGCATTCCTGCTTCGTTTTTATCACTGCAGTTAGACTTCTCTTCTGTTGTTATCTCCTGGTATCTCAGTAGCTGGCTCTAATAGCCCCTAATTGACTCGATGCCCACCCTTGTAAACAGACAAACCCTTACTCTGGCCAAAGATCAACTGGGTTAATCAAGATGGCTCAATCAAAAATGAAGTGATATGTGGCTGATCCAGATTAAATCTGCAAGTCTTCGGGAAGTTCTCATAAAATCTGCAAAGCCCAAAATGTTGTTTAGTATTGATTCAATCCCCTCCCCTACCATTCCATAGTGAGGGACTCGTGGTTTTTATGATCAAAAATTGCTATTACAGCTGTAGTATCAATTTGCATAAACATGTTTCATTCACCAGGTAGTACCTACCTCTTGCAAAATATTTTCCCCTACAAAGTGATGAGCAACCCTCCCCCCCTGTAATGCTTAACCTATTTTGGCACTTTGCAAACTGATGATACCACCCCTAAGATATGGGTGCAGTGTCATCTTACAAACGTCTGGTTGGGATGTTCTTCAGGAAAGGGCCGGGAGATTAGGTCATTGATGGCATATGACCTTGTGGAACATACAGCCGTGTAACTGCGATTGTTTCTGATTCCTTGTGTAAATTCTTATCCCGTGTTTTTCTACAACATATGTTACATCTGGGAGCAAGCTGCTGCTTTGAAGGAGTAGGTAGGTGTTCCGCTGACGTCATGCCTGACATCCTGCGAATTATATCCGTCCTGGAAATAGATTTCCGATTGAGACCATATGTAATATTGCCTTCTGTCCAGCTTGGCATGGTATGAACCAGTTGCCAGGTCTTGTCACTCCACAACTTGTCTGCAATACCCTCTTTCTGTCCACTGAACTTCACCACCATGGTCTGGCCACTGGCCACTTCAAAGGCCTGGTTGGTCACTGCTGGTAGAGCTGACAGGAAGATGAAGCCTGCCTCAGTTTAGCAGATACTGAGACAGATGGTCGAAAGTGTAGTAGATTATACCTGATCAGTAGTTGGACTGGGGTATTCATCTAAACTTGTAGTGCAGGAGAAACCATCTGAAATGACATATCTGGCACCTACTGTGGCTCTTTGAAGGTGGACTGTGTGATTTTGGGGCATGGTGTGGTCATTGCATTATGCTAAAGCCGGAATATTCGCTGGATGCTGAGTGATGACTTTCAGTCGAAAAGACTAGGGTTCTGGTAGTCTCAAAGCTTTGCAGAGGCAGCTTCATTCACCCCACATTTCTTGAAGACTCTAAGACTTGTAGGTCTCTTCTATGTGGTGTTATTTCAGAAGACGTAAACATGAAAATTGAGGTCTTGGTGAATATTACGTTCCATTTGGTCCGGAGATCAATTTTGAAAGCAAGAGGTCAAGATTGGAGAGTTGACTGACATAGAACAGAAGACACTGTAACCAGACTCTTGCAGATAAATATAAATAATGTCAGGCATCTGGTGACTAAATGAAAGAGTATGACCTCCATTTCATGTCCAAAATTATCAACAAAAACAAACACAAAATATCCAGCAATATAATACAGGAAGGAGAGAATAAATGAGCCAGTTTGACCTAGTGCACTGATAGATGAGCTTAGAACAAGAACGAAACAGACCAAGATAGATTCATTGATCCACAATCACTCATGAAGACAAGGAGTGATTGCATTTCATGTTTCTCCATGGTGTAAATACCGACTGGGACTTCACCAAGGACGCAAAGACAGTGCCTGGATGTTACAATGAGATCTTTGGATTACTGTACTGATAGATTTACCGAGGTCCTCTTGTGGCTACAAGACTACAGGGATGCTTCTTTCACCAATGCTACACCTTGCTCAGTCTCTGCCATAAAGTCCTCTGTATAATCCCACCATTATGGACTTGTGGCTGCTTGTGTTTACACATAATATATCTGACCTCAGATGGTTTTAAGTGTTGGTGATAACACTTGGCATATTAGGAACTCTACATCAGCTGATGCATAAAAGAATATATTCTAACATTTGAGTTGTAGATGGTAACTGTACATTGAAAAGTATTTTCAAAATATCATGCATCATAATCATATTGATGTGTATAGCCAAATATAGGCCGGTACAAGATAAATTGCTATAAAGTTTATAATGTGCATGTGACCTTCCTTATCCTTTGAGCAGGTTGAATAAATAAATACATCATCCAAAATAATCATCTAAATATTGAGGCTAATGCATGGAAATTCCAACATGCCTCCATTACTGTCATCTCCGTCGTTTCTCTGTTAGGTTCAGTCAGGTCTACCATTGAAGGTGTTTAGACTTGTGTCAGTGACAGAAACCTCTTGTGGCTGTCATCGTCTGCCTGGGATTTATGTCACTGCTATCTGTGTGAAAACATGTGCTTTGAGTTGGATCAGGGAGGCAAAATTTGTTAGTTCATGATTGACACCTGGTGGCTCTACCCGCATGGTACTGCTAACCGGTCATTTCAGCCTTTCTGTCCTTCGTAACTCGATGGTTATAGAGGATTCTTCGAAATGTTTCCAAAGATAAATGGTGTTAATGTTGTTAATTTAAATGGGATTCAGTATGTATTATTACTTAATATTGTGGTCAAAATACAAACAATATAAGAAGAATTTTCAGTAAACAGACAGTGATATATTTATAACAAATAGGACAGTCTAGCCTCACTTTATGGTCACCATGTAATGCAGCCACCTCACAATTAAGGTCACTCTAGCGCAGTCCTAAATTGTATCAATCTACAGGAAAGTATAGGAGACTAGTCCCACTAAAATGATCACCTTGATATTCAGGTCACTTTCGCCCTGTCCCGAGGATGTCCTTAATAGTAAGGTTTCAATGTTTTAGTTGGAAAGTTTGTTACTTCCAGCACACACCCAAAACAATGGTTGTTTTGAAATCCTGACTGCAACTATTTATGATAAACATTAGAGTGAACAAACTTGCCCAGTTTTCAATTTAAAAATAACATGGTATGCAATGTTTACCATCAAAGATATGATACAAATCATGTTTTGAATGGAGCATTGAGAGCCTATTGTTTGGTGGCCAATAGAGTAAGACTATCAGAGACTGCCAGAACGGTAAAACAGTAATCAGATGTAATACTATATATGGTATCTGAATAGACCAATGTCTCACAGACTTGCTTCACTACAGAAATGTAGCCCATTTGAAATTCCTGATAAGTCCAACTTCCTGCTGTTAGCATGCTTCTTCGTGCTTTATAGCGGTGGGAACATCCTTTTGTCAATTGGCGCTCATCTCCTTCCCAAGAATCTGTGAAGGCTGTCGAAGTCCAGATCAGATACAGATGTTACGCATCAGATCACTATTATTAGATCTTTCCTGTCACCAGCGTTGCACTTGCCTACTCGGAAGATGCCCCATATATTGCCTACCATAGGGATGCCAGGACAGATCTGTCATGGCTGCAAGTGGATTTATAACATAGAGATTCTGTTAAGATTGATATTTTACATGCATTAAACCGAAGCTTTATGTTCTTTATCTGTTAATAAAATGTTTTTAATAGTAGAATAACTATTTTGAAAGTATACTGCTTGCCAAGTTGTGTTTCATAAGTCCAAAATGGTGTTTGTAATTTGAATATTTTGACTGCATAATATTCAAATTGTAAACTAAACATTCAGTTTCTAAACAAGCTCTATTGGCAATACTGCAGCTGGCAGGCTAACAGTAAGGCACTTTGATGTTCGTTGGATTCATGATGTTCCCTTGTTCAGGACAACTGATTTAATTAACTTCCTGTGGGTAACGGAACATCGCCTAGCTTTTAACTGCAGTGGCTGTTGTTTATGTGGGTGGGAACTGGATCTGGTGCTGTTTTAGGTGTGGAACTGAAATGGTCAGGCCTAATGAGATGTTAGTGAAGACATCTGAACAGATTGGGATAGATCTCACCACAGTCATCGCAGATAGCTTTGGCAGGTGAATCAATCCCGACCCCTAACCCTCATACGACATTGATCTGCATCCCGACCGGTTTGACTTTGAACCAGTCAAAACCTGTTTTGACTGGCAAGCGGTAAAACCAAGTTAAAACTAACTACCAAATTTCTCATCTTCAGACACTATCTGTAAATCACTTTAGATACATGTATTATTTTTAATATTAATATATTTGTTTTATTAATTATCAATAATGTTATTTTAAGTTATACTTTATGGTAATATTATGAATTGTTTGTGCTTTAGTTGTCCTGTATTATCAAGAAATAAGAATATTATTTGGTTCACCAAACAAGGCAATCCTTTAACAAATATACCCATGTAGAGTGTTTTCCACAAGGTCACTTCACTGTCATTCATATGAACCCATAAGCTCGGTTGTTCTCTTTAAAATCGATCTCTCACCTTAACAATGATTTTGCATACTGAAAACTGTCAACACTAGGGTGCGCCACCGGGACACTTTCATCTGTGTCACGGAAATAGTGTCCTTGGTAATATGGCAGCGGTGGCTTTTTGCATTGAAAAGGCTTCATAGATTTAACCGTGGATTCTGTTTAATGATAGATAATCCTTACAAGCCCGTTGTTTTACTGAAGAAGTCCCATAATCCCTGTAGGTCCATATGTTTTCCCAGGGTATTCCACAGTGGGGTGCATTCCAGGCATCTTTTCCACCCACCTGCTGTGAATGTCAGAACCTGCTGACCAAGGTGGTCCACTTAATATGTCCAAATTGTGTGAGTTTGGTTTGACCACAGGAATGGCCGTCATAGTGATTGGGCATAATGTGGCCGACCACACAGATTATGGATGTCCTGAGATGAGGCACAAACATTCTAGGAATCTAGACTCCTAGGTGTGCCTAGCACACTGTGTGATCACTGAGAAATACCACAGAAAACCAGACATAAATCATGTTGTAATATTACCATGAAAATGTTTCATACTTATAAAATGTATGTGTTGATGGATTTATAAAACACCAATGTTTTATTGTAATATAATTGTCATAATTCTCTAAATCAGAATTAAGCATGCTGTTGATAAATTTAGCAAGATGTCATCCAAAACAATTTTGTAATTTCTCATTTGTTGGCACAAAATCAAAAGCACTCTAGCTGTAGCCACAAACAACCAACCAGCATCAAACATCACCTGACACCCTGTAGTGTTGAGATAATGCCCCTGTATTATCGTATTAATCAGTTTGAGTGTGCCAGCTGAGAGTTCTTGTCTGACCTTATAAAAGCATGTTGTCACCCTGTCCCACAGCCTTATGTAAGGTGACATTGACCAGCACTGCTGACAATGGAGACACTTCCTGCTGGAAACAGGGACTATGTATTCCTGAGCATGCGACAGTGTCACAGTTGTTGTCCATAAAGATAGGAGAAGTAGAGACACTGGGAGGAGTCATTCAGCCTTCAGGGGGGTTAGTGGCTCTACCTGTGTCAACAAACACAGGCTGAGGGATATGAGGCTGGGGTCTGCTCTGTTTGTGGGGGGACTTGGTGTAGATGGACAGTGGTCAGATGTAGATGTGTGGTGACTGGATGGGTGTAGTATGGTGTATAGGCTTGCATCTGGATGTTCACATTTTTTAGAAGAAATTATTTTGGTATAGTATGTATATACTGTGTTATAACTTTCCATCTGGACATAACATTTTCACAACGGTTTCTGTCACTTAGCATTAAAACTTCAGGATAGTAGATTTCCAGATGTTGTCTTTTGTTGTCGTGGCTTTTTGCAGTACTGCCCTGTAGTTAGCAGATTAATATACAAATCTTTGCTTTTGTGTTTTACATGATGGAGAATGACCATTTAGAAAAGCGTAGCATATCAAAAGCATGCAAGTAAATAACTCTAAGTAATTATTGTTGCATTATTGTTTCATGGTAGATCAGAGTCAACTGGTCCAAGGAAGTGAAGAAGATAGAACGAGGCAGGTGAACTTCGGCACCTGGGAGGCGACGCTATCATACTGCTCCCAAAGTTAGCGTATTAATGTACAAATGTTTGTGTTACAGATGGTGCTGGCAAAGGCTCTATATGACAACATAGCAGAAACACCTGAGGAGATTGCCTTCAGCCGCGGGGACATCCTCACGGTGGTAGAGAGGGACACACGGGGACTCGAAGGATGGTGGCTGTGCACCCTGAGGGACAAGACAGGGATCGCCCCCGGCAACCGCCTGCGGGTGCTCGCGGGGATGTACACCCCCCACGGCAACGATCTCACCCCGGTACTACAGCAGCAGAAACCCACAGAAGACAGGGGAAGCATCTATCAGACCCCACCCAGTCAAGGGGATATAAATTGGCATCGAAGAAGCTGGCTGGTTGAGTCAGATAAGGTATGTAGTTGAACCCCACTTTACGGACACCTCGGTAATGCAGCCACCTCGCAATTAAGGTCATCCTTCGACAGTCCCAAATTATTTTTGTAACAGTTAAATATAGGAAATTAGTCCCACTAATAAGGTCACCTCGCTATTCAGGACACTTTTGCCCAGTCTTGAGGGTGCATTAACAGTGTGACTCGACTATATTGATACATCATGTCCTTGTCTATACCATCATGATATGTCAAACATTTAGTAATGCAAACCGTCACCTCACATAATGATTGTGAAGTCAGTTGCATAATAGTTTCAACTTTAAAAAAATATTTTGATGTCAATGTTTTTCGTGACTGACAACAATTTAGATTGTTTTGGTGAGGGCAGTTGGGGGGTTGTAGTCAGAAAGTTTGTTCAGTATATCCATTATAATGATACATTTTTTTTTTTTTAATCTGCAAATTATATGTCTGTTGATAGGGAGGAATGTAATATACATATATATATGTTTGTTTGTCGTCCTTACACATTCTGTCACCAGTTGTGATATAAAAAAATCATACTCAACAGACAAACAGCAATAAAATAGGTTATCACACTTTTTCCAAGGCATAGATACGTCGAGATGCATCAACCCAGGGGGTACCCCAAACTATTATGTAGTTTATTATTAGAATTTTCTACTTTTCCACAAACAGGCTTGGCACGCCTAAATAGTAGATGTGCTATTGGCCAGAATAATTGCAGGAATATGTAAACTGCTAATAAATAGCTATGGTACCTGTCAGTAACTGGCATGACTGACTCACGCCATGAAACACACAGTGAAGGTAGTTATGATACTGAATACTGGTATTTCTTTCCAACGTGTGATGTCTCTATCTAAACGTTCTTATACTTGGGTGGCTTACGCCAAAATGATTCCCCTCAGCCTCATCACAGATAGGCCGTGCGGATAATCTTGTTTTAGCTGCCTGTTCCACTGCAGCATTTATAGGACGTCGACTCTTATCAGATCCAGTGTGTCGTTTAATAACCTATTGTGACCACTAACGAGCGGACGTAATGTTGTGCCATTAATGCTTGCACCATCATGAACTCCCTGTGTTCGTCCGTACGTCGTCAATGTCAACGATCATATGTTGGTTTTGCCCGCCGTTGCTACCGGGCAATTTAGTTAAGCAACCACGCAGATTTGGCGCCAGTAAGACATGGTAATTGAGCGGTAGTTTGGCCGGTTGTGTCCACACTGGGTTGTTCTATAAACGCGCCGTCAAGCCTCTTCCGGGGTTTATATCGTACGTCGGCGGGCTACGGAGGGACAGTGTGTGGGATAGGTGGACAGAGTAGAACGGGCTCACTCAACGCGCAGTGGATGACTGTGGGCAGTCATGCAGGTGCCTTGGAAGGTATTGTGACTTGTAGACAATTGCACATCGTCTCTTTCCCTCAGGCCATGGGATGTTGTTGCAGTAAGCGTGGGCAATTTGCTGTCGACTCCGAGGTTAGATATGTTTGGCGGTAGACGAATGCATGAAGCACCTGTAGAGGTGTTAATTAATATTAGGGATTTATGAGTAAGTCGTTGGTAGTTTGTGTTAGATCAGATGATGTGTCATGTTACGTCACTGTCTGTAAGGAATCATAGAGTTAGTATTGTGTGTGAACAGCAAGTAGAGAATGCTTTCTGTCTAATTATTATTTCTGAAAACGGACAGTTTTTTAAAGTCCGTCTCACATGTCTCATTCTAGTTGTATTCATCAGAGATAATTGATCATATGTTGTGTCATATTGTGCAACCGTCTGGAAGGAATATTAGAATTAGCCCTGTGAGTGTGCAGCATGTGGGGAATGCTTTCTGTGAAATATTTTTTTCTGCAAATAGATCATATTACAGATAAGTTTTATTCCAACTGTATATGCCAAAAGTAATATATTTGAAGTATCCCTACTTCAGCTTAGATATATCTCAGTAACCATGATAAAAAGCCAGGTTTTCTTAAATGTCAGAGGACTGACTGCTGTGGAGCCATTGATGTCGGTAGTGTAAAAAAGAGGCACTTCTTGTTACAGCAAGTGACAAAATATAATTAAATGCCCGGGTAGATTCAGCAGGCAGGGAGGCCCGTAATGGGACCTGATAGGCGTCATGATTAATAGGCGTATCGTATTGATTGAAAACATCTCACATTTAGCTTCAGCTAATGTTTAGATGTGTTCATCGTATAAACATTATCTTCTGATAAAATATACATTAGGATTCATATTTCATCAGGTCTCATTGTTTCCATGTGTAATTAACTGGTGGTCAATAGCAAAAGTGCTAGTTGCTAGAAATACACATTTTTCTTCATCTCCATTATGATTTGTCATTTATCATTAACTTATGTATGTGTACATAACAATTACATAACTGATATTACTTAACTATTGTTTGGTATGCCGGCCTCTTTTGCTAATGGTTTCTGCTTTACAGCCTTGTGAACAGATCAGTATATTACTCCTGTTCATGTGGTACCAAATTCAAGCATTTTGTATATTCTTTAAAATTAGTGAACAGGAAAATGTATGTATTTGATGGTACTGATACTATCAACACAAGTAAATTACTTCAGTAACGGTAGAATCCCTCTGGCAGCCATTCAAACCTGTTTCTTCAGATAACAGCAGATGTGCGATATCTTCTATGCTAATTTTCACACAAAAATTGTAAGATTTTGTTGATTTTTTTCTACAGGCAAGTTACCGGTAGAATAGCAACACAGCAATTCATAGCTCATTATCATTGTTAAGGAATACTTGTTACATGAACTGGCTTGATATTAGTTTGTTTCGTTTGCCTGCTATCAGTTTCATAGATACTATTACATACACAATATTGAATGGTATATCAGTTGTCTGATGTGGCCAAAGTATGGTCTCTACCAGGGGTGTTGATTTCGATCAGAAATTCTATCAGCCGGAAGTATCCTTGTGCTGTCTCCTATATCAACGTGGTTAATTAGCTGTTTCTAAGTATATAAACCTCAGATACAATTCTGGTTATTTTTTCGGTATCCGAAAGTAGCATTAATTTCCACTTGTTTTCTGCAATTTGACTGTATGGAAAACGTTAATAGACTTGAAATTAGGTCCTATCTTAGTAATAAAATCTTCATCCACATGAAATATTCTTCATGATGGGACATAAATACCGTATAACCAATTAAAATGACAGCAAAATGTAGCGTATTAATCAATTATGATATATGCATAGGGTTCATGTATGTTAGTTTGTATGCTGTATGTCATTATGATAATCAAAGGTAAATATAAAAACACATTGCTGCCACCTTTGTAAACTGTGTTTTAATTGTTGTTGTTGTAGCGCAAAAAGTCACTGTCATAAATTGGGTTTACAAAAGAATAGTTTATCAGTCGTCGATTGGTATTATGGAGCACATCGGATCAGATAATTCATATAGTTCTATGCTTGAGTTGGAATGATTACAAGTCTGTAATTGTTGTCATCCATCGGATTAATAAGTTGGTCATCAGGTCTAACATTAACCATGAAACAGGTGTGAATTAGTTTCAATCGACAGGCAATGTTTGGTACTGTTCTGTGTTGCAGAAGGCTGTGACGGCTTCCATGGTGTGGGAGTCTCCCATTTTATTC
The DNA here is from genome assembly GCA_963995525.1 of Escarpia spicata. NCBI lineage: Eukaryota > Metazoa > Annelida > Polychaeta > Sabellida > Siboglinidae > Escarpia > Escarpia spicata. The sequence continues at coordinate 25,562,140 of OZ023214.1, forward strand.
ACCCACTTGGTATTACAGTCTCATAACTGATGACATTGATAGCGATACTAGTTATCAATGCCAAATTACACCTTTTCAGCTACAAAAGTTAACTTGGGTACATATACCCCTACTGAAAATATAGTTTATTTGACAAACTTATAAATTCCTATCTCTCTGCAGTACCAGTGTTTCTAGTGATGCCCAAATTGCCCATCAAAAATAATGTGAAACAGCTAAATATATCACTTTTTTATTAGATCAGGTATAGCAGAAACACAATTTATTTGTTAATTTTTTATTTTATGCAAGTTAAGAACAAGTATATCAGAATTAGTTGACATTTATGTAGGCACAGACATGTACCTATTTCCTCATACAACTACCCCACGCCATGAAACTAGCAGCCTGCATCTAGCTGGGTGGTCACGGAGTTGAAACAGCAGTGTTGTCACCTATACACTGTATCTGCCTTGTGCCTTTCTGGCATTTATTCTTTCCTTATCAGCCTGAAGTTTATTCAGATTTCACCATCAGCTAATTTTCTGTCAGTTCAAAGTACTTCAGTGGCTTGTGACATTGTTTCATGTTCACTGTTAGTGAAGGAATGGCATTCCTTCACAGCAATGATACTCCCGTCCTAGACTTAGCACCAAACAATGTTTCCATTCACCAGTAGCTGTTGTAACAAATCCATTTAAAAGAATTTCTGCTATTCCTACTGCCTAGGAGCATTTTAAATCTTATCATTCATTACCTGTAGCATTCATGAAAATAATACTCAAAATTACTATTATGTTTACAAATGATATAATTATTGCTTTTAAAGTTACACACACATGTAATAATGCGGTGCTATTTCCTAGTTTTTCCTTCACAGCAATATATATATATACTGGATTTTCTCAAGATATCCCAGAAAACGACATGGCAATAGGAATGTCACATGACGTTCTCTGCATAGTTTGCTTTCTAATGACATATCTATTGCTTGTTGCAGGTTGTGACGCCAAAGCGTGTCGGCAGTGTCTACATATATGACCAGCCAAACAAGTCAGTGGAAGACTACGACATCCCGACGTCGCAATACTTCATTCCCGGCACAAAGGTGCCCACTGTGGTCCCTGAGGGGTTAATGACCTATGATACGCCAATGCCGTTGACTGGTCGGACATTCGACGCACCACAGTTTTCATCAGCACACGTTGATGGTGGCAACACCTACGATGTTCCGCGCAGTTTGCAGGGTTTCGAGAACTCACCGTGGTCGAATCGATCGAGTGCCTTGTCCGATGCATCGGGTGGTTCTTCTGCCGTTTCCAGCAGTCTGTCATATCACAGCCTTCACGTTGGGTCAACACCCTCCAGTTCGGAGAGGTCAAGTGCGGACCTCTCGGCCCAAGACATTTACGACATTCCACCCTCCGCCAAACCAGCGGTGGTGAAATGTGCGAAAATGGACCATCTGAGTAAACAGCTAAGAAGCAACAGCTCCTTCGATAAGCCAGAAATACCAAAGAAGACAGATGCATTTAAAGCTCTTCGTAAACGATCTGGGACACCAGATTTTCTCTCGCAAAGCATGGACATTTATGATGTACCACCATCAAAACAGTTAGTTGATGACGCAGGTCCAGACTATGATATACCAAAAGGTGAAACTGACGAAAAAGATGAACTTGACATAGAGGTCATTTACGACAATGCTCAGAACGCAGCAAAACCGTGCAGTCCCGAAACAAAACCACCGGTGGTTGATCTGCCGAAGAAGCAAAATCGGACTTCGCGTGGGTCAAAGAAAGGCGAGAAATCGCTGTATGATATTCCGCCACAAGTGATGAAAGACGATGTGTTAGCTGACCGGTCAGAGGCATTCAGCGAACTTGTCAATCGGTTCTCTCACTGTAGTGAAGACGCCGAATCGATCAATGTTCCGTACGAAGAACTACCGCTGGAGCTCGACGCAGCCTTGGAACTGCTCGTGAAGCTTCAGCAGTATGTGCAGAGGTCAACATCGAAGCTCCTCAGTTACGTCAGCGCCACCTGGCGGCAGAAAGAGAGCCTCGAATCGAAGCTGTACGACATCAAGATTGCATGCGTCGCAGTCAAACGGTGCTTTCAAGACTTTGTGGAATTCAGCCAGGGCGCCCTGGCAAACTCCGCGCGAGTGGCCGAGAGAAAGCTCGTACAGAAGATCATGAAGCAACTTGAACCGCTCCAGGTCTCGCTCCAGGCAATCAACAAGAACATGACGAACCTGGATGCCGCCAACTGGCAACTCTCAAAGCTCATCATCGAAGGCAACAGCTCAAACGTCAGCGACGACCTCAATGAGATCATAACTATTTCGAAGGACATACCCAGCACCTCTTGTCTTATGACGTCTCTGATACAGGGCAACTCGTCGCTGTTGTTCAAGTGCCCACTGCCGTCGACAGGGGATTCGATCGGTAAACCGCCATCTGGTGGTCCCACAACGAAGTCGAAACCTAAGCGGCCGCCGCCGCCGGTGAAACCAAAACCGAGGGTGAGCACAGGAAGCCGTGCGAACAGCGTGGAGGAGGACGATGGTGTACAGAAGAGACCCCTTCCCTCTCCTCCCACATCATTCCCACACAAGTCGGCATCTGCGCCTGTACTCCCTTCCGAGCCTACTGCGACTGAGTCGGTGTATGCCGTGCCGCGCAGCCTGAAGGATGATCTCGCTGCACTGGAGATCGAAGACGATGACTATGAGAACGACACAAGGGAATGGCTCGAGGAGTACGACTATGTACAGCTGACGTCCGCCGCCATGGCGCAACAGAAGAAGCAAGAGGAACACAATGCTAGGATCATGAACGCCAGCAACAAGGAGAAACAGCTGCTGAACCAGCAGAAGAACGCGCAGAACCAATACTCGCCTTCTCCGGTGCAGGACAAAGGCAGTGTTCAACAACAACAAACAAACCAGGCTCAGGGTAGCCCCTACCACAGCCAGGTTCAGCAGCTCGCAAACAAAACCCAGGCACCGAGCCCAAACCAGCCACTGTACCAAACTCCCATAGCAAAGAACAGATTCCAGTCTCCACAATCCGCAATTTCACCCCAGCATGTGTCATCCACAACCCAAGTCAGCACACCCCAACGCCAGAGCCAGAACGAGACCTCACAGTGTCAGCCTCCAGAGATGGTTCCCCAGTCGCAACTTGCACAGTCTGGTTCTACCTACACGAGCACGGTGAGCAGTGTACTAAACGAGATGCAGTCATCGCCAGAGAAGTGTCTGCAGCCACCAGGCCTCAGCACCCCGTTCAAGATGCGCCTCGAACGCCTCAAGCAAGAGGTGCAGAAACCAGTGCAGACGCTGCAGATACCAACCAGTCCTACACCACCTGTCCTAGCAACCCTGGACGAGAACGAGCGCCAGATCGTCATGTTCTATGCGTCGCAGATTGATGACCATCTGAAGCTTCTTGTGAACGCCATCGGTGCATTCTTCCAGTGCATTGAGTACAACCAACCGCCGAAGGTCTTCATCTCATACAGCAAGTTTGTTGTGCTTGCTGCGCATAAACTCGTGTACATTGGCGATTCGATCGCACGCAACATTTACACGGACGAAGTAACGGTGAAAATCACGGCTTGTGCGAACCTTTTGTGCGACTGTCTCAAGGATACGGTCACTGCTACCAAGGTGGCAGCACTACACTACCCATCTATCATCAGGGTACAAGAGATGGTCGATCGAGTCGTCGATGTCTCGCACGCTGGCAACGAACTTCGGCTCGCCATCACACAAGCTGCCATGTTGTAGAGGCTGCGATTGCATTATACTGTGGTGATTCAGCTTGTGTTATGTAGGCAGAAGACTGCAGTATTGGCAACTTAAAAGTGTCCTTGGATTGATTGAGATCTTGTCTATCATGTAGTTTCAATGCCACATGAATTTAGCCCCATCAAGCCTGTCAATTTTGATTAAATCTGTTTATCCCGAATATATGTTATATCACTGGGATAACTCATGGTGGTTGATTAAATAATTCAACTAGTGACAATTTGGAAATACTGAGATCAAGTGAATGGTGTAATAACTTGACCGTGGTACCAATATCTTGGAGAAAGTATGGCTACGTTGCTGTTCCAGCTACAGTATCTTGACAAAGTTAAACACAACGTGGGTTGTTCTGTCATCTCGCCTGTCAGACATATTTCACCAAATGTGGCACCACTGATGTTGTTTTGTTAGATATGGTAGACCGTAGAAGAGATATGTAAAAATGGCATTAGGTTAGATAATTGGCTGCGGTAATTGCAGCTGGTTTCGGTGAATGGACTTGACAACAGTTCTCCACATACCAGGGATGTATCGTGCTTGACGTACATGAGCCGCAAAGTTATTATGAACAATTGTAACAGACCTGATCAACTATAGCAGAGTATTTGTATTTATATTGGCCAGACATGTCACAGTTTGTTGCATCTATAACGCAATGGTTAGATCTTGTACATAGGTAATATATAGGTGTACAGAGGTGTGATATACATACATGTACATACACATTTTATAAATGCTGTTAGGAAAAGTGACGGCACGCTATATGATAGTTTATATATAAAGTGCAGGCATCTACTACATCGGAATGCATGTGAATATTGTACATAATATTTGTATTAGATATAAGAAAATGTAACGAAAGAAATCATGACTGTGTTTCTTTCTCTTGCAAGTGAAACAATCTTATTTACAGAATCCTCAATGTAATTTTGACCATATATACACTTCAGAAAAAAACAGAATAATGATCTTGCACAGTAGATGCAACGACTGCCAATTTAATATACGAAGCCTTTAATATATACTATCCAAATGAAAAACAGATGATCCCATCCTAGACTAGTTTTTGCATCAAAGACAACCACGGCCAGAACTCTTACAGCATCGTACATTTAACTATACATTGTAGTTGCTCTCACGTGAATTAGTGAAGGTATTTAAGTTAAATTAGTATGATGTTTGTGTATTTGTGGAGCACATGCCACTAGACGTACATTATTACTCGACCAACTACCCTCGTGTCGAATGTGGGTGGCTTTAAGCCTACTTACGTGGCGCCACCGTTCTCGCTGCTCATGTTCTCAGTACTGCCGCCTGCCGGATTAATGATACATATTTTCCGTTTTGTTACCAGTTTTGTTTTTATTTGGCGCTAGGCGGCATCACTATTTAGGTGAGGATTGTTGGGGACATACCATTATTATTTTACTTCCGGATACAGAATGTCCAATATATGGTTGACAACATTATAACACCGGCGTATTTTGGTGGGGTGGGGAGGCGAATGGACGGTCGCCCCCCCCAATGGTGGCAGCTGCGACAGCTAATAGCTATGCCTTGAATTTAGCATGTGTTCGTACAGATTCAGGGAGCAAGACAATCTTACAGAAGTAACGCCATCTCAAAATCGCATGAATTTTAAATGCCAAAATGGATCAGACTGGTCTGAAGCATCGAAACGGCTGAACACCGCAATCACAACGCTAGACGATGTCGGCATTTTCTTCCCAAACATCATCATCTTAGTCCAGATCATGACCACATTGCCGATCTCAACCACACGAGTCAATCGCGCGTTTTCCAATTACAATGTTGACAGCAAGCTGACGGCACTTCGTTCGACAACGACAGAACTGCGGATCGGCCCAAATGAGGCGCTTATCCCTCTCCATGCACACAGGAACAATGGTCTATCCCTCGTTTTAATATTAATAATGTAGCTAGGCCCTAAGTTTATTCCACATAAAAGTACTTATAATTTTATGAGCTTAAAATTCAGGTAAAATGTAAACATTGTGATATATACATAGGCTTTGGCACGTGGTGAAAATCTGCGGGCAGGGGACTGAATCGGTCGGATTCTCGGCACTTCCTTGCTGTCAGGCATGACATCGGAAGACGAGGGTGGAGTACTGTTGAAGATTTTTCACGGTTCGAGGGGATAGTCTATGACATTCTTTGGAGAACCTCCAACTGCATGTCCCAGCTTTGGCGCTCACTAGAAACATCAACAAAATTCACAAGTTATTGGAGAACTAAGCTCCTCCACTGTAAATATTTGAGGGCTCAACCATTCCCCAAGCTTCACTCTCGTTCCGATGCCTATGATACGTCAGGTATGTGTCGCCTTGTAGTTACTAGTTAATTATATCTTGGCAGATTTAATGTTGTCTTAAAAAAATTATTGTAATGTCTATTGATGCATTTAGTGATTTTGTGTTCATTATATAGGTTCACATGTATATATGTCAGCTACTGTATGATTTTTTATTATAACCTTTACTATGTCATGCTCATGTATTATTAGCTAAATTACTTTCTAAATATATTATTATTATACTATAATTATTATTCAAGGAGGTTCTCGTGGTAGCGGCATTTAAATGCCTTAACGGGAGTTTAACTATACTAAACTATAGCCTAAATTATAATATATACTTGTAGTTATTGGTGTAATGAATGTCATTCATTCATTGAAAAGCAAAATACTAAAGAGCGCACGGAGCACACAGTGTCCGACCGTGCAAAATGGAGATGATACATTCGAGGAATCCGAGATGAAGGCAACTGCGCCTGCTTGCCCTTGCTTGATCAAAACAAGGGCCTCGACGACGTGACGTTTAGAACGAGGAGACTTCACCGAAGGGCAGTTGCGCGGGGACGAAATTTATATGGGGGGGGGTGTAACGGAGCTTCAGCAGTCAGCACCATGCACTGACAAATTTTCGCCGCCGCTTATCTCCACATATTCCTTCACCTTGTGGCTGTGGCTCGGTTTGCTCGACAGTGATATCGGAAGATGGGGTGGGGGTGGGGGTTGGGGGTGTTGGAAATATTTTTCGCCGCTGCACCACTGTACCTTCAACTTCTCCGCTATCTCGACTGTGAACTCATGACATCCGAACACGGGGAGGGGGGGTGCTTTAAAAATGTTTCGTCACCTATTACTGGGAGGGTCTGCCCCCCGATTGCACACACCTTTCACAGTCTCAAAAATACATATTAATCGTTTCATAAAGTTTAGATTTCCATCCGCCACTGACGCTCGCCACAAAATTCACGCTCATATTTAATGAGGGGTGGGGGGCAGAAATTCCAGGGGAAAACTGCCCCTCTCCTGTTCCCGCGCCTATGCCGAAGGGCAACCTTCACATACAGTCGGGCACACTGGCTAAAGGGAGCATACGACCAACTTGCTCAGCCACATAAGGATAACATGCATGCTCCTTTTGGGCCAACTCGCTATAATAATTATGTACACATGTAGACCCCCCCCCCCCCGTATATAATGTATACCCATACAGAATAGTGGTTGCAGCAAGGCGAAAGTGTTGTAAATAACTTACCAAATATGTACACAGTAGTTTATCCGAGAACAAAAATAAATATAACACACTAGAACATTCATTAAAAAAACGTGAAAATCTGTAAATTAACGTTAATTGTTTCTTCTTCGCAATAAAGCTAATATGGTGACATACGTACAAGAGGAATATCCCTCAGTTGCACCAACAACATTCTCTTCTGCTGATCGTTGATTAAACTTGCCACATCTGTGATTAGCCAGTGGCCACTATTTCACGTAACATTACGTTTAAAGATTTCCGTTTTAAATCAGCGACGTCAGCGAGTCGCAATGACGTCACAGACACTGACATTGTTTAAGCCTCTAGTGGAAATACGGGGGAAGAAGACGCATCATGGAATGAGACGAAGTCTTTACGGTAGACTAACCATCAGCGATCTATAGGAACGAAGATGACGTCTGTATGCCATGGTCGATCGTTGATGTTGCGGTGAATCACGAGTAGCCGGATATAGGCCCATTTGATTAGGGCATTGGAGCAGGAGGTCCCGGGTGGAGTTGAGGCTTAATCATATAATGGCACGTCTTCATTCATCGCCTTATCTTTTCTTCTTTGCAGGTTTGTTTTGAAGTAGGCTGTTGTGCGGTGGACCGCAAAAGCAATGGGCGATTGGGCCTGTTGGAGGGAGACGCTTCCACTGGTCGCCTCGGAGTCTTTGACTGTTGTTCAACTGGGTGAAGAAGACTTGTCGAAGAAGCGTCTGAAACCGTGACGCGTTTGTTGTGGACGTGACTGTAACGTAGGCCTATGTAGACATATAGGCTTACTGTTAACGCCGCTATCTCTTGTGACTAGTTAACATATTGCATGCAGCCGCTGGTTAAAAGTGGTTTTCCTCTCCCAACTTAGACGTGTAGCAGCTATAGCCCCCTCCGTCAACGTATTGCCGCGCCAGACTCTCGTAACGAGCGTTGCTGCAGCTGCGACGGTACCTCCTTAACGTGTAGAGCTCTCCGCTGCGGTAACTCCTTAGCATGTATGGCTCCACTATGGTACCTCCTTAGCGAGTAGTGTTCCACTATAGTACCTCTTTAGCGTGTAGGGCTTCTCTACGGTACCTCCTTAGCGTATAGGGCTCCACTATGTGCGGTATCTCATCAGCGTGTAAGGGCTCCGCTATGGTACCTCCTTAGTTCGTATGGCTCCACTGTGTACGGTACCTCTTTAGCGTATAGGGCTCCATTATGTACAGTACCACCTTAGCGTGTAGGGCTCCACTATGTACGGTACATCCTTTGCGTGTAGGGCTCTGCTATAGTCGACCTGTACCTTGCAACAGTTACAGCCCCCTTACCATGTAGCCGCTACAGCTAGTCTGTTACCCACCTCACCCCTTACAGTAAAGCCTCTAACGTCGGCCCTAAGCGTGTGACAGTTGATGTTGACCCTAAACAGGTAAAGGTGCGTTCTTATACAGCGCAGTATTCAGACCCTGGGATTGCTCAAAGCGCTTTACAACGAGCTGCTGTCCAACATGAAGTGCGGCCGATGTAATCAGAGGCGGATCTATGATTTCACTAACGGAGAGGGGCACCCAGCAAATCTTGAGGCTCATAAAAAACCCAAATTCACCCCTGTGAGGCTCATCGAAAATGTACAACTGCATCCTACTTCAGGCTCACCAAAATCCTCCAAATGCCCCAATAGAGGCTCATCAAAAGACCATACTGCACCCCGTTGACGTTCACAAAAACCTCGTCTGTTCAATCAGAACTCTTCCCTCAAGTGGAACTCTTACCTCAGTGTATATAGGGTGCGTACGCACTACACACCCATTGCAGCTCCAACAGGCCCGCCGGCAGGAGTTAAGCGTGGAGGGGCACAAGCTCCGTGTGTAGGGCACCAGGACAGACATATATGTAAAGTATGCGACATATTTGGTATATCTGCGCAATAACAATGTTTGGAAGATGGTGTGTCCAAGGGTGCATTTTGACAGGATCGGGGGAGAGTCCGGCCATGTGACTTTTGCATTGTCACAGTTCATTCACACTGACTGAATCTGGACTTATTCGTTCCATGGCCAACAACGGCTTAATTTTTTTTACATTTTGATGTAAATCAGTATCATTGGTGCTCAGCGTTGCGATAATATAAAACAACTATTTATTATTATTAGTGTATAACATTTGTATTCGCCTGTACATGTATACTTTTATCACATTTTAACTATATTTTAATTTATTTAAAGGCAGCGTGTTTCTTACGGGTATAATTAGTTGTGTGTGTGTGGGGTGTGTGTGTGTGTGTGTGTGTGTGTGTGTGTGTGTGTGTGTGTGTGTGTGTGTCTGTGTGTGTCTGTGTGTGTCTGTGTGTGTGTGATGAGGCGCCGGCGTTCAGCCAATAACTTCACAACAAATCTGTACCGCGTAGTGAGCTTCACAAAAACGTTCGCGTCATGTGTAAAGTTGTCGCTTATTTAAAAATTTATAAATTCACGATACGAAGTTCTGACTACCCAGTGGAAAGTCAACTAGATAAATTGCTTTGGCCGCAACGTGTAACTTGAACTTAGTCCAGTATCTAATTATCTTGCCGGGCAACTATAATTTTGCATACTTGTGTTGATATATTAATAGGCGCATTTAGGCATTAGCTATCAAGCACATTGTGAATGATGACATTTTCGTTGCCCTGTCACCTCTTGGCCTGCAGCCAGCTGGATGCTTATCGCCTACGGCAGAACCGGTGGATTCATCCATGTTGTACTCAATCCCATTTGAATGATAACAAATTTCTTTGCCAAAGACGGAAGTCCTACACAGGCACCCCTATATATAACCACCGTACCTTGTCACTCTATGAATCAGGCATCCAGTTATAGGTCCTCAGTCCCCTACCCACCTAATTTTCCGGGATTGGGGGGCATGGCCCCTTGCCCCCCCCCCCCCCCCCCCCCCTCTGGTTACGCCACTGTGCCCAAAACACACACAGAAAAGATCGTGGTCGAACCAAAGCTGAAGTATAATATTTGTTATGATATCATATGACGTCAATGTATTCAAGCCAACATTTTTACCTGTTACCATGCGGTACCAAGAAGTTACCGTACCGTTGGATGTGGAAGTCAAGGTGAATGCTGGGGTCAGAACAGACGTAGCATTGCACGAACCCTGTAAACGTGTTGATAGTAAATACCAGGGAGTCGTATTGGTGTGTGACGAACACATACAGTCATCGCCCCAGGTGACTTGACAGAAACGATGACGTCACTCGCAACAACACATGCCAACCCCTGACTCCAACATAGCCGCACACGTTGACCCAGGACGAGACACACTGGTGCCCCGCCTGTGGATGATACAGCTGATATCGCGTCCCACTTCCCGGAACGAATGACGCCAACTGCGGTGTATTTATTATTATTAGTGTCTAACACTTGTATTCACCTGTGCATGTATACTTTTATCACAATATCTTAACTACATTTTAACTTATTTAAACACAGTGTGTTTTTACGGGTAGAATTATTTATAATTATTACTATTAGTGGAAATAATAATTAGGCTCTCCGCATTCTTTAGTGGTATCATGATCCCTAGGTGGCAGCACATAATACCTCAAACACCAGTTGACTCTATATTTCACACTAGCCTCGATTATCCAGGCGCCGTGAGGTGGCAGCATTGGCCCCTCACTATCTTCCTGGCGAAGTCACGCAGCCAGTCGAGAGTCGGTTAATTGAGACTATCGTTCTTGAAGACCAGTTAGTTTAGATGGAATGTTCATCATTTTTTATATGTTCAGTACACATTTTTTCATGTCTATATTGTTATTTTAGCAAGACAAAAAATCATTATATAGGTTCACTTGACGATATTTAAATATACTTTACCGGTGCACTTTAACATCATAATTATTTTATATATTTAGCTCATGATGTTGTTAAGTACTGAACATTATTCGTGTCATTGCGCACACCCAGTCATATCATATAAAATTACGTGAACAAAATTATTGTTGCTGAGTAGTAAGAACCGAAAAATTTATGGTCCCTCAACATGAAAACACGTTAGTGAATAGTGAAGGTCACGTGTGTCTTGGTAAAGAGCGAGAACGAGTCTACGTTAGGTCGGAAGTTGTGCATTAGAACACGACTAATTTGACTGTTTATCTTACTGCCGTGGATATTGCTTTGTGACAGTACAACAATATGTCCAAGTCTGAGCAAGTGCTCTCGCTTGATCCTCCAAATGAACTACGGTTTAAAGGTAAGATGCACCGTTTGAAAATGTCCACTCCGTTCGAAAATTGACACGCCATATTGAAATCGATCATCAACAAGAAGTGAAACATCCCGAACTAAAGATTAGCCGGTACTGATCTCGTGTTACAATTCATAGCTACTTCATCGCATAGCTAATTAAGCATCCTGGTTTGATATGATGAATATGATAAAAACATGAATATGCATTCTTGTGTAGCTCACAGAGCGGAATTTGGCGCAGAAATTAAGTCGGGCCACTGGCACTGCTCGTGACAACTGACGTTTCTAGAAGACATACATTGATGATTGATTGTCACTGGATATATCACATATTATTTGTGGTCAATAACTGTTCATCACATAAGTTTGACCTTTAAGCCGCAATGAATCATCAATTCATACTGAATAGGTGTAGTTGACGCCCATGAATTCAGGTAGGTGTCTGATTCACCCTACAAATGTTCATGTTATGAATGATCATCATGATGTCACCACTCATCAGTAGGGAGGTCGGTGAAAATGCAATAATTCATCAGAATTGACAAAATGATACACATTTGGAAAGGTCTATTTAAGAGATAGACAGCCATACCAGTTTTAACTCTCTGTGATAAAAAGTGGCGAAGTTATGGACAATTATGTAAAGGTCATTGAATAAATTTGTGTGACAGTTTTTTTGATCTGAAGGAAATGTTAAAATATAATCTTGTACAATACACAAATCTTAACTAAGACTTGATATTTTATGTATTTCCTTTAAATATCATTTATAAAAGGAATTTTACATAAAATTATGTTAATTAACTAAGCAACTAACCTTTCGGAAAAGCTTACAAAAGTATCTCCAGGTCCCCCACTTTCAAATCGTCATCCAGCATACGTGTACACAATACATCTGGCTCATTGTCATACACCACACTGAACCAGCTTGGAAAGCCTGCTACCCATAGGTTGGAGGTTATGCTTTAATGGTTTCCATTATGTGGATATCAACAAAATCTGACATGTTTTAGAAGTGGCAGGTATTGATGTAAACATTCTGCTTTGGCCTTGCACCATATAATTATGTAAACATATGTAGGTTTGTGTGTGTGTCCGCATGTTTACGTGTGTGTGTGAACTTAGTAAAGTGAGAAGGATAGCCAACTACTGCAAGCAACAATAATAAGCATTCCGCTTCACAGCATGCACGTACAACATTATATATATACACACATATATATATACATATATATATACATTACATCAGATAATTCAAAGTTGCATAGCAATATATATAATATATATATATATATTAATATTGCTATGCAACTTTGAATTATCTGATGTAATGTTGTATCTACAAAGATCCGTTTGCAGAGAATAGCGATGGCTGGAAGTAGGATATGAAGAATCACTTCCACATTTGCATCTACATCAGAAAGTGTTGTCAGCATTTCAAACACCTTGTCCTTCTTGATGCAAATAGCGTCTTCAATGATAGGCGTACTCGTCCCACTCATTAACTCATTGATGTTTCTGCATGACTCCTGGCAGAATGACACGAGTTGCTGGTAGTGAGTGTTCATGTCCAAGATGTGAACACTCTTGTCTTCGATCATGCATCAGAGGGGGACAGGTGATCAGCTTCCTGATGAGTCCAAGTGCTTTACATCCAGTGAGAAACTGTAGCGTTTCTAAGTCGTTTAGAATGGATTTCAACAACCTGTTTGACGCACCTTGTTTATTTATAAAGCACCGCATTTAATTGCTTAGAAAGAATGTCCTTGCAGCATTCGAAAATAAAATGTTGAAAAAGCATGCATACCCATCAGCGCTTAAACAAAATGTTGCACCGTACCACCACCAGGAAATGTTAAATCATGTTATATATTCATATACAAATAGTTCTAGGAAGATACAGTAAAAAAAACAACCCCAAAAAGCACCACCAAGCCAATGTTTATGCATGCAGTTAGTTACAGCAAGATCAATGCAGTGTAATTAGAAGTACATCAGATGTCTGATTTATGGAAAGGGTTGTCATTCATTTGTTGTTATTAATTGTCATACATTTTTGTAAACACGAATAACAAATGCATGGCTAAAACACAACTTCAGGATAATAGATTGCAATAAATTGAATAATATGTACGCCGGGTATGTGAGCGATAATAGAAGAAATTCATTGCCGGACATGGGGTACCTCTACGTTCGAGCTTGGGGCAAAAATGGGCAAAGGTGTATCTCCGCCAAATTTGTATTAATATTACGTTTATACATTACTAAATAGCGTACATGTAGTTTGCCAGAGTTTCCGCAAGTTGTTCATACCTTAGATCCTCTCTAAATATGGTCGATGTTCACCATATCATATTTTTCTTAATTTTATTTCAATTCATACAAGAAACACGCCAAAAGAAAGAGTATCATTTTGCAATTTCAACCATACCGCCAAACATAACATGGCGGGTAATAACGCGAACACATGATTTTATTAAAACACCACCCTTCCGCGAAATTAAATATGGCTGCGCCCGCAACGAAATAAAATTTCTGCGGGTGTCGTTGTTTCATCACGAGTATCTGTATGAAGCGTTACGATTTCACAAAAGCAGGTATTTTTATCACAAAGAAGACGTATTTATGTTTCTTTTGATATAAAATATATGATCAGTCTTTATAAATCAAGGGACTTACAATTTTTTTAACATAGGTGATTTAACATTGCGTCCCAATGCAAACGCGTTTGCGTGATTTCTTCCGACCTCCCTATCATCAGCCGATCAGGAATCGAATACATAGACTAGACTCAAGCTACCTTGGATTCCTATCATACTATTATTCATGACTACTCTTGACTAATAGTGTGTCTATTCCCAATGAGTAATGTTTTACCGAACTGGTCTAAATTATTTGTTTGCACACTAGCCCTAGAAGACGACCTGGCTGGTGGGTATGGCTAATAATTGAGTCTTTTTAGACCAGTTAATAAGGTGGCTGTGAATTGAAAATATGTAATAACAGTTTTTGGTTTAATGTTTTTGATGGTTTAACCCATTTTATCCTGAAGCTGGTGCAGATGAGTTGCAACCAGTTTCTGACCATGTCCAAGAAACAGAACTGGATCCAAAATCAAATCAATTATTTTTCGTTTGTCATTTCAATTACAATTGCACTAATAAGGTTTCATTTAGAATTACAGATGCGTTAATGAGACGTACCAAAACGTTTATCAATGATATTGCATGCACAGGTGTGTAGGATCAAACGGTAGATGAATGAAGTAGACTTGTTTGAAAAACACATGGTCTCTATTTGAATTAAATACACATTATAAAAACAAATTGAATTGAAGTAACTAAGTGAGGTGCAAAGATATTTTTGTATAATGAAATATGAAGTTTTTGAATGTTGATGACATTGAAGCCACAAAGGCTTCCTTTCAAGGAGCATACTTTCCCAACCTCTAGTTAATATCCTTGTTGCAAGTAATTAAAAATCTACTCCCTTGGTTTGTTAAATTAAGCCAGGACAGACAGACAGCTGTTATCTGCCCATGTTCACCAGAAAGAGTCACTGTCTGACTATAACACCCCCAAAAATGGGGAGTATGAGAGGGAAGGTGATTTCAGAAGAAAACAGCCTTGGTTTTCATAATGAAATAAAAAAACAGGTTAGGGGTTTCACCCACCATTGGAGAAACTATGGGAAAGTAATTGAATTGTAATTGAACAATTAAGGCAATTACATTGTCCAATTACGACACACACACACACACACACACAAAATTAATTGCTATACTTTCAAATATTACAATTTCAATTACACTTATTGTAATTAATTACACATTATAATTGATCCCAACCCTGGTATAGCTAGTTAGCAGTGGTACCTTGCAGCCTGACTAAAGAACAGATGGGATATTGATCCTTCGACAGTAACAGGTGCTAATGCACCATCTATGCAGACAGTAGTCTTGGACAATGCCAGAGTAATTAGTACTATTTGGTGAGTGACACATTGGAATCACCACTTTTTAAGTAGTTTTTTTAAATACAAAACGTGTGATGTCAGAAAACTATGTAATTGATTGTAATTGGTGCAATTGTGTCAATTACACAAAATAATCAATTACAAAATAATTTCAAAACCAGAATCAATTACAGCATGTGTCTGTAATTAATTACAGTTACGTTATTGGACCCAGCCCTGACAAGAAATAATCATGTCGGCATCAGAACATTATTATTGCTCATTAAATTTATAAATGTCATACCGTTAGAAAGCAAGTGAAACGAACTATCACGAAAGATTGACATATTAGCAGAACTGTTGATAATATTTACCAATATATACGTGGACTAGCATACACCAAAACATTTCCCAACAAATTCAAATGTGAGTTGAGTATTGTCACTTCACTTTTCACCAGATGGTTTCTCCATGAAGGAGGCATCACCTCATTGAGCAAATTGAAATTATATACAACTACATACCATATACTCCACAAAACAAAGGAATAAAACTTGAACACTGATATCTCAGATGTTTAGTAGTCTTGCAATTTTTGTGTAATACTATAGTTTACCACTCAAATCTATGGATCTGTAGGATTTGGTGTCACTGATCGGAATTATACAAATTTGTAAAATTTTTGTCAGCAATCTTTTTTCCTATTAATAAACCAGTAAACTAAAGTAAAAAATTTGGTAAACATTTCAATGTAAAGTTATATTGGTAAGTTCATGAGTTGGCAAACCAATGTGTGACATTGTAGTGAAAAATTCAAACTTATATTTTCAGTGTTTCTTTCCTTCTATGTGGTGTGGAAATATGTATAATTTAAGTACTTAGACACAAGGAGATAATGACGCAACTATGTCTATTGATTTTCAACATGCAAATGAACTACCAACAAGTCGGTTGCACGTGTAACATGGACACCATTTGAAGGAAATTTTTCATACAAACACATGCATACTTCAACAGAATATTATGCCTTTTTTATTATTCCTACCAGGGGTACTTCAAAATAGCTGTTAAAAGTTACGTTGTCGCTTGACCAGAAAAAGTATGAAAGCATTCAAGACCGATATACTTTAAAATATTATTATCGTACTTGTCTTGTGATATTAGTATGCTAGTCGGCATAATCTTGTGAGGCAAATACATGTTTAAGGAACTAATAACATGTAATAGGCCCACTAATGCAGTGATTAACTTTTCCAAATATGACAAAAAATTGTACAGGAGCATTACAATACACACAGTATTTAGCATCACTACATCAGCTACAACTACTCTTAAAGGTAGAATTATGTATCTTAGTACATATTACAAAGTCCCAATAATTTGGGCTTCAAGGACAAATATATTGAGTGATATGGTTGTAAATGTAACCATGGACACCAAATATAAATGGTGTCCATTAGAAGATGTACCAGGCAGAAACAACAGGTGGTGATATTTCCATCAAAGTCACCAGATTGCTAGCTACCAATAAGGTCAACATTACCAGAGATAGGAGACAACAACACAATGTCACAGGACATTTATCAGGTGTGACATGGTTGCCAAGACATTATCCACCAAGCTGTCTGGTTCTGTATATTAATATAAATTTGCATTAACATATATTTCACTCACCGGGTGGCGGAACTAGCAATTGATTTCCCCGTGACACATGGTGATCTGATAATTACCCCCACTCCACTCTCTTAGTGATGCTTTTAAGAAATGTTTTGGGACTTTGTAAACTTATGCATCCACCCCTTATGCAACATTACGTTACTTGCACAAGTGTGCCAATTTATATTCGGCTGATGCAGATATAGACAAGTGACTCAGTAGCTCACACAGCCGTAAGTGCACATCAGCATTGCTGATGTTTCACACAGACGGCGTGCTAGTATGAGGATGTATTTGGCTGGTCTGATTCATAGCAGGAAGATTTTCGTCTGTCGGAAAGAAATTTCATTGGCTGGCATGGCATGATTGCAGCCTTGGAAGCCTATAACTTATAAGTGTGCCGCCACTGGGCCGTCTGACATGCTATAGTACCATTGGGGTTTCCGCTTGTCATTTACATATTGTCCATTCAATCAAGCCTATTCCTGTATGCACATACACATGTATACATACACCTCAAATCACAGGTATTGTTGTGTATGCAATAGTTTATATCTAGATACACTTATATTATTGGTGTTACAATGTTTATAGCTATGAAGTATGTATAGTTTTCTCCAACAATCTAGATGTTGTGTTGTCATTCTCTGGCTTCTACAATGACAATGGGTAATATCCTGCTTCAATATCTAATCATTAACTAAATAAATTATATAATTAATAGTTCATAAAAGGTTGATTTCATTGATGTTTACATTGGCGTTGTTGCATGATAACTACAAATACCACTTGAAACTTTCTTGTGGTTAATGAAATGGACTTAAACCACACACCCATTTCCATTTTTTTAATCTATATAATTTTTTTATTTAAGGCTTGGTCAAAGCTCTTTTAAAGCTAGATGAAAACGCCTTAATCATGTGAGGGGTGGCCATAAAAGCCTGATTGACGAAGCCCAAAGAATGTGTGTATGCAGTCAATGACCGGATCATGCATCTAGGCATGCACCATTTACATTTTTAGCATGCAACAAAATAATATGCTGTGGTGTGGCACAGCTGCTTGTGGATACCGGCCGGTATTCTTAGCACGCTTGCGTTGTGTAGTGCATAAGTGTTTGGAAATAGAATCTGTGTTGTGCAGCTGTGGTAGAGCTATGGTCAGTGTTAGGGGAAATTCTATATGTAGTTGTATATGTAGTGCAGTGTATTAAATAGATTATTGTTTTAAAAATAATGCATTTTTTCAAAATGCATGTAACAAATTTAAAAAATATTCATACTCATAATGCTAATGGTATGAAGTGTAAGTGTTAATAATCGACCTATATTTAATTCATGAATGTATGGAAATAAATAATTAAAATGGCATCCCTAATTAAGTGTATTATTTGTTAATTGGAAGTTGGTATACAGCCATGAAATTGCTATCCTCGATGTAGGTGACTCACATAAATCTTATCGAAGAATTTCATTGGTTCCCTGTGCCATACATTCGCACTGACTAGAAAGGTGGTGGTGCTTTGAGTGACAAATTACCGTTTTCTGAGCCCATTTGCCTGGTAGCAATTACAAGGACCTTGATTGGTTAATGTCAGCTGATGTGGAAAGTCATATTGAGCATGGCCATCAAGGTCGGGGCCAGCAAGGTCAGGGCATCAGTGGTACATCAGCCTCCCTGTCTGACGGAGTCACTGAACTGTTGATAGGGGCCAGTCAGTGAGAGATGGCACTTTGCTGTCTGCGGGGGCCTGATAACAACAAGGTGAGTGTTGGAAGGACGACTTCCAACAGTGCTACAAGTTCTTTGATACAGGTCCCACAGCAGACAGACATCAGTAGTAGCTGTTCCTATGTTTTAGACGGATTCCCACATCCTCCTCTTCCCCCTCCCCTGCACACGAAAGGTCAACAAGAATTGTGTACATAGGATAACGTACGTAGTGTTTTTAAGGCTCTGCTCCTATGGACCGCATGGAATGTCATATCTAGACAAGTTTCTACAAACAAATTAAAAATATAAATTAGTATAGTTATAAAAAAAATCTATACCTACACAATAGTACACGTGCATGTGGTGATACGTGCAGAATTGGCAAAAATATTAAAATAAGAAGACACGCAGTTATATTATAATGCATCTAAATTGATGGTCCACAATTTTTTTGCAGCCATGTTTTATAGACATGCGTCTATAACTTGTTGTCATGATATGGCAGTGATTAGTCTTTGAGTCTAACAGTTTGGAGACAAATCATGAATGATAAACCATAATGACACATTCGTGGGGATCTACTCCGTTGCCTGCATTGTTAACAACAAAAAAGTGCTTGGCATTATACAGATTACACTTGTACAACATTATAAACACATCTTTGATCTGGTGGCCATTTCTCCAGCACTTGGTTTTATCAAGCCCTAAATTCTGCCATTAAGGTTCCCACGTATGTAAATTATGTAGTTCATATTAAGTACATCATTAATTTGTGGGGTTCCTACCAAATAATCTGCCTTGTTACATTTGCTTGAAATGAGCATCTATCTTATCAACAATGCAACACATGGTTCTCATTGTTTCCCCTGGGATATGCTGTTTTTCTATGCCGCCTTGCCCAAAATATGCCGAAATTGCCACCTTGTAGCTGTTTCATATGCCCATTTTTTTGTTCTTTCACGGAGTATTCAGCTTCGGTGAGCGGCGCGAAATGGCACAACAAAGTCCCTTATATTCCTGCAAAATCACAGATTTGTAGCAACATTGTTTAGTCATCATAACTTCGCCCAGGGCCAGTTAGGATTGACCTCTTGGAATTAACTCCATTGGACAACGTGAATGACGTCGCTTGTCAGTTGTCCAATCACGGAATATTCCTGTGGGATTCCCGGTGTCTCCAATGTAACATGGCGACCAAATGGTAACTGCGTTTGGGAGAAATGTTGAACTCGGAGAATAAAATACAAAGAAAATGGTAGCTGAACTAAGATGTCTTTTGCATTAAATTTTACTATTATGATATGTGCTCACATTAAATCAAAATTCTGGTGTAGCTAGTGTCGAATTTCTGCTTCATGACGTTGGTGGGAGTAAAAACCCTGCAGGCTGATGGCACTACGTCAATAGTCGAATCCGGACCCTTATGAAGCCCAAATAGCGACCTGGTTTGCACTAGTCTGCGCTGCTGCAGCCATGTGTTACTGCACAGCGCGCGTAAAATGAACAATATAGCAGCGTGTGTTGATACAAACTGTGGCACTATTTATGCCTCAAGTGGGCGTAAGACGCAATATTCTTAAAGGTAAATATGCCCAGGATAATGTTGAATGATGGAACTATCTCACTGAGGTACCAAAATTAGGCAAACCTCGAGAAATCGAGGTGAGTCTGGATTCGACACAAGTGCCCACAAATCTATTCAACTAATGTTCTATGCCGTTTTTTTTGCAAAATAAGGAATGTGATTCTATCTTTGTGCTAAATATACATATTCCGACAAAGTTGTGCAAATAAACTTTTGGGAAAGTTGATTTGAGTGAAGTACTTACGACTATAAACCACAGAAGTTTACATCTCATAAAAGATGCCTATTGTCCAAAACCGTGTATACTAACGGGTTATCAATAACTTGGGTTAGACAATGATGTTTGCACAGAAATATTGGATATAGTAAACACAGTTCTTATACTGTTTTATAAAAAAGGATACAATTTGAGAAACGTTCTTGCAATTAATAGAAAAATACTTTTGTGGCATTCCAGAAACGACTGTTTAATTATGCCAGCAACAAATAAAATATAATCTTTGGAACACAAACCACCAATTTACCATAATGTGATCATTCAAATGTAATAACGAAAGAGTCTTCAGATGATACCACTGGATGCTTCCCAGAGAAGTCAAGATGGTGTTCGACTGAACAGGTCTGCCAGGGAGTAAAGTTTAAAGTACTTTGAGCAGTCCTTAGTACTGGATACTGCGCTATATAAGAATTTACCTTTTACTTTTTTACTGACTCTGTCAGCATGGTAACAAGGCATATGGTTAGGGCAAGAAAAACATCACCACAATCAAGAACCACTGGTCAAGTGGAAACCACACCTCAACACGATGAAACAATCACGATTACTGACGTTTATAAATCATGATTACTACATTTACAAGTAGTGTCTTGTTGTTTTATATCTTCCCCTCCATATTCAAGAGTAAAGATTAAAACAGACCGCAGAATGCACCATTTTAAGCTAGTTTTTAAAATCTCTGGGTGAGCATGCCCCCGGACCTCCCTACCAACGCTTCGTGCCTGTGGCGCTCGTGTAGCCCACCCCTACCATCTTGCCCATCTTTTTATCCAGGGGAAACACTGGTTCTAGTCATTGAAATGTTGTAATGTCATGCCTGGGTCAGATATTTTCTACACAATGTTTGTAGAGGTGGCTCCACGATAGCTTCTACCATAATCTTAGAGGAGTCTCCTGACCCTACTTTTCGTTTATTTATCATACATTATACCATGTTTACCATAAGGTTATGTATTTGTATTATTTACATTTTTTGACATAGATGTGTTGTATGTATTATTTGAAATGTCCGGGTCAAATAAAACAAATTCTTCTACTTGGCATCTGTAGGGAAATATTTTTAGAACAGTTCAGGGCATTCCTTTTTATGCTAACGAAATTAATGTAAATTTATTAAAAACTGCAGATGTTAACTTGTAATATAGACAGACCACCAGATTGTGCTAAATAAATATTAGGCAACAATTGCCAAGAGGTGATAATCCTTACTGTCAAATATTGTATGCTATCATAGTAATGAAGGTGTTGAGCCATTGAATCAAAATTAAATGAATCTAACACGTATGCAAGAATACAAGTTAAAGTTCTTTCAGAATTTTGTATAAACAAACCAAAATTTCCTATCGGAAGAAAATCCATTTAGTGCTTCAGTTTATTAAATAGCTAACCTTGTTATATCAATGAAAACAATATTTTTATTTTGCCATTAGTAACCCAAAGCGAAGACGCCTCGTTCATATTTGATGTTTTCATTGCGGGGCATGGGGACTGGCGTGTGCCTGGGTTCAGGCGTGGGAAATCAGTGGCTGGTCAGCAGAGGCCGTACCAAGGTTCTGATGGTAGATGTAAGAGCAATCACCAGGTAGCCCAAGACATAAGATGCCACAATTGCTGCTACCCCTGCCTCAAAGTCTGTCAGATTTCTGTCTTGTACTTTTACAATACATTAAGCAATTGTTATTAGTATAATATTACTGTATGTAGTTTGTCATTCCTTTCTTTTGATTACTTTATGTTAAGACAAATTTTATAATTATTTATATAGATTATTTTGTTAACTGACTATTAATTTTAAAAGTTGTTGATTGCATCTGACACAGATACAGCTCTAGTTGATAAATTTCAACATGCACCATAAATTTTAGAGACATGCACAAACTAAATAGGGTACATAATGATGGAGTTGTTTAACTCAGTGTAAGCAGTGAGTGTTAATTATTTATAAGTATTGAAAGGACGCATGTTAAATTGTAAACTTTTTACTTTTTGTAGCAAAATATCTGCATGCCGTTCAACTAAAAATAAAACAGAATCGAGAAATGGTAAATATATGCACAGCAGTGGTAAATCTGGCAGTAAAGTGTTGATAATTGACAAGCTTCTGTAAAAACCCCAAATGTCAAGCGTACGTCAAACTGTAACTTGTGCAGATTGGCCGGATGTGGCATATTATATAGACACCGAACATATGCTGCTACACCTACAGATATAACTGCAAGGAAGCATTGAGCCACCTGAATTTTGAATGTTCTAACTTTAAAGTTAGTGTGCCACAGGAATTAAGCTTGGCATAACACTGTTACAAGTAGGAGGTGGCTCATGCCTTGGGACCATTTCACTAACATTCTAAAGCCCGATTTTGCTCCATAAAATCGAGTGTTAATCTTACCTAGGAGTGAAAATGAAAAACGGTCCAAAAAATGCCAATTTCTAAGACGACGTTACACCACTCTTTAATTATCATAAACAGCTAGATTTTATTAACTGCGTGATAATTTGGGTCCACTTCCACACAGATAACCAGTTGTTCACAGCCAAATAAGTCTTCCAAATGTTAGCGATTAAAAGTTTGCTAAAGCATGATTTGTTTACACGACATTAGTGTCGTGACCGGTTGACGTGTGCGAAGGGGTTTACGGCTTTGCAAAGGTCAAGGTTGTTGTGACATTAGTGTCGTGACCGGTTGACGTGTGCGAAGGGGTTTACGGCTTTGCGATGGTCAAGGTTGTTGTGACATTTGTTAATAAATTTTGAGCAAAGTTTAAGCTGTATCTAACTTAACCTGCGCACTGCTGCCCTTCATGTCACTATACTCGACAGCAGAATTTTGGTTTAAGTTGTTGGCGCTCTCTACGCTCTTGTAAACTGAAAATTGTCAACGGTGACGCTCCTATCAAAACATTGCACTGTGTGTGATGCGGAAATAGTCTTCCCTGTGATATGTCGGTGGCTTCTGCAAGATTTTGTTTCAATTCTTCGCACAGTGAACAAAAAGTCAAATGTTGACGAGTGGTTGTTGGGCCGAATTTTCAAAAAACAATTGACAACTGTTCAATCTCTTTTGCCAAATTGTGCCAACTGTGTAGATGATCGATTATCATGGAAATATCGCTCTTTGCCTTAAGAGTAATATAACGACCACGTTAGTGAAACACATTTTGAAAATACTCCTTCATTTTTCCATCAGATTGTG
Source organism: Escarpia spicata (assembly GCA_963995525.1). NCBI lineage: Eukaryota > Metazoa > Annelida > Polychaeta > Sabellida > Siboglinidae > Escarpia > Escarpia spicata. The sequence goes on from OZ023214.1 coordinate 25,586,108, forward strand.
TTCTAGGATGGATTTTGATAACTTAATTTGTTTAACCAATGATGTCTTTATTAACACCAGTGCCAGAATTGGAATTCGCATTTTGATTCTAATTCTTTTGCAAACCCCATGAATGCGTTCATCTCATTACTAACTGTACTCAATACTTAGAGGACTGTTGCAGAGTGTTGAGTTAAGTTAATTATATTATCAGTAGCTGAGTTACCTGGCATTTCCCGGGGAGAAAAGGGCAGTAATTTGTACCAGACACCCCAAGCCCATCCCAAATGTTTCCAGCCTACCCACATTAATAAATGGTAACTGGTCACTAGCCTAGTTGTTAGGACAACCTTTTGCCAGAAATCTCAATCCCTCACCCGTTTACCTGACGTAACTAGCAACAGCGGATGCTAGGTTGAAATTTCAGCCCAATACATGCAAACCTAATGGAGATGTGGGTGCACAAACAAACGGAGAACAAACTGTTTTATAATATAGATACAGCTGTCTGTATGTCGTATTCCTAGTTATCAAATATAACTTTTTATAATACACTAACTTGACAGGCGATAATTTTGATGCTAAATAACAAAGTGACACATAGCTCCATCTGTAGGAAATATATGAAATGCGAAATAGGGCGCTACCTGTAAGTGTGCGGACGTGACAAACGACAGGTAGATCTGGTGCATGTTATTGTTAAGCTCTGAGGGTTTTCAGACGTCAATAACTATTCATAATTTCTGCATACATCCAGCGACATATTTATAGATGGCATAATTATATTTAAGATGATATAGAAAAACATTAAATTCCTTTGTTGGAACTCCAAATGTCTAAATCTGCGAACCATCTCAATGGGCCTGGCAGATCACGTACAAAATTTCAGCCCAATACATACAAAACTAACGGAGATGTGGGTGCACATACAAACAAAGAACAAACTGTTTTATAATATAGAAGAATGTAATTAAAACATAACCAGGGTGCACGATACTTTTAGCCAGCTGGTAGTCCGTCGGACTGGCTGACTAACAAACAACTAGTCCTGAAATTTGTTTACTAGTCCTTAAATGTTGGCCTATCGTTTGACTAAAATGAGTTAGTGCTTTTATTCAAGAAGATGACAAATCGATTCTCTCTTCAAGTAACATTTATAGAAAGAATTATCATTGACATACATATACAGTTAATGGGTACATTGTTGCTTGTTAACAGCGTTCATCCACAATTAAATGTCCATCAACTTGTTAGCAGTGCTTGTCCATAATTAAAATTAATGTGCATAAATTTGTTAGCAATGTTTGTCCAAAATTAAATGTCCATCAACTTGTTAGCAATGCTTGTCCACGATTAAAATTAATGTGCATAAACTTGTTAGCAATGTTTGTCAACAATTAAATGTCCATCAACTTGTTAACAAAACTTGTCCATGATTAAATGTCCATCAACTACCGGTAGTTAGCAATGTTTGTCTATAATTAAATGTCCATCAACTTGTAGCAATAGTCCTCCACAATTAATTGTTCATCCGCTTGTTAGCAATGATAGTGTTTAATTAAGAAAATACGAACAGTGCAAATATCTGACGACACACTTTCTACTTTGATGTTCGTCTTTAATTAAATGTCCATCCACGGGTTATGTAGAATGTTATTTGTGATTGAATGTTCATTCTTCATTAACGAATCATGTCCAGGTCATTGCCGAGCCAACAATCGAGGGTTCTTTGTGCTGTTGAGCCACTTCTTGACGGCTGGGGTTGGGTCAAATTCATTCAGGGTTTGTGACATAGCACTGATGCTCATCAAGATGGAATGTGTTTCACCTGACATTTGCATTCTGCGAATGTTCTTGATTGCATTCATAGCACTGAAGCCACGTTCACATGCTGCTGTTGATGGCGACATGGTGAACATCAGTCGCACCAACAACATTATGTTTGCCAACCCCTCTGGTGTGTGAGTCATCAGGCTGGTGTACGTTTCAATTGGGCAGCGCCTTCGCTTTCTTGATAACAACATCTTCAGTTCTGGTCACTGTCTAATGATGTCATCTGCGTATCTTCCAAGAATGCCCTCAAAATGCTGATAGAGAGCAACGATATCAGCATTACCAAAGCTAGCGAAATCCTCTTCACTTGTGGTAGGATGGTCGCGGTAATTAAACACCTGGAAGTTGGAGAAGGGTGACTGTTTCAGAAACTGAAATCTCGTCTCAATGAAGGCAACAACCTTGTCAACAAAGTTGTACAGGCCCGCCGTTTGGAGTTCAGTAGGTGAGGTCTCCTCCAAGGCAGTGTACTCGGCAAACACCTTGCCGTTCAACTGTCGAAGTGCCTTTAATTTCAGGCATCCAGCTCCCAGCTTCACAGCAATGTCTGTGATAAGCAGGTCATCCTTCTGGAAGGCACAGCTGATAACCGCAAGGACATTCTTCCTCAATAATGTCGCCGATTTGCTTGAGGTCCCAGCATCTTTTTGAGGAACAATAGTAGAACCTGTACACAAAATCAACGCACTCTTCTACAAGAGCTACGACATTGCTTGACACCTTGATAGCATCAAGCATGGCCAACTCCAGCTTGTGTGCCACACACCAGATATTAACAACATTGTGTGGAATGGCGTCAGCAATCTTCCTGGCCACTCCACTGTTTTTGCCCTGATTGACAGATGCCCCATCCATGTTTATGCACAGACATTTCCCCAGTGTCACACCAATGTTGTCCAGGCCCTTCTTTATGGCATCGAATACACCAGTGGCATCTGCTGACTTCACAAGGACAATGTCCGCAAGTTCGGTCTTCAGAATACCATCTTCATTTACGTATCTCACGTAAACATTTTCTTGTTCTGTGATGCTGTGGTCAGTGCTTCCATCAGCCATCACAGATACCCACTTTGCCTTTCCCACCTCCTCTCTGACTCTGTCTCTCTGTCTCACTGATATTGTCTATGAATACCTTGCATGCCTTGTCATTTTCATAACAGCCACCCATGCACAGACCATTCTTCTCTTGCAGCTCACATAAAGGCTGATAATGACGGAATGGCAGTTTATATCTAGCAACGTGGTAGGCTGTGTTGAAATGGTGCTTTATGACATCTTCGTGATGACTGTATCCATTGGGCCTATTTGTGTCTTGCGGGCTGCCTCTATTCGTTTGTGAGCCTGGCTTCGGTCATGCGTCATCAACCCATCCTTTTTATACTTCCCTTCACCGCCCGAACCCAAGACCAAAGGACTCTTCTTGTCAGCAAGTGGGTGTGGAGTTCCGTTGCTTAAACACCACCCGCAAAACATCTTATCTGCCTGTTTGTCTTTGTACAGCCACGGAAACTCTTCTGTCCACGATTGCAAAAACCTCCGCTTTCGCATCACTCCCTCGTACCTCTGTTTCGAATTGCCTTCTTCTGACTTTCGTTTTCTGGTGCTTGGGGGCACGCAGATGGTGTTAGGGTGACTGGTCACGTGATCAGGACTATCATTGGCAACAAGGTGATGCCGCGACAGTATACGTGCAAAGTTATCAGATGAGATGGATGCAGTTTGGATCTGTTCATGTCGTTCATGGGTAGAGTCACTGCTGGACAAGATGATAGCAGTAGATGGACAGGCAGCCACAGTGTCGGACGATGTAGGAGTGGAAATATCGGATGAAGTGGGTGTAGAACTAGAAGGACCAGCAATGACTCCAATGTCGGTCGACGTCGAAGGACCGGCAATGTCGGACGATGTCGATGCTGAAGGACCGGCGATGACTACAGTGTCGAACGATGTCGATGCAGAAGGACCAGCAATGACCCCAATGTTGGACGGTGTCAAGTTAGAAGGACCGGCAATGTCGGATGATTTCGATGTAGAATGACCGGCGATGACAATGTCGGTTGCTGATGTTGCGTCATTCGCTTTAGTCTTAGACGACGATTTTGACCTCAACTTTGCGCTAGATTTTCCCTTGTATGTGCTGACATGTGTTCCAGTGCCTTTGTTGGAGTTTGTTTGCTTGCTAAAATAATCACTGATTCGCCCCTGCGACATGGTCGAACGATAATATGACAGAACGCGATGCTGTCTGCAAACCGAGTATTTTGATCATGTGGTTCCACACTCATGGTCGCTAGGAGGCACCACTTACTGATGTAAACAACGGCCATTTTCAAGTCCCGTAATCCAGGTACCGGATGAGACGGTCAGACACAAAATTAAATTTTGCTTTATTTCATCACACCACTTCACTTTCACACACACAGTATACATTCTTTCACGTCATTACAGCTAGTCCGACGGGACTGCTCTTCTAAAACTGGACTAGTCCGAGCACTGAAACTACTCGTCCGGGACGATCGGACTGGCCTTATTTTGCAGCCTGCATAACTATTGTGTTTCTTTCTCAGGACCATTCACAGATGTTGTGACCGCCAACCTTGGTCTCAATAACCCGTCCGACCGGCGGGTATGTTTCAAGGTAAAGACAACTGCACCAAAACGGTACTGCGTGCGACCAAACAGCGGCATCATCGAACCCGGGGCAAAGATCTCCGTAGCAGGTAAGCCTTGGGTCTTGCTTTGGTCATTATTTATTAAAGGGTCAGTTTGCAGAGCACAGGATTGATGGGTAGGTCAGATTACAGATTTGGGGATAGGACGATTTTCAGTGCACGTAATGTTGCCAACAGCTGTTTATCAATGTAGAAAATGGGCAGATTTCAGTGCACATGATTTGAGGGTGGGTCATGTTCAGGTGTACAGGATTTTGGGGTGGGTGGATTAAAAAAATCAGTGTGCTGATTCCTCTGGGTCACTAATATATAATGAGTGTTCCCTGAGGGTTTCAGCCACAACAACATGCAACCAGTTACGGCTGCGTTACAGATTTGTAATTTGTTATATATTATTGACGACTTGACAGCAGGTGTCTGTTTGTCGGTTGCAGTCATGCTTCAGCCGTTCGACTATGACCCGAACGAGAAGAACAAACACAAGTTCATGGTTCAGACGATGTTTGCGCCAGACGGGCCCATAGAGAACACAGACATGTTGGTAGGTGGCTCGTGGTTCTCCCATGTCGCACTTACTGCTGGAACCTGCTCGAAACCAAACCTAACTACATGTCTCTGAATTGCCTGTTATCGTTGTTGATGTATGGCGATTTACTACTAAACTTGTATGTTCCCTTAGAGAAAGACTAGCACGTCCTAAAATGTGCACTAGGGTTTATTGTTGTATAGATATATTTCCATGCACTTAGATCCAATTCAGCAAAAGACAGGCTGCAATTATCAGGCTTGGGTTCGATTATGGATATATACGAAAACTATCAGGAAATACAATTTTTTATACATGCCTGATGCAGACCTGCCTACCATTCCGGGTTGTCCGGAATCATTCCGGAAAGTCACCTCAAATTACGGTATTACGGCGAGGGATGAAAATATTACGGACTGTCACCATGTTCGCCAATCACTCAAATTTAGCTTCCACTATATTCAACAGGTGGCAGCATATGTATGCAGCATGTTGTGACATGGTTTTTCATTCGCTGAGTCTGGTCGTAATCTAACCAATAGGAAACAGCATTATGACAAATTCACATTTCCGCGATCAAACAAAACGAAGTCAAGCGGCACGAAATGATGGCTGACAGCGAAACGACGCCACAACCAACCAAAAAGAAACGTGTAATGCAAAAATTTAGTGAGTGTTGCACTTGTAGTGTTAGGCCAACTGACTGTACTAAGACTAAGTTAGTGTATTTATTGAGGAGTCTAGTCTATCATTTACAGCCTATCATACAGTCACTAGAGTCTAGGCGATGTCGATGACACTGACAGCGTAATGTAATGGTTTTGCCGTCGCTACCCCCCGTCTATCATTCTATCAGGCTATAATACAGGGATAGGCTTATATGCTAGGCGATGTCGATGACAGCGTAACGTAATGATTTTGCCATCGCTACCCCTCCTCCCCCCCCCCCGGTGACAATATCTGACACAGTTCTGAACAATTACTGACAGGAAGCCAATATTCCTGAAAATCAGTGTAAATGGGAAGATGGATTACTGACAGGAAGTTTTTGGGGTAGGCAGGTCTGCTGATGATATTTACGATTACCATACAGCTGGTAATGTTGTCATTGAAATAACTTATTCAGTTGAACAGAAATACATTTGTGGTGATTTGCTGGAATTGTAAGCAGAATTGGTGTCTGAGCACTTTATATTTGCTGTGAGCTCTATACCTTAGTCAAGTAACTTTGCATTAAAAAACATATATAATAGATTCAAAATTTTGCCTACATCAGCTACATCGATTATGAGAGAAATCACTGTAGCATTGGCAGGTTTTCTTACTAAAATTCCAGCTAGTGGTGGACACAATTACTGTTGGTACACAATAGCGATCACAGTCGAACCCAACCCTGGCATGTTAACACTCGCTAACCGAGAGCTCCTCTGAATGTCTGTGTTGGTATTCAGTCCCTACTGTGTCCACTTGTGTAACTAACGGCTGCTCGTGAAGCACGAATTCGGCTCAGCATATGGTTTCCTTGCAGGACAGTGCCACAACTGTCACCGCGGACATAATAGACGCAGACTTAGATAGCACCAGTGTGCCACAGCTCCACGGGACCGTTGCACACGTACGTCTGTGTGTGATGCCGTGCACTTGGCTAGCTAGCTCGCCGCGTAGAGTAGCTGCGTTCTTGTGTGCTCTTTGCTTGAGAGATCGCCGGCGGCGATAGGGCACGTTGTTGAATGCATGTGTGTGTGTCTCGGTTTCAGTGGAAGGAGGCAACTCCGGAGCAACTGATGGACTCGAAACTGAAGTGCGTCTTCGAGCCGGTGTCGCCGCGACCCAACAATGTACCAGTGAGTTTGTTTACATAGACGTAGCAGAGATCGTTGAGCCTGTCCCCGTATATAGAGCTGTTTTTTGTCATGACAGGTTTCATAAACATAAAACGTTTTGTTTTAAAATGATATAGCTCTCACTGCTCTGTTGTGCTTTAGATCATGCAATTATTCGAAGTAGGCCAATACTCAACAGATATGAATACAAATGTATACAAGTGAAAATGGTGTATTCATACCTGAAGTTTAACAAACAACGTAAATTTTTGAAAAATATTCACAATGCTGCACATGTTTTCAACGATTGTTGCTAGTTACATAAAACACCCTCAACTGATTGGTCGATAGTTCATGTAGGTCAGTATGATCACAACAAACAATCATCTAACGTCCTACAAACGCTTGTTTGGTAAGATCCTTTATCCCATGGAAAATTTCAAAAAATAAAAGCGCTACTCTTCTTTCTAGAGGTCATATATTAGTCCCTAAAAGTTTGGCGCCCAAGGTGTAAACCGTCTGGGAAGAAAACGTTAACATGCATGTGCACTAGCTCAATTATATTTAGAATCACGGTGAAACAATGTGCTTTTGTAATGTTCATGTAATAATTTCTTTAATGAAGGTTGTTTTTGTTGCTTTCAGGTTAAGATAGAAGAAGTGCAAACGGTAAGACCCATCAGTCTCAACTTGCTCCACGACATCGCTGTGGAACAGAAAACATATGTTGCTTACTTGTGTGAATGTACACGTATGTCTAGTACATGAAATGGTGCATGATCTAGATCTGTGTGTCCTTGCTATAAGCAGTGTCTAGAATGTGTTTGCATACTTAGATGCCAACTGCATCATTGTTCAATGATGAAACGGTGCATGATGTTCTAGATGTGCTTCTCCACGCTAGAAACCGTGTCTTGTTCCTATTCTCAAATGCATTTTAGTGGCAACAAATGTAATAGTATATTCATACATGGATTGTACTTACTTTAACAGTTAATTTGTCAGCATGATATAATATAAACTGTTACATTTGGCAGAGACGACTGCCTGGTATTAGAACGGCGTCATGAAAATATGCATTGTTTAACTTGTTTGTGATAAATGCTGCCGAATGTCTCGGCGTGTGAATACCAGATGATAAATGAGTGTGTAACTTTTCAACAAAGATTTGCAGGATGTTTTATGCAGTTGTCGTTTTGTTATATTGGTACAGACATTCTAACACCAGGTTGTGGATTACGTGTTCTGTCGGGTTTCAGGGTCCAGGTCCAATGGAAGCCGACCTGAAGAAAACAATGGAGGAGTGCAGAAGACTGACGACAGAGATATCAACTCTGAGAGAGGAAAACGAAATCTTACGGGTACGAGTCTTGCTTCCAGTGATCACGTGGTGGAAAAATATCCAAAATATGTATACTGTTGGGGTTACACCCAATAGAATATCTACAGTTTTTCTTGGTGAAAATATTGTGTGCGTGTGAAGGTGTAAAAATACAGTTATTATGTTCAGTGGTAATATAGCCGAGATGCCATTTCCTTGTGGGTGTGTTAGATTCTATGTCCTTGATCCATCAACACGTTGACTTTGTTGATCGTTTGTCAGTTCGTCACTCTCTAAGAAGCTTGTGTCTGGCAGTCTTGCTAACCCATGTTTTCGTGACATTAGACATTATTTCACACAAATTTCATGTTGTGTTTGATGATTGAACTGGGCAGTTGGCTTGTGGGAACTTATCAGTTGTCTCTGTTCACAGGAGGAAAGTTTGCGGCTACGCAAGCTCGCTATGACAAAGACGACGTCATCCACACCGGAGTCGGCATCGTTTCAGTCGGCCGTTCTTGAACAGCCGCAACCTCCTTCCACCTTCCCATCACTGCTCATTGTCGTCATTGCTGTCATACTCGGTCTTGTCGTTGGCAAGCTGATTCTGTAACTGGACAAAGCACTGACATTACTGACGGAGAACTCGTGGTGTTTGGAATATACCGCTGGTGTTGTCGCAACGACGCCAGCACTGAAAAGTCCTTTGATGATGGTTGAACGAATAAAAATGGTCCAACGAATAACGGTTCTCTTTTGACGGATTATTTGTGCGTTGAGTCGGCCGTCGCTACGACACACGGTTGGCACAAAGCAGTGGACGATCATTGAGGTGGTTACTGCTCTGTTGTCTTAACAACTTGCATAACATCTGGCGAAACTAACATATTGAGACATATGAGTTACTTTACAGTCACCTTTGTACATGTGCTGCTTGGTTCTGATGTTATCGACAGCGGAAATATAGTTCGTCTCTGAACGTCGCTGGACATTGTAGAGTGTTGTTTTGTCGTGCTGCATTGTCACGACAACAGAATCGGTGACACATCATTGGCATAAAAGGGACGCTACCTAGAGAAGTGTCGTCACGTACTCATAGGCTTATCTCATAGTTTGTTGTTCAGTATAGGGCGGGTCATCAGGTGTAAGAAACACCAAGTTTCGGACGAGCTTCAGTGATCGTACAAATTGGTGGTGTTTTTATTGTTTTAACATGGAATAACCGTTGCCTATAAACAGAACGTTGGGTCAGATATTGGTAACTGTAGTTCTGCCCATACTTGCTAACCACTCGAGATTTGTTCAGCGAGTTTTAAGGCAGTTTCCCTTTTTAGATACCTTGCAAATATGCGTTTGTTACTGTTTTCTTGCTATATTGAAGAGTACACAGTGTGTGTTGATAGAGCAGGTTTTTGTTCAACTGTTTCTGCCGAAATGTTGGCAAACGGTAGTTTCACTTTGTTCTGTTTTCTTCCGTGAAGTGACTGCGCCTTGTGCATGTCTACACACGTCTTGAACGCTTTTTAGTTTCACATATCGTATTTGTTGTTCGCTCGGTGCACCAGTGACGAGCAACGTCAATATGTGACTTTATTGAAAATGTTCATTCCTTGCCTGCTGTGCATGTTCAAGTTAGACGCTTCTCTGTTTGGTATTTTTATATCTATATTGAAGTTTCGTTTGCCGTTTGCAGCATCCCGTCGTGATACTAATTATCCACATCTAATTTCTGGTGGACATTTCACCACTTACTTGTCCAGTTATCATGCAATAAGATATCGAGATAACTCAACTCTGTGTCACAATTATGTTGTGTTGATTACGTAGCCGAGACGTTATTTCCTTCTGTGCGTGTTAGATTCTCTGTTCTCGATCCACCACCACGTCGACTTTGGTGATCGTTTGTCGGTTGGTCACTTCAAGAAGCTTGCGTCCGGCAGTCTTGCTAAGCCATGTATCCGTGACACCAAGATGTTTCGCCATGTTTCATTGCTAGTTCATGCATGTGTACATTTGCCTGTGCGATTATATACACATGGTGCATGTTTATGTACATGACTGGGTTATGTTGAAGGTAATTAGTTGTATATTTTGTCAGGTTTCTGTGGCATGTTTTGTAATCTTTCACTGGTATCCCGTCAACAAGAAGGATACCACTGACTGTTCACTGTATATTATGTCATGTGCGGAATCAGTATAGTTTCGGCAGCGTACACATGATAGTTTTACCGAGACTAGTTAATTTGGTGGCAGTGCTGCATGCGTTAAAACCCACCACACGTTTCATCCCTAAAATGTTTGTAACATCAATGCAGATTATGTTAGGATTGCTTCTAGTTTTCCTCACTTGTCATGTCACTTCTAATATGATTATAAGGTAATCGAAGCAGGTACAATTAACGCACTATTATTCTTTGTTATTAGTTGATTAAAACTTACCGTATGTGAACATGTCAACTGATTTCTCCAGTTACACGAGTAGATTCTTCTACGCTTTAGTGAATATCCCATAATATGAATGTATAACAGTGTAATAGTTCAGTAATGTCATTGAGGAATGTGTTCAGTGCTTTCTGTAATGTAATGGGTGGTTTTGTTTCCGTTTTGGCAGAATAATTTCAAAGGTTGTCTTGAGTTAGTTGCAAAAGAAGTGGTAGGAAAGATTACTGTTATGATGACTGATTTGATATGCCCGGTGTATCAAGTCGGTAGCTTTATATGACTTGAGGTTTTTAATAGAAAAATAACATACAGATGACAAGGCTTTCTGTATTTTGCTGTGTTCAATAATACATCCGTGTAAGTAATGCTGCTCGCTGACTGTTGCCTGTGTTACAGCGGAAAGGCATACTGAAGTTTTAATTCCCTGATAATTTTGGCGCAGTTGATTATTCGTCTGCAGCGAAGTGGGCCATAACAAATTTGGAATGATACTGTTTGTGAAAATGGGTACACCAACATCACATTTGTGGCTCTTGCCACGGTGTAGCTCCATAAATTTGCGTGAGCAGAAATACTGATTGCAGGCACTAGGAAGCATGTGCGACATAGTTCAGATGTATGAATTCTTGTATTCAATGTAATTTCTGGTCATTAAAATTGCTCCCCCATTTGGTGTTGTTTGTTTCATGTCGATCGATGATGGTTGTGCGTTTGTGTGTGTGCTTCATGTTTGCTTTTTTCTGTTGTATGGCACAGGTAAAGATGTTGAGATGTTTTAAGCCATTACAGTTGATAATATATCCTCTGTAAGACCATCAGAGTAAACATTACTATGCAGAGTGAATTGGAGAGAACCCGGGTTTGAAAACTGTGCTGCTGTATCGAACCTTGGGCAAGTTTGTTCACTCTACATTGTTCCAGTTCACTCAACTGTGTGAATGAGTACCTGGCGATAGACAATGATGGATATTTGTGTACGCACATTAATTGCAGCATAACTGGATGCTTCCCACAGAAGTTGAGATGATATTTGATTGAACAGGTCTGCCAATGAGTAAAATGTAAAGGACAGCAGTCCTGAGGACTGGATACTGTGCTATATAAGAATTACCTTTTTTATTCTTGAGTGCAACTAGTGCACAGTCGTTACAGTTGTTTCGTTAAAACATTTCATGTGTGAATGAATATTTCTGGTGGAACACAAATAACTATATTTCCATACTTCTTGTATTTTTTATATGCCTCAAAAAGTAAAATTTGTAACCAGACAACCCACACAGTTGGTAGCCATCTGTTAATCCGGTAATGAATTGAAGTAATAGCCCAATATAATTACAATAGTAGGCATCACACAGCATCTATATATTTATATACTAACTCGGAGGCACTGTAAATGTATCTCCTCCTGGATGCTGGTATCCATTCACCTTATTCTATGTTAATTTGGATCATTGGCCTCTGATCTACCAATTAAGACACTTGGCAGAGCTATTTAATTACATCAGCAAACAAATTGAGTGGGCAGCCATACCACAGGTGGTGACACTGTGGAGTGATGTTCGATTTAGTAGATTATCATCTGCTTCATGCATTGCCATAATTAGCGGCAACAGAAAGTAAGCGGTCATGGAAATGAGTTTAAACAAAAATAGTCTAATTGTGCTAGCTGCTGCCATGGGCCTGGCCTTAGCCTTAGGCCTGGCTTGTTGCTCCTTGGATGGGTGTAAGATATTATACACGAATGTGTCCAGCTTTTTCTTATCTTTGTGGCCTTTGTCACTTAAGAAAAGGTCGGTTTTTATAATCTCTTAATGTTCGCTTAAATTCTGGACAACAGCCAAGTTACAATAGGATGTCTGAAGTACAGAACTACTAGCCTCGATTATCCAGGCGCAAGCGAAACTAGCCTCTCGTGAAACAGTGGCGCCACGTCACGGAATCGGGGTAATCGAGCCACCTAGCGTACAAACTCAAAACCGCCGTACATGACCGGAAATGGATAAGATCGGAGAAAAGCAAAGAAGATGCGCTTCTAAATGCAGTATTGTATTCCGGTAGACTGGTAAAAATAAACGTTGAACAATGGCTACAAGAAGCCTTACAGAAGTGTATATTTTGATGCGAAACAATGCATTACAAAACCGTCACATTTTCTCAGAACAGGTAAGTACTGTCATGTATTTAATTTGACAGTTGCAACGTGTGGCTCACTGACACTGGCTGTCATGTCAAAAAGACAAGTCAGACACTGTCACTGACTCACTTCAATCTTAAATAATCACAACCCAAACTGGCCTAAATTACTAACCCATACCAGACATTCCCCTGGTTGAAGATAGGGTTAGGATTAGTAGAAGGACAACTAATGTAGGCCATTATTACATTAAAGTAAATGATTACTGGACAAAGAAGGGGGTGTGACTGTGCGGCAGTTTGCCTTAAGTTAATGTTTTTATTAATTCCAGAATTAGTCTAGGCCTTAGCCAATTGTTATTATTAGAGCTTCATGTCGATAATTGTATCAGATCCTAAGTATAACCCCTTAATACAATATCTATGCCAATTTACAATGTCATGACACTCAGGCCTGATGATAACACGTATATAATATATCGTGTATAAGTTTGTAATTGAGTGCAGACTGCAATTCAAGTAATACATCAGCCCTACCACTGGCAGTATGAAAAGTGTGACTGTGAATTAGCGAGACAAATGTCTAATAACTGTCAATGCTTATTTGCAGACTGAGGTTTTGTGTGATATCGCGATCCAGTAGATATCAAGCATGACGAATTGTCGATACACAAAGTGTCATTTTAAAGTCAATAAATACTGTTTTGTCAATATTGTCTATGATTTTTCATTAGATATGATTTATTCTAGTCACTAATAGTTAGGTTTGTGTACTTTAATCCTTTATATTATTGTAAGCTAATTTACTCTTGCAGGCTGATGATGACCGGGCAGCACTTGTGTCGAGGGATCCTGAGGCTGGCCTTGCAAACACCAAGAACCTCAAACTCCCTCCAGACTGGTCAGTGTTCATGCCCCCATTGGTCAGTGTTCATTTCTCCACTGGTCAGTGTTCATGCCCCCATTGGTCAGTATTCATGTCCCCTCTGGTCAGTGTTCATGTCCCCACTTATCAGTGGTCATGTCCCCACTTATTAGTGGTCATGTCCCCACTGGTCAGTTTTTAGTGTGGAGCGCAGTAGCGCAGCAGTAAGAGCTTTGGACTCTTGACTAAGAGAACCCGGGTTCGATTCCAGTGTGGGCAAGTTAATTTACTCTACATTGATATAGTTCACTTAGCTGTATGAATGAGTACCTGGCTATAGACAATGGTGGATATTTGTTTACGAATAGTCTTCACGCATTAATTGCAGCATGGCTGAATGCTTCCCAGAGAAGTCAAGATGGTGTTCGATTGAACAGGTCTGCCAGGGAGTAAAGTGAGCAATCTTGAGGATTTGATACTGCGCTATATAAGAACTTACCTTTTTTCATGTCTGCATTGGTCAGTGTTCATGCTCCCACTGATCAGTGTTCGTGCTCCCACTGGTCAGTGTTCATGCTCCCACTGATCAGCATTCATGTCCCCACTGGTCAGTGTTCATGTCCACACTGGTCAGTGTTCTTGTCCCCACTGATCAGTGTTCGTGCTCCCACTGGTCAGTGTTCATGCTCCCACTGATCAGCGTTCATGTCCCCACTGGTCAGTGTTCATGTCCCCACTGGTCAGTGTTCATGCTCCCACTGATCAGTGTTCGTGCTCCCACTGGTCAGTGTTCGTGCTCCCACTGGTCAGTGTTCATGCTCCCACTGATCAGTGTTCATGCTCCCACTGGTCAGTGTTCATGCTCCCACTGATCAGTGTTCTTGTCCCCACTGGTCAGTGTTCATGCTCCCACTGATCAGCGTTCATGTCCCCATTGGTCAGTGTTCATGTCCCCACTGGTCAGTGTTCATGCTCCCACTGGTCAGTGTTCATACTCCCACTGATCTGTGTTGATGTCCCCACTGATCTGTGTTCATGTCCCCACTGGTCAGTGTTCATGACCCCACTGGTCAGTGTCCATGATGTCCTATCTGGTCAAGTGTTCAATTCAACAACAATATTTTCTTTAAAAAAAAATAGTTTTACAACAGTGTCACAACATTTTAAGAACTATACAGAATTATCAATTTAATCATGATGTTTTGTTCTGGTGCCTAGAATTTTAGCTGCACATTGTTGCCTTTTATAAATGTTTAGACTTATAAAGAATCACATACTGACATATAGCATATGAAAGATGTGTTGTAGAAATATATATGTAGGTAAATAATAAAATTTATGAGATGTTTACTACAAACATGCACTCCAATAAATTGTGAGTTACTAATATATTATTTGTTTTCCTTTTAGGATTGATGGAGTAGAAGAGGTAGGTGAACAGAGCTCTGTTGTTGAAAATCGACATTATAATAAACTTGTCATGTAATGAGTTGTTAAGAGAGTTTTAAACATAACTTATGCAAAGCAAAATGATGCCATTTGTCACGATGCATCTTCCATGCTTGAAAGGAAATGTAGCATTTCTATTCTGTTAGATAAAGTATATATTTTTCTTGGTATAAAATTCGATTTGGGATTATTAATTTAAATTAAAATGGCCCAAACATTGGATGAGGTGTTGAATTTCCATAACTTGCAAAGTCATTTAACAGCAGACAACCTCGCAAGCCGGAGGTGGTAGTTGAATATTGGCAGATATTCTAAGCAAAGTATGGAATTTCGCTGAATCAGCTGTAGTTTGTCCTAGTTGATTTCTTTAGTGTTGGTCATAAGAACCATGCAAACACCATATCGAAGGGTCTTTTCAGGAAATCCCAATAATTACCAGCGTGATCATTCTCATGAGCCAGTGGTGTTATTAAGATTGGCTACTTCCCAAACATTACATCATAAAATCAGCCAAAAAAAATCGGCCTAATTTGAATGGCAATGTTACAAAACAGTTGGGTAACAGCTCAACCCTGCTTCCATGTTTTGGCAAGGTGATATGCCAGGAGATACTGAGACTGGTGTAATCAGCTGCATCCCGTGGCTCGGGAGTATGACATTAGGCAAGTTCTGGCTATCAGAGAGAGGAAGATATGAGAAACAACTTATGACATTGTTGTTGTCTACATGTTTCAGATCCAGTATGAAATATCAAGAATAAAGTCAAAATGTAAGTATTAGTATGTAAATATATTTTATTTTGAAGAATATTGTGTAAATTACCTGCAAACGGAAATTCAGTGGTAGGTAAATAGGGTAGTACTGAATACAGATATTTTGATCAATAAATAAAAACAGTTACAAATATGATTACTAAATGAAAACCCAAATTGAAGCCTAAAAATTGGACCAAAACACCCCAAATCAAGGATTGGTATAAAAAACAGGTTACCCAGGGTGGAATTTGGTTGGATTTTTTTGGTTACTCTGGGCAACTACCCACAAAAATTTGCTTTTTAACCAAGATATCTAGTTCATCATCAGTTTCTACTGGACTAAAGCTGCTCTTGTGATGGTTTCAGTGAAGGAGTTATCAGCACTTCACGACAAACATCTCAACAGACCGACATTGGACGACAGCATAGATGAAGAGACGGCCATCGAGGTCCACACACAGGAAATAACACAGGTACAACTGGTGATAACTTTAATTTCTACGATTTGCTCAACTCCACTAGTAAAAGACCACTGTGTTCTCTACACAGACATAAAGTAGTACATACTTACTTAGGCCTGTTTGCTCGCTGAGAGCATAGGCCATCGACCATGGTCCTCCATTGTTGTCGGTTTTATGCCATTTTCTCAATTTCTTTCCAGGTTTTTCCCACCTGCTTTCTTTCGCTTTCCGTGTCCCTCGGCCTTCCTCTTCTTCTCTTCCTTTGGGGATCCATGTAATTGTGTGATGTTTGTTGCAGGTTTCCTCAGTGTATGTCCTAACCACCTGCATTTTCTCTTCTTTATTTCATTTTCTATTGGTAGTTGTTTGGTCCATTCCCATAGTGTAGTGTTGGGTACCTTGTCTAACCACATGATTCTGTGCAGGCATTTGTTGATGAAGGTCTGTAATCTTTTTAGTGTTTTCTGTGTAATTCGCCATGTCTCCGAGCCATAGAGTAACACTGACTTGACATTTGAGTTGAATATCCTCAGTTTGGTGTTAGCTTGCCACTCTTGCTGTTTGTATCCTTACCTGGACGTCTTTTGTGCCTCCACTCTTGTTAATTACGCTTCCCAGGTAGGTGAAGGAGTCGGTTTCTTCCAGTGGTTCCCCTCCTAATATGACTGGGCTGTTATTCTTCGTGTTGGCTTTCATGATCTTTGTCTTTCTTCTGTTGAATTTGACGCTTATCTGTGGTGACACTGTTTAGAAGCTCTGTTTTCTCCTGCATCTGTTGGTGACTATGGGACAAGCGAGTGAAGTCATCGGCAAAGTCCAGGTCCTCCAACTGGCTCCAAGGTGTCCAGTGAATACCATTTCTTCTGTTTTCTGTTGTCTTTTTCATAATCCAATCTATGGCAAGCAGGAAGATGAATGGTGACAGAAGATAACCTTGCCTCACTCCTGTCTTCACCGTAAATGAGTCTGTGAGTTGTCCTGCATGAACGACCTTACATGCCATACCTTCATAGTTACTTTGTATCAGAGAAATAAATGTCTCTGGTGTCCCGTAGTGTCGCAGGAGCTTTCATAGCATTTCTCTGTCGAGGCTATCAATTGCCTTCTCATAGTCTACAAAGTTTATGTACAGGGCCAATGCTGGTCCCAAGCCTGGATATGAAAAGGGGAGGGTTGGGCAAAGGGCTAACAACCCTTGTAGTTGGATAAACTTCGTGAAGCAAATCACACAAAAATTTTAAGTGTTCAAATCACATAGATACTTTTAATATGTATGATTCCCCAGTAGAAATATGTTGAATGTATTTAAAAATACTTTAATTGGTTTTGTCTGTATTGGTTTCACTAACTGCTTTCATAAATACACATCATTTCTACACTATGAAGACAAAACACTTAGCTAAGTGGCAATAATCACTCATTCATTTAATTTGTTTATGAAACTCCAAAATTTGCAGCATGTTTTATTTGAAAAACACTTTGAAGTACAGACACTATATTTCAAATGCACTGGTGAATCATTTTGATACAATCAGATAAAAACACATCTGATGACCATATTTGGTCATGTATTTGACAGATATTGATGCGATGTCAGAGAGTTGTTCAGCGGATCAACTCTCGCTGCCACCAGGGCAGCGCTAATGAGCAGCGACTAGCGAAGAACATTGTCTCCTCTCTCGCTCGATCATTACAGGATCTCTCGACAAACTTCAGAAGAGCACAGTCAAGCTACCTGAGAAGTAATCGGTTTCTCTTAGTCCCGTTTTACATAAACTGCCTTGATCTTCAAGTAAAACTTTTTAGCCTTGTAAATACAAACCTTTCTTCTAGATTATTTGTAGCATGTATTCTATTCCATTTCTCGGATATACATTTTAGCTAACGTTACTGTTCCCATATAATGGTGTTACTGATTGACTTACAAACTTACATTAACAGAGGTAAAGGGTGCATTAAAAGTTGTTATTAGCTTTTTAAGCATCACTAGCTTGCTGGCACTTTTTAAATATAATTTTAGAAATGTTTCCTTCGGTGTTATCCAAATGTTTTGTAAGTATTCATTGACAGAAAAGTCCATGTTGGAATCATCTGTGTTAAAAATTGTGAAATAACTAAAAAAGTATAAGTCAGTCAGCACACTGTGACGTGAATCTCATCTGCGTTCTGACAGAAATTAAGTCACGGGAAGAGCGATCAAGGCAGTACTTCGACACGGACTTGATGTTGGGTGATCACTGTGATGAAGAAGACGAATTATACGACCGAGTAGGTGCCCAGTCTGCGAAAACATGTATGGTCCTCCACTCACTGTACACTTCCGCGCCCTATGTTTGATCTTATCCCATAGCTGCAGTTTCATCAGATCATATCAACTTTTATTAATCTTTCGCATAAAGAAATTTTGGAAAATCATCACATATCCTAATTCCATTATGCCAGATAATTACCATCGGAAACAATGATATTGACGAGTCAATTGATTGTTTCCGATGGTAAATATCTAGACTAATGGAAATATATTTTAATACTAAAAATTAATAATGCAAGATAACAAAGTAATGTTTTATAATACAATACATGTTTGTTTACTGACCAAATGAAGACACATTTTACACATAGCAGTGGTAACAGGAAACCATAGTGATAAGTGGTATATATATTTGGTACCTAGTCACATGAACAGTGCATATAGGTGCATTTAAAATGACGGTCCAACAGCAACACTGATTGGTGATCAGGTTAAAATTTGTATTAACCATGCTGGCTTTGTGGAAAATCATTTTAATTTTGAAACATTGGTATGCAGCTTTACCATTCTGCGCTAAATAATTGACGTTGGGCTTTTTCAGTCAGAGTGAATTTTATTACACCATTTCCCATTAGCACTGCTTTGTGTAGACTGTGTTCTGTCTGTGTGTAGGGCTTCACGTCACAGCAACTACAAGCTGTGGGTGACAACTCGGCAATGATACAGGCGAGAGAGAAAGAGACGTTGCAGATTGTCAAGTCCATCCAAGACCTCAACGAAATCTTCAAAGATCTCGCCACTATGATTACAGATCAGGTATTTTGTGATTTTAATTCTTTTGTAACAGAACACTTGATTAAACTGTACATGAATAAATAAATGTACATATTAAACAGTAAGAAATAGTTTGGTAATTTCTGACATTTAGGCATGATTTCACTGGTGCAAAAGTAGATGAAGGTGAAATTAGTATAACCCTGATAACCAGCAAAATCACTCTGCTGAGTAAACTGGTCAATGTGAAGTTAATTAAATTACATCACATGGTAATAACAGACTTTGAAACCTATATTCTAGAGAGTTTTAAGAGTATTATCATCAATCATGGGTTATTAATAGCAACATGTGTTTGTATTACTTGAGAAGAATTCTGGCTGTATAGAGCTTTTTCGGGACGATAGAGGTAACTTTAAAAGCTTGTCAAAGTTTAATGTTACTGAATGCTGAATGAACATACAAGTTGCCCATTGTTTCCTGCAGGGCACGGTGCTGGACCGGATAGACTACAACATCGAGCAGACATCAACACATGTTGACTCGGGACTGAAACAGCTGCAGAAAGCAGCGAAATATCAGAAAAAGAACCGCAAAATGATGATAATCATGGTGCTGTTCGCCATCGTGACAATACTCATCATCATTCTGATTGCCGTGAAATCCTAGCATTTTGCATCTAGATTTGGTAAGGTTTCAGTCTGTGGTATACCAACAGGCTACATTTGTGATGTGACATCATGACCAGTACAAGGACAGGACAAGGTGGCTTCTGCGCAGATATCAGTCAGTCCTAGAAACGAGCCTCTTTTCCAAGGTGCTTATACATACGCCTTCTTACTTTAGATTGGTGATGACTGCCACTTACACTGCCTTGCATTGATGAAAGCATGACTTTTAGTTGTTGCAGCCATTCATTAACGGAATTAGCTGCAAATGTGACCACTTTCATGTTAAGATCCCGGTCGATACCCTGGTAGATATGAATCAGTTTTATTAGATAGCTTCTGCAGCACAGGATGGCCTCTCTGTAGTACTGTGGGGTACTTCAGTCGAAGCATTCAGTGGGTTTACTGGTATGCACAATTTGACTGCAGAGACAAATTTTATTTTTAATGGGGTAACAGAAAGCTACTTTTGGGGAAACGCCAGGAAACTCATTACTGGGAATCATTTCTCCAGAGATATCTCGCAATTTCCAGACGGTCATCTTTAAGATGCATGGCCGAAGTAGGCCACAGGAGGGACATGTCACCAGAGATTATATTATGTGATGCTATTGTACAGCTGTCGTTTTATTGTTTAGTTACGCTTGTTTCAGTCGACTTGATTGTACCATGAGGAAGTCAATTTATGTGATAATCGGCATGTTATTTTTCAAGCCTTGCGTAACTGTTGAATCACCATTTGTTTGGTCATCAATGCTGTTGTAAACTTGAACAATCTCAGGCCCCATATTTTTGGTAAGTTATGTTGCTGAAGTTGGGTTTACATGAAGCGATGAGCATCACGGTGACATCACTTGAAATAGAACTTTTAAACATAAAATATGCTTAAGAAATATTCTTAAGGTTACAAAAAGTCTGTTTCTCAAACCAGTGTGGAAACTTGTATTATTGTTTCTACTGTACTTCGCTGTGTTGTGCCACCAAATTATTGATCATTTCCATTTTAAACAAATATGGCACCACTAACTGACATCAAGTGTTACTCTGAATTGGAAAACTTTTATTTTTGTCAATTATTTGTTAATCCACATGTTTAAAACTACTTCTTACTGGAGAGATGAGTTAGCAGTGTTTATGGAGAAAACGATCAGTGTGACAGATGTGCTAAGACATGGATAAAGTCAGAGCAGGCCATGCTATCGTCTGCATAAATTAAAGTTAACTTGGATGCGGCGATCGATGTCAGATGCTGCTGAAAAGGGTGTCTGCTAATTAGGGTATGTATGCTTAAAATAATTAAAATGGTAATCCTATCTATTTTGAAGCGATACTGCATGTGATATGAAATGGCCTTGACCTTTTCTAGTGATGGAACTAATGCCCTGTTACAGTAATAATATTACCTTGTGTAAACCCAATATAGGGCGACTCAAATTCTATGTTGTATCTATTTGCATTGTAGTTAACCTACATTGAAGTGAGGTCTTGGGAATTCGTGTCTACTTATTAATTCAGTTACATTCTCTCTGACCCAGTTCTATATCTGCTCAGGCCTTTGTAAAATACTCAGAAATGATTCAGAAACTTCCAAATGGTGACTGGTGTGCATATGTTGCAACATTATATGGATATATACGGGAACAACTCGGATACTGATTTAGTTGGCCAGTAGCTCTAGCTGGATATCACAATGAGACTTGGCTGTGTAGTGTGTGTGTGTGTGTGTGTGTGTGTGTGTGTGTGTGTGTGTGTGTGTGTGTGTGTGTGTGTGTGCATGTGTTGACTTTAGTTTCAGCAGTTCTTTCTGTTGGTCATCAAGCTTTATGATATGTGACCTGTCAAAGCCAAGTAGGTATTAAGTTGCAAAATTTTGAAATTGAGTTTTGTCCTTTTTAGATTCCACACATCATGAACTTTATAATGATACCTCATTTATAGAAATATCTTCAATAGTTTTGAGAAACAAGGTTACTTTGACTCATACTGTCTGTTTTTTTTTTTAAATATGAGTTCATAAAATGCATATATTTAATTAATTTTTGATTGTTTATCGACAAAAATAAACTGGACAATGAAAGATGAGATTATAAGTTATGCATTTCTGCCAAATTCACAAAAATGATGGGACATACCCTAGACAGCTATTTTTGGCTTGTGTGCAGAATAGGCTTTTATGACTTAATACCTGCCGGTTCGCTGTGGCGGGGCACATATCTCCTGGAGAATACTGCAGATGTGTGCAAGTCATATTCCTGTGTGTTAAGGGGTGGTCGCATCGGTTCACAAAATATATGAAGCAATAGGCAGAGGGGGTGGTTGGGTTGTCGCCACATAAAGCATGAAAAACTGCTACAGTGGCACCACCTAGCAAGTGAAATGTGTTAATGCAAGTTCCGCCCCACATACTGGAGTGGAAGGCGGTTCAAATTGATGCCGAACGCTTAACTTTTTTTTAATACTTTTCATACTTATGAGACCATCCCTAAGGGAACTGTGTAGTTGTGTTTGATGAATGGAGAAAATGTGTATGTCTGGGTGGAGAGAATCATACAAGAGAAACTGTCAGTTACAATAAAATTGGTAATTTTATTAAGGAAATCTAGTCAGATTGTGTGTTTGACAGTTTGCACTTATACAGGTTTGATCGTCCACTCTGGTCTGGGTGCACAGACTAAATAACCTGGTAAAATTATACTGTAAATTGCATAAATTGTAAGTATAAAGAAAAAGTACAATTGTACACCCTTCACAGAACTTGTGCATTTCATGGTGAACAAATAGCAAGGTTAAGACTTGATGTATTATTATGCCACAACCATAATTACAATCGGTATATCGACTAGTGTACTGTTCTTATATTCTGTATAACGCAGTGTTCGAAATATTCTACGTTGACCGGTGGTCACAAGCTCATACTTTTTCATTGAATCAGTAACTTTTCTTATCGGTCCATCTGACCGCCTACTTTTCTGGGGACATTGCATTTTTAGCAGTGTACATCAAACTTGGCCACCAAATGTTGCTGTTTGCAAAAACTTTTAATACAGATGAGTTTTTATGTTCATCATTGCCCAAATTCCTTTATCGTAGGACGAAATGCTCACGTTGTAGTGATTTTTATAGTCGAAAAGCTCACATAACGAATGCACAGTAACTTAATTAATAATTTCTGTAAATTATTTAAAACGAGGCGTCATCACTGGCGCCACCATCTTCATACCCAAATACACTATGCTCTTCATACTTTTTAGAAAGAGCCGCCAATACCAAAAAAGGAAAGGAAAAACTGTTAAAATAGTGTGGAAAATGCTGACAAGCGTCACCAACATTTCCACGAGACAAGACTGCAGAATCCATGAATGGAACACTTCAGATAAGAAGTCGCTTAGACCAGACGTGAGAAGAGTATGGCTCTTTGGGTTCTGGTCGAAGCACATGGTGATAGTGAGAACCACGAAGACAAAAACATGGACCAGATGGAAGTCACTTCTGCTGGCCCAAGTGACGGAGTTGACCCTTCCGGTCGTCCTGATGACAGCAACTCCGATTTGTCTGACATTAGTTATGGGTCTTCTTAGGCCTACTCTTGCAGTGATGATATCATTGTTGTTGCCGCTGGCCATGACTGCGATTCTTAATGATCTTTGCTAACAGATGGCTAATGAATGGTCGACTGCCAGTGGTGCCACCTGTTTCAAATAAATCAAATTAAGGAACATTTACCAAATTTCTGTGGCTAATAATTATTTTAACGAATGTATAGAAATAAATTTAATTAACAGTATGGTTATACATCAAATCAGTTTGTAAGTGTACATACGAGCAGGATAACACCTACTTGACATATGTATTAAATAATTATCAGATGGCAATACACTGTACACTTTTTCATTAAGTCGTATTGTTTAGCAGGCCGTTTGCAATTGTGCCATTGTTAAAATGCGAACCAGTAACTTTGCTGCCGGACCAGTAACCTTTTGAAGTTGCTACTCTGGTTACCTTTTTGAGGTAAACGTCAAACACTGGTACAACGTACATGCCGTTTATTATTATGACTACCAAGGCATATTCAGTTTCATTCTTGCTGTCATCTGCTGCCCTCAGTCATACAAGATCTGTTCAAATGTGCTGCCATACTGCAGTCTCCATGACGGTGGAATGCGCCAACTGTGTTTTGTCTGAAAGGTAAAACAATTTACAGTTACCCCTCTGTAATTAAATCACGAGGAAACAACATCATTGATTCCCAGAAACATCCATTCCCCACACACCTTGTTTATTTGTGTCTCTATCTGAAAGAAGGACTGTTTCAGAAGAATCTATTTGATATAACAAAAACCACAGCTAAAGTGAGACAATTGAGAAGAAACCTTGGGGTCTTCATTGTACTTCGATAAATTCGTCAATATCTCTACTTCAGCTACCACTGGGGAATTTTACAAGTATTCATTTCATCTAACTACCGGTACAAATGTGTTTTCTTACTGTTTATAGGCGTGGTCTTACAAGCTCACAAATTAAAAAAATGGCTACAAAAATCCAGCCAAAAAAATATACATCAGCCAAAGTATATTCACGACCGGAAAATTCCAAGCAGGTCAAAATTTGTGGTACCGAAATCTCGTGTTCTAACGCTCACGGCCTATTTTAATATACTGCACGGTCTCACACTGATTCACGTGACACGCGAACAATTTACACTGCTCGGATAGAACCCATAATTTTTGACGCAGGCGTCTTCAACAAAATTTGAATTTTGCCGGTATATTTTATTTTCGTAAGTACTTCACTCAAAACAACTTTTGTAACAGTTTGTTTGCAGAAATCAGAAGGAATATGTGTTAGAGATTTAGCACATAAATATCTTACAGAAGAATTTGAGGTTTTAGTGAAACTAATCTCACCCACCTTGAGTTCAACCAGGTTTAGCCAGGTGTTGAGGGCAGTAGCCAGCTGAATGGCATCCAATGCATTGTCGCCTTCCGAACAGAAGAGCATCAGAAGGGCAACGGACACTTCAGCAGAACCCCTGCAAACAACCGGGTCAAAGTTCACTTGCATAACACAGTGGACACTTGTGATAACGACTCCACGGGTAAGGAATATCTGCTTAAAAAAGCAACTTTAAAGTGACGTATTCTGTTCATCTACCTGGAATTAGCGGGAGTAATAATTTCTAACTGGAAGAAGTCCTGCTGTGTTGACCGTGGGAAAGTGAGCATTGTTGAACATCAAAGGGTATAGCAGTTAACTCGGCCCGACTCGGCAGTATTGCATCCGTAGTCATGCATTCAAATTGTGACCATTGTTATGGCTTGATAAACACAATTTGGCAGGCAGTATACCTTCAACAAAGTAGTAGTAGTGTCTTAAGAACATTATAATAATTAATACACCAAAAACTACATCCTTTTAAAATCCCTGTTTTGATCTGCAACGTGTTATGTACCCACGGATATATGGAAGTTTGGCCAAGTCTCAGCTTGTTCATTACAGTACATATATGTCACAACACGACCCATCTGTGACAAATTTGACCTATATTAAACCATTTTCTTTTACTACATGTGGAGCACAGTGGCACCGGGGATGCACCATTCTTCACCAGTTGTTCTCTTTTACTACATGTGGAGCACAGTGGCACCGTGGTTACACCATTCTTCACCAGTTGTTCTCTTAATACATGTGGAGCACAGTGGCACTGTGGATACACCATTCTTCACAAGTTGTTCTCTTTTACTACATGTGGAGCACAGTGGCACCGTGGATACACCATTCTTCACCAGTTGTTCTCTTTTACTACATGTGGAGCACAGTGGCACCATGGATGCACCATTCTTCACCAGTTGTTCTCTTTTACTACATATGGAGCACAGTGGCACCGTGTATACACCATTCTTCACCAGTTGTTCTTTTACTACATGTGGAGCACAGTGGCACTGTGGATACACCATTCTTCACCAGTTGTTCTTTTACTACATGTGGAGCACAGTGGCACTGTGGATACACCATTCTTCACCAGTTGTTCTCTTTTACTACATGTGGAGCACAGTGGCACCGTGTATACACCATTCTTCACCAGTTGTTCTTTTACTACATGTGGAGCACAGTGGCACCATGGATACACCATTCTTCGCCAGTTGTTCTCTTTTACTACATGTGGAGCACAGTGGCACCGTGTATATACCGTTCTTCACCAGTTGTTCTTTTACTACATGTGGAGCCTAGTGGCATTGTGGATACACCATTCTTCACCAGTTGTTCTCTTTTACTACATGTGGAGCTCAGTGGCACCGTGGATACACCATTCTTCACCAGTTGTTCTCTTTTACTACATGTGGAGCTCAGTGGCACCGTGGATACACCATTCTTCACCAGTTGTTCTCTTTTACCACATGTGGAGCACAGTGGCACCGTGTATACACCATTCTTCATCAGTTGTTCTTTTACTACATGTGGAGCATAGTGGCATTGTGGATACATCATTCTTCACCAGTTGTTCTCTTTTACTACATATGGAGCACAGTGGCACCGTGGATACACCATTCTTCACCAGTTGTTCTCTTTTACTACATGTGGAGCACAGTGGCACCGAGTATACACTATTCTTCACCAGTTGTTCTTTTACTACATGTGGAGCATAGTGGCACCGT
Organism: Escarpia spicata; assembly: GCA_963995525.1. NCBI lineage: Eukaryota > Metazoa > Annelida > Polychaeta > Sabellida > Siboglinidae > Escarpia > Escarpia spicata. Next base: position 25,612,713 of record OZ023214.1, read on the forward strand.
GGATACACCATTCCTCACCAGTTGTTCTCTTTTACTACACATGGAGCACAGTGGCACCGTAGATACACCATTCTTCACCAGTTGTTCTTTTACTACATGTGGAGCATAGTGGCATTGTGGATACACCATTCTTCACCAGTTGTTCTTTTACTACATGTGGAGCACAGTGGCATCGTGGATACACCATTCTTCACCAGTTGTTCTTTTACTACATGTGGAGCACAGTGGCACCGTGGATACACCATTCTTCACCAGTTGTTCTCTTTTACTACATGTGGAGCACAGTGGCACCGTGTATACACCATTCTTCACCAGTTGTTCTCTTTTAATTCATGTGGAGCACAGTGGCACCGTGGATGCACCATTCTTCACCAGTTGTTCTCTTTTACTACATGTGGAGCACAGTGGCACCGTGGATGCACCATTCTTCACCAGTTGATCTCTTTTACTACATGTGGAGCACAGTGGCACCGCGGGTACACCATTCTTCACCAGTTGTTCTTTTACTACATGTGGAGCACAGTGGCACCGCGGGTACACCATTCTTCACCAGTTGTTCTCTTTACGTTATTATAGGATTTTATTTTGTTTATATTGCAGAATTACAATAAATTTATTTGATTTATAATTTGATTTACAACAGCCTAAGTGGATGTTGGGTGGTTCATACCCGACATGTTCTGACTTTCACATTCACTGGCCACTCTAAATACATACACACTTGAACCATAGTTGACCCTTGACCTCTGCATGGTAAGGTATGAAGGGTTTCAGAGCAATGTGTGGGAAGCACCAGTTCGGGAGACATTTTTGACTGGGCAGAATTTCAGAACATGTATGAGGTGTATATATTCTCACCACTAGCGACTCCAACAGATAAAGGGGCCCTGTACAGATTGTGCTATTCCACAGCAGAAATATTTTGTGAGCCGACGCTTGGCATCTGTGGCCATTTATAGAAGTCTCATGCAGGCGATATGTTTGCCGTTGTTAGTTCTCGGGAAGACAAGACAAGCATGCGCTGAATGTAGTGATTGTGTTGTTGATAATGATTTATTTATGACATATACTACTTCAAACTAACAACAGTAAATAAATAAATCTTTATCAACAACACAGTCACTAGATGCAGCGCACGATTGTCTTGTGTTCCCGAGAACTAATGACGGCAAACATATCGCCTGCATGAGACTGTTCTATGAATAGCCGCAGACGCCAAGCGTTGGTCGACAAAATACTTCTACCGTGGAATAGTGCCCCTTTAAGTACACCATGCTATGTTTGGACATTTCTGTGACCACCCCTTGCCACTCGGTGTAACGCTGGCATGTTCACTCCCCACAAAAGTATGTGTATTTTGACAAAGATTTTGCATCATACTTTCTCCTGTCTGTTGAACGAGTATTTTTTCTATTGCAGAGGAGACTTATGAAGGGCCGCTGACAGAACAGGCTGAACAAAATACACACCGGTCAAAACTATGATGCTGACTGCTTTAATGCAATAATAGTTATTTTTGTTGTGTCGAGAAATATGCATCAGATTCAGTTTCCCAGCAGGAAACCAGACGGAAGACCTATTCAAACACCATCTCAACTTTTCTGGGAAGCATCCAGCCATGCTGCAATTAATGCACGAAGATTATTCGTACACAAATATCCACCACTATGTCTACAGCCAGGTACTGAGTGAACTAGAGCAACGTAGAGTGAATGAACTTGTTCAAGGTTCGACACCACAGCACAGGATTCGAACCCGGGTTCTCTTGGTCGAGAGTTCGAAGCTCTAGCCACTGTGCTCCACAAGACAGCACAGATTAACTTTTAGCACGGCAATTTAACTTCGCATTTGACATAACGTTTTCACGATGTAGATGTGTAAACCCGGTTAAAAATGTACCCCAGGTTAAAGATGGGGCTTATATGTCACTTCAAACTGTTTATTAACTTACAAAGCCTCAAAGAGATCCTTTGCAAAACCCGCTCCGGGAAGGAATATTTCAGCCTGGCCAACGTCGCCACTCAAGGGAGCATCCTGTATTCCACCAGTAAGTGGGTGTCGTCGCTCCAGTTCCAGCCAGTGGAGATGGTCCCTCAATGTCGTGCCTTCCCGAGACTCCAGCGACGGTGACAGGAGAAAGCGCAACTGTGTCCTGAAACAAGGCCGAGGTGACAAAGTGTGACACAGACAACTACGTAGGCCATTGCAACCCAAACTGATTCCGATAATAATGTGTGTGCAAGTGTGCGTGTATGTGCATGTGTGCATACTGTATTACTTACATATGTAGTAACTACGTATACATACATACATACTTCACTAATTATAATGATCTATGATGTGGCATTTATTACTTAACTTTGAAACTATATTTAGGAAATCAATCTTTTAGAAAAGTCACAAAATAACAATTTCAGTATTGTACCGTTGCTGTGCAAACATTTTGGACTGTGACAGGACAGCATTACTGCAGGTCTTGCTATGGCAGCTGTGCGGACACTTACCCGGCTATCTGTGTATCAACTCTTTCATGTGAATAACTGCTGGTGACAATGATGACCTTTGTGAAATGACATGTCTGTATCCAGTGACATAGCTCCGACACAAACTGTTTCTTCTTTCCCTGTCATTCAAAACATCAGTGACTGGGTAAATAAACACACATGGTCTTTCTTTTTCATATTGCTGATACCGCAATCTGCATAATGATTAATAGTCTCTACATTTTGTTGGTGTTTCGCGTGTGGACTTTTTAAAAGTTAATTTAAACATTATGTCTGAAAAATGAAACAAATATAACTAATAAAATTCAAAAGTTAAAAACTGGTTAAAAAACAAATGTATCGACACTGATCTACGTGACGTATATATGTGAAATCCCGGCCATCCGTTCAGTGAAGACCAGAATGAAGATAGGGAAGATAGGGACTGATGACAAGAAGATGGAGAATAGATAGGTGTCGGTCAGGTCAGGAAACCTCGGTCAGCTCTGAGCAAATAGGCTTTGCTTATTGACAACACTGCTTTATTTAACATTTGCTGAATTAATTTAGGAAATTACCCTGTACAGACACAACTTTTTGGTACACAATGCATTTATGCACACACCAGCAGTCGTTAAAAGTTATACTAACTTGCTGCCGATAATAATATATCAACCACCCTTCTAATATTTTATGTTGATTTAGCAACTTACTATGCCTAAGGTACCCTATAAACATTAGTCTACTCACCCTAACTAGGGGCGCTCTCTGTTGCACTGTAACTAATTTCTTATCCGCACAAGCATACACTGCAAAGAATATGTCACGATCAAGTTTTGAACAACTTTGCAAAAAATACAAAGTCTGGTTTTAATGACAAAATCATATATAAGTAAGCAATTTATTTCCAACAACAACATAAAACAATTGCACATCCCATTATTCCAAAATGCAACATTTTCAACATGTGAACAGAAAATACTCATAAGTGTTGGTGGAAATATACATTATGTATATATTATATTATCTATAGATAGTCACATAAACTATATATATTTATTCTTCAAATGTCAGAATATATGAATCACATTAAAAATATTGACTATTAACTATAAATATATCAATGTTTTATTTCCACATAAAAATGTTTGATACAAAGAAACAATATATATATATACATATACTTAACACAAAAAGTAACATAATACACCAGAAACAACAACTGACTATATATATATGTATATGCTCAACTATATCAATGTCGAGGAAATCATATTTAAAATGTTGTTTTATCTTAGATACATTACAACAATGTAAAATCAATTTTACCCCTTAAATATACAAAATTTACAAAGCAAAATATAATTTACACATGAGACACATTACATGAAATGAACTTCATCAGGGTAATTACAGAAATGTCGAGTGCAAAAAAGACATAAATTAGGTTTGTTGTTCAGAGGTTTACTGGCAGCATCTATAAACAATTAATAAAATATGCCATGTCACAGTCATTTAGTAATTATTTTGTTAAATATGTTGATCATTTGTAAACCTCCAAACAATTTACTGCTTACTCTGTATTAGTTATTACTATGTTACTAAACAACATACCTTCAATTGCAGTAACCAGCTGACATTTGCCACTCAATCCTGGACTGGTGAATGGGTCATTGCCTATGACTGGATAGACAGCATCAGTGCTGAGATAGCCTACTTTGTCCATGTGCATAGTGGACACTAGGAGGTCTATGGTCAGTTGTCCAACATTCCCCACAGACACCGAAGGCTACAAGAGGACAAGTCAAGCGTTATGTAATAGGGCAAACCAGTGTTGATAAGTATGGTCTCACATCAGCCAACAGTTAACCGATCCATCACGTGATGTGTTGCCTAGCAAAACCTCCGTCAAGCTATCTGAAAACATGTGGTGGGTTTGGACATTCCATTGAAATTCTGGTCACAAAAGTGTTTCTTTATAACAAAATATAAGGCAAACCATGCAGCAGTAGTAGTGTAATTCATGTATATAACCGTTATCAACACTGTTTGCAAAGGCAAAGCCTGATGGAGGTCACGTGGAAAAAATTGATTGTGATGAAGGCAAACCCATATGTACTGGATACGTCACTTTCAATAAAAGATAGGGATGTTTTATGTTCAGACAATATTACCATCATTATAGATATACAATGTCACTCACACACATGACATGTTCAAGTGCAGCTGGACATTGGGAAAAAGTTAAATTCCAAGGATTAAATAAATAAAATGTTTTGAACAGTTAATTATAAAGCAGTGAGATCACAGAGTTAAAGTATTGTTAGTGCATACATTGTATGTATACGTACAATTACATTGTTCATCCTTCACGAAGACAACCATATTTTTCATCATCATTCAGGGTTGATTTTATTGATTTTGTGGGTTCAATTGTGGCTAGTCCGTGCAATCTATGACTGGAATGTTGTCACAGACAGGACAGCACATACAATTACAGACTGTGATGGGTGCTCATCACTACTCACTATCACTGTATGCGTGAACTCACAACTGTACGCATGCACCAATGTACTTGTCACCACTCACAACTTTACTTGGCACTAGAACCATTCACCACTGTACTTATCATCACTCACTGAGCACTGTACTTGCCACTATGTCCCACTACTGTACTCACCAATATGTACTACATCACTCACCACAACCAGTGTATAGTCTATCCAGTCCTTCACGGCCGTGTCATTGTCACAACTCACATACATCTTTGTTATCTTGTGTCTGTGTGTCTATCAACAAGCAATCCTGTAATTTAAAAGCAAAATAAATCAATGCCTGTTTTATTTTATGTTTAACATTTTTTTCAGTCAGGTGCTACTAACTATATATAATACAGCCAGGTTTCATTTCTTTCCACAGCCAAGCACAGACATTAACTTTGATTAAATTTAAGACTTAGAGTTTGACTAAGACTAAGAGGGTTGGTTGTAGCCTGACAAATGCTATGCAGATGAAAAGGTGATTTAATTAACAGGTAGCTGCTAAAGCCTAAACATGACCAGAAACTCCTATTGTACGTCGCCCAATGCACTCCGTACTTTTGTAAAGGGACAATCGCTAAGTTTACGGTGCGTGTGAACATCAGTATTTCTTGATGACATCAAGCAGATGATATGATGGTTTGTCGCCGAGTCTATTATTAACGTAGTTTGTTGCTAGACATGACCAAAACAGAAAACTCCTATTATCGCTCATTGCAAGCCATACGACTTTTGTACTGATACAATGCCTAAGTTTACGGTGCGTGTGCATACCTATGAACGTCAGCTTGTCCGATTTTTAACTGTTCGTCCTTGTGACAAGTGTAGTGTCCATAAACAAGTAATATGCTTTCGTTTCGGCCCTGCCTCGGCTCTGGCTAGTTCTGGGTAATGACGTCACCGACCCATCAGCGTGTATACACAGAATGTAAATAAAAGCACGTGTATTGACAGTTGCTGTCAATACACGTGCATTTATTTACATTCAGTTTGTGTACCTGCACTTACGTAGTTGTTATTGCTTGTTGTTGAGTGTTTATTTACTTTGACAATTCTGTGGAATTGTCTGATTATAGTAAATGGTGGCTGATATATTTTACAGGAATTAGGTATATATATGGATCTATTCTAGTAATTTATGTGTCGTGCAATGCATCGGCATTTGCAAGACTACAATATTATAGAAGATTTTTGGTCATCTCAACTTGGAGCTGCTTATTGGAAAGTAATGTGTTTATATCCTGGATATTGTTTTAACAATGTGTAAGATCGATATCCCTGGTGTGAGATAGCGAGAGGGAGAATTCTAGGATAATTTTCATTGTTTTGCATTTAGCTTTCAGCTCACATACCTATAGCCGTCCTTATAAAGACTCTTATTTGCATCTTCCCTGGAATTGAACAGTAGATGGTTACATTCATCAACTGCCCTAATCAGTGAGGCACTACTCCACTCATGGTATGTCATTCCATTGCTTCCACAATTTTCTTGTCTTTATGCAGCCGACTCGAAGCATGTTGATACTCGTAATTGAGAGACCACTTTACGCACACAGACAATATCAAAGTTATTGTCTAGCTAGCATAACAACTTGTGAATGACCCTTATGAAAGTGACCATTTTTGGTCTTAGAAGGTGTCCCGGTCGAGTTCATAATTAACATTGATTTTTTACTTTAAAATACTAATTGTATATTATTTTTAGTTTATTAACTGATAGCTTTTACACTTTTGAATATTTGTTTAATCAAGTTTTCTGTATAAATAATCTTGTCATTGGAATGAAACAAATTTCCTGATTCATATCATCTGCATGCTTCCCGTCATTCTTGTTGGGTATCAATACTGCATCAGTTTCAGGCACTTAGGTTGGGGGGCATGGTTGGTGCATACACACCCCCTCCTTCACTGAGACAAGAGTTCTGCTTGGGGGAAGTAGTTTCGCTTAGAGGGATGCAGCTGTGTTTGAAATAAAACTATGATGTAAGATTGTTTAACGATGACCAACACTACCCTCTCCATCGCCTGTGAAAATCTCCAATACTTTGATGGAAAAAATCTCAAACTCTACCCCCATTTGATGACAAAATTCTCCAATACTACCGTTTGTAATAACAAAAATCTTAACACTACCCTCTTCAATGGACAAAATCTCCCAAACTACCTATAAATGTTGTTACCTCTGACAACCAACATGGGCTAGGGGATTCCGTAGCCACACCTCAAAACACGAGTCACATTCTCAATGTATGTACTATGTGGAAAGGCCCCATTACCCTATGCGTTGCATAGATGGTCACTACATCTTGTAAATAGACTTTCTTTCTTTTGTGGTTGCACTCTGATGACTGATAGTTGTCAACTACTAGCGGTAGGAGTCATCAAGGTCAGATTATACTACTTGACATAAATAGTTCACCAGCTAGCCTCATTATACACCAATTAATTATGCACCAAGTTTCATTGTTTACAAGATCTCACTTTATATAATTACAGTGTAGATACAACTATAGGATTACTCATTTTACATGAAGAACATCAATGCAATATTTCGTAAATTTCTCAAGCTTGAAACATTGGTCTTATGCCATCACTTTACAGGGAAGACAGGAACTATTATAGTCACCTAAAATGTAATTTGTTTGTTATATGATTGAAATATATTGTTGTTAAATATCTACATACTCATGTGGATTCATACTGTGTTCATATTTCTCTTTTGATGGAATTTCTGTTGATTTCAATCAGTCAGTAAACCAACCAATCAATCATTAAAACAATCAATTTATCAATCAACATCTTTATTTACAACTAAATTGATAATAAACGCATGCATATATCATTAACATCATAAAGTAAGAATGGATACGATAAAAATTAAAGTAAATATCACATCTGTACATATAGTCATTGTAAATTTTGTACAATACTGAATATGTCAAACAAATTAATATTGCTTAAACTTGTTCTAGTTGGCACGATTTACACCAACAACCCATTTACAGTTTTAATGCAACAAATTAACTGGGAGAAATGTATAAAATTATACCTGTATCCATGACTAGCATACATTTTTTTTTTTTACAAATATGTACCTGCTTAAAACCGAGTAGGATTGTTAATCTTTTAATTTAGTAAGCAGGATACTGGAAAAACATTAAAAATAATTATTGAGTATAAACAAGAAACACAGTGGCGAACACAGATGTGCAAATCCGTAGCCATGCAATGCAGTTACAGAGATGTATAGCAACAAATTTTAAACATAAAATGCATAATACACTGTACCAAATTAACAAACCCATAGATATAAAACCCATAGATATAAAATATGCATGCATGAGTGTGTGCTCGTGGTAGTAAGTTACATGCAGTTTCTAACTAAACATTCCCTGATTGAAATCTACAAAATCCACAACCATAATATTTTCAAATAACTGTATGGCACATAAATATCATTAATGTTTGCATAATATATACAGTGTAATTGATGACGTTCAGAGATGATCCCTGATGTTTGTGGGGTGTGCTTGCATGATATGTATTATTATAAATGTAAGAGGAAAAATTGCACATTGTGTCAGTAAATATAAATCTGTAACAAATGTAAATTTATAATGATCATAAATCTGTTTCCTGCTCAGGCAGATGCAGTGAGATGATGTGGATTTAGTGGTGCAACTCTTCACGGATTCCCTTCCTACAAATTGGGCACGAGTTGTGGTCCTGAAAATAAAACAAAAACATTTGTTACACACAAGCACACACATATAGATATAGCATAACCCCTTAAAATGGCCACCTCTCATCAATGGCCAATTAAAAACAGCCACACTATCACAGTTAGTTTCATTTTTTCATTGAAACCTATGTTAAACTAATTCTGTAAAGCAGTCACCCCTCTTTTCCGTAATGCAGTCAGTTACGTTAGTGTAAAATGGCAAAAAAATTAATTCCCTAAGCATCAGCCACCTTTCCATAAAAAGAAATATCGTCACCTTTGCAGAAAATTATTTTTTATCAAATGCAAAAAATATTTGTTAATACATAATGATGTTTGTAATGACAATAACACTGAACACCTTTGCAGATTATATATATGCCAGAAATGAACACCTGTATATCTGACCAGCTTCTTAATCAGGCCACCTTTTTTATTGGACAATGTTGTGCCATTCACTTGGGTGGCTACTTTAGAAATGTCCTACATTGTATCGCCATAACGCATGACATATTAACACAAAACAACTCTAGAGACCAGGAATAACAGACATCAGTATGAAGTGGAAAGAACAGGCTTTAGACCATTTGGTGAAGAGGCCTTTGTTTAGCAGTGGATTCAAATGGTTTGAACAGAACATCCTGAGATTCTAATGACATATTTTTCTATGTACACAAATAATATCACATCAGTTGTGACAGAGGCTATACAAACATTATAGACGTGTGTCATTTCAATTTCCAACCCAACCTGAACAGTGTATGACTGTACATAATGTTTTGCATGATATCAAATGTAGATCAACGGTAGAAATACAAATATTCTTCTGTCTGCAGGTCTAAAACTGTTAAAAGTTGAGCATTAACGCACCTTTATCCAGTTGTCAATGCAGTCCCGATGGAAGAGGTGACAACAGGGCAGGGTTCGAACTGTCTCGTTCAGCTCAAAGTTGCTGAAGCAGACTTTACATTCGTTTTCCTCTCTGCTGCCGCCAGTGTACTTTGACACAGGCAGCATGTTGAGCTGGTCTGAGTTCAGACCTTGGCCCTCGACATCTCCAATTCTCTCCTCCAGCTCTAGCAAACTCTGAAAGTAAATCACTCTGAGTAAGGTAAGGTTTTCACAATGCACATCCAATGTGTCATACCCGAGAAGAGCTTTCAATAAAATGATATCTATACAGTGTATATATATATATGTATAATCATGTTATTGAGCAGATATTACTGACATGTTATCAACAAACCAACTGAACATTTTAGGTTTCAGGTTCTTTACTCATTTAAATTTCATTCTTTCTCGTTTTTTATGTTAACAATTTCATCACTATTTATGCAACTGTAATTTATTTTATATTTCTACCTCACATTTAATTGAGATTCATCTTACTAGCGAAAAACATCTGTCCACCTCTATGTACACATCAATGTAGGAGTTGGCATCACAAAGTATTCATGCCAGACATTTGATGATTCATTCAACCGTTTGTAGAAAGAGCAATGTAATGGGGTAAACGTCGAGACGGCAGTAGTGTTATGTTTTCTTTGTGGAGTTGTAGATGAAACACTTAAAGTGTGATGTTAAGTGATAAAGCATAACAAATATACACTAGTTTACACCTGCCATTGGAACAACAAACTGTTAGTATTTTGATCTTGAACAGATTTACAGTGGTGCTGCCACTTGGTGAGTTTATCACCATACAATACCTTCAGGTAGGAGAAAGACCCTGTATACAAGCAGAGCATATCAAAAACATGAAAGTAAATAACTCTAAATAAAAATTAACCAAATTGTTCCAGGAAACGATTGAACAAAAAAAAAATCAACAACAACAAAAATCAAACAAAGAATGAGGTGAGTGGACCTTGGTGCCTTGTAGGAGATTCATTTATAATACTCGAAAGTTAACATATTCATATATTATATATATATATATATATTATATATATATATATATATACATGTTGAAATCCCCAAGTAGGATTAGCTTGTCTAAAGTAGACACAGACTCAACTACTTGTGCGAGTGCTGCACAGAAGATATCTTTGACGTCTGTCTGTGCTATCAAAGTGGGTGCATAGGCAGAGATAACTGTGGCATGACCTTTCTCCAGAGAGGCACAACTACCTGCTACCACCCTTGACATGTCATTAAAACCTGCATTGCAAGCAGCACCAACTGATTTCAATGCTCGAGTGGGGAATGACAAAGAATCCTGGCCTGATGCTGTAGGTGCTTTTGGCATTGGGAAAATATATGACAATGGACAACATCTCCTAGAGCTTAGTGCTAAATTCCAACTATGTGTCGTCAACATCTACACACAATGTAAAGCTAAGGTATAAGGTATCCTGGATGCACCCCCAGATCCAAGACATGGCATCAACTAGACCATGGTCTGGTTCAACGATGTAAACTAAAACTAGATAATACCACAATGCAGACTGCAACACAGATTATAGTCTTGTCATTTCAAATATGAAACTGTTGCCGAAGTCCTACCACAGTGGAAAGAAACAAGGTCAACCAAGGTTTGATATAATTTGTATCCAGCAACTGACAAAGGATTACAACGCAACCCTGAGAAACCTAATCGATCAACTAGATGAAAATGGGAATGCAAATGATTATTGGCAGCTTCTCAAACAAACAATTCACAAATCAGCCTTGGACACTGTTGGCATAAGCTCTTGTCATAATAAAGACTGGTTCACAGCTAGTCTCGGCACTATGAAACCGGTAATTGAGCAAAATGCAAAGTACTCGTGGAATTCAAAAGCAGACTAAATGAGATCACCAGTGCTTGCTATAGGGCTTCCAGAAGTCTTGCTCAAAGACAAGCCTGGCAAGCGCTTAACCAATACTACATTGGCCTAAATGAGGATATCAAGACAGCGGCAAACACTGGGAACCTAAAAAAATATGTATGTGGGCATAAAAACAGTTACAGGTCCCACAATAAGGAAAACTGCACCTCTCAAATCAATCACACTAACAAAAAGAGATGACCAAATGAATCGCTGGATTGAGCACTTCTCTGACCTTTATTGCACGGAAAGACCATATTCTGTGTCTACAATTGACAACGTGCCTTCTATGGCCATTATAGAAGAACTTGATGATGAACCACAGTTCACAGAGATGGAGGCAGTTGTTGCCAGGCTGTCAAATAATAAAGCCTCTGGTCAAGATGCAATACCTGCAGAGCTGATTAAGGCTGACAGTCAGGCATTGTTACCACCAGTCCACCACTCTACAGCCTTCTCCTGAAGTGCTGGCAGGAACGCTCAATTCCACAAGAAATGAGGGATTCAAATATAATCACCCTGTACAAAAACAAGGGTGACAGAGGCGATTGCAATAACTACAGAGGAATATCTCTGCTCAGTGTTGTAGGGAAAATATTTGTACGTATCATCCTCACACGTCTACAAACTTTGGCAGAACGGGTGAACCCTGATTCACAATGCGGTTTCCATTATGGCAGAGGAACTGTAGATGTGATCTTCTGTGTACGACAACTACAAGAGAAAGCAACACATGCCATTCCATGTAGCCTTTATGGATCTCACAAAAGCTGTTAATTATGTAAACAGAGAAGCTCTCTTCACAGTCCTGAAGAAAGTTGGGTGTCCACAAGTCCACCGCTTTTTTGAATATTTTTCTCCATTCCACTCAAACAAGCTATGCAAAAGACTTAGACTCTATAATGTCTAAAAACTTTACATTTGACAACGAATTGAACACAAGACTTGGCAAAGCAGCAACATCCTTTGGAAGACTCACGAATTGTGTTTTGTTCAAGAACCTAACATTGCACACCAAGCTGAAAGTGTACCATGCTTGTGTTGTCAGCATTTTATTGTATGGTTCAGAACTTCAGAGACATGGACAATGTACCGTAAACAAGAACAGAAATTCAACAGTTTTCATCTTCGTTGCCTGCGAACAATCCGTGGCGTAAAATGGCAGGATAAAAATTACTAATACTGAGATCCTGTAGTGCTGCAAGTCAAAGCCACTAAGCAACATCCTCAAACACAGATGCCTACAATGGCTTGGACATGTACAGAGTATGCCCAGTGACTGCTTCCAAAAGACCATCCTCTAAAGGGGAGTTGACTGAGGGCAAATGTCCAGTAGGCAGACCAAAATTAAGATTCAAAGATGTGGTCAAGAGAGATCTAAAAGACTATGGCATCGACCTCCTACGCTGGCAGACCTTTGCTGAGGACAGAGTCATCTGGCGAGCGTGTCTCACTGGTGGTTCAGCAAATTACATCGAAGCATACCAGATAAACCAGGAAACCAGGCATGCGAGACGTCATGCCAGAAATCCAAGTCAACCTACCTGATGCAGCTACAGCAAGCATCAAAACAAAAGCTGGCCTCTACTAATATACACACACAACTGTATATATATATGTATATACAACTGTATGTATATATATATATATATACATACAGTTGTGTGTGTGTGTGTGTGTGTGTGTGTGTGTGTGTGTGTGTGTGTGTGTGTGTGTGTGTGTGTGTGTGTGTGTGTGTGTGTGTGTGTGTGTGTGTGTGTGTGTGTGTGTATATATATATATGCATATATATATATACATATATATTATATATATATATATATACACTAGATGGATTGTATACTTAAATATAACATACTGATCATTAAAAATACTAGCAAAAATGTCTGTCACCTGACGGGATGCCTTGTAGATGACAGTCATGATATTTACCAAATATTAGAAAACACATGTTTACATAAACACCATAACATGTCTGCAGATACTTGTTTGTTCAAAATGACGAAGGTAAGAAAGAATGTGAATAGGCCCCAGTCGTGAGTGCAGCGTTTATTCCATTTTGCCAAGTCTATGATGCAGTATTTTCAGCAGTTCCTGCGATTGTTAGGTTACATTTTATGTACTACATGCACATTACGTTTTACTTTCTGAACAACTGATATACCCCATAAAAGGTGAGAATGGTGACATATATATGGGGTATTTTGAAAAGATAGGTCTTATGTCCCATTCTACTTAAATTCTAGACCATGTGACATCCACCAGGCCTGACAGCCACCTAGTTCAGTAAGCTACTTCTTGCTCACTGAGTCAGTAGTGCACATATTCCAAACGTATCTGTCAGTTTATATATTATCCTAATTATGACATGTGATAAACACAAATACATAAAATAAAACTATGATATAGTAGAAATGTATTGATGGACATAGTTTCAATGGATATTGAGTGGATTAAATGTGTCATTGTGGCATGCACCACATGGCTTATGGTGGGTGATAAAGTTAAACGGGAGCCATGCTGGATTTTGCTTTTTGGTGACTAATAACTCATGTAATGAACAAAAACATCAACATTAACATAAATGCATACATTTGTTATGTTATCGTAATACTATAATAATTAAATGTGTTATATTTTATAATTTATATATTAAATAAAATCAGTACAAAAATATAGATCAGAATAGTTTCCATTGTCTAATCCTATCTTCCAGTTTCTTCCGGAAAAAAATGAAAGAAACCCCTTTCTTCCAGGCATCCCAGAAGAAACAGGTTTCTTCCGGAAGAAACCAAACCCTGCGTAGATTAATCCCTGAAAGTTTGGCCTGTTTGATTACAAGTAGATTGTAACACCCATTATAATCTGTCACACATAAATCTCCAATTCACAGACCACGTCTCACCTCATAACTGTCTTCATCCTCTTCCTGGTGTCGTTGCTGTCTTGCCCAATGTCCATGCCTGCCACCTCGTCTCTCTCTCCTGCGACTTTGATGCTGCGGTTGGTTGTTATTGTCGTTAACCATTCCCTGCATCAGGTGTTCGAAAGGGCCAGCCAGGGCTTCGATCGCATTTTGCCCAGACGGACCTGATGGTATCGTGGCCTGTTTGTGTCGCTCAGAATGCTGTGACTCGGCTTGTGAAAGTGTTCGTGCCATTTCCTCGTCCACCTAGAAATGTAATTTGATTTCATGTTCGATTTGTTTGTTTTATGTCAAAAGAATGACACTGTCTACAGGGGACAACTCTGAGATTAGTGATTATGGGTTCGCATCAACCAAAGTCAGTCATATGATAATTCATGAAAATCGGACATTTTTGTCAATAGGATAGGCTGCAATGTAAGGAATGATTTGCAAAACATGTTGTGATATTTTAAATTGTATGATAATTCATCCAACATAGTGTGTTTAACAAAAACATAGTATGTTGACAATGATTCAACATTGGAAGAACGTTTCATTTGTGATAGTTCCAACGCATCCGAGGACCAAGTAAAACAACTTTATGGTTTATTATAACCCTCCTCTTGCATTTGTGGGTCCACAACAGAGAATTTTCCCAATTCCCTGTTGTGTAGATACTTGATGGAAGGAATCAATGGCTTTTAGTGCATTTTTTAAATGACACAAACAACGAGTGGTATGCAAAATTGTCGTAGTATCAAAATTATATCATGTGGAATCAAACCACCACCCTCTTAATCAACAAGCAGGTGTTCCAACCACATCACCCCCCCCCCACCATACTATACAGGTGAACGTACCTGCAGCTGATTACTGATATCTTTTTCCGCAATTTCCCTAGCTAAAACACTGTCACGTCTTATACTCTCCTCTTGTCTGGCAATCTCACTAGCTATGTGGCCATCACTCAAACTCACTGCCCCCATTTCAGCTTGTTGCAGTTCCAAAGCGATTGCTAAGTCTGTCTTTGTGTCAACGCTGGACGACCAAACATCAGGAACAATGGCATCAGTCTGTAGAATTCCCGCTATCACTTTGGTGCTGCGGTCCAGCTGATCGTCATGGTATAAATGGTAGCCGTTGTCGATGTAAAGATCCTCCTCTTCATCCAGACTGGTACTGCCACCTGGTGGATGACGAGAAGTGTCTCCATTCAGCTGCTTGTCAAGCCGTTCTGCAAGAGCACGGTCTTTTTCTTCCTGTGACTGTTTTTCACCTCTCGTGCCTTCAGACGTATGCTGACTTTGGAACATGATGCTTTATTGACAGTCACCTGAAAGCAAACAAATAAAATAAGGTACCAGTAAGTTTGAGGTGGGATATGGTGTGAATCAAACTGCCCTGCAAAGTGGAAGCAAGAGGACTCAATATAGTATTTAAACAAACCAATGTTTCTAAGACCATAATATATGTCGTAGGAGTATTCTCAGGTAATTAACTACCAATGCTATCATAACAAATTACACTCAGTCCTTTTAAAATCATAACCATGCAGATAGGTAGACTACTAAAACTATACCTTCTGCAGGCTCATAGCCTGGTTGATTTTTCCTTGGGGGGGTTTGTTAACTTGTGACTGCAGGCTTCCAATAAAACTCCAAGTCCAACTACACCCACTTGACGCTCCCTAAAAAACTCCAACTGTGCCCCCACCCCCCATTTGAGACCTCCAAACTGCATCCCCCCTGAGGCTCCACAAAATTCCAATTATGATGCTCATAAGAAACTGAAAGCTTCTGGTCTATTAAAATGGAACTTTTTTACCTCAGCTAAGTGTGCAGCAGACTGTTGTGTGGCCGATATAACCACTACAAGTACAATTGTGCCTCTTTTTTAATTGGCTGACAAGTGACATATATAACCACTATACAAATGTGCCTCCTATATAGTATACTTTCTTGTACACATGGCTTGGCAGTTATGTAAGTACAACCAGCGAATAACCACCAAACTTGTCCAAGGCAAAGGCAAAGCTTGGAACAGTACATGGAAATAATCTGCAATTTAGATTTTTCAACTTTTTAGGTTTAAACTTCAGTTTTCAGCTTACAACATCTGAATAAATCCACACCATAAAATAGCATAATAATAATTTGGTTAACTATTAGTTAGCTAAACTATTTTATTCTGATAAATCCAATATCGCCACACACTCTCCGACTCAGAAACTGAGAAAGAAAAACATGTTTGACACTGACAGTACTAAAAAACTGCAATATGGCATACGTCTATTATATTTAATGAAGGCCTATATTTAATCGTTTCTACAACTGTAAGTGACTAAACAGACTAACCTTCAAAGGCAGCAAGCTTATGTGCTCAACCGGTCGACGTTATACTATAAAACTAATAAATCTGATCATGTGAAACCTGAACTGAGGCCAAATTTAAACATGTATATGACGTAAACTTATAAAACGAAAGTTTGGTCACCCTTTTGTAGGTGGCGCCACACCACGGAACCTGGATAATCAAGGCGATCAAAACCACATGTCTGCGTTACCTTATTTCTTTTCTTGACCGATAAGTCGCAACTGAATATGGTAATACATACCTGCATAAACGAGAGGCGTACCAGACGATTCTGCAATTAAATAATTAATTACTTTTGGTTACTATTGTACGGAATCTCCACTAGTTAGACCAGTTGGGGTCTGGTTCTGATGCTAACCCCTAACGGGAGATTTCGTTAATAAAATGACAGACACCACTTCCGCGTTCGTGCAAGCTACGTAGTACAGGGCAGTGAGTGAGCAACGTCCCGACTGTAGTTGTAAACTCACTTAATTACTAACTTTGATTGATTGAGTGAGGCTGGTTTTGTTATCACAAAATAAATCGAGCAAAACATTGACTTGAGGAACCTTATATATATATATATAACAAGCCTTTTCACTAAAACACATTTTGTTGGTATGTTATGCATTGTATATATATATATATATTATACATATATGACAGTTTACAATTTTCCACCATACCCATTATCTATGCCCTGCCAAAGACCCCATTACCTAATCCCTACCAAAGTTTGATGATTTAAAAGATAAGGTGATATTATAAAACATATTAATTCGCAATACACTTTATTGCTGATTTATAATAATTTATATTAATTTGTTTAACTTAAAAAAAGAAAACAAGTAAGTCATTATATAAGGCAGTATCCATGCAGCCATTATTGCTCAGAGCACTGTATACTGTGCTCCTGACTAACCTGGTTAGTCAAACATCTCAGTTTTTCTGGGAAGCATTCAGCCATGCTGCAATTACTGCATTACGACTATTTGATACCATATATAGTCATTACTGTCGGGCTGTCAGTAGTCAGGTAATCATTTATACAGCTCAGTCAAATGAAGCAAAATGGAGTGAATGGAATTGTCCAATTTCTAAATGGCAACAAGAGGCTTAAAAACAGTGCTCTGCCGATTGAGAGTCGGGTGTTCTAACACTGTGCTACTATGCCCCACATTCTGTTTTGTTTACCGCTGAAATGCTTGTCTGTGCCGATTATATATTTATTGTATACACAGTTGTATGTCCAATGCCAATAAAGAGCTTATTTAATTCATACCTTTAATTATACTTAATTTTACATAAAGATACTATGTGATACTTAAAACCAAATGTTGCCTCCTTTTGATGGCTACAGATCATTGTACCAGTGCACAGATGTAGTGCTGCCAATTGAACCCATTGTTTGTGATTGCAGGGGTACATATCCAATTAAATGAGATGGGGTCTTGGTTTTCCCAAGTGGAGGCGTCTTCCGCAGAAGTTGACTGCAGTTCCGACGCGGCTCTTGCCGCAGCTTTGCAACAGTGCGAGGCTGAAATCATAATTTCAGCTGGAGAGTTGCTCACTGGTGCCAGAAATAAGGATTTTACAGTGACCGTGACGCTAAACATTCAGTGTGAAGAAAATACATATACAGTGGTATGCTGTAACCAACATCACAATGCACACAACTGTAAAAATATTGAAATAATTATTTGGCTCTGGTAACAAGGATCACATGTTACATTCTAATTTGTAATGTGAGTTAAAAATACACATATTTCATCAATTACCTATGGTAAGTGTCTGGTATTATGATCATCTACACTCTGTAGGCATCGCCAGGTGGATGTTATGCATTTTATTTGTATTAGCACTGTTAAATCATGCTTCAAATCAGGTCAATATGATCCTTGTCTAACATTTAAAATAGTAGCAGTAATGAACATTCTGTTGCTTTACCACCTGTGATATTAAGAATGTTAAAATTTTATCCCATTTTAATGTGTAAGAGCTGCATGATAAATGATGTGTTGAAATTAACTTCTTCCCCCAAAAACGAGGAATACTTTTTTATAGAAACAATCGCAATAACACGTATCTTACATTACCTCTCCTCTATATAATATCAGAGGGATTCTTAATGGCAGAAGACCTGAATGAGTATTTTAGTTCAATGTTTACCAGGGAAGATATTAGTTCACTGCCAGTACCAGAGGCTAAGTTAAAGGGGGCAGATTCAGACTATTTAGGACAGTAAATTGTAACCCCGGAAATGGTAGCTAAGAAAATAAGGGCTATGAAGGATAATAAATCACCTGGAGTGGATGGGATTCTGCCCAAACTACTATTGGAAATTGTAGAACAAATTAGCATACCGCTTGCAACAATTTTAAATTTGTCATTAGAAGATTATTCTTAACATATATCAACGATTTGGACGATGATATAACAAGCAAGGTGTGGAAATTTGCTAATGATACAAAAGTGTTTAGAAGGATTAAAAGTGATGTAGCGAGAAAAACATTTACGAGATGACAGTTTGATCAAATGGTCTGAACAGTGGCAAATGCTGTTCAATTTTGGGAAATGTAAATGCCTCCACACAGGTCATGGGAACGAAAATGTAGAATAGACAATTGGGGGTACTGTACCAAGTACTACTGTAAAAGATTAGTGCTCATATGAAGGTTTCATAGCAGTGCGGACTTGCAGCTTCAAAGGGAAATCAAATCCTAGATTGATTCGGTGAAATATAGCGTATAAGAAAAAAGAACTAATAATACCACTGTACAAAACAATAGTGAGGCCTCATTTAGAATATTGTATACAAGCGTGGAGGCCGCACGAAGGACATAGATATGCTAGAAAGAGTACAGAGGAGAGCGACTAAAATTATTCCAAAGCTGAGGGATCTTAGTTATGAAATTCACCTAAAAGAATGTGGTTTAACAACACTAGAGACCAGGAGATTGAGAGGAGATCAGATAGAAATGTTAACAATATTGAATTGTTATGAAAATATTGATAGAAATATTCTGTTCTCAATTAAGAAAGATAGAACGACTGGAGGACATGAAGTTACATTAGCAAAGCAGTGTAGATTAGATATAAGAAAGTTCTCATTTTCACAAAGGACTGTAAATGAATGGAACAGATTATTTGCTGATTGTGTGGGTGCTAGTAACATGAATGTGTTTAAATATAAAATCAACACATACCTCAGAAGGACGGGATACACGTAGATAAAAGAATTGGACTCTCGATAAGCCAAAGGGCTTCCTTGTCCACCTGCCATCTAGAGTTAATTCTCTGGGTGACAACCTTGTTAAATCTCTGTACCCCTATGGGAGCATAGGGCATCAACAAATTTCCTCCAGCCAGATCGGTCTTGGGAAAGCCAGTGCAGTTTATGCTAGATCTTCCCAGCCAACTTCATTTCTTCTGCTATGGTTCTTCTCCGGTACAATAGCATGTAAGAAACCAAAACACTCATGAATATGTTGAGTCCTCTCCTTCATAAATATGAAGCAATTTTATGTTGGTGCCGGATTATTGATATTTAATTGTGCCCAATTTAATGAGAATTGTTTTAGTTTCACACCTAGTGGAGTCCAGACTGCCACTCACACCTAGTGGAGTCCAGACTGCCACTCGCACCTAGTGGAGTCCAGACTGCCACTCGCACCTAGTGGAGTCCAGACTGCCACTCGCACCTAGTGGAGTCCAGACTGCCACTCGCACCTAGTGGAGTCCAGACTGCCACTCGCACCTAGTGGAGTCCAGACTGCCACTCACACCTAGTGGAGTCCAGACTGCCACTCACACCTAGTGGAGTCCAGACTGCCACTCACCCCTAGTGGAGTCCAGACTGCCACTCACACCTAGTGGAGTCCAGACTGCCACTCACACCTACTGGAGTCCAGACTGCCACTCACACCTACTGGAGTCCAGACTATGTTTTGTAATCACAACAAATGGTGTCAATTTATTAGATTGTTAACATGTTTGTATGAATGACTGTATACACAATGATATCGTCAGGCAAATAACATAAAACGAGCCTAAAGTAGGGATACCTTTGACTTTTCCTTGTCCTGTGATGCACAGAATACAGCTGTGTAGAAATTTAAAAGTATACATCATTATTATGTAGACGTGTATTTATTATTTCTATAATTAATGTCAACTTGTTTGCCGACAGGGTGTGAGCCAAATGCCAGACTGCAGTTCAGATGCGGATCTTGCGGCAACATTGCAGTCGGAGGCTGACTTGTCGTTGGCACTAGAGCTACAACAGAATGACATAAGTCCTTCCTGTGTGAGTATAATGTGACACTTCATGACCCTGCTGCACATACGTGACATACTACTGGCGCAACGTATTTCTAAAATGCAAAATGAAACAAAATTATTTGTGAAACTGAAGTTTCCACACATTTTCAAATGCATCATGTATAAAATAGAACGTGTAATAAATTATGTATCACACATAATTTGAGCATTTTAATTTAAGGGAAGATAGTGACCAGCTGGTATCTGCTGATGCCCAAGTTTCTGTTATAAGATGGAGAAGAACAAGAATGGAAAGATTTTTATTTTCAGTTGACTGTTCATGTTAACTTTCAACAGGAGACATGCGAAGAAGAGGAAGAATTTGTTCTAGCAGAAGCAATGGAAGAAAATGGAGAATATGCTGACACTGTAAGTCATCATCTATTTCTCACATCAAGGAAGCAAACATTATATTAATTTAAAAGTAGGCAGTCTGTTCCTAGTTTTTCACTTATTACTTAATATAAAGTTCTTAAGACAATAGTAACTATGTTGAAGACATACTGCCTGCCAAATTGTGTTAAGTAATCCCATAACAAAGTTTGCAATTTGGAAGGTAAAAGTAAAAGGCAAGTTCTTATATAGCACAGTATCCAGTCCTCAGGACTGCTCAAAGCGTTTTACACTTTACTCCCTGGCAGACCTATTCAATCGAACACCATCTGGATTTCTCTGGAAAGCATCCATCCACACTGCAATTAATGCATGAAGATTATTCATACATAAATATCCACCACTGTCTACAGCCAGGTACTCAATCATACAGCTGAGTGAACTGGAGCAATGTAGAGTGAATGAAACTTGCCCAATGTTCGAAACCACAGCACAGGATTCAATCCCGGGTTCTCTCAGTTGACAGCTCTAACCATGGCACCACTGTGCACAACACTGGGATGTTGAAATACTAAACAAAACCTCCAGTTTCAAAACAATCTTTATTGGCAATATTGTCGTGCCATGCTGAGTTAACTACAATACCCTTGGATGTTCAACAATGCCCCATTTTTCCACGTTCAACACAGCAGACTTATTGTTACAAATTACTTCGCCTTCCCTTTAATATTTTGTTTTTAATGCTCCACATTTTTTTATTCCCAGGAAAAAGCCGTATATAATGATATGTATGATATATATATGTAGATAAGCTTACACTCACCCATGGAGCAACAAATCAAGGTCATTACAGTAATTGTAATTTTAAATGGTTCTGGCTGTCCCATTTTTATTGTTGATGTCGCTAATTATGGCAGGCCAGTAAAGCGAACATTAAGCCAAAGTTGTGGCAATTTTCATTTATTTACTGCAGTTTCACAAAGTCAATAATTTCCCTGTGGCAAACAACTGAACTGACTTATGTGTATGCTATAAGCTCTTAACAAAAGATTGTGGCAGAAATTACCTAAGCACGAGAGTTTCATCTGTCTGACCAGTTGACTAAAATGTGGAGTAATTTATATAAAATAGTTCAGGTATGGAGTCATAATGACATTACACCATAATTCATATTATGTGTGACATCATTGGAAAGAGTATTCAAAAACCGTTCCAGTTATATGTGGTATCATTTGCTATAGTTTGGAAGATTTATGTTGATGAAATTCACTACTATTTATCCCTACCCCCATCTCTCTCTTACAATTCACACGTAATAGCATTCATAAAACCCTGGCATTTCACTCCACCATTTGGGACCTTAAGATGCAGTGTTGTAAATTGCTAAACCAGACACTTTGTCATGTCAAGCAAATAAATAACCACTGGCTATTGGATTAAATGAGTACATGGTTTAGCACACATAAATTATGCCATAGCACATTGGTATACACACAAGAAGAGAAACATAAAATAGAAATCAGAGATGACCAGAGATTAGCTACAAAAGAATGAACCAATATGAAAGACTTATATTATATGGAAAGATTACAATTATTTAAGCCACCCTTACTAGCATACTGATGGCTAAGTTTAGACATGACAGAATTTTACAAAACATTGCATGAGCTGTGCAGTACTGAATCTTCACCAGATCTCCTGAAATATGAAGAAGCATCACAAAGATCAGAAAAAAGGAAATTTTCATAAGTTATTGATCATGAGTAAACTAAATCTAACAATCCCTCTTAGAGTGGTTCAAACACCTGCAGAATACAGTAACGTGTAACTATTCTACATCCTACAGATGTCATTGGTTGAGGCTAAGGATCCCTCGAAATACAGTGAAACCTTGCTATTAAGATCACCCTCGAGACTGGACAAAACAATCTAAATAGCGAAGTTACAGTATTAGTGGGACTAATTCCTATACTTTACTTTTATAAAAAGATTCTGGGACTGTCCCAAGGTGACCTGGATTGAGAGGTGACTGTATTACAGAAGTGACTGTAAAGCAATGTTTGACTGTACTTCTATCAACATGTCTATTCTATAACTGTTCAATATCATAAAACTTCTACTTTATCTCCTCTTAATCTTCTCATGTCTCTACTGTCATCTGGTCCTCAGGATGTCCACCAGTCGTCAGGTGGTCGTGCTAATGAGAGGCCACCAGACAGTTCAGATGCTGATCTTGCTGCAACATTGCAATCTGAGGCTGACTTCTCATTGGCCTTGGAGCTACACCAGATTGAAGTAAGTCCATCTATACATGTAACATGTGATGTCTTCTGACCATAAAATACTGGTAATTCATTTGAAGCAACTCTCATCATGTTATTACTTATTTAAGAAATTGATGTAATAATAAATTTTCAAAAGCATCACATCTCAAATAACATATATAATGGGGTGTAAAAAAGTAAAGGTAAGTTCTAATATTGCGTGATATCCAGTCCTTAGAACCATTCAAAGCACTTTACATTTTACTCCCTGAAAGACCTGTTCAACTGAACACCATCCCAACTACACTGCAAAGCATTCAGCCACACTGCAATTAATGAGCAAAGACTATTCGTACAAAAATATCTACCTCTGCCTGTAGCCAGGTAATCATTCATACAACTGAGTGAACTGGAGCAACATAGAATGAATGAACTTTCCCAGGATTCGAAATGGCACAAAGAGGATTTGAACATGGATTTTCTTGATTGACAGTCTAATACTTTAACCACTACGCCTAATTTCTAACACCTCCCACTAATCCCGTCTCCAACCAATGTTTACGACCCATCTCTCACTTTCCACATTCTGCCAAATCCCCTTTATATAAAATGTCGAATTTATATTTTCATGTAAGACAGGCTTGGCAATATTTGAAATGAAGTATTTGAATGAACAATGAGAAAGCTAGTAACATTTTGTCTTGTAAAATTGTAATACTAAATATATTGTGTCATCTTTATTGTTCATCAATATAGACATTCTTGTTAAATATGAATGATGTAGCTATAACAGTATTCACTATGCCGCTGTGGAAAATAGAAAGCCAAAATTAGCAATGGAAGCATGTTCACATGTTAATAATAATAATAATAAACTTTATTTATACACCATCAAATCCGGGACTAATGACCCCCGTTCATGGGTGTTTACAAATTGGCAATCATCTAAGAAGCATAAAAACACATTTAAGAGAAATAAATAAGAAAATAAATAAAATTAGCAAACAATATCCTAGTATATACTGTATATATATATATATATATATATATATATAAACCTAAGTATAGTAAAATTACGGGTAAATGCAATGATAAAATAAATGATTAGCAAAAGTGCTGAACAGCTGAACCTACTGAAAAAAAATATTTTAAAAATAAATATAAATAAAAGCCTAATTTACATTAAATAATTTGATTAGATACTAAAATGTGATTCTGAGATAAATAAGACTAAAAATTTATTAAAACTATATGCATGAATAATGCAAAGGTTAAATGATGTCTGATTATATTAGTTTGAGAACAGAAATGTCTTCAATAATTTTCCAAACTGTCTAATGTTCTCAATCGCGCGTAGTTCCAGAGGCAGAGATGTTGCATGTTTAATGAGAGTTGTCATATTTTCAGTTGGCTGAACATAATAACATACAATCTGAGCCACATGAAGAAGAGAGGTATGTTCAAGTAGAAGGAGAGAATGAAGAAGAGGAAGAAGAGGAGGAAACTGTAAGTTGTCATCTACTTCTCACATCTAGGAAGTGAATGTTGTACTTCAATGTTTTGTCTTTATTGCTTCACATACAACTATAGAATACCACGAACTGCCACTGCACTGTGTGAGGACTTCTGATGTAAGGAATGTCCACTAAAACTCCGACCAACTTTTAAATCCTATTTTAACCTGCACAGTGTTAGGTACTTATGCATATAAGGTTAGTGACTTTTAATCAGATATAAGGAACCATTTTACCGGGTTCAAGCATGCTCCCTATAGTAGGAGTCCGCTGTATTCTTTTAGAAGACCTTTGCTTTGCAAAGTGCAGTGATGCTTTGGCTAGAGCATCAGATTCTCCATCAAGAGAACCCGAGTTTGAATCCTGTGCTGCTGTGTCGAACCGTAGGCAAGTTCGTTCACACTATGTTGATCCAGTTCACTCAGCTGTATGAATGAATACCTGGCTAAAGACAGTGGTGAATATTTGTGTATGGATAATCTTCACACATTAGTTGCAGCGTAGCTGAATTCTTCCCGGAGAAGTCGAGATGGTGTTCAATTGAACAGGTCTGCGAGGGAGTAAAGTCCTTTGAGCAGTCCTAAGGATTGGATACTGCGCTTTATAAGAACTTATATTGTGTTGCTTAAATTTCAGTTGCCTGGACTCGAGACTCTGGTACATCTGGAAGAGGAAGAAGGTGTGGAATATAGCCTTGATGATGTATGTCATCTTTTAATTGTTACATTATGAAATGCACGTTTACATGTATTAAATCAGGCATTTGTATTATAGCAAATGTACAACACCTAATAGAGTGTTGATAGAATATTTGAGATTAATATAATGATTGATCACTTCAAGTCTGTGCATTTTGATTGTATTAAGTTGATTCACTCATCACTCACGTGACATGGTTTTATACAGCGGGAATTGGGAATGATACCATTCCATGCAACCAATATTTTATTCGTCTTAATGAAAATGTTCAGAAAACACTCTGGATAATTTGCTCGCGATTTGTAGCCAAATGAAAGGTTTAAAAAGAACCTGGCCAATGACTCAATTTGTTGTAGACAGCACTGGAAATCCGTAAATATGTAATGATTTTTATATCACAAATTGTAAAATGTTGTGCACTGTCTTTCATTAAATGTCTTTAACGTTGGCTAAAAATTTCACAATAATGAATTGGGTAACATGTAATATGTTAAACTTCATATTTTCAGGAGATACAGTGGAATGAAGGACTAAATTCAGAGCAGATCAATCTGCTGCCCAAGTCTCGATACACAGGCCACGGCAGCACTGCCAGTTGTAGAATTTGCTGCTGTGAATACAAAATTGGTGACATATTGCGGACACTTCCCTGTTGTCATCTATTCCATTGCAACTGCATTGACAACTGGATCAAGGTCTGTTACATTGCACTAGGCATTATTTGAGAGATGCTTCACTTAATTTGTTACACTGCACAAAGTATTATTTTGAAAAGCATGTTTTATTTAATTGTTGTATTTTATTAAACTTGTACAGGTAACATATTTAACAAACTAACTTAAACATCCTATTATTATAGATTGTATTTCTTTTTAAGGCATGTACACTATTTTCATTAGTATTTATTATGATAGCAACCAAAGTAGTAGTAAAGTTGTAAATTATAATTTAACTATATATATATGGTTTGTTTATACATTGGAAAAGGAACAGCGAGAATTACCAACTGTTGTATGATTACAATACAATAATACATAGACTAATAATAGTATTATTTAAACTGTGACGAATAATTAGGGAATCATTGTTCAGATGTCTCAACACTTTAAAGTTAATTCTGAAATCATCCATATTTTAACTAAAAACTGTCCAGTGAATCAACATGCCCCATACACTATAATATATCACTTTCCTCAACTCCATAAAAGTTTTCTTTCACGTAATATGTAATTTTAAGATAAAACGCTGCAAAAGATGAAAACTGGACCTGGGGACCTGTAAATTGGCAATTGAATAATGTATCAAATGCCGAAGTGACATATATATATATGTATATATATATACATATATATATGTATATATATTGTTGCAAGTATGATTAAATAAGTAAATGTTGTCCATGCACATTCTATAAAACAGTTAAAATGGTAGTTTAACTTTAAAGTTAGCCGGGATATAAATTTTGAAAAACTAAAAAGGTTGTTTGTCTGCAAAAACAATGGTAAACATACTTTGTCTCGAGGAAATGAAATGTTGCTATTTGAAAAAGGAAAGGAAATTTCCTGAATTTATTACAATAGCAGAATATTGCAGTATTGAATAGTGCATTGTAATTGTTGCCATCACTGAAAATATGTTTATATTATAGTTTACACAAAGATAAACAAATGTTGGGCTCTCGGTAAACTGAAGAGGTCTTTGTCCACTTGCCGACTTGGGATTTTGTTTAGGATGTCAGTCTTACTAAACAGTTAAATAAATAAATTCTGAACACATCACAAAAACGCAACATATGAAGTGTGAAATGTGGATTGCTTCCTTGCTTTCTAAGAATAATTTCTTACTTAGAAATATGTAAAAAAAATATGGTGAGACACCTATGTGGGAATCTAAGAGTTGCTTCATTTTATGTAGAGCATTAATTATTTTATCTTTCCAGATGAACGATAATTGTCCCGTGTGCAGGAAAGCAATCAAGGAAGAACTACCTACCATCTCATCAGCACCACCCCTTCACCTGATACAACAGTGATTGTAATCCCATCTGAACCACGCATTCACTTAATGCATCAATGAACAGTGGATGGGATTAGTTAAATGTTTTCTATGAAGTTGATGTCTGCCTAAATTGTAGGCGCCCAGCATATAATGAAAGAAATTTCTGATGATCAGAGCTGTTTGCATTTATTGCCATGTTGTCAAGTTACTAATGTATTCTTAACAATATTTATACAACATTCTTGTAAATAGTGTACAGCAAAGTGTATGTCACAGTATTATATTAAAGACATATTTTGCATATGGAAAAGATGAAACCGGTGGTTCAAATATAATTTATTTAATGCTTTGAATGTCACTATCTTCTGCCACAGATCGGTCCACATAATGTAATTTAACACCTAGATTAATCTAGCTTCGACCATTCAAAAGACTGGTTTACATCGTTGCTCTCTCAATGTGCATATAGTCCCGACAAAATAATGTTGAATTTCCTTGGACAGCCCATCATATAATGGGCTGTTTTATTTTCAGGACGGTCTTTTAGAGAGTGATATATACACAATGACATGTTCAGTTGGAATGTATTAATGACGTAGTACCATCGAAACTCGGCCAGCTGCTGTCGCCATCAAACGCTGAATGGCTACTATTATAGCAAAACGACATGAACAATGCACTATAAAAGTACTGTTTATTAGTGGACACGTGTGTGTCCAGCGAACATCTGCGTAAGGTGGTGATGTATCGAAGTTGTCTATGTGCAAATCCATGCTTTCTCGAGACATGAAGTTTAATGAACTCGTAAGCTATACGACTTCTAAAATCTAAATTAATATAATCGGTGATATGCTTGCTCAAATGACAGATGGCATAATTGCGCTTGTGCATGCATCATGACACGTGGTCGTTCGCAGTACCGATTTGATGCGTGCAAGCCGTAAAATGGTCTTTTAGCAGAGCGAACCGTACGTGATAGGCAGCCACTGACACATCTCTCTCACTCGAGTACGTTGGTGAGTAGGGCCTTCTTCTTCATTTCAGCATATCTCTGCGAGACGTAGATGCCCAGATGGTCCCACGATATGCTGCTCTGTCTGCCGTTTGTCTCCCTGCTCTCCCGATGTCGTCTTTCAGCCAGTCGTTGATGTCCTGCTCCCATCTTCTCCTTGGTCTTCCCCTTCCTCCCTTTTCCTCCACTTTGCCTTCTAGGACAGTTTTCTCTAAGGAATTATGTCTTTTTATGTGTCCAAAATAACTCGGTTTTAGTCCTTTTATTCTGTTCACTAATTGGCAGTTCTTTATGTCAAATTTTTTAAGGATCTCTGCGTTGGTTGTTCTTGTTATCCATGGCACTCTTAGGACTTTTCTGTAGCATTTCATCTCGAATGCTTGTATTCTTCTCATGTCTTCTTTGTTCAGTGTCCACGTTTCGCTCCCATATAGAGCTGTTGGGAAAACGCAGGTTTTTTAAATTCTTATCTTTGTTGGTATGTTTTGTCCTTTCCATAAATTTGTCAGATTATTTAGTTTCTGCATTGCTATGGCTATTCTTCTTCTGATCCCTGATGATGTCTTGCCGTCTCCTTATAGTCTTGCTCCAAGGTATTCGTAGTGGTTCACATTTTCAACTTGCTCCCCGTTGATTGCAATTTCTGTTTTTTCAATGCATTTGTCAGTGTCCATGATCTTTGTTTTCTTCACATTAAGTAAAAAGCCCTTTTTCTCACTGTGTTCTTTTACAGACATGAGTAGGTTTGTTAGGCCGATTGTTGTAGTGAACAGGAGTGCGGTATCATCTGCGTATTGTAGGTCTCTGATTCTATGTCCATGAATATTCACTTCATCATATCTTGTACTTCTGTCATCTAATTGTACATCTCTCATTATGTCTTCTGTGTAGAGGTTGAATAGGTATGGAGATAAAATACATCCTTGTCTTACTCCTTTTCCCACTAAAAGTTTCTGTAGTTGTGTTTTCCAGCCTGACTACTGCTTGTTGGTTGCTATAAAGTGATTTTAAAAGGGCGATTATCTTTGGGTGGAAGTTCATGTCACTGAGCGTTTTCCACATCATCTGATGATTCATACAGTCGAAAGCCTTGGAATAGTCGATGAAGCATATTCTTAGATCATTATTTATCTCTCTGAATTTCTGTATCAACATTCTCAGATTGAATATGTGGTCCCTTGTGCCTCTGTTTGTTCTGAAGCCTGCCTGTGTACTGCTCACTTCCATTTCCATTTTATCTTGCATTCTTTTCATTATGATTTTCAGCAATATTTTGCTTGCATGGCTAATGAGTGATATGGCTCTGTAGTTGGAGCATAGCTCTTCCATATTTTCTTACACAGTGCATGGTATATGTCTATTCCTTCTTCTTCCACTGCTTTTATCATTTCTGCCTGTATGTTGTCGCACCCAGGGCTTTTCCCATCTTTTAGACTAATAATGGCCCATTTCACCTCATCTCTTGATGGTTCGAGATCGTCCTCGTCTTGGTCTTCGTTTCCCATATCAGGAGGGGCGTTGTTGTCTCCATCTCGTGCATACGTATTTTCACAATATTCTTTCCATCTTTTGGCTATGTCTTCTGCATCAGTCAGAGTTTTCCCATTTTTATCTTTGATGACACCGAGTCTGAGCTGGAATGTATCTGTCATGTTCTTTATTTCTTTAAACATTTCTTGGTTTCGGTTTTCTGCCATACAGTCCTCTATTTTCTTACACTTGTCTTCTACATATTTTTGTTTGTCCCATTTGCAGAGTTTTTTTATTAATTTGTTCATCTCATTATACCTCAATCTGATTGATTCCTCGTTTTTGCGTTTCTTAAGCTCTTTCCTTTCTGCTATTTTCTTTAAGGTCTATACTGATCCAGGGTTGGTGTTTCCTCTCTCTCTTCCGTAGGTGTTTCTCCGCTTCTTCTCGGAAAATTGTCTTGATATCATTTGCAATTTCTTCTGGTTCTTTCTCTTCTGTCATTGTCAGTAAAGTTGAAAATCGATTCTTCACAGATACTGTGTATTCGTCCGTCAGATTTTCTACATCATATCTCTGTGTTGTTGTCACTCCTTTTTCACTTTCAACTTAAGTTTCATCTCTGCCATCAGTAGTTCATGATCAGATCCACAGTCTGCTCCTGGTAGTGTTCTTGCACCTCTTATTGCTGATACCCATCTCTTTTGTTTAAAAGTGTTTAGAAGGATTAAAAGTGATGGAGACAGACAGCATTTACAAGATGATCTTGATAGGTTGATCAAATGGTCTGAAAAGTGGCAAATGCTGTTCAATTTTGGGAAATGTAAATGCCTCCACACAGGTCATGGGAATGAAGAGGTAAAATATAAAATGGGGGGTACTGTTCTAAGTACTACTGTAAAAGAAAAGGACTTAGGGTTAACCATTAGTGCTGATATGAAGGTTTCAGAGCAGTGCGGAATTGCAGCGTCAAAGGGAAATCAAATCCTTGGATTAATTAGGCGAAATATAGCGTATAAGAAAAAAGAATTAATAGTACCGCTGTACAAAACAATAGTGAGGCCTCATTTAGAATATTGTATACAAGCATGGAGGCCATATCGCAAGAAGGACATAGATATGCTAGAAAGAGTACAGAGGAGAGCGACTAAAATGATACAAAATCTGAGGGATCTTAGTTACGAAATACGCCTAAAAGAATGTGGTTTAACAACACTAGAGACCAGGAGATTGAGAGGAGATCACATAGAAGTGTTTAAAATATTGAATGGTTATGAAAATATTGATAGAAACATTTTTTTCTCAGTTAAGAAAGATAGAAGGACCAGAGGACATGAAGCTACATTAGTAAAGGAGCAGTGTAGATTAGATATAAGAAAGTTCTCATTCTCACAAAGGACTGTAAATGAATGGAACAGATTATCTCCTGATTGTGTTGGTGCTAGTAGCGTGAATATCTTTAAAAATAAAATCGACACACACCTTAAAAAGGCGGGATACATGTAGATAAAAAGTATTGGACTCTCGATAAGCCAAAAGGCTTCCTTGTCCAACTGCCATCCAGAGTAATTTTCTGGATGGCAATCTTGTTAAATCTTGTTAAATCTTTTGTATCATGATGTAGTCTATCTGATTTCTAGTCTTTCCATCTGGCGATGTCCACGTGTAGATTCTTCTAGGGTGATTTGATAAATTGCTATTTACGACTGTGAGGTTATTAGCGATGGCGAACTCAACAAGTCGTTCTCCCCTTTCGTTTCTCTCTCCTAATCCAAATTTCCTGATTGTTCTCATCTTGTCTTTGTCCTACTTTGGCGTTAAAATCACCCATTGCAATGGTGATGTCCGATTTCTTGGATTCGTCTATTTCACCTTGCAAATTAGTATAAAAAGCTTCTATTTCTTCCTCATCTGCTGTTGATGTTGGCGCATAGACTTGTATTATTTTGATATTCTTCACTTTTCCTTGTAACCTTATGCTCAGAATTCTGTCATTTACTGGTTTGTATCCAAGTACTGTAATTGCTATTTGTTTACTCAGATATATTGATACGCCTCCTTGTCCTGCCGTTGCCCGTCCGGAGTATATGAATTTTCCTCCTGTGTGTGGTGTAAAATGACCTTGTCCCGCCCATCTGTGTTCTGCTATTCCTAGGACACTTATATTGTTTTGTTTCGCTTCTTCTATAACATTGTCCATTTTTCCAGCCGCCATGCTGCGGACATTCCAAGTTGCTATTCTCGTTTTGTTTTTTAGCCATCCACCGAACTTCTTTTCCTTCTCCGCACAGTCGAGCAAATTGCCTTCATCAGCTTGAGTAGTACTCCCTGTTGCTTCTGGCTCTTCCCCAATAGCCATTAGGGACTCTTCTGGCTTGGGGGACTCACCACCAAGTCCCATATCGATTCTCTTTGCAATCTTCCCAAAGTTAATAACACCTCGATGACGGAGAGAAACGCGGGATCCTTTCCTCCTTCGCAATAGATCGCATCACAATCGCCTGTCGTGAAATAAATATATTTATTTAAATAGCATCGCTGTTTTGTATGAATATATGTGTATATTATGCATTTTTGTTTGGATACATGTATGTATTTATGCATAGGCGGATCCAGGAAGACCTGGGGGCACGTGCCCTCTAGACCACTGGAATTTGGCTTGCCCGTAGACCTTTTTGAAAGGACCCACGTGACCGTACCCCCTTAGACCATTGGAATTTGGCGTGCCCATAGACATTTTTGAAAGGGCCTTCGAGACCGTGCCCCCTAGACCCTTGGAAATGTGCCCCCGTACAGGTTACAATAAGCTCAAGTTACGGCGACGCGGCGGCGAAAAAATTTCAACAGCACCCCACCCTCCGGCCACCCCGCCTTCCGATCGATGTCACCAGTCGAGCCGAGATAGCGGAGAAGCAGACGTTACGGCGCAGCAGCGAAACATTTTCTACACCATTTGGTTCGGCTGCCAGTGTACGTTTTTGTGTCCCCCCAAACTATCCTCTCTGGATCCGTCCCTGATATGTATGGATGTATGTATGTATGTATATGTAGCGTTTGCGGCGAGCGGTCGGCTGCGAAGCATACGGGCACACGTTCACTCACTCGGTCGTATTAATGATAAGTCAGGTTATACGTTTTCACAGTTTATTATATGCGGAAAACCCTACCAATACAAGATATAATACACAATATACGGCTATGTCTGCTAAATACTACCCAGTTATAAATGTCAACGGTAAGTCAGACGGCGGCGGCTCATATACAGCAACCGAATTATAGGTGTCCGAACGATAAGATGGCCTCAAATGTAAACAAATCCCCCACCCCAGCTATAGCCATTTGCATATAAATTGGCCTTTCGGAGCACTACAACATTCAGTCATTAAGATTATTTTATATTACGTGTGTTATCGTTCTAAATTCTCTACATATGTATGGATGTATGTATACATATATATATAATATGCGTACGTGTGTTCAGGCGTACGTGCGTGTCTATATTAGTAAACTTGTAAGTATGTTAGTATTGTTTTTAACTTATTATTTCATCGTCCATACAAACTATAACCATATATATCATCTTTTCAAAGGAACAAGTGTAAAGGTCCTTGCACGGCCAGCTTTAGAGCAGTTACAATTCGCTGCGAAAGGCCTTTTACATTTGCATCGACACCACAGAAGCTCCCGGCAAGCCTTGGTAGCTTCAGGAAACGTCGACAAAGCAAAATAACACCTCCCATCCTCGAACTTCCACCCAGAGTTCTTTGGGGACGGCACTTCCGGCCGAGCCATACAACTCAAGGACAACATGCTTGCCTGGTGGGTGCTGTGCATGACGTGTTTCAGCAATGCATCCTGTGTTGGTAGCAGACGATCGAATGCGCAGTTTGTCTTCGTGAAAAGTTCTCGTCTTACCTTATTATTGCTGCTCTAGACTTGCCATAAATTGTGATGTCGAAGTCCAGTAACTGTAGTTTGGGTTTAGTGACGTGTAACTCTGCAAACGGTAACCTCTCAATGGTTGCACATGCCTGTGTCACCTCGGGAACTTCAGACCATCACTTCTTAGCCGACTTTTCCCCGCTGAAAATGAAACTACGGAACGCTGAAGATCGTCATAGCATGAAACTATATTACACGCGTGTCTGCCTCGTCGTGGCCAGAGTTCCTGTGGGATTCGAAAAAGAAGAAGGAGCCATTCAAGTTTCTTGGAGAAGAAATCCAGACGGAGCAGTGATCAGAAAACAAGGTGATGTGCGTGATAAATGATGACAGTGTAGCTGCTCGTGGATCGGTGATGGTTGAGTGTGCGCACTGTAGACACGGGTGTCGTCATCATCGTTGAGATGTTCTGTTTGATAGCGACGTCGGGAACATCCAACTGTTGGATTAATTTGGAAGAGGACGAAGCATAAGAAACATACACGTCAGCACCGTTTGTGACAACCTTGAAGAGGGAAGGCCAAAAGAATTCTGAGGCTGCATGCCATGGCGGGGTTTCATCTCTTTTCAGTGTTCCATAGCGTGGGGAAAGATCGGCTAGGAAGGCTTTGTCTGAAGTTCCTTGGGTGACAAAGACATTTGTAACAATTGAAAGGTCACCGTTTGCCGAGTTAAAGGATATTAGATAGAACAAAAGTTGATGAAGAAGCTCGTCATCACAATGCATAACAAGTCAGGTGCAGCAACGTCTGTTAATAACGCAAGACGAGAACCTTTCACGAAGAAAAACTAACTGCGCCTCGATCATCTGCCACCAACAGGGGATGCATTTGTACAACACGTCAGGCGCAACATCTACCAAGCAAGCACATGGTCTTTGAGTTGTGTGGCTCAGCCGGATATGACGTCCCTCAAGAATTTTGGGTAGAACTTCGAGGATGGAAGACATTCTATATTTGGACAAGGCTTCCCAAAACTACCAAGGCGTGCCGGGAACTTTTGCAGTGCCGATGCAAAAGTAGGTTTTGTGCAACGCGATGCACGTGCTCTAATACGTATCCTTTGCACGTCTTCCTGTATCGTATTTATAGTTACTATGGGCGATGAAATAAAAATGCAAACACAATACTTACATACTTATAAGTCTACTAATACAGACACGTTCGTATGCACGAATACACACATGCCAATATATATATATATATATATACATATATATGTGTATATATATATAGGTGACACGTGTTTATAGTTACTATAGAGCGATATATATATATATACTATAGGGCGATATATATATATATATATATACTATAGGGCGATATATATATATATATATATCGCCCTATGGTAACTATAAACACGTGTCACCTCATGATACAGGAACACGTACAAAGGTACAGTATTAGAGCATCGCACTGCATAAAGCCTTCTCCTTTTGCATCGGCACTGCAAAAGCTCCCGGCACGCCTTGGTAGTTACATACATGAAGGTATGCATGTATGCATGAATGCATAAAAATGCACATACATTCATACATACAAAACAGTGATAGTATTGAAATTTAATTATGTATACATACATGTCACGTTCAGTAATATTTGACCTTGACATTCAAAGTAAATACTATACATACATATATATACACACACACATTCATACATTCATACGTACTTACATACATACCATACACACACACATGCATACATACATACATACATACGTATATGCATACATATATACAGACATGCTTAAGTAGTACACACACATTCATATATACAAAAACAGATGTTTTAAAAAAAATTATTTGACCTTGCAATTCAAGGTCATGGACATACATACATACATGCACACGTATATGCATACACACATAAGTACACACATACATTCGTACATACATACAACAACAGTACGTGGTGCTATTGAAAACAGTTTTATTTCACATTCAGTAACATTTGACCTTGAAATTCAAGGTCAAGTATACATAATCTGACGTGGAGCCCCCTCTAATCGGATTGACCGTGAAATCTTACATATACTGTCCAATTTTGATGCTTTTATCTGACAAATAACGATACATTCCCTTTGACACCCTACTACAACGGACTATGACATCACTACGCGTCCGCCGTGCGCCGTCCGCCGTTAGCTGCCGTATCTCAACTGTTTCTCTAATTTTGCATAGACGTATCTTAGGGCACTACCATTATACACGAAACATCTGTATTTTATTTAATCATTCTAAGGGCCCCGCAGGCCCCCCGCAGGCCCCCGAAACTGGTAAATTTTCACATCTTGCGCTATCTTTTCAAAAACTCGTCACTATCTTATTCTCTGATTTCATGTGGTAGTGCCACTATACACAAGAAATCTGCATTTGA
Source organism: Escarpia spicata (assembly GCA_963995525.1). Classification (NCBI taxonomy): domain Eukaryota; kingdom Metazoa; phylum Annelida; class Polychaeta; order Sabellida; family Siboglinidae; genus Escarpia; species Escarpia spicata. The sequence goes on from OZ023214.1 coordinate 25,649,463, forward strand.
TTGAACCATTCCAAGGGCACCTCAGGGCCCCCAAAATGCTAAATGTTCCTACTATTTCCCTATTGCTGTAAGCCTCCTGCAGTAGCGGGGCCACTGATCTCTAATTATAACTGGTTAGTGCCCTATCTCTGATCACCGGGGTGGCTGAGCAGCCTGGCACTGAATTTAGGTAAGTGTGTGATCAGTGAGTAACTGGCTGGAGTGGTCACTCGATCATGGCCACAGTTTATTGTTTTATTGTTGGTCAGTCTTGGTATTAGGCTGTTGTTTGTTGCCCAGTGTGGGAGACTGAGTGCTTAGTGGGCTTCGGGAATTGTAGGCACTGGGGTGAGACATGCTGGTGTAATACACCTTTTTGTACCATTATAGGTATAATGATATTATTAGCTATGCATAACATTTCTAGTGTATCATGGCACTATACGTTAATAACATGCATACTATAAGCCAGTGTTGAATGCCATACACTCAATATTTCCATGCTATCCATGTGCATATGCAAAACCTTCACAGTCATGATGTGTTATCGTTTTGTATACACATAATCTGGCATAACTTGATAAGTTTTTGTAGCAGCACATTTGTACTTCCAGTGTATCGTTGCAACATAACATACATACTGTGTGCCAAATTGGAATGTCATGTATGTAATATTTCCATGTAATCCATTTGCATTATATAAGTAAAACATCAACAGCCGTTTTCTTCATTTTAACTTTTTGACTCCAAACCATGTACAATGCTCCATAACATCGCCAATTTTTGTAGCAGAATCAATTTTTAGAAACCGTGTAAAGTACCCTACCCAACCTTTTCAACAATGTAAGAAAACAATGTGACAATTTTTCCGACTTATCACTCATTTGGTCAGCCGGGGTAACCTACAGTCCAAAGGACTTCAGAGCCTCTTGGCCCATTTTTTTATCATGCTAGTTCTTGTAGCCTTTCGTCCTTTACTTTACGGGGTACATCAACTTGTGAATGAACTCCTCCGGCCTTGTCGAGTCGAGGACTCTAAACGGCCTTCGAGACATCCTGTTTTCTAATGCCACTGGATTTGTGGTCCACTCTCCGGCTGATCTACAGACACTGATATATAAGGTTGCTGCCGCTTCTGCAGCTTTTGAACTCACCATCAATATTCACAAGATTGAGGTCCTTCACCAACCTGCCCCCGGCAACTCGTACGACGACCAAATGATCCTGCTAAAGTGTGTACCACTTAACGTCGTTACTATTTTCTAGTACCTTGGCAGTACTATTGCCAATTAACAACTGCAGTCTAGAAAAAAATCTATCGGTTCGGATCCAATCGGTCTCCGCCGGTTTTGAATGACTACATGAACGATTATAGAGTAGACGTCTAGCAAAAATGCCCTTTCTAAGCAGCCTGTAGTTACCCGGAGAATCAATTTAAAGTCCGCATACTAATTCAGGCTAACTGAGGTTTTGCATGGGACAAATTGCTGTATGACGAATCTAATGTAGTGCTGTGTGTACTTTGCCTCAAACTTAGTCAACGTTGTGACCAACCTATAATTTAATGTTGCACCGGGGTTGGTCAGAATGTTAGTCGCATCTAGCGCTTCTGGCCAATTGGCGCTGACGATGACGCACACGCGGCACATCAGGTATAGAACACACAGCGACTCGGTACTGCAACACCGGACACCATAGATTCTGAACGACTGAAAAAGTAAGACTAGTGGTCCGTCCTACCATATATATGTATAATATAATTACCTACCCTATGTGTGTGTGTGTGTGGGTGGGTGCGTGCGTGCGTGCGTGCGTGTGTGTTACAAGTAAAATCAGCCGAACAATACGAGCTACGGCTTTGGTGTTGTTTTGGCCAGATCACACAGTATGACAGTTTAAAAATTACGTTTATTAATAACTGATCATTAACTCCACTGGGACTACGGCACAATACCACAACGGATCGTGTAACAGACAGTGTAAAGAAATGACTTCATACCGCAGAAATATGAGTGGAACACTGTGGTAAGTGTCGTAGAATGTGTTGTAAATGTCATGGCGTGTAGACATAAGGTACGCGCAACATGCAGTGTTGGAGAATGTTTTATAAGTGTCGGACCGACGCACTTTTCATGGCGTTGTAGAATGTACGTGACATGCTAGAATGTTTTGTACACAGTGTAGTAGAATACTATGTACGTGTCATGGCGTGGGGTCATAGGGTACACTACTGGGAGACGCAGAGGATGTAAACAGCCGTAAACAGCTCGCTATATACGTGTGTGCGTGTGTGTGTGTGTGTGTGTGTGTGTGTGTATGTGTGTGTGTGCGTGCGTGCGTGCGTGCTAGCGTGCGAGCGTGTGTGTGTATGTGGTAATGTTTATCGTATAATTATTATATGTTGTGACTATACGTCATCGCTGTAGAATGCGTGTTTGATGCTGCTGCTGCTGCCAATCAACCACAAAGTCGACAATCACTTCTACTTACACTTCCGTCCACCAGTCACTCCAACTACGATCAACCACAAAGTCGACAATCACTTCTACTTACACTTCCGTCCACCAGTCACTCCAACTACGATCAACCACAAAGTCGACAATCACTTCTACTTACACTTCCGTCCATCAGTCACTCCAACTACGATCAACCACAAAGTCGACAATCACTTCTACTTACACATCCGTCCGCCAATCACTCCAACTTCGACCAATCAACCACAAAGTCGATAATCACTTCTACTTACACTTCCGTCCATCAGTTACTCCAACTACGACCAGCCACAAAGTCGACAAAGTTGACACAACAAATACTAACATCCGCATAGCTGACAATCCCCTCTATGCCCACCTCCACCCATCAGTCCCTCCAACCAACATCATCTACATGTCCGACAATCACCAATACAGTCATATCTGTCCGTCTCTCACTGCAATTACGACAGTCGACAATCACCTGGACCTACACCGGCGGCCTCCCTCCGCCAGTCACTTCAACTACGACATATTACATAGTCGACGATTACCAGCACGTACACTTCCGCAACAGTCACTCCAACATCGACCAACCACATAGTCAACGATCACTTCTACGTACACTTCCGTCCATTTGTCACTCTAACTACGACCAACAACACAGTCGACAATCGCCAGCATGTACATTTCCGTCCAACAATCACCTCCAGCTAAGACCAACAGCATACCCAAATATATATATATATATATATATATATATAGACTAAATTGCCTAACTCATGGGAAGCTATTCAAATAGCGGTGTTTCCAGTAAAAAGTAAACTTACTTCATTCTATCGATCACATATTACATCTACGTTATTGTTAGTATTATTCATGTTATTGGTTTGGTATATTTACTGTTATAAACTGGTAAACGGGAATTCAAAAATACAGAACAAAAACAAACAGTTCCGGACCTACACTCTTGCCGAATGACGTCATCTTTTTTAATTTGAAGAATGGCGGACCACTCAATTTGTTCAATGAAAAATAAATAACTCTGAATAACTGTCGCCGCGTTTTTTCTTAAATACATCGCCAGTTGGTAGACCAGGGGTCAGTGGTCAAAGGAAACGATTGAACATAGAAAGCGTCAAGTAGACTTCGGCGCCTTGGAGAAGATACACTTAGGATGGTCAAAAGTTAGCACTTTTTATATAAAGACTTGATAACATTTCAGGTGGTGTTATGGTATCTGTTGGTGACATTCCTCGCAGCCTTCTTTTGCACAGCTTCAACCTTATTCACTTAGTCCTAGTGGTGAGGATTCCAGATGGTACTGTATAGTATTCGATATAGGGTCTTACCAGGGCTTTGTAGACATTTGTCTTTGTATCTTCACTGGCCGACTTCAAATTCCGCTTAAGGAAACCCAGCATACGGCTGGCTTTATTTGTTGATCACACAGTGTGCTGTTTCCAAGAAAGGTCTTTTTGCAGATCAACGCCTAAGTATGTTGATCACGTTGAAACTTATAAAGCATGCATGGTCATTCAGCTGGTATAAATGACTTGGTTTCCTAGATATTGTGCAGGTCATGACGTTACATTTTTTTGGATGAAAATCCATGCCACACGTCTCCCAGCATGCTTGTGTGGATAGGTCTTTCTGGAGAAGTCGGCAGTTGACGATATATCTAATTTCCCTGTAGGTGGTGCAGTCAACAGCAAATAGACGACTGTTGGAGTGAAGGTTGTTAGGCAGGTCGTTGTTTGAAAGGAGGAACAGGAACGGCCCCAGAACCGTAACCTGGGGTACGCCCCTGATGACAGGGGCTTGATCAGATGCATCAACAACAACTTGGTGAGATCTATACCTGCCAAGTCTCCCGGAAAATCTGGGAGTCTCCCGGATTTGGATGTACCTCCCGGTAGATCTCTCGGAATACTGGCACATCTACCGAATTTCCGCTGAACATCTCCAACAGCACTCCCGTCTTTCGATGTCATCAGTCGAGCCGAGCTGAGACAGCGGAGAAGCTGAAAATACAGCGGCGGCGAAAAATTGTCAACAGCACTCCCTCCCCCGTCTTCTAATATCAAGATTAGAGACAACGCGACGATACAGCGCGACACGGGAAGCATGCGAAACCGCTGATGCATGAATCCCATATTTCAAAAAAAAAGTTGGCAGGTATAGAGATCTTTTGGACAGAAATGCTGTTATCCACCTGTAAGCAGATTCCCTGATCCCAGAATATTATCTAGCTTCAACTTCTAGTTCAGGTTCATCTATTGCTATAAATCTATATCCGCATGTCCCTTTTCCAATAGAACCTCTCCCGTATATATCTCGTCTTTTCTCTCCACAGCCTCTTTTCTATTTATTCCACCCGTCTGTCGCTTTCTCTCCGCCAGCCAAATACACGACCGACTCAATTAGACTGTGTCACATGTGTTAGCTGTACTGTTCTGTTGGTGTGATCAGACGGGTGCGTCTGTTGTGCGAGTCCGATGACGCCTGACGGATGAGCATGTTGTCTTTGTTGAGTGCACTTTGGGTTGAGGCCGGGGGACCACGCACCAAGAAGGCAATCTTCTTCATTGTGTGACCAGAAATATGCACACAAGTAATGTTCAACTGGGCCTTGGGAAGAGGATCAAGCTATAATGTTCTAGATCAAGGCGTGTGGCGACCTCGTACGGTAGGCGATGACCAAGTGTCGTGGACTTTTCGGAGATCTCGAAGACGTGATATAACAGGCTAAAACTGGTTCGATCGGACGCCCAGGCCTGACCATTTTTGGCAAACGAAACTGGTCCGGGCGGACCAATTTTAGCCAGCCAACGTTGGTCCGGCTGACTTGTGTGACAGCGCTCGCCGTACGCTTCGTGTATGTATAGCGCCACCTACCGGAAAACATGGAAGCCTTAAAGCAAAACTTGCTGTCAGAATGTTTGAGTTACCCGGCGTGTTACCTATTTCTCGACGAAAAATTTGAATGTAAGCGGGTGATGTGTCAATAGTTTAAGCAATACAACATTGGGCACTTATACAGAATCCACCCTAGCTCCACCGCTGTCATGGAGATTATACACACAATTCACGAAGTCAAAACATGACAAATTACTTCCGCCTTGCCGTCGAATACGTCCGACTGCATCGCATGGTGTGCAGTTTCCAGTCTCGTAGGGCATTTTATACATATTAACCGGTAAGTTCATTTGATAATGTATACGTAGGTATCTATATGCACCACAATATATAGTCATTGTTATGGATCTGGAATTATTACGATTGTTTTCTGTGCACTAAGCCTAGGCTACAGTACTTGTACATTTTACAAGTAGGCCTAATTTATATTTTAACTTAATTACAAATTGTTAAATATAATTAATTGTAATGCGTATCTGTAAGTACCTAACCGGGCTTGTTGTTTATGTTAACCTGAAGTAAATGTGTTTGTATTTTTATTCGTGTTCTAGATTCTGGGCCCATCCCATTTTCACATGGTAGCTACTAAATCTGGCTAAATGAGATGGGATCTGGATTTTCTTCTGGAAATAAAACTTCAGTGGTAGTGATCGACTACACCATCGATGCTGACCTTGCTGCTGCCATACAACAGTCTGAGGTAGAAGCCAGGAGCAGGGAATTAGCACTAGCTGCTGAGCAACAGGATATTAAAGTAAGTGTAGCCAACTAAATATACTTGTTCGCAACACAATGATATCATTATAATTCCTATATTTGAACTGCCGCAGCTAAGTAGGTATTAAGTTGCAAAAATGTAAAATTAAGTTAAATACCTTTGTGGATTCCACATATCATGGGATTTAAAATGACACCTAACTTGTTGAAATATCTTCTGTAGTCTTTGATGTATTGCTAAAATTGAAGCAAAAACCAATGTTTTGAGAAACATCTAGTCATGTACTGTGTTGCTATAAAATGCAGCTGTGTATTTCTTGATTAATTTATCCAATATAAAAATGTAAGCTTGCACATTACTTTGAATTAACACACATAAACTTTAAAAGCAGAGTATGTTAAATAAATATATGGATGACAAGAAAATGCAAGCACTAAAAAAGTACTCTTAAACCAGTATTATGTAGACAAGTACACTATTTGGTTGGATAATGCCAACTTGTTTGTTATCTTGCAGCAATGCATTGCTGAATCATTGATACCTGGTATGGCTATGGCCTTCGAACTGCAACAGAGTGAAGTAAGTCCTTTCTATACAAATATCTTACTGTAGATTTTTTCTACACAAGACACACATGCATGCATGCCTACGGCCCAGTGTGTGTATATAATTATATGTGTCCGGCTACATATCATGAACATTTTTACTTTGTTACATAATATAACATACAAAGCCAACATCCGTTTATCAACCACACTAATCACTTACATGCTTTTCTGGTAATCTTGTTATATAACAACTTAATAGCATTACACGTTTTACGTCACTATACATTTGTAACAGTTTTTGCTGTGTGCCTATGGAACAGAGAAGACTGAAGGAGAAGAGGCCAGAAAAACAGTGGAAGAATTCTATTGTTTTGTATGGTTAACTAGAATTGTTTTATTTATAGTTGGCTGCACTTAATGTGTTGCATCACGAGCCACACAGAGACGAGAGAGAAGATGCTGGAGTTGCTAACGTAAGCCATCATATATTTCTCACATCCTGGAAGCAAAGATCTGCATTTCAACATTTTGCGCATACCACCCCTAGCTCTGCTATACAATATATTTCATTGTTTTTAAAACATGAAGCTTACAGTATTATTGTTATACACTCGATACCATACTGTTGCGTAAGGTCTTGAGTAAATGTCTGGTGATCCTGTGAATAATTTGAAAATGTTCAGTGATCCCTGTGAAAAAATGTCACTGATGAATCCTGATTAATCTTTTGAAAATATCCAATGATCGTATGGTCTATGGAGTACATGAAAATGTTCAGTGATCCTATGGAAATGTTTTAACCTCCTGTGAATCATTTGTGTGAACAGATTCATCAGGCTGGTCATTTAAAAAAACTGAAGAAGAAAATCTGGTGCAAGTAGAGTGAACAAAATTGCCCAAGGTTCAACACTGCAGCATAGGATTCGAACTCGGGTTCTCTTGGTTGAGAGTCCGAAGCTCTAGCCACTGCACAAATGCACTCCACTGTTTTGTTGGATGCAAACTTACATCATTTTAGTATAAGTCAAAAATGTATTACTGTAACCATGTATCTATTGTATCTATTTAATTGTTTTAAGATTGTGGCAAAAAAACAGTTTCATTTAACAAATCTTCCACATTAATATTCAGGAGGAACAGCCAAATGATGGACTAACTCGACAGCAGATTGATCTACTGCCAATGTCATATTATATGGGCCATGGCAACAGCAATGATGAGTGCAAAATCTGCTTCTCTGACTACGAGATTGGTGACATATTGCAGACACTTCCATGTTGTCATCTATTCCATTGCTGCTGCATTGATGACTGGCTCACGGTTTGTTACTGCAGTTCATGTTGTTTTGAGAGCAAAAGTACAGTTCTATGTTTGTTTTAGTAACAGTTCTAGTAACAAAGCTTATTACATATCTGGAACATCCAAGTAATTCTATAAATCGATACAAAAACGTAAAAATTATTCATACAGAATTTCAAGTCAAAGATAAGCAAGAAAAATGTGGTGTGTCTGGAATCAGTTTATGCTTGGTAATAGGGCCTGTAAATGTGTCTCGATACATGGCGAGATTCTGCGCGAGTGGAGCCGACTGGTGACGTGCACAGTATATTGCCCACTATTTTAGAATTGCGGAAGCCAGGAAACAGTTGATGATGTTTAGTTTATCAGTTTATTGTAGTTTTGGTGTGTTATGGCATTGTCACTTCAGTTTTATATGAATTATACATCAGGGAAATAAAAAATGCAGAGAAACACCCAGGCAGCAGTCGATGGCGGTCATATACTGAAATTTGTTTTTGATCTTGAAATTTGTTTTCATCTAAATGAAAAAGATAATAATGATAATAAATTTAGTTAATGTAACAAGAACCAGTACATATAAAAATATGAAATATAACATATGGATTACATAACATGATTAACAGTTATGTAAGAAATGGGAGTTAAAACGAGATACAACGGATTATCGCTTGTCATAAAAACCGCGAGTGTTAAAATGTTATAAGTTGTTATTTCAAAACGGTTCGGTAACCATCTATATCTGAAAAGTTACCTAAATGTACACGATCACTAAATAGTATGCATTAGTTCAATAACATGTCATACTGGGCGAATGAATGCATAGTTGTCATTGTCGTCAAAGTCGCTACTATGTCATGGCTCATCAAATCGTGATAACAATTCGATTAAGGTGCACAATTACCACAAACATTCTTAACGGCAAAGTTTTTCCCACTGCATCAACTTGTGATCATCTGTTGGAAAAAAGAACACTATTTGGAAAAACTCAGATGATTACACCCAAAGACAATCCCCATTATTTAAACTGGCATAAATGGAGTTGATGTCACCAGATGACTCCAGATCGAAAACGAGGTGCGAGACTTACAGGGCCCAACCAGTATATGTAAAAATAGGGGTAGCCGGCCTGTAGGCTAGGGGATGTGAACACAATCCCCGCTGATGCAAGAGTTCCACTTGAGGGAAGAGGTCCTCTTGATGTCTCGATGGGGTGCAGTTGGAGTTTTGTGGGAGCCTCAAGGGTGATTATTATTGGAGGTCTATAAGAGGGTGCAGTTGGAAATCTGAAGGGGGTGCAGTTTGATATCTCAAGAGGGGTGCAGTTGGTGGGTTTTGGGAGCCCAAAGGGGATGCAGTTGTAGGCTTTCTAGAGCCTCAAGAGGGATGCAGCTGGAGGTCTGAATAGGGGGAGGCACAGTTAGAGGATTTTTGGGAGCCTGCAAAAACTGCACCCACCAAAATCAGCCACACTACAGGCCTCCATTGCATACCTGGCTGGGAATCTAGGAGTTGCATCATTTTGATTATTTTGCCTTTCCAGAGGAGCAACACTTGTCCTACATGCATGAAAGGTATCAAGGAAGAACTGAGGATGACTTCACCGGCACCAGCCTCCGTACCCAAACCACCGACTCCATCAGCACCACTCACACCATCAGCACCACCCTTTTACATGTTGTAACACAGGGAGTGCGGAGGTATAGTGCGGTAAGTATGATCGAGCCAGCGTATGAATGTGGTTATCAGACCTGGGTTCACTTCTTAATTGAATTGGAACTGAATTTAATTGATAAAGAAATACATGAATTTGAATTGAATTGGAATTGAACAAAAACAAAACAGATTGAATTGGAATTGAATCCCGCAAAGTAAGATGAATTTAATGAATTGATCTAAAAAATTTACAAAATGTTTCTATATAAATTGAGATGTATAAACTATATAAACAATGTATGATAAATTATAACATTTTCTGATGTGTCTTTTGGTCAAATAAAACACTGAACAGCAAAACTACCAGTAGTTTCATGTACAAAAGGATTTGTCAGCAGACAAAACATGGGCTGCAATTCTTTGTCTAGCAGTTCTCTGCTGTCTCAGTCCCTCTGTGAACTCTCCCTATGTACATATATACCCCAGTTTTACTAGCAGCATAGGACGGAGCTTCTAAATGCTAACTGGAATCACTGTTAATTGACCACCAGAGACCAAAATTACTGTTTGCAGAGGGGGTGAATTAGCATTTGCCAATGTCCAGAGTTCAGCATCCCTTTTGTTCTCTACCCAGGCTCCAAGATGGTACCATATGCAAAGTTGGAGACACGAGTTTTATGGCAGCAGCTCCAGACCTCTGGAATGATTTACCCACATCAATGCGTGAACTAAACAGTGAAGCAGCTTTTAAAAATGCATTAAAAACACTCTATTTTAATCAATATTTTAACTCCAGTAGCCGCAGCAGTCCCGGATCTGCGGAGTGATCTTCTTGTTTTCAATGCATGTAATGAACACCGAGACTTAAGAGTACTTTTAAACACTCTCTTTTAATCAATATTTTAACTGCTATTGTGACTTTTAGACTTGGCATTAAGCTTTTATCAATTATCTTTTGTTTATATGACACAATAGTAGTAATATTTAAAGATAATTTTAATATTCATTTTTTATTTAATTAATTACATTTTTGATTTATTACTATTTTACATGTAAAGCGCCTTGAATAGTTTATAACTAGAGTTGGCGCTATATAAGTATATGTATTTATTTATTTACTAGATACTGGTGCAGGTTGTCTGACTTAAGTCAACATAACTCTTTATAACACTTAGCTTGCAATACTCGGCACAAGACCTGCTTAGCACTTCTGAGAACAAAGCAGGCATTTTATTATGGACTTCCTGACCTATGCTTAATCAAACAAATTAAAGGGCTATTGTTTGCTTCAGTGGATTTTCACTGGGGCTTCATTGCCCATCAATGTGCAAAAACTTAATAAGTCACAACAAAACAGCTATTGTTGCTGATCTGTATTAGAATTGAATTGGAATAACAATTAATTGGAATTGGAATTGATAAAAGTGAATTGAACCCAAGTCTGATGGTTATGTTGACGGTTTGCATCACGGGCACAAAACTTTCAGGGCTTCTTCTGCAATCCAACAAAAGAAAAGCAACGTTTTTCCTTTTTTGAAATTCCTCGTGGGGGTTCTCACTGTTTGCAATGTAAAATGTAACTTGCAACAACTGTAGAAATCACATGCATGCAGCAAATACTGCAGGAAACTGGCTTCTGCAAATATCAATATAGGCCAGGACACATTTGACGTGTGCTGAAACAATCGCATATCTATGCAAGCATCTTATGGTGTTTACATAATGATGTGTTTCTTAAAATTTTGTAAATATTGCTATCATGGTTGTCATATATGGACTACCAAGTTATTCCGTCCGAGGATGGGCATTTTTGCTGATGTCTGTATCTAAATGGCATGCTATATAATGCTGGGACAATGATGTTGACATATTGGGATAATGTTGACAGTTTGCACTGGTGTTTACAGCTTGAGTTAGTATTGACAAATTGGGCTGGTATTGACTAATGTTGGTGTTGATAGCTGTTGGTGTTGTGGAGTGCAGTAGCATGCATAAGAAAGAATGCGGGTTCGAATCCTGTGCAGCGGTGTTGAACCTTAGGCAAGTTCATTTACTCTTACGTTGCTTCAGTTCACTCATCTGTATGAATGAGTACCTGGCTATAGACAGTGGTGGTTATTTGTGTACAGTCTTCGCGCATTAATTGTAGCATGGTTGAATGCTTCCCAGAGAAGTCGAGATTGTGTTCCATTGAACAGGTCTGCCAGGTAGTAAAGTGTAAAGCACTTTAAGCAGACCTGTGGACTGGACACTGCGCTATATAACAACTTACCTTTACTTTACTTTAGCTTGGACCGGTGTTAACCACTTGGTTTGGTGGTGACAGCTTCTGTTGGAATTACACCTTAAAGGTGCCGTGTCAACTCATTTTTTTTTTCATCTCATAATAATTTTGAAAAAGCAAGCCTATATATATATACCCACTACAATTAAACATTGGGCACATGTTGACAGCTGGGTCTGGTGTAAAACTGTGGCATCTATCAACAATTTGAGTTATTGTTCTTACTTTCATTTATACAATGGTGTTAATATTACCAGTTTTAATGTTTACTGTTTTATTTATGTTTTGATCTTCTACGTTATATTATTTAATGCTCCATAATATACAGCTTTTTGCAGGTTAAATACACATTTAATCACACTTCAGGGATTGTATATTATGCGCGTGCACACACACAAACAAGAATATGTAATAGGGTGACATTTTCAAGTTTTTTGCAACTTATGCGCATCATCGCATCTAGTGCTGTTGTGCAGTGTGTGAATTATGTGATATTCATTTTTATTAGCACCTTAAATATCTTCAGTTGATTTTTTGGGTGAAATATATATTTTTGTGATACAACTGCATGCGTGTGTGTGTGTGGAATTATTTATTAATGTATTCATGCATTTATAAGAAATGGGTAAACATGCACATCATCCAGGTACCGGTGGCTAGGTGAATACACTGTGATATTTCAAACCCTTATATACATGTACAATAATTATTATGAATGTATATTTTGGCATATGATTATGACATCATCTTTACTATGATAAATAAACATTTTTGAAAACCGACTGTTGTGCTTCATTTCAGCAGTTGGAAAATAAAATCAATCATCTTGTTTGTATCTATTAAATATCTTCCATTTCTTATTATAAATAGCTGAACATGTGTCTGTTCCTTTACCATGAAAAAAAGATAACTACTTTCATTCATAGTGTGATCGGGGTATTTCGTAATGGAGCTGAGATTATCACTCTCGTAACATGGAAACCAAAAATACATGAGAAACATTTCATTTATTCACTCTTAAAACACAAGAGGTCACAGAGAAAATTAGTAACACAGACATCAACAGGAACCAGACATTCTTTCCTCTCCACTCGTGTAGTAAGATCCTGGAATGCACTATCGGAAGACACAGTCCAAGCACAGACAATCGATAAACTGAAGCTCCGCCTCCAAAGAGACTGGGGAGACCATCCAATAACAACTTCACATACTAACACACGCACGCACACACGCAATCAAGCCTAGAGACTAGGCAAACAGGAAAAGACAAGATAAAGAAACAAAATAACAATAACGGCAACAGCAACAACAATAGCAGCAAAATCAATAGACAATGGAATACCACTACAGCAAACAAACTTTGAGACAGTCTCAGTGCTCAACTTGGGCAATTATTGACCATTCTTAAGGTAAGAACTTAAGAAAGAGATGCTGGACCAGTAAGAGCAGTTTACAACATATTGGCACCATGGTGCAGTGGCTAGAGCTTCAGATTCTCAACCGAGAGAACCCGAGTTTGAATCCTGTGTAGCGGTGTCGAACCTTGGGCAAGTTCAGTCACTGTACCGTCGCTCCAGTTCACTCGGCTTTATGAATGAGTACCTGGCTATAGACCATGGTGGATATTTGTGTACGTGCATTAATTGCAGCGTGGCTAAATGCTTCCCAGAGAAGTCGAGATGGTGTTCGATTGAACAGGTCTGCCAGGGAGTAGTATAAAGCACTTTGAGCAGTCCTGAGCACTTGATGCTGCACTATATAAGAACTTACCTTTACTTTACTCATTAGCATAGGCGCCATCTATTCACTTTCATTTAAACCCCAATTATCAGGGTAACATGACATCAGAGTACCAAGTATCTATGACTAGAAGTGCCACTATCTTATTTACTGACCTATTCATCACGTGACCTAATGCCTAGCAACTACTGATCATGAAAGTTTTGGACTAGTGTGGAATTGCTGTTTCAAAGGGTAACCAAATACTAGGGCTAATTAGGAGAAATATCACATATAAGGAGAAACAGCTGATTGTACCACAGTACAAAGCAAGTACATTTGGAATATTGTATACACGCATGGAGGCCATATATAATAAGGACATAGATAAGCTAGAAAGAGTGCAACAAAGAACAACTAAGCTGATTCCTGATCTGAAAGGTCTTAGTTATGAAAGATGCCTATTAGAATGTGGGTTGACAACATTAGAGACTAGGAGACTAAGACTAAGACAAATAGAAGTTTTTTAAGATATTGAATGGTTATGAGGATATTGACAGAAATATTTTCTTCAAACTGAAAGAAGGCAGTTTAACCAGAGGGCACAATGCAACATTAGTCAAGGAACAGTGTAGGTTGGATATGAGAAAGTACTCATTCTCTCAGAGGACAGTAAATGACTGGAACAAATTATCTGATGATTGTGTTAATGCTAGCAGTGTGAATATGTTCAAAATAAAATTGAGAGCTATCTGGCGAGGGTGGGTTATATGTAGGTGAAAAATTGTTGGACTCTTGATAAGCCAAAGGCTTCCTTGTCCGCATACTGTCTGGAGCTTGTAGCTCTGGACGGCAATCTTGTTAAATTTGGAGCATTCGGACATTTTGTTGAAATTCTGGTCCCAAATGTTTTTCTTTATAACAAAAACATAAGACAAAGTTGTTGAAGTGAGAACTGCATGTGGGAAAGAGTGATCTAGCAGGTGTCATGCTGTGCTGGTAATGTAGAGCATGTGATATTATTTACTTACACATTGTTGGCAAAAGCAGTGCTCTAGTGGAGTTTTTGACTGTGACGTAAAGCACTGGATCCACCGATTTGGATAAAACGCATTCAAAAGGTGAACAAAAAAACTCGTTGCTGGAGAAGATCTTGCTTATGTCAACTTGCAAGGTAAGTACTTCACTGAGAAGTGGAGAATGAATGAAAGCCCAGTTGTAGTACATATATCAGGTTTATTCCAACATTTGTATCACAATTTCTAAGTAGACATGTTGCTTCTGTTCTGTGAAAATTTGAGTTCCCGCAATGCCCATTTCTTATTCTCGATCTCGTCTCGTAACTGTGTGAATTCCTGTACGAGGCCGTCAAAGCCCATTCCTACTGACTGGTAAGTCTTCAAGGCCTCGGATGCCTTTGTGCATTCTTCCTGCGTACGGCTCATGGTACCGTCCAGCTCCCGTCTGCAAGGCACACAATCATACAAATAACACACGGTTGGCAATTCTGCAACAGACACCATTTTGAACCTTTTAGCGTCTAATAGGTCCTATCCGAATTAACAGATGTATATGTAATCATCAAATCATTCATGAATATGCTGTTGACATTCAACATGTTTGCCATCAGATGGCAAATATGTTGAATGTCAACAGCATATTCTTTGAATAAATGGTATGACATGGGAATTCATGTTTCTGTTGTTCTGAAATGATGACAATAAAAGTTCTCACTGTAGTTCAAAACTAAGCATATTTGATGTGATGACTTCTTTTAGATTATTTTAATGTCAAAAAAGACCGTTCTTATAATATAAAACAAATATTGACATTCAAGTTGTGACAATTCAAATATTGAAATGTATCAATCTTATGTGCTATTTTGATATGTTCTTCAATTATGTACCATACAATAATTGTACCAATTATTGGTAAAAATCAAAATAAACATGTTATCAAAAATTGCAACAATGCATTATTATATCCCAGCACTGCACCTGCCGATGAAGAATCTTATTCTATTGAGGCATTAATACGAACTCGGACATTCCGAAAATGAAAATAAATTGGTGCATGAACCTCTGCGTTTATAACAAAGTGGTCATGACACCCACTTGTTTGCCAACTAAACTAATACCGTGTGAGAACAGACCTTATAACCATGAGAGCTTGGACCGTCTCTGTGTAATACGTATCACAGAGCAACTGCAGCTCCATCTGGCTGCAAGACAACAGAACCAAACTATGTGTGAATCAACAATTTGTTCATCAACAATACTGAGCTCCTTTGATTGTACTACCAAAATTTTCCATCCTTCGAAGAGACATGAAATATGGTTCCCTGGAGTATTCATACATGAAATTTGTTATGACATAAATGTTAGTTATTTGCAAAATTAGTTACATAAAACATCCGCGACAGATTGGTTGACCTTGGAACAATTGCAGAAAACGTGTATATTTGTGCACAACTGATTAACGTCCATATGGTACTAACCCTAAAACTGATAAACGATAAATGGAAAAAAATATGTTTCTTTTCTTCCGAGGGGTCATAGACGAACCCCTGAAAGTTTGGCCCCAGAAAATAAACCATTTAGGAAGAAAGTATTAACATACCCACATAAATACACACATGCATATATATACATAAGCTAGCTCAATTATTGTTAGAGCTATGAAAAAGTGCCTTTGTTTTGACCTAAATATAAATTAACTGAATACATTGGCTGAGCAGTACAAATAATGACAATAAAATTTGTAAAAATATCAATTATAATAATTGAAATTTAATAACAATCGTAACAGTATAAGCTCAAACAGCACTCGTTCTGAAATGAGAATATCTAATTTTCGATTTCATAGATCAGTCAGGTTTCCATGACAGGGATGTGCCATGATACTCACTTGATCTTCAGATACAAGGCATCAAACCTTGCGCACAGCCATTCGCTTGTGATGACATCACTGTCAGACTGCGAGCGAAGGCGGTACTTTGTGATCAACGTCTCGAGAGCTGCCAATACATCCATCAGCGTCTGTCGGTTAGCAAACACACCAACATACACATACAAACCAGTATGGGGAATACATAAAGAGAGCATCATAACATGTGACACTCTACCAAGACATGAATTCTGTTGCATTTACACCTAAGAGAATTAATACAATTTAGCCATTTGCAACTACAATTAACAATATAACGCCTGTGGTTTATTCAGAATTAATTTCAAAGTGGGAGACTACTGAAATCTGACAGTTCCCAGCAGGTGACATACTGAGAAACGCCCCGATGCTTAACCAATAAGCACGTAGAGCTTCCTTGACCGTCACACTGCAGTGTTGAGTCAAATGACCATGTTTCCATGATATGTATATGAATATATGCAGCACAGAACTATAGGCGTCGTAAATCCACCATTCAACCCTATGGGCTGTCCGGGCCACAGGTCCTGTCCGGCTGGTGTTTTTCGAAAAAACAGGAGAACATTTTAGGGTTGTTTGTTCAGTGGATAGTTAAGCTTACAAACTACTAGGGAAATATGTGAACACAATCACCAGAACTGAAGGGAAAAGGAAGAGAGTGCGTCCAGGACAAAGCTTAGTCACCCTCGAGAGGCTGGCAAAAAAGACCGGTGTGAAAGAACTTTGTCGCTGTCCTAAGGGCCAGCATGCGTAAAAAGCAGTAAGTACAAAATAAAAGTATTAGCACCATTGAAACACAGACAGCATGCACCATCAAACGTTGGCTCACTATACGGTAACTGGCCAATATCAAAGCAAAATAAACAAAATCAGTTAACTACAATACAATAGTATGTGTTTTATTGCTTGTTAGTGAACATATGTTTGATCGTGACAAACAGAACTGGTGCTTGTGAAACATGGTGGGCAGGATTAATAGCGCAGTATAAGTTCAGTAGCAGATTAGCACAAGGACCCCAAGCTCCACGGGCCTCACTCAAAGGAGAAAAATCATTTCTCAGTTTGGTGACTAGCAAATTGGTAACAGTAGGCATTGATGACGTCAGGCTTCAATCACAATGGCGCTGAAAGTGCAATTTAACTTACGTGTCTTCAACAAGGTTATTCTGATAAACTACTAACATAATTATTATTGAACATTTTTCAGGATAGTTCTTTTTCATATCAAAAACTTTCATTCTTTCATACCCAAAGTGTATTTTTACCTGGTAGAGACTTTCGCCTAACATTTCATGCTGACTTCTTCAGTATCGATGACGCTGAATGATGCTGAATGTCGCTGTTCACGAAGACTCCGATCAAAGAAGCATGCAAAATCATCAGAAAAAGACTAGAGAATGACAAGACACTAAAGAAGAGAACCAACCTAAACGTAGACGACATCATGGAGTTGTTGAAATTTGTCTTGGGGACTATGTACTTTAGATTTGGAGGAGAAATTTACCAACAGAAGTTTGGAGTAGCCATAGGCAGTGCGGTATCCCCCATTCTTGTGAACTTGTACATGGAGGACTTGGAGCAGAAAGTCATACCCACAGCACCAGACGATTGCCAACCGAGAAACTGGCAGAGCTATGAGGATGATGTACTTTGCCTGGTACACATAGGAGGGGCAAAGAAATTACAACATGCATAAACACGGTAGAGCCTTGTTTTCACGAGAGAAGAAGAAGAAAACAACAGCATGCTCTTCTTGGATGCGAAGTTCATCAGAAAGAAAGATGGCAGTGTGAAGTCCACAGTGTATAGGAAGAAAACGCATGCTGACCAATACCTGAACTTTGCGTCCCACCACCCCAAACATCAGAAGTTAGGAGTTGTCAGAACCCTTATGAACTTTGCATCCCACCACCCCAAACATCAGAAGTTAGGGGTTGTCAGAACCCTTATGAACTTTGCGTCCCACCACCCCAAACATCAGAAGTTGTTAAAACCCTTATGAACTTTGCGTCCCACCATCACAAAAATTTGAAGTTAGGAGTTGTCAGAACCCTTATGAACTTTGCGTCCCACCACCCCAAACATCAGAAGTTAGGAGTTGTCAGAACCCTTATGAACTTTGCATCCCACCACCCCAAACATAAGAAGTTAGGAGTTGTCAGAACCCTTATGAACTTTGCGTCCCACCACCCCAAACATAAGAAGTTAGGAGTTGTCAGAACCCTTATGAACTTTGCGTCCCACCACCCCAAACATAAGAAGTTAGGAGTTGTCAGAACCCTTATGAACTTTGCGTCCCACCACCCCAAACATAAGAAGTTAGGAGTTGTCAGAACCCTTATGAACTTTGCGTCCCACCACCCCAAACATCAGAAGTTAGGAGTTGTCAGAACCCTTATGAACTTTGCATCCCACCACCCCAAACATCAGAAGTTAGGGGTTGTCAGAACCCTTATGAACTTTGCGTCCCACCACCCCAAACATCAGAAGTTGTTAGAACCCTTATGAACTTTGCGTCCCACCATCACAAAAATTTGAAGTTAGGAGTTGTCAGAACCCTTATGAACTTTGCGTCCCACCACCCCAAACATCAGAAGTTAGGAGTTGTCAGAACCCTTATGAACTTTGCGTCCCACCACCCCAAACATAAGAAGTTAGGAGTTGTCAGAACCCTTATGAACTTTGCGTCCCACCACCCCAAACATAAGAAGTTAGGAGTTGTCAGAACCCTTATGAACTTTGCGTCCCACCACCCCAAACATAAGAAGTTAGGAGTTGTCAGAACCCTTATGAACTTTGCGTCCCACCACCCCAAACATAAGAAGTTAGGAGTTGTCAGAACCCTTATGAACTTTGCGTCCCACCACCCCAAACATAAGAAGTTAGGAGTTGTCAGAACCCTTATGAACTTTGCATCCCACCACACCAAACATAAGAAGTTAGGAGTTGTCAGAACCCTTATGAACTTTGCGTCCCACCACCCCAAACATAAGAAGTTAGGAGTTGTCAGAACCCTTATGAACTTTGCGTCCCACCACCCCAAACATAAGAAGTTAGGAGTTGTCAGAACCCTTATGAACTTTGCGTCCCACCACCCCAAACATAAGAAGTTAGGAGTTGTCAGAACCCTTATGAACTTTGCGTCCCACCACCCCAAACATAAGAAGTTAGGAGTTGTCAGAACCCTTATGAACTTTGCGTCCCACCACCCCAAACATAAGAAGTTAGGAGTTGTCAGAACCCTTATGAACTTTGCGTCCCACCACCCCAAACATCAGAAGTTAGGAGTTGTCAGAACCCTTATGATGGAGGAACACAGAAAGGACGCAGACAACATGAAAAATGAGAAATACACAAGGAGCGGGAAAAAATGATTGATGTCTGCCATCAATAAATCCTCCCTTACAGACCATACGACAACAGAAAACCACATCATAGACTGGGAGGAGCAAAAATTGTAGACAAGGAACCCAACCGAAGAATCTGGCATATCAAGGAAGCCATCTGGATCAGGAAGACCAGAAGAATGTATGATGACGTCATTCAGCATCATCGGTACTGAAGAAGTCAACTTGATATATTAAACGAAAGCCTCTAACAGGTACAAATACACTTTGGATATGAAAAAATTAAAGTTTTCGATCTACTAACATAATATTCTTATTGTAGATGTTAAATTGTTAATGGTTAGTTTTTATTAATTCATTCAGATACAGAAGCCCAAAAACATGCCATTTGAACAATGACAAGCTGTTGTCAGTGAGACCACAGTAAGGTAAGAAGTACCTGATAGTACTGCCAGAAGTACTTCTCTCGTATTGCACGGTCCTTCTTCAGTAAGCGTTCTTCTTCTGCGATGCTATGTTTCTCTATTTCCAGGATTCTTGGAAGCTGTGTGCATTTCACAAAGTTGTGATCTTGACTCTCTGCAAATCAACAAACACATTAAATAAATATGACATGTTAACACGGTCCCAGTGGAAATGAGCCAGATGGCTTCTTGGGTTATCCAAAATAGAGGTGACATTCAAAATGTCATTAGTGTCGTTTTATGCTTATTTCTCTCTCTAATGTCAACAACTACATTACCCGAAAGTAGTAATGTGTACTTGAATAAAATAAAATCAACACTGTGACACGGTTGATGGTTGTATGCTGCATGGACAAGTGGTTATAACGGGCAGCTTCACCAGATGTAGAACACAACGTAGTTATGGTACTGACCAGATAATATACACAAGTTTTTTCCATTTCTTCGGGATCTTTTACTTTCCCTCTCACACACAAGGTAGAAGGGACCATTTAAAGTGTTTAAAGAAAATGCAATTTTGGATGAATTAAATTATTTTGAAACAACAGCACAAAGATTCGCATTTCAGTCCTCCCAGATGACAGGCCAGTGTTCTAATCACTGAATGGGATCTCCGTCTCTACACTCCCACTGCTGTCAATGTCCTAACAAAAGGACTCTGACAATTGTCAATATGAAATAAACTACTAAATCACTGTGCTCTACAGGTGATAAAGAAATGAAGCAGATTACAATAGGCGATTGAGATATCAGTCAACAATTAAGCGTAGTTAAGCATCGTTTCAGTCCTATGCTCCAGTCAGACTATGTGTATTTTTACAACAGCAAACTTAACGTCAGCATTTTGACAAGGAGCTGATATGTTAAGGGGGTACTGAAACTGGCACGCGAGATTGGTAATGAGTACCTGTATCTGTGTCTGGCGAGTCTCGGAATGTCAGCAGTCTCTCGCACTTCCTCCTCAGTCGAGACTCCATCTCAGGAATGAGTTTCTGCTGTATGGACGACATACGCTGCAACATACAACCATCAGAAACAACACGGCCTAAAACTCTTCCTTTTCTTGAATAACTGCTTCACTTGGTGTAAAAGGTATCAAGTCAGTGTAACGTAGACTGCAAGTATTCGAACTTCTCACTGAAGAAGTTACAAAGCCCTATTAACAGCACAAGTAGGTAAATGAGACACAATGTTTGTGTTCGTAAATCTTCGGACAGTGTCTGTGAATAATTTTGTGTATCTATGTTTTCAGACAGCTGAGAATTTGATTATTCTTAGGCATTATGTATAGATGGTTAGTTAGGTTGTCGCTACATATCGCAGGAGGAATAAATTACCACAACTTCACCATCCACTGGAACACATATTGATGCACATTGTCGCTACTGTGGGTATAAGAACAAGACAGCACGCTGAACAATATCTTTTTGCAACCATATTGCGCAAGTTGAATCCGGTGGGTATTGGAAACTATTTTTGATCACTCAAAACTGCAGGTGCCACACCACGTATTGGTGGAGGTTGTTTCATCATGGCCAGTCAGACAAGGATGATATTGTCTCACAATGGTGGAAATCTAGGCTTTCACACAGTTCCTAGATAGTGATGTGTTCGTGCCAGGACACATTGTGGATTTCACATAATAGTCTTATGAAGTAGCTACCAGGTGTTTTCTTTCAAGAGTGTTTAGTATACCTTAGCCTTAGGCAAATTATGTTAACGTTTTTAGGCATCTGTATTTCAGTAAGACTTTATTTTAAAATGTTTTTAAAATAATAAAGATTGATTTTAACTCTGTCAAATCTGGGGTTGCTGCTCTGTTCACGTGTATGTATAAATATATAAAATTCTAAAAAACTTCAAACTCTCTCTCTCTCTCTCTATGTCTCTGTCTCTCCCTCTCCCTCTCCCTCTCCCTCTCCCGCAATCACTCGTTGTTGAGTATGATTATCCAAGTCATAATGAAGATGATAATGTTCCAGAGCCAATTAATTACATGCTACACCGCATGTGTATATAAAAATACATGAAATAGGAAATAAAAACATTAAATACAATCAATATAAAAAATAATAAATAAGACTGATATTAATGATGTGAAAACATCACCGACAATTTAAACTTGAGTTGTAGAAACTGTGCGTACCTTTTTATGTGGGTGATGTCTTTGGATGGCGTCTGTGGTGAGACCAAGGAGGGTGGCGTCACTGCTGGGGTCGGGGTTACACTGCAGGCAGTCGCCTATCTCAGCCAGAGCCAAACATTCCCTCACCGTCTTGTAGAACTGCAACGACAAACAACTGTCAAATGTCATCAAGTACTAAAAATTAGCCCATGTCATCTGTAAATATTTATCTCATAGTTTAAATCATCTGATTTTGCGTACCAATTTACACCACAGAAGAAATATTATTATGTTACTTCTTCTCTCTTGATCCGCTGCATGTTGGGAGCAACATCATAAACGTCTGCCCCGTCCACTCTTGTTGTCAATATGACATGGTCACCATCATGAAAGCTTTTAGCACCCCTTTGCTACTGCTACTATATTAATTAATTTGATGATAATTCATTTTTTAAAGTAACTTACCAGACCTGTACAACAGTTCATAGTCACATGTCTCAGTTTGGAAGTTTACACAACAACAATATTGTCTGCCAAACAAAACCTGTATACACTGGAACCTCACTATTACGGTAACCTTCAGGACTGAGCTAAAGTGATCTGAATCGCAGTGGTCGTATTAGTGGGACTTATTTCCTATACTTTACTGAACATTATAGAAATAACTTGGGACTGTCCCGGGGTGACTTTAATTGTGAGGTGGCTGTATTACCGAGGTGACCACAAAGGGAGGATCAACAGTAACTGATTTGCAACAAACCTGCGTGTTGCTGCAAGGAGTCGACTGCACCAGTCTGAGCTGCTGATCCATGAGAAGATCCTGAAGCTCCAGGTAAGGAATGTGGCACTGCAGCCATTTCCCCTTGCACACCTTCAGGTACTCCTGGGCCTTTAGCACAAATACTCACAGCCTTGAGAAATACGTATACATACATGAGTATCTTAAACAATGTTAGACATTTGTATAAACATGTATTATTTGACAGGCTCGGGCAAGGGTTTGTAGAAACAAATACGATATTGAGTATTAATTACATAATATATATATATAATATATGGGCAGTTCCACGTCCAGGTAAACCAACATGTCAATTTTTGAAACTGGTTAAAATTGGGCAAGAGTGGTCTCATTTGAAAGGTAATATTCCATAGTTTTAGATATCACACTAATATTTTTTCAATATTTGTTATGTAATCACTTATTATACAATTAATGACAAAACACAAAATTCCACTAAAACATTGATCATTATATCTATCATAAATTTTAAAGCAAGATTATTCATTTTTATATTGTATAATCCCATAGATATAATTAGTTAATTTACATAATATAAATTGTAATCTGAACTTAGACATTTAACTGAAATCGTAACAGGTATGTACCAGTGTTGGGTCAAGTACATGCACAATATACTTATGTACTGGTACTTTACATTTTGCCAAGTCCAAGTACTCGTCAAAAAATATAGGCAAGTACAAGTACTTTATGAAAAAACTCACGTACAAGTACAAAGTACTCTGAAAATTTTAGTTACTTACAGTCAAGTACATTGTACACCTGTATGCTATATTTCAACATATCAGGTTCTGAACAGATTGCAATTGGCTAATATTCGGTTGTTATATAGGCAATTATGTCTACCACAAAAGTCCACAATACAAGTGAACTTGTGGTTTCCGAATATCTGAAGCACTATACCTGATCATTGATGATAGTGTCAGTTTATCCCATGTAACTGACTCATGACTTCAAAGCTCAGCTGACATGCCTGTGCTTCTCCTCCCCTTTATGCATATATATATATACCAATCGACATGTAGTCATGCACCATAAATTATGCTTCATGTTATCATGTGCAAAATAAGAATTACTATACAGTAATTTTCATTGTAGCCAATTTTTTTTTCAATCCTTCAGATAGAGCCAAATAATTAACGAAAACATAAAATATACTTGGGAAAGTACTTGCCAATTCCAAGTACTGTGACGGACAATTACAAGTCCGTACTGCACTCAGCAAAATGGCAAGTACAAGTCCAAATACAGTACTTGCTGTACTTAAGTACACAAGTACTCGAGTACCTGAACCCATCCCCGGTATGTAAAAATACATGTCTTTTTAATAGTTCTGGTGTATTACCATAATTTAAGTATGGTATTCTATAATGTGGGCCTTGTTTTTAGAATGTATAGATAAAATAAATGGGGCAATGTTTAAGACCTCAAATGGCCCACATTTGATTGTATTGTGTTTTAGCTAACAACTCATCCAATTATCGGGTGAATAATAAATAAATGTCAGAAGGTTATTCTGGCCACATTTCTTCCATATCTGGTGTTGTCTTGTTGCATTGCGTAAAGCTCTTTCTGCCCCATTTGTGTGATGTTTATACACATTATCATTATAATAGCCATAATTAATTCATAAAATGGGGATTGCACAACATTATAAATACAGTGTGTATATATATATATAACGACTTATACTGACATAGCCCACCAACATCATTAGCCTTCCACCACTAACAACATAATTTCCTGTAATGCTGTCATCTGGTGGGCAGTGGTCATCTTTGTTTGGCCACAAACAGGTCATCACATTTTGCTAAAGCCACACTCTTTAGTTGCAAATGCATGCATGGCTAAACAATTGAATCACTGAGCTATATATATATATCTACATCTTTGTATTGGATGAATTACAGTACACCAAGTTTAGTGTGTAGTTTCATGGATATGCTGTTCCTGGATTGGAAGACATATTTTAGATGTATCAAGAGAACAAGCTAATTTTGGTAGTCTCAGATTGAGCAAGTTTTCAATAAAAAGATTCTTATTCCCAAAACTCCACCTATGGGAAGAAGAGTATGATAGGACTAGGAGTCACATCACATTGAGCAGGGATGTATTAGCAACATTAAATGGTAAATGCATTATAAACAGAATTGGTGGAATGGTCAAGCTGACACTGTGGTCAATGTGAAAAATGCCACGTATGCTAGCTATGTCATTGCCTTTTTAATTTGATTGTATTACATTAGAGTATCCAGGAATCAATTTCAAGTTTTTCCCCAAGAAACCAACCAAAAGAAAGAATTTTTGAAGCACACTAAGGCAAAACATTCCAGGTAGCCAATGCTTGCCAGTTGCATTGAATAATCTAAAAGCAAGGGGCAACAAGCACCTGCTGGTTGCCGAAACCTCTGATTCACAGGATGTAATGGCAATAAGAATTATATTTATCAATGACTCTTTGGTTAACCTTACTTCAAAAATTCTGGCACACCCACAAAAGTGCACCAAGAAATCAACACCAGTGTAGCTGACATGGGATTTGTGAAATATGAAAGGGCAGATTTCCATGGTGGGTCAAACATAAAAAACACAAGTGTTGAAAAAAATTGACTGTTTAATACAGGTTGTGAAAGTACTAGAAGTATCCTCACCTAGAAAATGACTCTTTCTACCACAGTAGTGATGTCATAGGAACATTATTGCACCAACAATGACAGTTACTGCCTGTTGTGGACAGTTTATGTTTAGATGCATTTTATTTAAGGTCTATTTGATCTTACAGTGTCTGGACACTGGAACATCAATGTTTTGTCTTTTAAGGGTTCACAATTCATGTGAACGAATCAATATTAGCTTCAAATAGTGTTTCTGTCATAATTACTTCCATATTTTGAAAATGAAATGCAGTTTTATCTTCTTGTTATGTTATGTTGTATTTCACATGCATACATCCGACACCAAACAAATGTACGTCCGACACCAAACAAATGTACGTCCGACACCAAACAAATGTACGTGCGACACCAAACAAATGTACGTCCGACACCAAACATATTCTTGTCTATTTTTTATATATCATGTATACAATATTTTATTGGGTCTAGTCAACAGATTAATATCTGCCCTATAGAAATAGGACAAAATATTTCTAATATACCCTCACACATCACTGAAATTTGGACATAACCTTACATGGAGTGAAATTTGTGGTCTATGTGAATATGTCCGACACCATGGATTTTGTCATTGTGTGTCCAGAATGGCTACAGATGAGAACAACGTTTATATATGTGACAATGATGTCATAGTTAGTTAGAACTTATAATGTATGACAGTAAAAAGTTGTGGCACTTTATATCCCAGAATGCAGTGCATGACTAATGTGTCTGAAATGTACGTCCGACACTGTGAAACTGCCCATATACACCATGTATATGTATATTTATGGGACTGGGAAGGGAGTCAAGAATAATAGCAAGAAATTGGGAACTAATCGACGCGTCATTATCTCCTTGTGTCTAATGTCACACATTGGTTTGCCAACTCGTGAACTTACCCATATAGCCTAAGCATTTAATAAATGATTTATAAAGTAATGTGAACTGATGGCTTAGAACAACACCTCAGTGATGTCTTGCTGTGCTGACACAGACAGTCCCTTGTCTGTCATGTGACGTGAGAGAGTCTTCAGTAACTTCATGAACTCTGGATACTTCTCCACATCGTCACTGGTTATATTCACTGGTAGCAATTCCATCACTGCAACAAAGTACACAAACAGTAACACGTATGTGTATAGAACAGCATTACAGACTTCTAAAACATTTATTTTTAAGAATGTAAATTATTTTCTGCACACCTATGACTCTATGAGTTCTATAGAATAGAATTTGCATACATGTATATATATGTTCAATACTGAATAACATTCACATGGACTTCCCAATCAAACTTCTTGGAAAATTGAGGTAGGCGATCAATTCAAACTACAAAATTTGCAGCTGGATTCCAAAACTTGTGGGAGGTTTACAGTTAGACCCCCTCCTACACCCCTCACCCATGATGAGGGAAGGCTGGAAATATTTTACATATCTTTTTTTCCACACGTTGTACGTACTCCGACAGGTAATAGATATACAAGTGATGAAAACAGACTACTGACAGACAACATTTTGTAATGTATTGCCAATTTTTTATTGGTCAACTTTTGGGACAATCTGCAATGTTTTTTGAACAAAATTACAACATACAAATTAAATTGAAGAATTAACATACGTTCATCTTCTAAATCTTGCTTTCCTGTTATTGTATCAGACGGCTGTCGTTCCGTCATTGTGCTAATTCTGTCACCGCACAGTTAGGATTGCACACAATGTTTGACATATGACCGAGCTTGTCGCAGCTCTCGCATTGAAATTTCGCGGTGTTACCGGGTGTTGCGAGTTGCATTTAACAACTAAGTTAAGTAAATTTATGATTTATGCATCGAAATTAAATTATGTATTAAATCAAAATATAACGTAACATAAAATGTGTTGTTGTTATAAAAGGAATTAGTTCTCGCTAGAGTGTCATTTTTATTTCATCCAATAGAATTTAGAGTTTGCATTTCCTCCTTTAATACAAAATGGCGGCATCCATAAACGGTGTTTTGGAAGAAACTTTACAGAAAGGTATAAATTCCTGCAAGTTACTTGTTGTTGGGGCAGGTGGAATAGGATGCGAGCTCATCAAGAATTTAGTTCTCACCGGATTCCATGATGTAGAATTGGTAAGTAGATATGCTCGCTTTACAAAAAATGTTCGATGCCGGTTTGTTTGCGGTGTTGACTGTTAATAATGTATTCTGAGTGATATCCGACAATCACAGTGTTGACCAGTGGTCCAGTGCAGTACCGAATTTCTGCTGAAAGTATTGTAAATCGTTTTAATAGCACGTTTGATTTTCGTACAGCATTATTTAAGCGACCTGTTTAACGAGCTGTTAGTCCGGTATGTTGTCATTTGGCTAGGTGCTGTGCTTATTGGTGAGCGATAATTGAGAGATTGAACCCCGTGTCACGCAGTTAGTTTGTTATTAAAAGCGCATTTATGTGTTGTTCAGAAATAAAAATGTAATTTAAGTAGAGAGTAAGTTAAGGATTAGTGGGAATTTAAATTAAATGCGGTTGCTATATTAATGTAAGAACAAATTGTGGCACCTTTTAAACATTTAACCTAATTAATTACGAAGCATTTGTATTAAATTACTGATTTAAACAGTTTTTAAAATCTATATTTAACTGTTATAATTATTAGTTTTAAGGTATTATTCATACACAGCATTGCATGTTAGCCTCGATTACCCAGGCGCCATGAGGTGGCAGCACTTTTTTGTCCCTCACTAGAGCCTGGAATATTAAGGGTCTGCCAATGTTACCGGTAGGGGGCTTTACCCCAGATTCAAATAGAGATGATGATTGGCTCACAGGCCAACTATGAAATAACAAATTAAATAAGGATATACTTTTATCAGATAATACTATAACAACTATTCAACAGAAAACTTATATTGAAACATGTCACACACAAAATAAACCGACAAAATAAACTTTTTTTTGTAGTTTAGTATACTTTTTAATCACATGCATATTCATTAGATGGCAGCTCTTGTGGCTGTCAACGATTCCGTATTGACATTCTTTGGTTATGCTCGAGCAGAAACATAAGACTAAGTGTGAATATGCATAATATAAATACCAAACAAGAACAAATTTATCTAAACAAAGTGCAATCGATGTTGCGCGCAACGGTCGGACTGCTAACTGATATATGTAGTTGCGAAAATGTGCTGATCCTTGTGGCTAAGTCGGTAACGTGTCGAGCAACTATTTTTAGGGTCCTCAGTTTGAATCCCGTAGAGTACTCAAAACTGTCTTCATTTAATTTAAGATTCATTTTATTTTGTATAATACTATTTCAGGAACTATTTCGTAATTTCATTATCGAAAACATACATAAGATTCTGGGGATAGGTGATTCTGAGCCAGACTATCTTCCTGGCGAAGTCATGCAGCCAGATGAGAGTTTGTTAAGCGAGACTCCATAGTGTAGTGGTTAGCACAATACCAATACTGAACATAGTAGTGTAAAATCGTGGCTCTCAACATTGGGAACTGTGTATCCCTTGTGAAACAGCGATGTTGGTCCCACCTCAGTATTGGATGTAAAAGAACTGCCGTTGATGGCGACAAACTGTGTGTGATCAACGTCAGTGTCAACATATAATGGTCAGCTTGGCGATAGTGTTCTGAAAAGACTGACTATTTGAAGATGCCTGATTAAACCATGAAATTCTAAACGCAGTTGCTACACAATAAAACCTGGCTTTATGGTTACCTAGGTAATACAGCCATCTTGCAATTAAGGTCACCGTGGGACAGTCCCAAATTATATTTGTAAATAGTAAAGTATAGAAAACTAGTCCTGCTAATAAGTCTCTCACTATTCAGGTCACTTTTGCCCAGTCTTAAGGGCGACCTTAATAGTGAGGTTCCAATGTATATAGACTAGTCAGTTCTAAAGTAGAATGTTGTTGAGTGCTGGAAACATCTAAGAAACTCATTAGCATGTCTTTGGGTATATTGTGTTTGTTTTCCTAAGTACAGTGTTTGTTTGTATGTAAATGGCTTCTTTCAGATTGACTTGGACACAATTGATGTCAGCAATTTAAATCGACAGTTCCTTTTCCGAAAGGAACATGTTGGCAAATCAAAGGCAAAGGTATGTTTTATATTATGATAATAAGCTAACACAGTCCCTTTGCAGAATTGGAGTATAGTTTATATTTTACATACTAGATTCATTTTTGAAGTGTTCTGACCTCATGGCAAACATAATATATGATGGCACTGTGCCAGTTATTAACACTTGCAGCTAAAGACCAAGTCCATCCAATTGCAGTATTTGACTGTATTATGGGTTTATCATCTGACATGTTTTGTTGTTTCAGGTTGCCAAGGAAAGTGCTTTGAAATTCAATCCAAATGCAAACATTGTTGCATACCACGACACCATCATGGGGTAAGTGGGACTTCTTGGCCACTGACTAATTCACCTGATTGATCTTGATGCTGATGAATGTTTTATTTAAATGTTTTGCATATATATTATACAGCTTGGAAATACTAGACAGAAAATCAGCACGGAATTTCTGTAAATACTACAATTATCGTATGTATGTACTGCAATGCATGGAGACAAGAGTACCACACTGGGTGGTGTTTCCCGGTGGATTCTTGCTTTTGCTTGTTTAACCAGTAGATCCTGTATTTCATTTCAGCAATTGACATACATGTTGTTTTTGACTTATGGAAAAAAAGCTTTGTTTATTTTACATACCAGGTAAGTTTGTAAATTGTTTTGTTGAAATCGTATTATTTGTAGCATTGATGGTTGAGCTTAATCATGCTGTGTACTTGCCTTCAGTTCTGATTATGGGGTGGACTTCTTCAAGCGATTTGCTCTTGTGATGAATGCACTGGACAATCGAGGTGAGTACAGAGAATACTGGATGTCTCATCTACATATATTTAGGACTCACTATTTACGACTATAATTACAGTAAGAGTCAACAATATAGCCAAACTTTGTAGGATTAAGGGTGTCTGTAATGGGTGTAATTTGTAATAAACAGATGAGAATTAACAGAAAAATCATATTTAATTGATTACATCATAATATGTTTGAACGCACTGACATGTGCACACTAAATGGACACACATGCATACTCATACAAATGAATTACAGTAAGTAATAAACAAAAACGAGCCAGAGTGTGAAATCAAATGATAAAAACACAGAAAGAGCTTGAGTGATTTCTTGGTTGTTGTTACTGTACATAGTTACCTCTGAAGAAACTTGTTTTTGGCGATCTGTGTATTTCGGCCATGTCCGGCATCTTTCTTATTGAAGATATGTATCCGGTTAGAGTAACATTGAGCTGGCTATAAACAGTAACATTTACCTATCGTAACCACTGGATGTGAATGTTGCCACTGTTGACAGCTGCACGGAATCATGTCAACCGGATGTGTCTGGCGGCTGACATCCCGTTGATAGAGAGTGGCACAGCTGGCTACCTTGGGCAGGTGACAGTCATCAAGAAGGTATGGTTTAACACACTGGCATTGATTTATGGCTATAGTCGGTGAAACTGAAGATCTGCCATTGGGCGCAGTGGCGTAGTTTTTAGAGTGTCTGACTCTTAATCGAGAAATTCCAGTTTCAAATCTTGTCGTCTTTTCACACCTTGGGTAAGTTCATTCAGTCCATGTTGTTCTAGTTCACTCAACTGTATAAATGAGTATCAGTGAGATACTGAGATGAGACAGCAATGGATATTTGTGTACATATATAATTGCAGTATTTCCCAGAGAAGTCGAGATGGTGTTGGAGTGAACAGGGAGTGAAGTGTAAAGCACTTTAGTCTTAGCATTCCTAATGGCTGTTTACTGTCCTATGTAAGAACTTACCTTTTATGTGATGATTTTGTCATCATAATGCACGATATTCACCACATGTATGGCCTCAGGTGACTGAAACTTGAACTACGTTTATGGGCCAGGGTCTCACAATAAGACGTATTTTCATAAAAGCTAGTAGCAGCACTAAAATGATCAACTCTCACTACATACTGACTGAATTTTACAGAGCATTTCAATTTTGGAAAGTTTATTTACGAATTAGCATGTCACATCCATGTACTATTGGGTTTTAGTGATTGTATCTATTGGTACAACATTATTACGTATTATACAGTATTATCCTGATGTGCATGCATTGCGAACATTGTGCTCATTGTGCATTACAAATGAAAATGAGTCTTTCTAATAGCTATTTTGTGACTGAACCCAATGCTGCAGGTAGTTGTAAGGCTAACATATGTGTGCAGGGTTTGACGGAATGTTACGAGTGCCAGCCAAAGCCTACACAGAAGTCCTACCCAGGATGCACCATCAGAAACACACCCTCAGAACCAATACACTGCATTGTGTGGGCCAAGCATCTCTTCAAGTGAGACAGCCAGTTTATTCTTTTCTCGATATTGCCTATCCTGCTAGTGGTAACACTAACTTACATTGCAGATACAAAAATTCTACATTAGCGTGCCCTATTGGATGTGTTTTATAGACGTAATATAAAATACAGGTTTCTGGGTATTTTACATACACTTTTTAGAATAAACTGTGTCAACACTGCTCAGTGAATTTCATTCTATAAGTAAACTACATTAGACAAAGATATTTGTCACAACCTACAATTGCCAGTGATTCTACACACTGCTGGGTTCCGTAACGATTTTCAGCAACCTTTGCTGGTGGCAGCAGAAAAAGTGTTCAGTATCATATATAATAGACAACGTGGGTAGTAATAGACAATAGCAAGTGGAGATTATTGCAGAAGAGACACATTTGAACTCGCAAAGAAAATATTTGGTAGTATGTGCAGATGTGGCATCTGGCATGTAAACATGGTAATTTATGGATCAGTCTCATCTCGAAGCTGGTTCCAGTAATTCATCAAATGAAGCTGCAGATGTTGAAATGTTATTTGCGTTTACAGCCAGTTGTTTGGAGAGGAAGATCCGGATCAGGACGTCTCTCCGGACACGGAGGATCCAGAAGCTGCAGGTGTGTAGGCCACGTTCGAGAGAATATCTACTGATCTGGGGACCATTGAACTAAGACAATGAGCTCGTAAGGCAAATACACCATTAAACAGAAACCATTGTTAAATTTAGGGAGCTTTTTCAAAATGCAAAAAGCCACAGTAGTATCAATGAGGGCATTTGGTCCGTGGCACACCAGCAAGTGTTCTGGTGATGTGTCCTAGTGTTGGCAGTTTTTCAGTATACGAGGACACTGTTTAGGAGCAAATCAATTTTAAAGAGCAAAATCGAGTTCATAAAAATTTTTGTCAAATGGTTCCCTGTAACACTTCCAGAAAAAATTGAAACACCAAGTAATTTTCTTGATAACAATAGCCTTATAAGAATATGAAACACACGTCGATTTTCCAGATATCAATGCTGCCGTAATTATTGTGAAGAAAGTAGTTATAAGTTGATGTGATCACAGGTTGGGTTTACATGAGTATTTGTTTATGTCGTCTGGTTTTGTCTGGGTAATGGTTGTCATGTTCAGTTATCAGATATGACTGAATGTTGATGAAACAATGAAATAGTGAGAAATCCAGAGTAGTTGTACACCTTAAAAATAGCTGCTACAACATCGTAAATTTACCCAGCCCATAGCAATTGTATTCCGAGAAAGTGTCTTCATCTACCAGACTGCTAAATATATCCACATCAAACAAAATCTGCTGCTTTTTGTTAAAAATTTGCATAGCAACAGTGGCTGTTACTTTTCAACTTGTATAAATTTGTCATTGAAATTTATATTTGTGTAATGGAGTAAAGAATATAATATAGTAAGTACTTTCTTACAAGTTTAACTGTTCTACATTTATTAAAATGGGATACAGTCGTCTTCCTCTCAACATTCCAAAAAACTCTCTGGTATTTAGGATATCCATACAACGTGGTAGATAAATGTGCACTGACACCAAATATTTCATATATGTTAGCTGTTTTGACACCCAATACTTTGTGGTTCAGGTGATGCTGGTGAGGTGGCGCTGCGGTCTGAGGCGAAGGAATCAACTGCCGGCGGGGTTGCGCGGAAGTCTACGAGAATGTGGGCGCAACAGTCGGGATATGAACCCAAGAAAATCTTCAACAAGGTAAGTCGTTTTAAAAGGCGTTAATGTGTTCCTAGTTTTTCACTTAACTTTTGTTAGCTTAAATTAATGATAATGTTCTTAAAACTATACTAAATAGATTGAAGGTATATCTCCCATCATATTGTGTGTAGTAAGTCTGTAACAACGTTCAAAGTTTGGCAGATACGACCCTGGAGTACGCTCAAATGGTAAACAAAACACCCAGTTTCAAAAAAGCTTTATTGTCAATATCTTTGAGGCGGGCCGAGTTAAGCGCAGTACCCTGTGATGTTCAACAATTTCCCATTTTCTACCATTCAACTCGGCAGCCTTACTGTTACAAATTACTATGTTGGCTAATTCCGGGTAGAGGAACTTTAACTTGTTTACCATTAGAATATAGATATAATGCAGATATCCCCAGGTAGACTTTGCCAGATATTTTTAGTACAATATTTGGCTTTTAATCTCGCATTTTAATTTTGATGTCAGCTTGAGGTAGTAGAGTGGTACCACATTTTCCCCATCAAAAGGGAAACATCTGATGCCCTTTTATCAATATGCTTCAGGCGTGAAAATCAGACAAATAATAAAAGATCGTTAAATGTGCAGCAATGCAATGCTAGACACAGACAACAAATTGTAATGCATTTCTCACATAAGTGATTAACCAAAAATATGGATTGTATTTTTTAGTTTGTCAGGTGGTGTTTGCAACATCACCATGATGTAGAATTAAAATGTGTGATACTGCTAGTAACATTTGTAAGTTCCCGATCAATGAGGATTAAACATTTGAAAAAAACCATGATTGTAACTTTTCATTTAAACAATTCTGAAACTGGAAACTAAGAAATACCCACATCTCCTTCATCTGTTTACAACATGCTGCATAGATTGTACACTGTGTGTCTGAAACCATATTTTAGGAACATATGTTTCTAGTCTCAAAATCAATCCTGCATCAACAGTGATATTCTTTTCACTTTTTCATCAGGCTTTCTCTTGCATTTTGCACCTTTCTTATCAAGTGATATACATAAACCTATGTACCTGTCGAGAATAGACACATTTGGTTTCATTGCATTGAAATCTTTATGAAATAAAATGTGGATCTCTCAGCTTAAAGCAACTTATAATCCACTTGTGGAAATGGACAGGCTAAGTCATTGTTATCTAACAAAATGGCTAATTTCCATGCTTTAGCAGGTAATACGTTACAAGGCATTGGGCAGTCCGGTTATCTTATAGTCTTTGTAAAAAGTGTCTTTCTTTGTTTCAGATGTTCAGAGATGATATCCGATATTTATTATCGATGGAAAATTTATGGAAAAAGCGGAAAGCACCACTGCCGCTTGAGTGGAGCAACTTGCCCGATACAGGTTGGTTTTGTTGAATATTAGATTATTTTTAGTAACGTTTCCTATGCAATGGCAGCATGAATGGGGGGAACCAGTGGTCAGGTGTTAGAGCGTCAGATTTCAGCTGAGGGGACCGGAGTTTGAATTCTGGTTTGAAACTTGGGCAATTTCTTTCACCCCACGTTGACTGTGTCTTACGGAAGAGACACTATTAGCTGTTGGTTCCTTCTATGTGGAAGTACAAAATCCAACACAGGAGTAAATGCGTAACCTGCAATGGTCTGTCTAACTGATGGCCATTTAAAATCATGATGTAAACATGACATGGTTGGTGGTCACCATTGGGAAATAAAGTCTTTCCTACTTATAGAACACTCACACAAAATATAGAATCATGTTATGTTTGCTCATAAAATGTTGTAAATCTGTAAGCAGTGATCTATAATACCCTTGTATATAATTACCATTACCAATCTAGTTGTTATACATTGCAAAATAATCAATATGGGATTAATTATTAGAAACATAAAACATATATGGAGGGAATTTCAACTTGTGAGTTTTGTGACATTGTTGACAAGAATTTTTATTAGAAATCAGCCAGTTTGTTGTGGTTTATGTTATTGATCCTGATGATTGGTTTTGTTTTGCTTTCAGCCCAGGATTGCATGCAGTCAGCTGGCATCCGAGACCAGCGCCTGTGGAGTGTGTGTGAATGTGCAAGCGTGTTCGCAGAGAGCTTGAAGTTGTGCAAGAAACAGCTGATGAACAGTGGAGACTGTGGCACACTTGTCTGGGACAAGGTGGGTGCAATTCTGTTCAGCACGGTATATCTATCTATAATCATAGTAGCATTAGTGTATGTTTGTGTCGTTGTTATGATATTCCTCCTAGAAGCTTTGCATCTTGGGCACCATGTGTCCATGGTTTCATCTGTAAGCCCACAAAGAACAATAACAATGTTTATTTAACCCCAAGTTAAATTACACAGGGTGCAATATACAAGTTTAATACTATGTGATATACCCGGGCACTTCAACTATAATTAAACGAAACTCATAATGACTAATTAAAAACAATAGTAAAACAATAAACGGAAAAAGGAAATTAAACATTAAAACAATTTCTGTGGGTGAAAGCCTGAAAGGTTTATTCTGTGATCAAAGAATACATTTGATGATTATTCACAACATTGTGCATGGTTTTACGAATGTTCGAGGATCCACAAGTCACCTACTGCCACTGTTCAGTCGGGGACATTTGACTAACTTTGCATATAACCAATAGGCTCCCTAGCTTGCCTGTTACAAAACGTAATTCCAATACATGCAAAATTGTCGGAGGTATGCTGTGATATACAGAAGGTCAGGCGCACATTGTGTTTTATGATAAAATGGCTTTGTTTGGAAATAACTCGGTTATAGTGACAGCTGACTTTACTGTTTCTAGGACGATGAACCAGCGATGAACTTTGTCACGAGTGCTGCGAACCTACGCGCCCACATATTCCACATTCCCGTTAAATCAAAGTTTGATGTAAAATGTAAGTGCATCTTTGATGTTAGTTTTGTTTTGGTGAATCCTGATATGTCACATTATGATTAATTTAACCAGGGAGAATTTTTTTCTGGTAATTCTTACACAACCCTCGTACACCACACCCTTCCTGTTCCATATTCCAATTATTTGTCAGAGAAAATGAGCAGTCACATATTTATATTATCATTTCATGTGGGCATGTTACAAGATTATATTGTTTACTAAATTTCTATTCGTTTGTCTTGTAAACAAACCTGGTTCCTGGTATGGTTTTTGTAAAGTAGTTTAGACCTTATTCTAGATGTCATTTTAGAATTTTTTGGGAAGAGAACGTTTTATTTAAATTATGAGGTACTTTGTGTAAATAATCTATAACAGCTAATCTGAGCTAAACTGGGAAGGTGCAGCACAGATGGCGAGTACGCTATCATAGACACATATATAAAATGTCTCATCCAAAATACTTGGGCAAAGTGGAGTGATGGAAAATGTCTATGCTTCAAAATGGCAGCAAGTTGATTTAAATTCTGATCTTCTAGTTTGAGAAGGTAATGCTTGAAACAGCAACTGCGCACCATGGATCACTGTCATATTCTGTTGTTTACTTGCAGCAATGGCAGGCAATATCATTCCAGCGATTGCCACAACAAACGCCATCATTGCTGGCTTACTGGTCATGGAGGGTCTCAAGATTCTTTCAGGAAACATCGACAAGTGTAAAACAGTGAGTGTTTCAAATCTACTGTAGTTGATGGCTTCAAGTCCACAATAGTCCATCCTCTATGTTTCTTCACATCTTAAGTTGTTGATTGTTTGCCCCTTTTATGGTCACTAACACCTCCATCACCATACTAAAATAAAAACCTTGTCCCTCATTTACTTTTTGACAAAGTTTTGATGAGAAACCAAGAACTATTTTATATGACCTTAAATATTTGGACATGAAAAAATTGGACTCTAGACCAGCTAAACAAGTCGAGGAAGCAGCGTTAATGTAGAGGTCAAAACAAAAACAGCAAACATTCTGCTCAGTTAAAATGGTGGACACTGTTGCCAGTTTTAAACATCGTGAGAAGACACATTTTGTTTGAACTACATCTTAGTATCTGTTGCAGGCA
This sequence comes from Escarpia spicata, assembly GCA_963995525.1. NCBI lineage: Eukaryota > Metazoa > Annelida > Polychaeta > Sabellida > Siboglinidae > Escarpia > Escarpia spicata. The sequence continues at coordinate 25,687,495 of OZ023214.1, forward strand.
AGCACAGTATCATTCTACACATTGTTATTGCAATATGTCGACTTTATTCTCCAATTGGTAGGTCAGAGGCGTTTTAAAAAGAGGCAATCTGTTCCCAGTTTTTCATTTATTATTTAATATAATGTTCTTAAGAATATAATAATCATGTTGAAGGTATATTGCCTGCCAAGTTGTGTTTTGTAAGCCTGCAACAACCATCACAATCTGTATGATACTGCCAGGCAAGTTGTGTTTTGTAAGCCTGCAACAACCATCACAATTTGTATGATACTGCCTGCCATGTTGTGTTTTGTAAGCCTGCAACAACCATCACACTCTGTATGATACAACCATGGAGCATGTTGAAATGGTAAACAAAATATTCAGCAATACTGCTGAGGTGGGCTCAGTTGACCACAATAACCTTTGATGTTGAATGATTTTCCAACGTTCAACACAGCCGTCAGACTTCCTGATACTAATTACCATGCTGGCAAATTCCATCAACAGACTGCCACCCTTCAATATATAGATTATTATCACAGCACGTGACGTGTGATCCGCGTGTCTCAGGTGTACCTCAACCGTCGGCCAAACCCACGCAAGAAGCTGCTGGTGCCGTGTGTGCTTGACAAACCCAACCCCAAGTGCTACGTGTGCTCGGAGAAACCCGAAGTGACAGTGCAGCTGAACACAACTACAATGACAGTTCACACACTCGAAGAGAAGGTATCATTGCTGGAACAAATTTTGTGGTTTATTTCAGACTGTCTGCCGTCTTCAAGAGTGGCAAATGAATGGTCAAGACGGGTAATTACAACTGATAAGACTGGTGGAATTTAAAGGTGGTCAGCTGGCTACTAGATTACCTAATAGTTCCAAGTCTAGGGGCCCACATTAATGACTATCATTGGCACAACTGGTAGTGAAACAAACAAAATGGATCAGTGTTAATTAGATAAATATCTCGGATGACAGATTTGTCATTAAAAAAACAAACTGGGTAATAATGGCTGTGATTGATGCGAGTGGCTGTCATGCAAGCCGTTTGCATGCTAAAAAGCACACCTGATTAATTTAAGACTGACAACAAATTATTTCTGGCCAAGGGCCTGGTGCAAGACGAGTTATATATCTTTGTAATTTTAGAAAGATGTTCATTTGCAAAACTTCCTTATGTTAACTAAGAAGATAATCAACACGAAATAACTTCTGAGTATCCCTTCTCATTTGATAATGTTTTAGTTACTTTAAAACCTGTGTTGCTAATTTTATTTGGTAAATGTAGAACAGGTTTGAAAACAGTCTGATAGACTGATACAGTGCATTTTCTAATCCATGACAAGTATCTACAAAATATTTTAAAGCCAACTTGAGCCAAGGTAGGTACAGTACAAAATACACAAGTTTGTGGAGTGCTTGAAAAATTAAACACTTTCCATGATTCAGTTAGTTCATGTACGTGTTAATAGAATCAATGGAATGCAACTGTTACTAGGTATGTAAATCAGTTGTGTGAAGATTTATTATTAATAAGAGCCATTTTAAGAAGCAGGTGCACCTCAAGTAAGGCTTTTGAAATCTTGCCTGTAACGGAAACGTATCATAAGATCGTCCAATATACAGCATGGTACATTTTAAAACATTCTTGATTTTAGATCATCAAAGGCAGCTTGGGCTTGGTGGCTCCAGATGTGGAAATAGATGACGGCAAAGGTACGTTCTGATCCGATATCACACTACTCTTGTCTCTCTCTGGTGGCTGCTTTCTGTGATTTAATATTTAATTTATTGTTTTTCTGGTAGTCTGGTACTAAGTTCATAACAAGGAATTTTTAAACTGCTGCTGTTTTCTGTTGTGAACTGTGGTGGAATGTAGCTTAGGGACACTGCCAAGATTTAACCACATATTATTAGTAACACATATGTATCACATATTTATTTCCGTTTTGTTACGGTATTCTTATAATTCACTATTAAATAAATAGTTAGTATATCATGATGATAATGTATGTTCTTTTGCATGAATTATGATTTACATACAGTGTAGACACACGAATAAGGAATGAAAGCAGTTTGTCTTGTATCATTCCAGTTCCATAATGTAGTTATATATGTTGTCTATTATACTTCTGTACTGAACATTAAGTAACAATACAGATTATTATTATTATGCTGGGAGCAGTTGAGATAAATGCAGTAATAATGATCTCTTAACAGTAATTTCCACTTTAACTTTTGTCAATGTATGTTGACTTGCAGGAACAATACTGATCTCAAGTGAGGAGGGTGAAACAGAAGGTATGTGACTTATCACTTATTAGTTGGCATAACATACATGCCTGTGTACATAGGGTAGTAATCTATCTATTTTGGAAGTACAGGTGTAGTATTAACTTTGTAATTTAAGATTAGTACAGGATTGTTTTTCTTACTTTTATCAATAATCCTCTTAATTTTGAATTTGTTGATGTATATGTGGTTGTGTTATTGACAGATGTCAAGATTAACATTATTATATGTGGAATAATGCATTGTTGATAGTTAGAGAAGATACTTGACTTGATTCAGCATTTGCACTGAGATTACCTCAACTGGCTGTCAGGAAGCTGTTCTGTTTGATTCATTCTGCATTTCTAATAATGACAACTAAAAATTCACAAGGAAATTACTCATAATAATGTACGTTATTATCAATTGGTGGCTAAATGGACAATAGTTGTATCAACTGCTCACTAGTCATGGCAGAGATGTTTTGTATCAAAATGCATCCCAGGCTGGGGTAAATAAGACAAGATGCCCACATCCCCTGAACCTCTGGCTTACATGTGCTCTGCAGGAAACATGGGAAAAATTCTGAGTGAGTTTGGCATTCGGAACGGCAGTCGACTCAAGTGTGATGATTTCCTGCAGGTCTACAACCTCAATATCAACATCCTCCACGTGTAAGTATCATTGCTGACGACACCCAGCCTTGTAGCATGATGCTATCTTAATTGTTGTGATAGTATCGCAACAGTTTCATGGACTAACGAACACACAGGAAACGCATTCCAAAACCACAATTGTTCGGTGGTATCAATGTGTAGCCGGGATGACAGTCGATTCCCCAAATAGTCAATCTGTTAGTGTTGACAGCTGTTAACAATAGGTTGGAAAATAAGTAAGTTACAAAATGAAAGTGAAAAAGCATGTTCATATGAACATTTTATTTTGCAGCACAAATAGCCTTGCTGATGTGTTTGCGAAATATCATCACACTGACAGTCATGTTGTTACAATTCTCTATTTGCCTTAATCTTGTCATCTCGAGCTTGTATTGGCATCTCCTACGCTATGACTTTTCAAAAAGTAGCACATCATACCTGCCCGGAAGGTAAACAACAACAGAAATGTTAAATTTGACATCTCAAAGAAACTTGTTTTCTCAGAATTCTATCTGGATATTCATGTTGATGTGCTGTACTATATTAGTTGGCTTACTCGTACAGATGAGGCAACAAACCAAGGGGATCTGTTATCATTTCAACAATTTTATGTTAAATTCCTAACAGCGGCACCATCAGTTTGTCAACTGAAAACGTAAATAACTAAATAACAACCTTTGGTGTTTTTTTTCTAAAATACATAGCCAATTGGTAGATCAGAAGCCGATGGTCCAAGGATGCACCTGGACAGAAAAATGCGAGTGGACCTCATCGTGTGGGAGGAGATTCATTTAGTGCGTCCATGTTGCGTATTAATGTATAGATAAGATCCGTATGTTTACTTGTTTCTCCCACAGTGACAAGTTGAAAGAGGACAAGGAGTTTGAAGTGATTGGAGACGTGGCAGAACTGCAAGCTCAGGCGACTTCCAGCAACAACACTGGCCTAGACACAAAAAGTCCAGGTAGACCTTTTGTTTCGTTGTTCTTTCGTGTTCTGCTGTCACTCTTGTAGAAATGTTTTCCTGTGTTTGCAATGTTGGCATTGGTACTGTTAGGATGTCCGAGGTGTATACCATTTTGATGCAGTTTATGGACGTACACATAAAAAGAAAACATTAAGTCTTGAAATCAATTGATCATGTAGATGTTCAGCTATTTTAATTTTGTCTCCTCTTTCAGTGATTTTACATTGACATTTTCTTTCTGTTCTATGGAATGGAAAATCTGGATATATGTAAAACTGTAAATATAACTCATGTGTACATTAAAAAATTTCATTTTGAGATTTCCAAACAAATTTTACCTGGTAGAGGCTTTTGTCAGATGTATCATGTTGATTACTTCAGTACCTACATGCGAGGTAGATCCAATTACGATCTGCCTCGTGTGCAATGATGGCATACAGTGTCACAGGTACAGAAGAAGTCGATGTGATATGTCGTATGAAAGCCTCTACCAGGTAAAATTTGTATTTGGATACATCAAAATTAATTTTTTGAATTTAACAAGAAGAATGTTCAGTAACCATATATGTACACTTCTCAAAATCAGTTTTTATGTAATATTGGTTTGTTGTACAGAAGACAACGATGATGACGACGACTTGATCATGGAAGAAGAACCGACTGAAATTACGATGCCAAGTCGGAAACGCAAAGCCAATGGTGCTTCGGATGCTGACGTGTTTGTTAAGAAACCAAAACGTAGCGGCGAAACAAACTGTCAAGAAGATAATGATATTGTCATCTTATAAGTGTCATGCAGTGTCATCACAGACAGGTTGTCTTGTGGTGTTGTGCTAGACAAGTTTTTACTCGAAGCGGCAACGCAAGTCAGGCAATCTCATCATCACAGCACAACAGTGTTAGATTTTGTTTTCCAGTAAGAATATTTTTATTAACACGTGTTGTGTTATAAAAACATACCAAAGCATCGTTGCTATTGTGTTTGCACCATCAGAGGGCATATGATAACCGGTCTCTGTCAAGAAGAGAATATATTTTGTGACCTTTTGTGGTTGGTTTAGACAAAAATATTGTTCTAATTCACAATCATTATTAGCATCCAATAATATTGTAAACTCTGCATTCATCAACAAAACACAAGACGTACTGTTTTGACATGCAACATCATTACAGTTGAGTGCAGTGTTTTTAGGGTTCAACTCGTATGAACAGTGTGGACTGTTTTCTTCAAATTGTTAACAGTGAATATCACATAAATCTCATTGCGCAAACAAAAACCACTACAACACATCGGTTGAATGACCTCCTTCATTTTTGCAGCAGAATATTTACATACAAATCTGAGAAAAACACTGACAACCCACAGACACATGTGGATACATTTTTATTCAATTGAACTTTCACCACCAGAATGGAAAATGACAAGGCTAATCCACATTTCTGATATTTGGTGGAGCTGTATAATCATGTGTCTTATTACATTAATATAGTCGCATTCATCTTGCTGTACAGCACATAATTCAAGGTATTACTTTCTTCAAACCAACATCTATTTTGGATGCAGAATTTGACAAGAACAAACTTTTACTTTTACTACTTTTTGTTTGTTTAAAATAAACTCACTTCCTGGTAAAGACTGTCGACGGTAGTCAAATGTGAAAAGGAGTTTAAACTTTATAGTTATAAAGAAAGATTTTATTATAAATATTTGTATTGTTTTTAACATTTCAAAATGCACTTACCGGTAGTCATATTGATTGCTAACAAAAATGCACTTAATCATCAAATAAATAATATCCAAATTAGCATGTTATCTAATATTCAGACTGACGGCAGTGTCTTTATTTCACTGTTTTATACCTACCACGATACACAAAGAAACATCTGTACTTCATAGTGACATTTTAAACATGCACATCATTACTACATAAGATTAACACCCCAACACTTTACAACCCCACAATCCAATAGTACAGATCAGATTGTATACATTATGCTATATAATATCTACAAATTGTTTCTAGAGAGCATCATCCGAGAGAAGACTTATCCTAATTGTTGAATGGATTTTTCGTATTTGTTCTGGGTATACAAATTCCATCAGTAGGAAACAAAGTAAATCAATATCTCGGAATAACAACCTTTGTAATTTTTAAATGCATCTCCAACTGGTAGATGAGAAGTAATAAACGCATAAAGAAGACAAATGGAGAAATAAGGGGGGTGGACCTCTCCAACTGGGAGGAGATACAGTCACACTGCCCCCAAAGTTAGCATATAGGCTGATATGAAAGTCTCGGTACAGTGCACCATTGCAGCTTTGAAAGGAAATAAAATTCTAAGGTTCCAAATTCCAAGGAGAAGTATAAGGTAAGCTTAATTTTACCGGTGTATAAAGTAATATTTAGGCCTCTGATGCAGTTACAATTACGTCTAGGAAATCATTTGGGAACAGAAAGAGCGGGTTCTTCCCAGGCACTAATCATTACAGCAATACACCCAATTGGTGCCTGCGTAACATCACCCAATCAGTTCACTAAACTGTCCAATCGAGCGTCGTCGTAATCGACGAGTGCTTATTGGAACTCCCTGCCCTGATTATTTGGGCTAAGCAAGTGTTGCCTGCTTTTCAAACAACCACCGCTAGCGGTTAGGTGACAATTACCCTAGCAAGTCGAGGCCTTAATTGGTTTCTGACGTGTGTCGGGCAGCTGGCCAGGCGATCTGGGTGGTCGATTTTCAAAACCAATCAGTAGATTTTGTAACTGGCTTCGCGTCATTTTCAATGTCGTCGTAAAAATGGTACGGACGGGGCTGTCCAGCGCAACAAAAATACGGCATGGACGAATATGGAAGCGCCAGCCTGGCGGACCCGTCCACAATCAATTTCACCCCGTCCAAAATCACGATTTTCGAATTTTACCCGTCCAAATGACGGGTCTCTGGATGAGGCCCTGGGGACAAGCCTAATTATACCGGTGTATAAAGTAATATTTAGGTATCATTGAGGATACTGTATACAAGCACGGAGGTCCTGTCGTAAGAAGGATGTAGATCTGCTAGAAAAAGTAGAGAGATAGCAACTAAAATTATTCCAGAAATTAGAGACCTTACTTTATTATGAAACGCATCTAAGACATGTTTGTGTATGACAAACAGAAACTTCATAAAGTAGCTTTCAAGGAAGACTTAAGGACACAAAAAGAAGAAGACTAAAGAGATAGATCAGATAGAAGTTTTTAAGATATTGGATGATTATTAAAATATTGATAGAAGTACTAGAGGACATGAAGTATCAGTTGCGAAGGAACAGTGTAGATTAGATATCAGAAAGTATTCATTCTCACAGAGAACTATAAATGAACGAAACAGATTATTGGCTGATTGTGTGGGTGCTAGCAGCATGAATGTTTGAAAACAAAATTGACTTAAACCTGGATACACCAAAATAAAAAGATTGTGGACTCCCGATAAGCCAAAGGATTCCTTGCCCATTTGCAGTCTGGACTTAATAATTTTGTTACATATTAATATAGATTAGTTTCCAGTTGATACAGCTTTAGAAGTACAGTGGACACCCGCCATAAGGATTCCGAATTCCATCCATGTAACCCATTAAACCTCATGACGATTCTATCCACTTAATGATGCGTAATATATATATATATTATCTCGTAGATGACGTCACATGTGAGGCATTACAACTCGGCTTCTCTGAGGGTGGTTTTGGGTGGTTGGACAGATCAGCAGTTTGCAGGCGTTTCGTGCCTAAAGGGTTATAGGAAACTTTGAAATCCCTCTGCATTGTATTATATTCCCATGGATATATGGAACAAGAGGTATGAGGAGCAGTTTGACCAAGACCCAATGCGTTACTCATAGCAAATGTTTGCTATACTTCTATCAGCTGCAAGAGCAAAGAAAGTTGGAACTTATTAAAAATACCAACTTATTTGTGCACGCAACGCAGCACTAATAAACAGTGCATGGCATACACTACAGCTTCGCCTGACCCTGCTGAAGAACTTCTGTCACGAGACGACTGGCGTGGACGGCTGTTCCCCAACTCAAACCCACCCCCTCTGCACCGTGGCCGTAGTTGTGAACCACCTGCAACGGAAATAAACATGGTGCAACAAACCAATGGCACAAATTACCACCATTACAGTGTACAGTATATCTTTGATCTTTTGGAACTTGTCTGCGTCTTGGAGGACATGCACTTACAACGTTTCAAAGTTAGTATATTAATAATAATATATAAATAGGTTGATCGAGTAACTGTCTTTCATCAGTATCTATGCAATATATATGCATTCATATATAGCAAAAAAAACTAGCATTAATTTATGGAGTTGATGGCAGAATTGTTTTGTAAAAATTCTCTTCTGGTGATAACTTGATTAATGAATGACATCAGGTTTTGTATATGTCTTGTAGGGCATTGGCCTTTTCAATATATTTCTAACATTTACAGTGTTGTGAGAAGGTGTTTGATTGAACAGGTTTGCCAGGATGTTAAGTGTAAAACACCTTGAGCAGTCCTAAGGACTGGATACATTTTTACTTACCTTTAACTGTCCTTGTGGAAACATCATGAGTTCTTTCTCAAGTCGGAGGGGTTCACGGAAGGGCCTCAGACCCACCCACTGCCTCTGCACAGTCGCCTTCTGTAGACATAGAAGAAGAAACTCAAATTTATTTAGATCAATCATCAACATAATAGTACCTTTACAATACATAAGTTGATAAATGTGTTGATTGATCTATGGAGACCTGCACTTAGACCTAAAGGATCGCTGACCACCATAACAAAATATATAAAGATACTTTATTAATTAATACTGGTGTTGTAAACAATAGGAAATTCATGATTAAAATAAATGTGTAAGCTATGTATTACACAGTAAAGAAATGGTGTGAAAAACAGAAGAACGGTTACGTAAGCAAACATACCAATATGAACAGCTAACATTTAACAGATAACACTACCTGGTAGTAGGCTGGTACTAGCAGTATCTCACACTAACTTTACCTCAACCAATTAATTAATACTAGCCTAACAAAGACTAACTTACATTAACTAATATTGGGTAACATTTTGTAATTCTTAGTAAACATAATTAACCCATTTTTAAGCATTCAGTGCTGTATATGGTGATATGTCATGATCCGTTGACATTTCTTGTCACACATAAATAATACTTGATGCATATGATACATAATACATGATATATACATTTCTCACATCATAATGTCTAGTGCACAAATGTTGTTATACAGGTCTGTACAGCGACACATGACATCCGTAACATGTCCCTTATAGAAGTATCGGCACAAACGGAATTAAACAACTTAAACATGCTTCCTCAGCTCAATGTTTCCTCATTGTGTTTAAAATACATTTTGTGTACATTAAAATCAACCTAGTATCCACTATAAGTTAGGATGTTTGCACAATTTTGTTATGTACTTTTGGTGAACTCGTCATACAAACTATCAGAAAAGTGTAACTTATTTGATGATACATATGTAAGGAATTATCAAATTTGTTACTGGTGCAGTCTTTGTGCAATCTTGTGACAAGTCAGTGAAAGTGTGAAGTCCTCAGTGCCTGCCAAGTTCACAGGGTTGAAAGCTAAATGTCAGCTGTGTAATTGGCTTTCACAAGCTACCAGATACAACGAACACAGTCGTTTCTGTCAACATAAAAACAAGTAGACATTATTTTGTTAAGTAATCTGTGCACAATACTTTAACTATTCACACACTACACATTTGGACGTAAAAGAACCAGATTCGTGATGAGCAAACCAGCTGATCACGCAGGGAATCACAGGACAACACAACTGTAGGCACAAACACAAAATCACGACGGTGCAAAGAACTTGTTGATATTAAAAATGGGCCAAGAGGCCCTGAAGTCCTTTGGACTATATGTGACCCCGGCTGACCAAATGAGTGATAAGTCGGAAATATTGTAACATTGTTTTCTTACATTCTTGTAAGGTTGGGTTGGGTACTTTACACAGTTTAAAAAATTATGACTGCTACAAAAATTGGCAAAGTTATGGAGCACTGAACATGGTGGGGTGAAGAAAAAAAAATGAAGAAAACAGCTGTTGAAGTTTAACATTATATATGCAAATGGACTGCATGGAAATATTACATGCATGACATTCAAATGTGGCACACAGCATGTATGTTATGTTGCAATGATACACACTGTTAGTACAAATGTGCTGCTACAAAAACTTATCAAGTTATGCCAGACTATGTCTTTATGTGTAAACAAAATGATAACGTCAAGTTTTCACTGATGCGAGTGACAGATGAGATTGCGTTACACAGGACACACAATGAATTAAATAAAGTAAGTAATGATTTTTTCCTTAACCAATGAGTAAGTAGTACTAAAATTGTGATAATGTTAAACAATGGAACTATTGTTCCTATTGCGTATGGCAAAATTTGGGACCACCTATATAAATTACAAACCCGTTGTCGCATAGACGGCGACCAGTTTCAGTGATTTAGACTAATTTCGAACATGACAGTTTATTTTTACTCAACTAACTGAAAAAATAGTCCCCAATGTCATTGTGCCCTCGGCCGCTTTTTTCAGTTGGTCAATATTTCGTTTTCTCATTGGCATGATTTTTTGGTATTACTGATTTTTGTACGCTGTGATAAACGTGATTTTAACGGCGCACTTGGGAGTGATTCGATCGAGCATTTTGATTGATCGTACGCGCGTGAACTATTCATGTAACCTCCTGAATGGAGGAATGGCTAATTAACATAATATTGACCTGACAGGATTTTCCCTGCACACAACAGTCTTTATAAAGCGACTGCGCAGTTAGTTTTTGGATATGTGGCTTGTAAACAACAACAATATGGTTGCGCCCATTAAAATTATGTGAGAGTTGGCAATGACTTCTTTGGATTTCTGTTCTTATGGATGGATACACGGCAAGTGACAAATGCTGCCAAGTTCAGTTTAGTTGGTACCAGGCATGGGAAGGGCACTAGGGCATACAAGGAGGGCAACCACGGCTATTTACGGCCATGGATACAGTCCAATTTATAGGGGCACCACGGCAAGGAACAAGTGCAACTACGGCAATTGCTGTAGTGCCGTGGGCCAAATTCGATCTCTGATAGCATGCATGTTATAAACATACAGTGCCATGATACACTAAAAATTTGGTGCTTATTTAATTATATCATTATACCTGTAATGATACAAAAGGTGTATTACATCAGAATGTCTCACCCCAGTGCCTACAATTCCTGATGCTCACAAAGCACTCAATCTCCAACACGGCAATAAACAACAGCCCAGCCCTGGTGACACCAAGCTGACCAAAAATAAAACAATCAACTGTGGCCATGAGTGACCACTCCAGCCAGTGCTCACTGACCACACACTGACCTAAATTCAGTGCCAGGCTAGCCACGCCAGTGATCAGAGACAAGGCAATATCCAGTTATAAATAGAGACCATTGGCAGTTATAAACAGAGATCAGTGCAGGAGGCTTACAGCAGTAGGGAAGTACTAACAAAATTGAGCATTTGGGGGCCCTGAGGTGCCCTTAGAATGATTCAATCAAATACAGATTTATCTTTAGCATAGTGGCAGTACCCTAAGATATGTCTATGCAAAATCTAACTTCTAAAGGACTAAAAAATTAAGGTTTAAATGTAGTTATTCTCCCGTTGTCAGCAGCATGATAAATGTGCTCGACAACCCACACATTTCACATTAAGTATGTATCCTCCAATAGTTTCTACAGTAGATGTTGCTAAATGAACGAACCTGCAAGGAGGGGACCATTTTGCAGGCGCGTTCCCAGACTGCCTTTGAATCTTCTTCCCTGTGCTCGAGGTCAGCATCGTACTTCTGCAGAGTTCCACCAACTACCACGTTGTCCATCCCTGGGATTATATATGTGTCTTGCTCCATGGCATAAATGAAATGTTTCAGCCAAGGTGCTTCCACCTGGTGGGCATAGAAAGATGTTTTAATTACTTAAACACTTTAGTATTTATAGCTTATACTCACCCATGCAGCAACAAACTAAAGGCAACAATTATCGCCATTACAGTATTTTGAACTCGTTCCTGATACAATACAATTTCTGTTGTTGCCAATTATGGCATTATATGAGGCAGATAATTCAGTGGTGCGATCTGGGGAATAGTTATTCAATTTTGCACTGAGAAAATTACGTAATTATAACTAGTTTTGTATTTTTTCAGATGCATAACCAATTGGTAAATCAACAAGAGGCCAAAGGTGAAAGGAAGCTAATGAACATAGAAAGAGACAAGTGGACCTTGGCAACTGGCAGGTGGTGCACTTACAATGCTACAATGTTAGAATATTAATAACAATTATATTAGTAATAGTAAAATATTTGTTAATTATTTAATCTAACTTGTTTGCTTAATGTGTATTTATATCTAATGTACAGGTATCAACTCAATTCAGGTGTGTATTTAGCATATTTAATAAATTTATTTAACTTATTCATTTAGTGTATGTTCCGTTGACTTTTAAACATATCTAACTTTTAAACTTTGTTAATTGTTTTAAAACATACATTTGATATTTTTCAGCGCTTCTGAGCAGGTTTTTAACCCAGATATATGACTCATTACAAATTCATACTAATATTAATAATAATAGTAAATAATTTATCAACATACCCGAAACAAGTGCCCCCTTATTGGGATCATCTTCTTGTCATTCAGCAGTTCATAGCTGCCAAACCCTGCGCAGTTGACAATGACGTCATACTTGCCGACAAACTACAGGACAACAAGGAAAATACACACAATATCATCAAAGACAGACAAGACAAAAGAAAAATTAAGTTAAGTTTTTGCATGTGACAGGTTGTGATGGTTTAAATACATTTTGGTGGTATGGAGTTATGAGCATAATTTTAAGGGGCAACATTACAATGATATCAGTGTCACCCGTGTAAGTCAATTTCTTGTGAAGTTATGCATGGTTGAACTGACCCAACTGAAGAATTCAAATTTTGAGACTGACAACATCAAAGTTAGGTATTTACCTTTCAAATCACATACCATACAGTCCACACAAATCATAATAAGGTATATTGTAAACTATTTAATAAGAACAAGAGCATAACAAAACTAAGTATTATACCGAAATACTTGAAGAACGTAAACATAGCATCAAAGAAACATGGACCATACTGAGACAATATTTAAACAAAGAATTTCCAATTACCTCACAGTTTCATTGTAAAAGGAGAAAAAATATATAATTTGGCTTTTATTGCTGAAGAATTTAACAATTTCTTTGCTGATATAGATAAATCATTGAGTGATTCTATTCCTCCTCCTACAGCCTCATTTCATGAGCACCTAAAAGATAACTTCCTGTAAATTTCTTCATGCAATCTACTGATGTAAACAAAATTAAGAGTAGTGAAAAAAACAAAAACTAAAAGCACAGGCTTCAATAGTTATCTACAAAACTTGTACAACAGACCGTTGAGGAAATAGCAATCCCACTTGGGCACAGCATAAATCAGGTACATTTTGGTAGTATGGAGTTACCAGCATACTTTTAAGGGGCAACATTTCAATTGTACAATGATATCATTGTCACCTGTGAAGGTCAATTTCTTGTGAAATTATGCACGGTTAAACTGACCCAACTGAAGAATTCAAGTTTTGAGACTGACAACATCAAAGTTAGGTATTTACCTTTCAGATCACAAACCACCCAGTCAACATAAATCATAATAAGGTATATTGTAGACTATTTTATAAGATCAAAAGAGAAGCAAAAACTAAGTATTACATTAAGCATCAACGAAACATGGACCATACTAAGGAAGGCAATATTTAAACAAAAAAAGAGTTTCCAATTACGTCAAAGTGTCATTGTAAAAGGAGAAAAAGTATCTAATTCGGCTTTTATTGCTGAAGAATTTAACAATTGCTTTTGCTGATATAGGTAAATCAGTGAATGATTCAACACCTCCTCCTACAGTCTCATTTCATGCGCACCTAAAAGATAACTATCCTGTAAACTTCTTCATCCAATCTACTGATGTAAACAAAATTAAAAGAGTAGTGCAAAACTAAAAACTAAATGCACTGAAGGCTTCGATAGTTCATCTACAAAACTTGTACAACAGACCGTTGAGGAAATAGCAATCCCACTTGGGCACATCATAAATCAATCCTTTGTTACTTATGTTGTACCTGCTAATTTAAACATCGCTAAAATAATTCCAATTTATAAATCAGGAAATATTAATGTGTTTAATAACTAGACCAATAAATATTTTAATAACACTTTCTAAAATAATAGAAAAAATAGTACGTAATAGATCAGAAATATATTTAGAGAAATATAATATATATACTGTATAAACAACAATATGGATTTTGCTCGAAACATGCCACTATACACCCAATACTGCACTTACTTAAAGACATTGCAGATGCAAATAACAAAACCACCAAAGATATTACATTGGCTGTTATGCATTTGATACAATTAACCATGACATTTTGTTGTATAAGTTAAATCATTATGGTATCATAGGAATAAGTAATAGATGGTTTGCCAGTTACCTTAAGTCATGTTTTGGAAACGTACAATAAAACTGTCCTACCAAACAGTGCATAAATCATTACCTCTTCCAAGTCGCAGACTTTTCTACTTTCCACTTTCCCTCCAGCTAATATGAACCTGCAACGACAATTAATATTGTGAATTATTAATCAGTAGCACTAAATTGCAGCTCTTCTAATGTAGACATTTACACTACAAATAATGTATTCACCAAGTAATCTAAATACACAAAAATGCAAAAGTGAAATACCGAGGCACTTTCCGGTGATAAAACAGTGGAATACAAACATATATATTGTCACTCACTGACTTTTATGGAAGATATTTTAGAATTATGTTTTTCTAGAATGAAGCTTGCAGTTAAAACAAATGTACACGTTATGGTTGCACCTACTGCTGCACAGCTGGCTACGGGTACCTACGGGTACCTACGGGTACCTACTTCCTCATAAGGTAGGGCAGGTATCTGCGACACTCCGCCATCACAGTTGTCAGGAACCAGCCTTGTCTGCACAACACACAGACAAATAGATGTCAGAAAATGGGGGGGGGGGGTGGGTGTGTGTGTGTGTGTGTGTGTGTGTGTATGTGTGTGTGTGTGAGCGTGTGTGTGTGTGTGTGTGTGTGTGTGGGTGTGTGTATGTGTGTGGGTGTGTGTGGGTATGTGTCTGTAGGTGTTTTATAAAAAATTATTGATTAATTTCACATTATTTTATTATATGGCATGATTAATTACTACAGCCAGGCTGGATTACCCCTGGGCCAATGTCTGACACCCACTACAGTCGTTACATCTCAGTTAATGCACAGAATAAATATCAACATCTGAACACTGCTCAATAAAACACACACACATATGCACACGCACACCCTAATATCAACAGTATGCCTCAATACCTACATTCACAAAAATCTGGCTCAGAAGAAGCATCAGAGAGACGTGTCATTAAAAAGCTGAACAGACATAGGAACAAATGACAACCGCTTCCTATTTCTTTTGCATGTGACAGTTCTAAACTGTGTGCTTTCAACAAGAATGTGAGAAACATAAAATAAGTTGGAAGTATGAAGTTACCTTTCCGAATCTTTGATATATCTTATGGAGCTTTCGGTGTCCTCACGACACCCTCGTCAGTGTTCGACTGCTAACTCTCAGTTGTCATGTGACTTCGTTGGTGGTTGTCACATGACAGCAGTTCCAAGAAGATCACAGGAAGGTTATACTTGGTGTCTCTGTTGATGGCTGGTTGCCTCTCTCTGATCTCTATTGCTTCACTGATATTCCTTCACCAGAATTTGTTTTCTCTGGCGAGCACTGTTGCGTCTTTTGGCCGTGATGTTGTGGCCCTCATTCTCTCTATGTGCGCCTACTGCTGTGAGTGGGGCCCTGGTGTTCCTATGTTCTTTAAGTCGGGAAAACCAACACATACAGACCAGTAGTTGTACTTCAGCTTCAATCACCACCTCGAACACAAGTGATCAGTGGTCAGATCACTGATGAACAGAGCAGACCAACTCATAACCACAGACGAAAATAGAGCCACAGAAACAGCACATGTCAGAGAAGCACTCAAAGCCAACAACTACAGAGAGTGGATGTTCATCATCACTAAGAAAAAGAGAAAGACACCAAGTGCAGAAATACAGACCAGCCACATCCCTTTACCGCACGCAGAGAAACTGACCAACATCTTCCGGGAACATGGAGAGGGGACGTACCACAAACCATACAATACTGTAAGATCTATAGTGGTGATACCAAGGACAAAACCCCCAAGAACAACATACAGGTATGTGGAGTGATATATGAAATAGCATGTCCAGATTGTCAGCAGACCAAAGTAGGTAAAACCAGCAGAGCTCTGGGAGCCCGACATAAAGAACATAGCAACACCAGAGCCCCACTCAGAGCAGTAGGCGCACATAGAGTGAATGAGGGCCACAACATCACGGGCAAAGACGCAACAGTGCTCGCCAGAGAAAAAAAATTCTGGCTGAAGGAAAATCAATGATGCAATAGAGATCATAGAGAGGTGACCAGCCATCAACAGAGACACCGGGTACAACCTTCCTGCGATCTTCTTGGAACTGCTGCCATGTGACGACCACTAACGAAGTCATGTGATGACCGAAAGTTAGCAGTCCAACGCTGTTGAGGGTGTCGTGAGGACACCAAAAGCACCGTAAGAAACAGGGACGTTTTTTTGTACAACAATACACTCACTTTCAAAATAACATGAAATGCTGTGCACTAAATATGTCTCATAGCAACATTAGTGTTCAGCTATCGAAGGATACTTACTTGTATCTATTTCCGGGGAACATATTCATCTCAGTGTCATTCAGTCTCCGGTAGTCAAGTACAATGTCATGCAGCAGTTCTTCATCAAATGGATTCTGGTAAACAACATTAGAAACAAATATACAGTTTTTAATACTACAAATAAAGAACATTTGATGTTCTGACTGCAAGGTCCTTATATACTGCAGGTGAATAGATATTACCAGATTTTCAACAATGGCTTACTTATCTACATACCTTCCATCTAGAGCTTGTGGGCTCAGAAGGCCATGTTGTAAAAACTTGCTACTCCCATTTTTAGATAACATATCACAAGGAAAATGCTGCATTAGTTAGATTACAGAACATTCTTCAAGATACCTGATAGTTCATTTTTTTCGTTACAGTTGTTAAAATTGCATCCTGAATTAAACAACCGTTATTATGTTTTTAAGAGTGTATGTACATTGTACAACATGAATAATATTTGTGCATAATTTGGTTATACTTTCTACACTATATGTCACTTTGGCATTTGGTATGATATTCGAAAAATTTTACTTTTGTAAAAATACTAAACAAAATAAATGTGGACAACCTAATGCTAGGCCTGTGACTGAGTCCATTCTGGTCTCGTGAACATGAGGTTGCTAGAACCCACATTATGACATACAAAGGTATTCCTTGACTAGATGAAGGAAGCAATGGCACAGACCACGGTTAACTCCATTCTGGAATTGACCCTCAATTCCATTTCCAGAATTGGAACTGATTTTTGAAAGTTAGGCATGTAACTGGAAATTATTTTTTAAATTGTAACTGAACTTTTTGTACCAGCAGACACGAGCCAATGAACTTGACTTATGAACAAACAATGGTTAATGTTTTAATCATAATAAATTAAACATGATAGTACACATCTTAAAGTACAAATAAAACTACATTAAAACGAATTGAACTTTCCATAGGACTTTTTATTTGGAACTTGAAATGATTTTTGCAAGATGGAACTGGAATTGATTTGTTTGAAATTGACTAGAACTGGAATTGACAAAACGGAATTGACACCATGCCGCTGTAAACTACCTTATCATCGTCATTGTAGAACTGGTAGCCAGATGTGAAGAAACAGCCTGCATCTTTGGCCTCTGGCGAGAGAGCGAGTTTACTGTAGTGATCCCACGAGTCGCGCAACCACTGCCTACACATCAACACACAAGACATCAGCGGACCGTCTCATAAACAAACCTAATAAGAAAAATCCATCATTAAATAGAATTGAATGTTAAATCACAAGCTTCAAAATTATAACTAATTTAGAGAAATATCTTCAGTAGTTTTGTATTTATTGATACTATTGATGCAAACTTCAAAAAGCAGTGTTTTCACAAACGAGGGCATTTTTACTCATATTTTCTATTATTTTGTTATACTGGTTCAGGTTTTTTATATACTAAATGCATGTATTTTATTAGTTTAGGATTATTTCTCAAGGAAAATAAACTGGACATAGATTGAAAAGTGAGATTATAAAGTGCATGAATTTCAGACAAAATCACAAAATTTATTAGACATGATCTAGACAAGTATTTTTTTGCTCATGTACAACATTTAACACCTGGATCACTGTGGCAGGTGACAATTTACATTATGATGTTGGATTATTTGTAGTAAATGCAAACATTCACCAATTACCTGAGTACAGGAATGGCCACTCCCGGTGTTTTATTTCTGGCTGGACGAAAAATCCCAGCCGCACCATCGCTGGTCGTGTCTTTGTCAAATTTGTCAGCTATGATCGTGATGTTAATGCCAGGAATACGTTGCTGGACCATGACTGCCGTAGACAGGCCAACGGCACCCGCTCCGATTACTGCGACACATGGCATCGTAATTTGGCGTACTGCAAGAGAAACGCACAAGGGTCGTTGTCAAAAAGGCAAAGTTAAGTTTTTATATAAACCGGTGTCCAGTCCTTAGACCCATCAAAACACTTTACACTTTACTCCTTTGCAGACCTGTTCAATCAAACACCGTCTTGGCAGGAGCTTAGCCACAGACCCATCTGCCCATCTTAAAGACTGGCAGATGACTATAGCCAAAAGGGGTAAATACAACTGCCAAGACTGAGGAATTTAGAGGGGGGCCAGCTGGCCAGTAGATTAACACGAATGACTGGTTGGAACAATGGCAGTGAAACAAATCAATATTAATTAAATAAATGGCTCAAATGACACTGGTTTGTCATTGAAAATAACTCAACTGGCCAATAAGGGCTGTGACTTACATGAATGGCTTCTTCGGAAGCTGTTCAAGTGCTAAAAAGCACATTTTTGTTTAATTCAAGACTGGCAAAAAATAAGTTCTGGCTAACGTCCTGCATCTCGAACTATCTTGGAAGCATTCAGTTACGCAGCAATTACTATGCAAAGAGTATTTGTATACAAATATCATCACTGTGTATAGCCAGGTACTCATGCATACAAGTTATAACTGAATGAACTGGTGCAATGTGGATAGGTTCAAGTAATATCTGTTAAGTTTGATTAAGTGGCTGTCTTGAAAGTGCGAATAATCGCAACTGTGCTGAACGTCAAAGAACTTAATGCAAACGTACACAAGCAACATGGATTCAACATTGATGAAGAATATAAAATGGGGAATAATACACTAGGCATCATAATAAAGAAATTAGCCTGTAGTTAGGGAGCATTTGTGATCCCGTAGGAATTCAGTGGTAAAAGCAAACCATCGGTGCAGATGGCTAAAGAGGATCCCAGTGAACAATAACAACTTGTCAGCAGCCTGGGAATCTGTTCAGTCATTTATTAGGAGTGATTAAAATAAGCATGGAAAACGTTATTCCAACACAGGGTATTTTAATTTTCACGAATTTGGGTGACATTTTTAACTGGCCAAAATTTCAGAACTGAAATAAAAAGACAGGTTTCAGCCATTGCAGTTAGTCACTACGACTGTTATTCTTAAGACATTCTAAAAAATCTTCCATCCATGTACATCTTTTTTATTTATGCTCTGAGTGAGTTTCTGTAAAAAAACAACTATAAAGATATCACATGACACCCGTCATATGGGCTATATTACATCATTTGCATTAAAACAATAACTTGTAACCCTTTAGACTCCCATCATTTTAATGAAATGTGCTCTGATTTCCTGAAGTTGTCACACAAAATTATCACACCTAGTTTTGACATGTAACTTTTTTGTAGTTTGTTTCCTAACATTACAAGTTGTGCAAGTGCAGATAATTGAATTCTACATAAGAGGGTTCTAAATATATTAATCAACTTTAAAGTAAACGTGTGAAACATGAGACGCTATATCTGGGTGGGCTTGCCTACAATGGTACATACGTTTACAAACTCCTTGTCGGAGCTCTGATATATTAAAACAGTGCTCAGTCAAAACAATGTCTAATACAAACAGATATGACAAATACTCCTAGTGCATAGATACACTACCCAATATATTACAATTTCATAAGTATTCAGAAGTCGTCAAAGAACTGTCACACAGATACAAGCGATCGGGGCGTAAAGCGTTAAAACATGCCTTAGAATCTGCCTGCCGTGAAATCTATACCTAACCACACCTGCACATAATTATATGCTCTATGGTTCATTGGGGTCATGTATTTCAGTACATTTGTTCAGTGCTTATACTTGGGTTTTTGAAATGACAATATTTGTACTAGGTCAATTACAAGTACTTGCCAAAATATCAAGTGTCCACAACTTGAGCATTTAGATAAAACAATACTTCTTTGTAGAGAAGTTCTCAACATTATTGCATGGGACGGAATGGGTGATGCTGATACACAGCACTGAATGCCCACCCTAATTAATTCGATATACCACAAGCCCATAGCCAGCTTTTCACAATGGGGGGGTTCATGTGGGGTTATATTTTTTCACAATGCAGCCTCACATGTTCACGTGGGGGCTCATAATGCAGGTTACATTTCTAACTGGAAGAACAATGAAGTAGGTGTGAGATTGGTGGACCATGTGGTTTCGTCTTATATTCTTTCATCTTATATACAAACACCACATTAGTATCCCCAGCAGGCCCATAACGAGGTCGTTTTGGGGTTCCTTTTTCAGACAAAGTGGGGCTCATATGAGGTCTGTAAAAGCCAACATGCAGTGATAGTATATAACTGAATTATTTACTTGAAACCCTTTGTCATGTGTGCAGTTGGTTTGAATATATTCATATCAATATAATAAACAAGATACCGAGGAGTGTAGGTGCGTCAATGTTATTTTTCAGAATAAACAGTTAAAGTGTGACATTTACAATCTGGTTTTCACTCAATTAATATATTATATTTATCTGATCTGATGTGCAAAAGTTCCATAATTAATCATAAACATAATTAAGTTAGTAAATCAACAAACCTTTATAAAACATGCCCGGTAAATAGAAGTGTAGAAATTTTTTGTGGAAGTTGAATTAAATTCTAGGTGGCAAACAGTCAAGTACCATATCCTGCACACCACACTGACTCCAGGAAATACAAACTATATTTGACAACTACACGAAACACAAAAGGAACATAATAATTGATAATAAAGGCCCTTCATACATTCTTGCCTCCTCATCAGCGATAAGGCTCGCCTTTCTGAGATCTACAAACATGCAATTAGCAACCACAGTATTTTGGCAACCATACAGCCACACAATCACACAATTTCTTATCAGCATGCGCATTTAAAAAAAAGTGAAGCTAAACTTTATTGTGTATTGGTTAAATACAATTATTCGTCGAAATTCACGTTCCAGCGCAATAGTTAAAAATTATGATTTGTGTTAATAAGCCAGATGGGTTTGTCTACCGGGTTTGCAGTTTGTAAGAAATACACTCGCTACCCATCTTAAGTTGTTGATTGTTGAGAATAGCCTCTTTGACAGTTGGTAGTTACCTTAATCAGCATACTAAAAATAAAAAGCCGCACCTCTCGTTTACTTTTTATTTTCTGGTGAGAAATAATTTATTCTTTTATATGGCTTAATTTATGTGCTCATAATTGTTAAATCATCATCACCCCGTTGATTCACCAGTATTTTTTCTGCATCTGTCATCTCTGAGTGACTACAATTAGGACTCATAATTTTACATTTGGTGTAAAACTGGCTTCTTGTGTATTTGTTATCCCATGTGTTTATATAACAGCAGACCCTAGGCTAGGATAGTGTGAAGTCCTTCTGCATGGCTAATTGGATGCAATGGTCCTTTGACACACATTCCTCTAGTGACTGCCCTTTTCACACATGACAGACCCCTCAGGCTCAGCCAGGCTCCCATACAATCATTAAAGATCACTTAATAGATAAGGGTTCTCCCACATCTATACAAATCAGGCTTTCTTGGCATTCCTTGTAATGCTTGAACACTATCCAACAGCTTTTAACTTTAGGAGGGGGGGGGGGGGTTTAACGCGTTTGAGAAACATGGTTCACATTTTAAAGATGCAATTTTGAGGGTGGGTTCACATTTTGGAGAAAGGGGGTTCACAAAAGGGTGAGGGGTGAGTTCACGTGAAACCCGTGAACCCCCCCCCCCCCCCTGGCTACGGGCCTGTACCAGTATACAATATAACATTTTATGGGTCCTGTTTGTTGATAGATCATTACTTGACCAACAGCCTGTCACACAGCCTCAGGCACAGCATAGCCTTTAGTTATAGCCTTAGCCTTAGGCCGGCTTAGCTTAGTCTTCCCGGATCCCTGAACCTGGCTGTCAATGACAATGACTCAGATTGAACGAGTGAATGACAATTAGTTATTTTTAGTAGTAGTTATTAGAAGTGACAGAACGTGATTCGGCGTTTACCGTGGCGTGGGCGTAGATTATGCTGTTTAATGTCTTTTTCGCAATCGCAATACAATCATGGTACATTCGCTATTTTTTGTCAAGGTCCTGTTCCTGCGTGTGTGCTATAACGGCTGTCGATAAGTTATGTATTTCCAGGGTTATTCCAGTTCCAGGTTCTGTATATATCCATGAGGTGGCACCACAGTTTGTCGCAACTACGGAGTCCACTATGTGGAGCCACCCTGAGTCTGACAGCCACTCGGGTAATACGTTTCTAGGACGGTGGTCGACTGCGTAATCGTTGGACGACCAACACCGATCCTACTAGTGCTTCTCAACTTTTTTATTTCACGGTACACCTTTGAGTTTGCCCGGTCCACTTTGAACACCAAGCTGAATGTTACCATGTCAACCTGGACATTCTAGTTGTTTGTAACCAACTTACACAATATGAATTTGAAGGAATACTTCATGAATAATTCTAAATATCCCCTTTTCCCACACAGGTGAATACATTTAGAAACTTTTTTTGTATTTAATATAGTTTAATTTGCGTATACCGTATTTCAAACAATTATATAAATTTAACACCAAGATAAAGAAGTACATTTTTTTCTAAATTGATTTTTGACGTCTAGCGCGGAATTATAAAAACCTTGGACTTACGTTGTATTAGAAGCAGCGACAAATTTAACGATCGCCATACACAATTTGAATGCTAAGACTAATATTTATTTTAAATTATGAATATTTGGGGGGCCGAGGGTCACAAAAACCATCCAAATGTACCGCCTTTAGGCTCTCCAAAAACCTCCAACTACACTCCCTTTGAATCTCGACGAAAACCCCAACTAACCTACACTCGCCTTCGGGCTCTCTAAAACGTTCACATGCCCCCCTCTCTTGAGGTACTCTAAAACATTCAATTGCACTTCGTTGAAGCTCTCCCAAATCCTCCAACTGTACATCAACAAAACTACAACTGCTTCACTTTTTGGTGAACTACAGATCAGACACAAAGACAGATGGACGTCTAAACGAAAAAAATGATTGTTACCATCAAATACAACCGTATGCACAGAACTTCGTAAACACAGCGATATATTTTTCTCTTCAAATAAAAGGTTGTATACAATTGCAGTGTTTGCTTTGATGATTGAGGTGTGAAATAGCAGAGCGGAACGACCCGCAAGCAAACTGTCTGCCATTATATGTTCACGCTTAATGAAACTGTGTAGTTTGACCACTATATATTTTCATTTTAAACAAACACGCATGCACACACACGCATGCACACGCTCGCACGCACACACACACACACATTCTTGGATATGTTCTGGGGACTAAGGCCGGCAATTTAATTTTGCAATCATTTAAACGAACTGATAATCATTACGATGAAAATGAGCGTTTAACAGACATTATTTTTCGGATCGAGCCATCACATTGTTTGGTAATTTATCGCAGCAGATGCGACACTTCGTTTCTATTAATTCCGCTGCACACTGTCGACTTAGTCACGGCACACCACTTACTTACCAGAGTGTCGCACCCCACCGGCTCAGATTGAGAAGCACTGCCCCCAGCTAACTATAATGAACTACTTACTACACCTGATCCCCAACGCATTCTTGACAGATACCAACACTAATTATGAATAATAACAATAAATTTCAGCCCATATTTTATGTCAACCTGTGATAATTAAAATGACTGAGGTTATCAGCCAATATAGATGCCATTCCAAGTCCAAGTAGTTCTAGTGTAGTATGTCCAGTCCATCACCCTTTTAAAAAACTCAAATGTTTTGAATTTATACGTTGGAAACACTACCGTAATGTTTTCAAGGGTGAATGTTTTACACCGGTTGCGTCGCATATCTGGGTGCCTCGAACTTACAGGACCGGTCGTTTCGCTCCGCCTTTTCACTCCCTGATCCATCAAAGCAAACACAACAACAAAGGACACAGACACTCTTATTTGAAGAGGTAACGTACTAAATCACTGTGTTGACGAAGTAGGAGCGGTGCGCTGGTTGTAATAATGGAGTAGGCGCCATCTGCGCTTTGTGAAAGGCGGATCGACATCACCGTTATATCATAGGCGTCGGAACTTGATGAATACTGGGAGTGCTGATCAAGCCGGAGCCGGAGCTGAAGCCAGGACACTTCGCTGCAGCGGACATGACACCGGAAGACGGGGAGGATAAGGGTTGGAGATGTTTCGCGGTTTGGAAGCGTAATGTTGGAGATGTTTCGCGATTCCAGAGGGGTTGGCGTTGACGATTTTTGCAGTTCGATGGGGGGTAGCATCAAAGGGCGCTGTTGATTACATCAGTCTCATTACCCCTAGTGATGATAATTCATATTGGAGCATGCTTAAATGTCCTCTGGAGGTAAACACTTACAAACGAAGAACATTATGGGGATGCATACAAATTCACAAACACTGTTCGCATGGGACACCTACAACTAGCTGGCCATAGCTATAGTAACACAGACGAATCAGTAGGCCAACCAATATTCATAATGGCAAGAGAAACGGAGAGAAACAGGAGAAAATATACAATAAGCTAATCTGCGAAAAGTATGATGTTGAATTGGCAGACGTCCGGTCCCTAATGAACGATTGACCCATATGGAAACAGCTCATCTATGCTACGGCTCCGGCCATCCAATTATACTAATGATGATGATAATGATTCCACATCTTCTGCCCAGAGATACCGGCGCCCTAGGTAAGTTGGAATTGCGATGCGTCACATTATCAGAGGTTGTCGTATAAGTGCAACCGTGGTGGCACGCGTTGCCAAGTTTATGTAGCGAAAGAAAGACGCATAGTGTGGTTGGTAAATGGCAGTGCATCCTTCATATGCATTATGATGAATGGCAGTGACAGTGACAGTGGGCATTGTCGGCGACATAACAAGAGAGCAAAGGTTATTCCTCTTACAAGGTTAGATGAACAAAACAACATCCATTGGGGATTGCCGATGATTGAATAACTAGCTAAGAGAAATACATGTAAGGCACAGAAACCACCACGTGAACTGTAAAATAGACAACTATGGGCATCAAAGCTGAGGAAGTTGGGGACAGAGGTTGGGTATAAAGAACCCAGCGGGATCATTGAGAATGCAGCGTAGACTTCTTTGCTACTGGAGTCTGTCAGAGCTGCTAAACTGATCCCACTGAGAAGCACCCCTCCACTGTCATTATGCAATTAGAACCATGTAAGGAAGTGGATACTGTCTCCAGCACCAGACGCAGCTGTGTCACATTCCAAAGCCAGTATTTTCAAAGCCAGTATGCGTCCCAAAATAACTTTGGTGCTCTAGCTTGAATGAAAGATTATTCAACAACAACAAAACAATACTCGCACAGTATGGTGTGCTGCTGCTGCTGAAAGGACATAGCTGAAGTCATAGACTTATATGTTGCTATGCCCTTCTCAAACTACAAAAACTTAATAATTACAACATGAATTATAAATAAATTACAACATAATATTCACAACTCATGTATATACTTGTTACCATAGTGCCTGTGTTACTAATATATGGGTTTAGCCAAACATCATCTTCAATTAACAATTCACAAATATGTAGAAAGTAATGACACCTTGAATGCTTTTAAAAAAATGTGTTAGACTTGGAAGCTGAGTCAATTTATTTGCAAAAATTGGTCCACGTTTTTATACCCTTGAAGATGAATGACAGCAGTCGGAGGTTGGTGTTTGTGTTTTTAACATAGAACCGTTTGCTTTGTTTTGTATCATGGATGTGTATAGCTGCGGTTGGTTCAAATGATGCTTGAGCACGACCATCTAAAGAGTGGTTGTTTGCTTTATATGCGGTTCTTTGCTTTTGGCAAGCTATTCCACACAGGTGGAATAGCTTGCCAAAGTGTATGCGATCGGTTGGAACATTGGCGGCTTTCCGGAAACAACTTAAACCCTATCTATTTCGCTTGTACTACATGACTTGATGCAAGCACTGCTGCCACATCTAAATGACACTGGTTTTTATTTTATAGTATTGATTGGTTTTTAGTTTCATTGTTTGAAATTTGTACACCCTAATTTCTTTATTTATATATATATCTTTAACCTTAGCTTATTTATTTAATTAATTTATATTTTAGCATTTAGTCAACACGTCATTTTAATATGTGAAGCGCTTTGATTAGTGTTTACTTACTTAAAAAGCGCTATATTAAAAAACGTAATTATTATTATTTATAAAGTATAATGCTAGTCTTGTATTGAACTAAATTGTGAAATTTAAGCATGTTTGAGAAATGGAAAAATACAGATGTATGATCATGGTAATTAAGGTTAAATATAATCCCTATGGCTTTTTTCTGTAAGTTTATGAGTCTAGATTGAAGAGTATTTCCCCAGATCTCACAGCAATATGACATATGTGGTTCAACAAGTGAATTATGTAATGTGTGTAACGCTTGACAATCAAGAACATGCAGTTTTATACAAAACTGCTATGCTATTTGATACTTTTGATTCAACCATTTTTATGTCTTCTCGCCATGTTAAGTTTTCATCAACGGTTACTCCAAGGAATTTTGTATATGATACCTGCTCAATGTTTGTTCCTTTCAAAACTATATTCACATCTGTTTTAGGTTGTTTTTTATTGTTAAACTTTATAAAATGTGTTTTGTTCACATTGAGCGATATAATTTGTTCGCTCGGAACCACAAGTCTATTTTTGTGAGTTCGCTGTTAACAACAGTGCTTACATCATCTGTGTTACTAACGGAATAAAAATGTTAGTATCATCAGCAAACAGAATAATATGAAGCAATGTTGAGACTTCACACATATCATTTATGTACAGAATAAATAATAACGGGCCAAGGATTGAACCTTGCGGGACTCCACACTTAATTTCCTTTTATTTTGAGTTACTGTTGTTATAGCATACGTATTGTCTACGGTAGTTAAGTAGCTTTTTATCCAGTCCAGAGCCAGACTCCGTATTCCGTAGCATTGCAATTTATTTAGCAACATGTTGTGGTCAACAGTGTCAAACGCTTTTTTACGTCGATAAAGACATTAATCGTACTTTGGCATTTATCCATTGTGGAAATAACTTTTTCGAGACATTCTGTTAAAGCTAGTAAAGTTGAGTGATTACTTCTGAAGCCACACTATCCATCTGTCAATATGCTTTGTGTTTCAATGAAAGACGTTAGCCTTTTGTTGCAATTTGTTTCAAGTATTTTTGAAAATTGGATTGGGATAAGAGATACATAGGTCTATAGTTAGAAAATTGAAAACGATCTCCCGACTTAAATATCGGAATGACTTTTGCTAATTTCATATCATTTGGAAATGATCCGCTGAACAAAGATTTGTTTAAAATGTGGGTTGGTTGTTGTAGAATTTGCTTTATTACATGCTTAACTGTTTTCATGCTGATTTCATCGTGTCCGTATGATGTTTTATTTTTGCACCCAGACATAACTTCGCGTACTTCCTGCTCAATAACGGGGGACATATACATTGATTGTGATACAGTACGTTTTACAAAGTCCGAGTTTGCATCATTTAAAACGTGCTTAAGTGTGTTTAATGAGTCCTCACCTAACGTTCTGTTATATTTATCTGTTGGATCATCGTCAATAACCATATAAGTGCTGTTGTCACACAGGACGAAACTTGGCATATGATCTGTAGCAACGCTTAAAACAATGCCGCACATGTTGTTTTTACACAGCTCAGAACAGAAACTGTTATCTACTATACTAGCAGTCGAGCCTGTTATTCCTGTGGGCCTGGTGATCAAGGGATATAATCAAGAGCTGACAATTTTATCAATGAAGTATTTTGATTCGGCTTGATCTTCGCAGTGCAGTATATCTATAGTGTAATTATCACATATTATGTTAAAAAAATATTGGTGAGATTTCCCAGTATGAAAGACAGATTGTCATTAAATTTGCCGATGCTCGTATTCGGTGCTCTATACATACAACCAACATTGATTTTTTCGTGTTTAGTAATCTGTATCTCAATAAAGATGTTTTCAAAACAGTCATCAAAAGCATACGATATATGTTCCCTAAACAAATATTAGAAGACTCGTAGTTGTTAAGTACATATTCACACACACATATATGGCAACGCCACCACCTTGTTTGTTTTTCTGGAATTACAGTTCAGTTTGTAACGTGAAAATTCGACATCTTTACAGTTTATTTCACTTCCGGCCCAACTGTTTTCTTTAAACAACGTTTCTGATGTAGCAATTATATGAAATTTATACTCCATGCTTTGGATAATGTCTTTAATCTTGGTTAGGTTAACTTTTGAACTCCGGGCATTAAAGTGTATCATACTAAGTTTGTTTGGCTGGTTTTTGTCAGCATTGCTAAAGTTGGTTGAAAATTGTGTAATATTTACACTAAGAGGGCAAATCAGTATCAATATCGAGTTCGTACCAGTGTTCATTATAATCTTACAGTGTATCGATTATATATCGTTAACCCGTCATTTTGTTGTGTAGTTGACGCCATGGTTAAGTGATCACTACAACGTTTGTCAGGGTAGTCAGCATGTACTTGGTTGTTTAACTACGGTTTGCGACACCACGCCGCTCTCTTACCACCAGTTTGTCAACTGATAAATACGCGATGTTGCCCTCTTCCCTGGCATTCATCATTTTTGCTAGCAGTTCTTTACGCCTCGCCTTGACCCTCTGCGTATCGTTCTCGTTGACGTAGATGCCATGAGGCCGTTTCTTCTTCGCCGCCTGCAGTACCAGCTCGCGGTCCTTGAACGACTCGAACTTCTTCGGGGGAGTTCTAGAGCGGTTGTGAAGCCCTGCGCTCGCTCTTCGCCGTCTGCTCCCACATCTCGCCGTCGACCTCAACAACGCCGTCGAAATATAGATTACAGCGTCGTGACTGGTTTTCTTGGTAGTCAATCGCGTGCTCGACTTTCTTGATCATTTCGTCAAACTCGATCATCTTCTTCGACAAATCGTCAATGTTTTCCTTCGACTGCTTCCCTTTGATCTCCTCGACTTAGGTTTGCATGTATTGCAGGCTGACTCGGAGTTCAGTCAGTGCTGTGGTTGTCTCGCGCATAAAACAGTCCACCCTCCTCTTAATTTCAGCTACCGCGAATTGCAATCACGCCTGGTACGCATCATGTTGAATTTTTAGGAGCTTCTCGACGAACGTAGTCCTACTATACCGACCGCTAAACAAAGATGACTGATCAGTGTCCACAGCCGGTACTACTTCAGAAAAAAATAGTTAATTCAATAATGAAACGCAGGAAATGACAATTAAGAAGAACATGCTTCAGAAACCAAACTTGGACATTAACAATAATAAGATAACTTCTATTGCGCCTAAATCCTTGGAAACCAAGCTCAGAGGCGCATCAAAACAAAAGGATTGGTCAATCTCAAAATCCATAAGTAGTTTTCCAGTTGTCAACAGATGGGTCAAGGCGCTAGGGAGCTAGGGTGGATAAGCAAGGTTGTAAAGATACGTTTTTAAATGTCGACGGAATTTTGTAATATTTTCAACTGATCTAACACTAAGAGGGAGCATATTCCAAAGAGTTGGTGCAGCAACAGAAAAAGCCATAGTTCCAATGTTAGTATTGACTCTACGAACAAAAAGTAGGTCAGAATTAGGTGATCGAAGCTGGATAGGTTTTCTTACAGGAGTAAGCAATGAATGCAAATAAGATGGTTGCTTATTGGACAGTGCCTGGTATGTAATGGTACATATCTTAAATATTATACGATACCGTACAGGAAGCCAATGTAGACTTCAAAAGTGCTACAGAGCGAGAAAAACGAGGAGATCTTATAATTACTGTTGCTAGACAATTTTGGACACGCTGAAGTGTTGTGATATCCTTGCTAGCGATATTATAAAGGAGGGAATTGCAATAGTCAAGTCTGCTGCTAACAAGCGCTGTTGCAATAGTCTTAGCAACAGAAAATTACATATACCGGCGAATACGGCAAAGATCACGAATATGATCAAAACATGTTTGAGATATGTGTTGTCGGAAATTGAAGTTACTATCAAAGATCACTCCTAGATTCCGCACCGAGGTTGCTGGCGTGATATACTGATTCAAAATACGCGTAGGAAAAAACATCCAGTTTACTATGCTGCATTGGAGTACCAATAATGATCAATTCAGTTTTATTTGCATTTAATTTCAACTTGCTGTCAGTCATCCAGTGGAAGATATCTTGAAGGCAATCACTAAGTTGGTTAAGGGAGCGACTTGTATCTGGGGTAGCCAATGAAATGTAGATCTGAGTATCATCAGCATAAAGATGATGAATCAAGTTATGTCTTTGTATAACAGAGCTTAGTGGCGTGGTGTAGAGTAAAAAGCAAAAGCCCAAGAACAGAACCCTGGGGAACACCAAATAAATCCGGCAGTGCAGCTGAAAAGTTGTTAATCTTTATAGTTTGATATCCATCAGTTAGATATGAAGAAAACCAGCTTAGAGCTGTGCCAGATATGCCGTACCACTTTAATAGGCGTTCAATGAGAATGCTGTGATCAATCATGTCAAACGCGGCAGAGAGATCTAGTAAGGTAAGTGCAGTCACTTTACCAGTATTAGTGTTCAAGTTAATGTCATTATGAACCTTCAAGAGGGCAATCTCTGTTGAATGAAACTGCCTATATGCTGATCGTGACACATTGGTTAAGACATTTGTGCTAATGTGAGACCTTAGACGACTTGCTACAACCTTTTCTAGTATTTTGGAAATGAAGCTGAGATTAGAAATAGGTCTATACCTGTTTAGGTATTGTTTAGGCAGAGATGACTTCTTAAGAAGTGGTATGACATGGGCGTATTTGAAATCATCAGGAAAACAGCCAGAGCAAAGTGATGCATTTATAATATTTGTTATAGGTCCAATTAGTGTATCAAGACATGCTTTTAGCAGTATTGTTGGAAATGGATCAAATGCACAAGATTTATTTGGGGAGGACATAATTATTTTCCTAACTTCATCAACTGTTGCAGGTTCAAATTATACAAGTTGAGAATTTACTTGTGGGAAGTCCACACTGACATTACTTAAAGTATGACCTGGGAAAGCAGAACGAATAATACTGATTTTATTCTTAAAGTGACTAGAGAACGAATCACAATTGACACATGATCAGGTAGCAATGGGGTAGGCCGTCTGTGTAGAATGTTATTGATGCAGTTCCATAACTGACGCGGATTATCAGACTTATTTATGACCATATTTGTAAAATAATCTGATTTAGCTTTAGCCATTTATCTGTTACAGAGGTGACATTGCTTAGAATAGCGCGATCTATCTAACGGCGAGTGAGATTTGCGCCATACACGCTCTAAATAACGACGACGCCTTTTAGATAGTATAATTTCATAAGTCATCCATGGAGCCGGTGGCCTTTCTGACACCCATTTGGATTTTATAGGTGCATGTTTGTCAAGTAATGCATTGAGTAATGTTTATATAAGTCAGATATGTTTTTTTATCTGTGATAAGGTCAGATATATGGATATCAGCCATTAAAGCTGTAATGTCAATCCTATGAATGGCTCTGTAAGACACATTGTGTCTCGATTGTAAAGGGGCTATAGAACCATTAATATTGGCAATAACAGTATGGTGGTCTGATAACCCATCTGAAACAGCAGGTGCTTGGAAATTATTACAAGTTGAACGGGTTATCAAGAGGTCAAGCCAATGGCCATGTATATATGTCGAAAAGGTAACAAATCAAATGATGCCAGAATATCATCAAACGTAGTTGTAGAAGATATATCCAAATGTAGATTAAAATCACCAAGAATGTAAAATTCTGAATGAATAACTGCCAGATTTTCCAACATATCCTGAGTCTTCAAAAAAATTGGCCGGATGTCCTGGAGGGTGATAAATACAAACAAAGTATGCGGAAAAAGAAGAATCTGAAATTTCAGCACAGATCGACTTAAAACTAGAGTATTCAGGGTTAGAATGTAATTTAACTTTGAACTGCTGTGATATAAGAAAGCCAACACCACCTCCACGGCTGACTAAACGTGGTCGCTGGTGAAAGCTGTAACCAGAAGGGGAAACGTCAGCAATGCATGCATGTGTATCATGTGGTCTGAGCCAGGTCTCAGTTACAGCTAGACTGTTTATTTTCTTTGAAATTAATAAATCACAAAGTGAGGCTGTCTTATCTCGTACAGATCGAACGTTTGTAGTGGCCACCCGAATGTTTCGTCTAACAGATGGCCCAGGATTGAGACTTACATCTCCTGCTAGTAATACAATTATTGCTAATTTCAATGTTGGCGTAGAGCGGGGGATTGGCAGTAACGTTCTATTATAACAAACATGAAGACATGGCAGACTATGCAGGCTCTGTGCAGTCTTCATTACAGCAGGACAGCTGTTGCATTACTCCAACAGCTGTCCGACCTTTTTCAATAGATATCGTAATCAGGCAGTAAGAACGAATTTCCTTGTATCAAGTGCGACATTCTACGGAAATATGACATTTTGTCCATTATTAACGACTTCTCACTAAAAAACCTCGAAAGTTGGTATTTTGTATGCTGCTTATGTACATTTGTTGAATTTCAGTATGTTTTGTTACACTGTTTATTATAATTAACTAGATTTTCTGTAGTAGTTCAGTGTAATTTAATAAGTTGGGGCCTGTGGGGCTCGGATCATAGTGCACTTGCCCCAGTAATATGCCATTGCCCGAACCTCTCCCATATTTTGAAGTCGATTTGCATACCCCTTTTGCTAGAGGCATCTTGAAGATCTTCAGTTAGCCTAAACAATTGTGAAATAGCTGCTCGAACATAAGTGATGTATCATATGCATGTCTGATGTCAAAGCTGAGGTACTTGAGTTATAATAAGCTGATGAGGCATTTATAAACAATCTCGAGAACTGGCATTAAACATTTAAACGAGTGTGTGTGGTGTGTGTGCCTGCGTGCGTACGTGTGTACGTACGCGCGAATGTATGTGCGCTTGCGGGCCTATGTGGCTACGTGTGTATGTGTGTGTGGCTTGCGCGCGTGTGTATGTGTGTGGAACTGCGCTCTCGTTATGGGGGATTGAACCTTAACCTTTGGCAACTATTTAATTTTATCCTATATAACTGGTTGCGCCACTACATTGCTCCCCTTCAAAGATTCTTAATACACCTCTGTTGTTTAGACTTCAAGTCAAAGGTTTCGCTTGGAGGAAATTGAAATGTATCGCAGTATGCAATTCGGGATGACTGCAAGCAGTCGTTGTTATTCTACCCTTTAAAATGAGAGCACCGTTAATCAGCCAGTTTGCAAACATACAGTGCACTCCATAAGAACGACCGCGTTCGTATGTATAATCCATAACTGCCTGCTAGCCGTGGCGACAAGATCAACGATAACAAATCCGGATAGATAACCAGGGCAGGCGAGAAAATAAACTCGCCTATAGCAAACACACAACCGGCTCCCTAAAACCAATGTCTAGATCTCATAAACTTCCCGGGCTCGCTTTTGGGAAGAAACAACTAATGATAGCTAACTATACCAACAAATGACATGTGCCTACCTACAACAGAACTGTCGTGCTTGTGTGACGCCCCCGGCTATTGTCAGCTGTCGTCGTATGCCTTTCCTGCTGCGCCGGTGTAGCACTTTATAATTACGGCCACAAATAATTATTAGACGGGTGCTCTTACAGTCTTCTCACGCTGACCCACCACCCAGTACTACGACATTCGCACGTACGCCTTACCCGTATTTACTCTTCGGCGTCGGCTTTGACCTATTTACGGCCTTCTCGACGGACCACCTCAGTAACAGGTGGCCTTTGAGACCGGTTAAATGCACGTGAGGTTCGCGGCCGGCAAGTCGGACATACCTATGCAAATCGCGTCAATAAGAATGGTCATGGTAATATGACGCCCCAACGGGCCTGTTAATACGCAAAATGGACGTCAAAGGAGTGTTATCAGAAAAAGTTAATTCTCTATTTTGGGATTATTAATACCAGGAAAGCGTGGTGGTTAAATTGGTGTGGTCAATATAAAAAAAACCTATGTGTTCGACATAAGGCTAAAAACGTTAAAGGCCAATCGGGCCTGTAACCTAAACATGTTGTGGGTCTGACAATAGATCCCAAGGCCCAATAATGACAAAATCAATATGCTGCTGTCATCATGGAATGTAATATATAGATCATCATCATCATCATTGTGCAGCCGTATTGTCCCGTGATTGGGAGAAGGCCTTAGCATGTCGTTTCTTGCACTATCCTTTGCCAGATGGTGCCCATCCAGAACTCGTCTAGTTCGTCTCTCCACCGTCTCGCCGATTTCCTCTAGATCGTTTCCCTTCGTAAGGTCTCCAGGTTGTGATACGTGATGTCCGTCGGTTATCTCGTAGTCTGCTGATGTGCCCTGCCCAGGTCCACTTCCGTCTTCTGATTCGTTCTATCACGTCTATGACCGTTGTTTTTTCTCCCGATATGTGATATGTTTAACATACTTCTTTCCATATGTGTTTGTGCGGCTGCTAGCTTGTTCTTTGCCTTGGTGGTGAGTGTCCATATTTCCGCGCCGTATGTCATCACTGGAAGTACGCATGAGTTGTAGATTTGTCTCTTCAATCAGGTGCCAAAGTTACACTTGACGACGTCGCGGTGTTTGGCGAATGCTATCCAGCCAGCGGTTGTTCTTCTTTGAATTTCCTTGTCCTGGTTTTTGTCTGTGATACTGTATCGCTGTCCCAGGTAGACGTGGCTTTCAACGTTCTCTACCTACGTGGTGTTTATATATATATATATATACATATATATATATATATATACACACACACACACACCCACCCACCCCCACACACATATATATATATATTGGTGTGTCATTTTCTAGCATCATTTTTGTCTTCGAATCACTTCGAAGATGACTGCGATATTCTCCGTCTATCCTCAAGCCTCTGGTATCCCAGGTCTGTCTTCGGAATATGCTTTCGATTGTTGCTATAAACAGCTTGGACGATATGGTGTCATCATGTCGTTCTCCACTCTTGATGTTGATCTTGTTTCTTTTTGTGTGTAAATGGACTGTCACCGAGCTGTTGGTTGGTGTAGATGTCTTTCATGAGTTCGATGTACAGGTAAACTATTCCCTGTTCTTGAAGGGAGTCTGTATTGCTTGAGTTTTCACCGTGTCGAATGCCTACTCGTAGTCGACAAAAGCGACTTCCATGCGGTGAGTATTAATCTTTCTGATAAGCATTTAGTATACAGCTTAGCCAGTGTCTTCAATATGTTACCTTCTCCTGCTTTTAATGTTTCAATGTTTACATGGTCGTTGCCTGATGTCTTCCCATTCTTCATATCTCTTAGCGCTGCTTCCACTTCCCATGGTGTTATCTCTGGTACGTCTTCCGGGTCATTGTGAAGTATGGTACTCTGTTCACTGTCGTATAGCTCGGTGTATAATTCATCTATTCGTTCCATGATCATATCTTGGTCTTGTATTTCTCCGCCCTGCTTGTCTAGAAGTGTAATCAGTCTGTCTCGGCCTAGTGCTTGTGTTCTTCTGGCTTTCTTCAGGCTCTTTGATGTCATAATCGTTTCTCGTGTGATCTCTTGTCTGTACTTCCTGATGTCCTCCTTCACTTTCTTTTTGATGGTCTTGCATATTTCTGCGTACCCTATTTGTTTTTCCACGTCCATCTCCTCCCTGCTCTCTCCTGAAACATGGTATTCATGATTTTGTACTTTCTTGATGTTGCCCATTGTACCAAGATGTCGCCTCTTTCGTTTCTCACACCTAGGCCAAATTTGCTTGATGTCGTCTCCGAAATATGTGTTCGTTTCGATACTTGCACACTATCGTGTAGTGGGTTGGCTTTTCTAAGGTCTCATCGACGTCGTTGTAGAAGTAGAAGTTGTTTGTGTCTTCTTCTGAAGATATATATATAATAAAATTATTGTTATACAGTTATTTATTTATATATAAAAATATATCTGTATCTTAAAATATGGATTGCCCCTTTTTATGCGGTCTCACTATTTCACCACCTCTGTTCTTTTCATAGACGGTCTGCCTCGACCCGCACCATAATAAATGTCCAGCATATTAATTGTCTGGCATCTTACTATTCTTCTTTCGGAGCTCAACTGCATCGCAATCTGTTTCCTCAAATCATCCACTCTCGCTGCTCCTGTAATTCTCCGGACGTTGTTCTCATAAGTGTATAAGTGTTCCGCCTCAGTAGAACTGCTGCTCTGTCTACGCGACCATCTTCAACTAATATTGGTATGCTTACGTTATATACACGATTTTTAACATAACTAAGCTGCTCCTCATTTATTAATTAATTAAGTATCCTTAACACTATAATTAATAAAGTGGAAGGTATACTGTGAAATTGCTCTTACTAAACCAGATTTATGTTCGCAATTTGATTGTTTCACAAATGAAAAGTTCGAAACACTTAGTAGGCGTAAATACCAGGTAATAGCGGCGCCAGCGGGGCTAACGACCTAAGCACAAGTCCCTGGAATTGTTCCTTTGTGCCGCCTGATTCCCACAAGCAAGACCAGCGAAGATCATCAAGTGGGACAAAGTGCACTTGAATCGTACATTTGTGTTGGCAGGAGTAGTCTAATATCAGTTGTGGGCCCGACAGAAGATCCACGGGCCCCGGGCTCGCGGGCCCGCAGTTATGTCGAACGCTGTCTGGAACAAGTAACAATCAATCAAGCGACCATGCTCGGGCTCTAGAGTAGGCAGATCTCTGATGAACGTCTTCCAAATGGAACCGTCCTGACACAAATAATACTAGTCAATATTATACTTTGCTCCATTGAAGCGGTTTGTTCAAAACATCCTCGCGCGCCAGGGGGCGACACTGATTACATTACTACCCCCTGGCAGATTGCCTTACATAACTCTGAAGATAAGCTCAGCCAATGGTATCGCTTGCCGATCAAATACCGATGGTTCATGAAGTAGACGTAGTTAGGTATGTGAATACACAATACTGCTTGGCGGCTCGTGAGAATGGTCGAATGTGTAATTACCATACATTGGGATTCCTGGAACTGGAGTGCGAGTCGGACGGGTGTTTTCTGGCAGAGACGAATGCGCAAAAATCAAGATCTCCTAGCTATGATACTGTGACATGCTCTGGCTGAGTTACGTTACTAGCGTGCACGAGCTGTGACATGGAACTAGTTTGTTCGTGGAGCAGACGTTTTCAGACGTAAAGCCTACATCACTGACCTCCAGGTGCATCTAAGATTTTTAATTTCTTGTCGACATCGTGGCGCATCTCAATCCGCAAAACTTTCAACTTAGGGGACGAGAACATCTAACCAAAAAAATCTTTTAGTTCGTTTTGTCCAGTTCGTTTCCGCTTTCGAGATAAAGTTACGATTGTGGGAGACACAACTATAGTATTTCTCAACACTCCTGAAAGCGACAAACTTGCGCGTCAGGGGTGCTGCTGGTTGCATCAGTTTCAGTACCCCTTGGCACGTCGCCTTGCGAAACTCCGAATATAAACTCAGCCAATAATATCCTTTGCCTGCAAGTTCCGATTGTTTGGGAAGTTGACGTAGTTAGGTATTTGAATACACAACACCGCTCAGGGGCTCGTGAGAATGGTCGAATCTGTATATAAGTAATCATATTGGGATTACTGAAACTGGAGGGCGAATCGGACAGTTGTCTGCAGTGTTCTTACGGGTGGTACGACGAAGTGAATTATAACTTTGATTCAGCTGACTTGCACGCAATGCGTAGATCTGTCAGTGGTAGTGTACGTATACGAAAAAGAACCAGAGAGGCAGAACATGTGCAAAGCATTCATTGCGCTGCCGATACTGGAGTTTGCAGAACGTTTTACAGATCTCGGAGTTCGCACTTGTTCTTATTTTATATTCCATTATAGTTGATAACACGATCAACATCAAGAGAGGAGTACGATAGGGTGACACCATATCGCTCAAGTTGTTTACGGGAACACTCGAAAGCATATTCCGAAGACTGACTTGGGAAACCAGAGCCTTGAGGAAAGATGGAGAATATCTCAGTCATCTTCGCTTCGCCGACGACATATTCATATGCGCGACTACACTGCAAGAACTACGAAAATGCTGCAGCTAGGTGAAGACGAAAATGTCGAAGACAAACGTGATGCCAGTGTAACCGGCGGGGTTACTGACGAATTAGTTAATTATTTATGTTCATTATTCCATAACTCCAAGTACTCTTTTTGTTCTCATTACGTTTAATGTGTTAAGTGTGTAGACCCCAATTCACCAGTGTAACACCTATGGCCAGGAAAAGCCTATAAATCAGATTCCCTGCGGTGTCAGTTTCCCAAGCAGTCACCAAGCGAGGGTTATACCCCGGTCACTAAGCCGGCTAGGGTTATGCAGTAGACGCCATCACAGTGTTTCTGAGAGAAGCTGGACGGACGTAATGCTCCAGTAAGTTACCACGTGTTTTGACAGAAAGAACAACACAAATCAAGATAAAAGGTGGACTGTACCAGGATTTAACTAACAGCAGATTTGTGTAATTATCTCCCAATACTTGCAGGCAAATTGACTTTTAAGTTTCCTTGTGGGAAGGTCTGTTAGTTGGTATGTGTTCACATTTTGGGCGGAATTCCCCCAGCACTTACAGGTGTTGTGTATTGTGATATACACAGGTTAAATTCCAGTTTTGGGACAAGGAAGCACTATCTACACAACTGCATGGTTCATAATGTAGTATTTAGCATTAACCTTTAATACTCAATAGGAGATCATTAGGGGTGTAGTGGGTTCTGGATAGAGGTAGTACCTTTGTGGTCTGGCAGCTGCACTCTACCTTTGTAGGGTGGACGGGTGCACTGGTCCTCATCCATCTCCTATTCTCTCACGTCTGGCTCCTACCGCCGCACCCCGGCAGACCGCTGGCTAAACGACGTGAGGGGGTGATGCTTAACATGGCATCACAAGGCGTATGAACTTCGTTTTCAGTCGCCTCTGCTATCTCAGCCCATTTGCGCTGAGACACAGGCAGACTCGACTTCATTGTACCGACGTGTATGTGAACGTCGCTTTCTGTTGTGCTCGTCACCTCCTTCGCAGAGAACGATCTCGACAACGTGTCTGCCACCACGAGGAGTTTCCCTGGTGTGTACTCTAGCGTCAAGTCGTACTTCTGAATGCGTAATAGAAGCTGCAATATCGGCGGTGCATCACAGATGTAGACGTGAAAACGCTCGCATGCGAATACAACGCCCAGCTGTTCTTTTTCAATCTGTGCGTAATTTTTCTCTGCTGTCGTCATGGACCTCGAAGCGTACGCTACAGGCATCCACTCGCCGTTCGTCTCTTGTAGCAGCACGACACCAATTCCGTCTTTGGATGCATCACTCGATACTTTGAGTGACTTGCTCTCATCATAGTACTGAAGCACTGGCTACTTTGACAATGTCTCTTTGATACCATTCCACGCAAGCTCGTGTTCACTTTGCCACTGACAATCACTGTTTTTCTCTAGCAGTAGTCTGAGTGGAGCGGTTCTGGCGGACAGATTCGGTATGTTTCGGCCAAGGTACGTCACCATGCCTAACACCCGCTGTAACTCGGTCACATCAGACATCTAGCACCTGGTTTTTACAGTACCATCCATACAGCAACCATCCATGAAACAACAAAAACAATTGAGTATACCGAAGTTTGCACAAGGCAAGGCAGCTTAAACTAATCGTGGGCTTACGTCAACTACTCTGACAAGAAGCTGCTTTTATCATTGGTATTTTGTATGTTATATCCGTACATTTAACATCGGAAATGTTTTTTAGTACCCTTGTAAGAATTTGGTGATGTTTGACTAAAACATGATTAGTACAATGGACTCGTTGATGTACTTGCAGAGAACTGGGTGCCACAACTGTCAGCAACCTTTATCACGTGTCTTGGATGTACCTGTCAAACTTCAGGCCTCGACATTAACACTGGCCCGATGGCCCGATGGCCCGGCCCCTTTTTTTAAACTGTCGGGCCAGTTCGGGCCACCAGTTCTTATATTTTACTGGCCAGACGGGCTACTGGTTTCCGGTTCTCGAACGCCGCCGAGACGAAATGGCGGTCACGGCACGACCGCATCGGTTATCAATATTAGATGCAGTTCGCCATAATTCTTAGAACCGACTCAGTTACAGGACATTGTAAACATAACGTAGATACTAATTTTGATAAATAATGAGTCCAAACTCCAACACTTATCATGCGGACGACGGCGTGCAAAGCCATCGAATACATTTTCTAACCACCGGCAGGGCAGGTTTTTATGACCAGGCGCCATTTTTTAAGTCCCGCAGAGGCCCTTGGACACACTTTGTACGGTGGTTGAAAGCTGCCTCGACTTTAGAATTATGCACGCTTTTTCTTCTCGAGATATATGAAAGGAATACAGCTTAAAACCAAATTTAACTAGTGGCTAAAGTGACAGAAACCAAATGTAACGCTGCGTCAGCCACCTAATTTGGGTAGTGCCACCTAGTGAATGAACCGTGAAATAGTATAATGCCTTGAATGACCTGTACATGAAAGCAGCGTCAACTCAACTACCGACTGACTAGCTGTGGTCACACGTCACTGGCCACACTTTATTTTATTTAAATTTTGCAAATACTGTATATATGCATCTGCGTACACACTTGAACAATAGTGTTAGCTTTGGACATCTCACTTTGAACAATCAATATGTGTATAGTATTTCTAACAACTTTGACTTTGTTGGTAAAATTATAAAAAAGACTAATAATGTTTTGCACCTCAGTATCAGCGTATTTTTTACGGTAAAACAAAATCCGGGCTAGTAACTTTCACAGGCGGGCCACTAACTTTTCAAATCTACTGGCCCCCATATAATTGTAGTTACCATCAAGAGACGCCTCTGTGCCTTTCAATACTGTGAATATTGTTGAAATGCCTGGCTTGTGCTCTTGATACCTACTGGTGTACTACACAAGTGACACACAGTTGATGATTGCATCATATTACTTAGCATAGTTTGTGGGCATTACGTTATACTAAAATTCGTGAAGATGTGCAACTTGCATGTCCAATAAAATCCTGGTTAAAATAATGATTTTGTGTATTTTTTGCAAAATGACAAAAATATATTTCGTTAATATTCTATATATTTTACTCCCATATCGGTAAGAAACCGTGTGTGTATGTATGTTGTGCTCAGTACCATTCATGTCAGGCAAATGTCGTATGTGGTATAAGGTACCGAATAAACATGTTTAAACCAACTCAAGGCACTGTTTAGCTTGGAGGTGTGCACATTTTGATGAACATAATTTTATTGTTATTGAGACAGTGTAATTGTCCCTTTGTGGTTAATCTAGTTATATGTATAGCTTGATATAAATCTAACTTTCGTGAAGATTTACAATATTTAGGAGATCTATTTGGGGTAAGACCACATGAAGGATTCGTCCGCCATTACCCATCGAAAGAGTGCCTTTTGAAAATACCGTTTTGGTGTGATGTGTGCATTTTGTTCGAGCACTTTGACATGGGACATGTTGGTCCAGTGAATACTGAATGTACTACTGCATTAGATATTTCACGAGGTAGCAATAAATCGGTCAATAAATGTACGTAAGTCGTTCGCGTATTCACACAGTGGCTATTTTGTAGAACGCACCTCGTGAGCGATATGTCCTTTCCCGTTACACTCGAAGCAGGTGAACGGCGGCAGCGGGTGCCTCTTCTTGTTTGCACAGTCACGTGAACGATGGCCAGAACCCCCACAAGTGTAACAGGCTTCATTTGTGGGTGCCAGTTTGCCTGTAACAGCAAACTGTTGGAGCTGTCTAACCACAGCGTGAAGCAGGTCCATGTCAGTTGGTGAATGTGTCAGAGCCTCAGTTGTTACTGCTGTAGACCTATCCTCGAAAGAAACCTGTCGAGTAATGGACGCTCCCCGATTACCGAATATATGTGACGCGCCCAGAATGTGCATCACTGTCCCCACTGCTTCCTGAATCGATCTGGGATTACGGAACTTCAAGCTTTTTGTGCCGCGTTCCTATCCTTGAGGCCCTTCAGGAATGCAGGCACCGCCAAGCTTTGGAGGGTGGCATCATCTACCATGCCTGGATAAGCCTGGCTAGTTAGGTCATTCCCACTCTCTGACACCAAAGTCGCAGGGCACAATACTATGTGTAAGACGGACTTACTTGTATCACAGTATGTACTGTACCCTACGATGTAGTACAGGTGGCCACGAAGCATGGATGGTGGGTGACTGCTTAACACAAACCGTGCACAGCAGGTAGCGTGTTGTCCAGTCGATGTCAATTCTTGTGGTCCAGTTTATTGGCTTCACAGAGGTATATATTGGTGTGTAGCTGCGCACCCACACCCGGACCATAATGTGACACACAACGTTACACTAAACCGGACCGCACTCTGCGACAATAGCATACAATGTCATATTGTCTACGGTTGGTTAAGTAGCTTTTTATCCAGTCCAGAGCCAGACCCCTTATTCCGTAGCATTGCAATTTATTTAGCAACATGTTGTGGTCAAC
This sequence comes from Escarpia spicata, assembly GCA_963995525.1. Taxonomy (NCBI): domain Eukaryota; kingdom Metazoa; phylum Annelida; class Polychaeta; order Sabellida; family Siboglinidae; genus Escarpia; species Escarpia spicata. Next base: position 25,730,732 of record OZ023214.1, read on the forward strand.
AGTGTCAAATGCTTTTTAGGTCGATAAAGCACTTTTACATTTATCCATTGCATACGTAACTTTTTCAACAAATTATGTTAAAGCCAATGAAGTTGAATGATTATTTCTGAAGCCATACTGCCCATCTGTCGATATGCGTTGTGCGACAGGAGCGTGCGCTGGCGGAGTCTGATGGGCGACTTTCTAAAAGTACGAATTGTCATTAGACGTCGTGTTTTCATAAGTGTCTTAATCCTAAAAAATTACACATACGAAAATATTGAAATGGAAATAATATTAATAAACACTTACCACCTGGGACGGTGGTTGCGCTGGCGCCGTCGCCGCTGCCGGTAGTTCTGGCGTTGCGGCTGCTGGTCGTTGAACTGACGATGAAGGGGTCAGCACACTGTTAATTTTCACATTGGCGACTATGTTAACATTTTGTCTGATTATTAGAAAACGTGACCTACAAAATTTCTTTAACATATCACCTGCTGTTATTATCATCTCATTGATATGTTGGTCGAGTTTAGTAAAAAATTAATATTTCTAGCTCTTGTAAAATGCCGGCATGTAATCCGGCTAAAGGGTCAACTAGCCAAATTGCTGCCAAATACCCTTCCGTTTAGTAAAACCAACTAAAAATACACCATTTTGCTGTTAACACCTTCTACAATCATACCTGGATATCTGACTTCTCAAATGCACTTATGTCAGAGCAGGTGAATGTTGTAATCAAATCAATCAAAATACACTGCACTTTTTTCGTAACGAAACAGGAAGTCTAACTGTATCATAACCCCTGGTGGCGCCGCGGCCGCTCTTGGTACTGGCAACGCCATCGGTAGTGCTGGGAAGGCCACTACGTACGGAATGGGGGTCAAACCGGACACGGTATGCTGAATGGGTTGCAGCCATCTGGCCGCGTCGGCATAAGTCCAGCCTCGTCGGACGTAATCGCCAGTCATGATCGCACGATTGAACATATTACAGAAATGTGAGATTGAAAGACGCAGGCAACCTATATAGACTTTTTCAAAGTCACGTGAATTGTATAAGCCATTGAAAAATTGTCACACACATGCACCAATCAAAATCGTATCTAAGCGCGTGATGTAAAAATAACTACCAATCAAACATTTTTACATGGGCAGAAATTTTCCGCATTTTTCACAAAATTCCCGCCTTTTCACCGATTTCCCGCCAGTTTTACCAATTTCCCGCCATTTTATATGAACCACTTAAAAACGTATCGAAGCACGTGATATAAAAAATAACTACCCATCAAAAAGTTGCTACGACGGCAGAGAGTTACGTCAGACTTTAATACATAGATTGCTATACTTAGCATCATAACGCATGTCTACTGTCGGGAATGTAACAAGTTTGCGGAAAAAAAATTAGAGTGCATTCTTCCGCGTCTTTAGTAAGAGTCCTATTTTCCCACGATACAAATAGGGTTTGGGGGTGTACATTTTAAGGCCTAGATTGGCTTTGGGTTATAAAATTAGGGTTTTAAAGTTTATATGTATTTTCTCTTCTGGCGTATTTAATTAATTTATCACCTATCCGCCAGGGGCGCTATTTAATCTAGATCTATTTGCCAGGGGGCGCCACTTGACCCTTGACCTAGAAGCGACGTCATTGCTCTTGCTCCAATCCAACGTCCATTGAATCAATGGGCAAATGTTAAGGGGTTCTCTTCCGACAACGCGTCAGTGATGGTCGGCAACAACTACTCGGTGCTCTCCCGCGTCCGCACGGCCACAGACAACAAAGTGTTTGACCTGTGGTGCGTGTAGCACATAGCAAGCTTGGCCGCATCACAGATGGTAAAGGCTCTGCACCTCCCGATTGAGGACTTACTGATCGAGACGTACTACTTCTTCCATGGAAGGTATATATCGTTACATACACAAAGAAAAATGTACGGTTCGTATTTTACCGCCATGTGTCGAATTTTGTTGTTGAACAGTGGGGTATTCTTTTCTATTTGTATAAAGACAGGTAGGTGAGTATTACTGGTAATTATATAAATTCACAGCTGGTAAGAAAACATTGTTTTCTTATGCTTTTAGTTCAAATAGGCATGAGGAATACAGGGAGTACCAGATGTTCGCGGATGTTTACATGCAAGAAATACTGAAGCATATCAGTATCCGATGGCTCTCACTGCAGAGGTGTGTGAGGCGCACATTGGACCAGTGGCCTGCCCTCAAAGCGTACTTCTCCAGCCACCCAGATGTTGAAAAGCCTGGTCGCGTGAAGCGTTGTGCAAAGCAGTACAGCAGTCCAGAAATGAAGCTGCTGTTTTACTCACTGGACTTCTCAATGACCAGGCTGAACAAATTCAACACCACCTTTCAGGTATATTTGTATGCCCCTAAACACACATTTGTTTAACGGAAGTATCCTGTTTTGCTAGTTCTTGTTATCACATTTTTACTGACTGGACGTTTCGTCAACCCCAGATGTGGACTACCGAAAACAAGGTTTCTGGTACTTTCTGATGAAACAAATGTTCACCTGTATCTATTCCCATAATGTACTAAACAGTGTGGTTTACCTTTTTTCCAGGCAGAAGGCTGCAAGATCCTGCAACTGGCATCATATGTGGAGGGGATGCTCCGTAGCTACATGGGCAACTTTGTCAAGGCCGATGTCATCACCGCTGCCCGAGACGTGACTGGTGTGAATTTCACGGAGGCTGGCAACCAGAAGACCAATGAGGATGTGACTGTTGGCGTTCAGGCAATGGGGTATCTTCACTCTGTCACAGAAGATGACATCCCACTGATAGCTACTCGGTTTTACCAGTAAGTTACAGTGTTTTAACGATACCATGCTTAACTGCTATAGTCCAGCTGGTTTATTGAAACGTTCAATTTCATCCGGATTGCATTTCACAAGTTTCAGATGTGGACAACACAAATGTGTATGTTTCAGCAGAGTATATTTTGGTATGAATATCTGACCTCCAAATTCATACAGAGATTTCCTAGTTCATGTATGTTTCAGGAGAGTATGCTTTGATATGAATAGCTGACCTCAAAGTTCATGTATATTTCAGAAGAGTATGCTCTGGTCTGAATATCTAACATCGAATTTAATGTTTCAGGAGAGTACGTGCTGGATATGTGGCCCTCGTCTCGAAATTCTTGCAGAGGTGTCCGTTCAAGAATGAAATCTTGAAGGCAGTGCCCCTGCTCAACCCAGCCAACAGACTGGACTTCGGGGCTGCCAAAGGTAAATAAGTGGTCAAATTAATAAAAAACTGTCATTACGTTGGTAAGGATTGTTAAAGGATTATAGGCCATGGGCCAGATATGCCCCTCGTTCACCCCCCACAACTCTACCAACCCATGTTTTTTTTAAGCTTTTTGGTCTCTTGAAGATGATTTCAAGTGTTAACAGTGAAAAAGTTGGGTCTCACTACCCATTTCCAACCTATCTTGGATGGTACCCTGAAATATCGTATTTCTCATTAATGTCGCGTGGTATTTAATCATCCACACCACAATCGTCATTGTATAGTCTCAATATGTAATTGTAATATGTCAAATTGAAGGTTTTCATCTGCTGATCATTATAATAGCATTCAATATATATATATACTATTATGGCATGTGCCCTAATTAGCATAGAATAACTACCCCATTCTCACTCGTGACCGCATAGATGACATCATTATTTTTGTCAAATATATCAATTTCCTTTGATCCTATGGCCTCTTTAAGAGTAAAATAATAATGCATGACACTCTGCAGCAACACATATTTCATTTGATACCAGAATTGTCTTTCTGTCATTACAAATGGATTATATATGATGTTTCAAAGATAACCGTAGTGTCGCGGATCAAGAGGCGTAACCCAGGGCATTTTTTATTATTACACACTGTACTCCACCAGCAATGTATTGTTTAAAATGTAATGAAAACGTTACTATAATATTGTTGTTTTACAAGTCATTTACGTTCTTTTGCAGTATCTAGGTACATGTTTGCAGCTGGAATACTAGTTTTCTTACATGTTTCATCATGGTATGCGGAGATAACAAGGTTGTATCCCATATTATATTATTTAAGTTTCATATTATATCATTTAAGTTTCATATTATATCATTTAAGTCTCATATTATATTATTTAAGTTTTAATTGCAGCTTATACGAATACCTGAGGTCAACTGATCAGATATCGATAAGTTAAACTAATTTAAGTTGGATAATGATAAATTATAAGCTTTACCTGCTTTGACCTGCTGATATTGCATACCTACCTTTGTATGTATTTACTATTAAAACGAAAACGAACAAGTGATCAAACTGTCAAACCTACTTGTATAGTTCACGTAAAGGGCTGAAAATATGGAGAACTTCAACCCATGTCTGGCATGTGGGATGCAGAGAAGAAGTTGGAGAACTTACAGGAGATCAAAGAGAAGAGACTTTCAGAACATCCAACGTCAACCCACATGATGGAGGACACGTGCAAGCTCATCCCCAACACAGTGATGGAATATCATGGCTTCCATTGGGAATGCTACAAACGTTTCATCATAAATATGGACAGGCTGACGTCCACCTCATCACCACCATCTGATGCCTCCACACCCCAGCATACGAGCCGCATAATTTCCACGGAAGGTGATAAAATCATCTTCAAGTCGGACTGTATTTTCTGTGGATCAGAGGGTTGCAAGACGGTAAAAGTGAAAGACATATGGACCAGTCAAGGCATGAGTCAGTTTGAATTTGATAAATGTAAGACTGTGGCGACGATGGCAGAACTAAAACAGGATGAGAAGTTCCTCACAAGAATACGATGTTTGCTTGTGAAGCCAAGTTCCACAAGAATTGCCGCATGAACTATATGCAAAAACCAGAGAAATGGCGAAGTGCAGATGATGAGGCACGTGGTAACCAGTTCAACTTGATGGAACCCCATGAAAAAGGATTTGACATAGTCTGTTGCATGGTGGAGAAGGATGACCTGCATGATCGGAAGATGGTGAAATTGGCTGACCTGCAACAAGTGTACATATCCTATCTAGAGAATACAGAGCATAGTAATCATGCCGGAGTGAGAAATTAAAACTCAAACTTGAAACCCATGAACCCTTCAAAGGCAGTCTGTCCTTCTGTGATATGGAGAAATTCCAGTCAATCGTAGTCTATGTTTCACAGATTGACATCAACACAGCCTTGAAACATGCCTTCCAGTTTGGATCAACTGATGTTATCAAAACCACTGGTACATATATTCGACAGTTTATCCAGGATGGGTTTGCTGAAGCACTTGATCTTAAATGGCCACCAACTCCCCGTGATTGTGACAGAATTGACACTATTGTACCAAACACACTCCAAAATGTTATGTCATAACTGGGATGGCAGCTCCCACATCATCCCGCACACATATACTTTTCTGTCAATTGGTCAGGACATCCGCCGGGCAACAGCAACAATGGATCTTGGAAGCTGCCAAAACACATCTTCATGAGCATGTCCATGCGTCATATGTTCAAATCTGAAAAACTCGTAATTCTCTTGAATAGAATGGGACACTGTGAAAGTTACTCCTTTTCTTTGGAGCTGGAGACAGCGCTAGCTGAACCTGTTATGCAGTCGTCCACCCTTCTCTCCAACCAGATTGTCAGGTCACCATCAGGACCAACGGTATTCAATTCAGAATTTTATAATTTCAAACAGCGTCTGAATGATCTCACAGGGAAAGGATAGGATCAGTTCACACAGCTCATGGCATCATGTTACAGGAAGTTGGCAGTGATGATCATTCTGGGGAATCTGGTGACTGTCCTGAAATACCATATCAAACAAGGAAAAGGGAGAGGTCGCTGAATCTGAAGGAGTCGGCCACACTAGAAAGAAGCTGATTCTGAAAGGAGAGGCAACCAAGAGGCCAGCTGATTGGAAATCATCCTTGTCCAATGGTGAAAACAAGTGTCAATTCATCAAATTACTTCTGAAGCTGTGGCAGAATGATGGATACGCATCAAAACTGCATGGAAGACAAGTGATCTTCATATATGAGGAGAATGCCACTCTGCTGAATTCAAATGATGGCCGGACGACAGTAACCCATGAACTGCCCCTTCTGAAGTCATCACAGGAAACCGACTCAAGAGTTATTCTCTATGTTAATTACGCGAGGAGTAGGACTTATCGATTAGTTCGTGTAAAGAGCCCAGATTCAGGCATCTTCTTCGTTCTTCTGCACTATGCTGCATCATTTGGAGACATCACCATCTTGTTTGACACTGGCATAGGAAATAAGCAAAGATTGATTGATGTCAGCAAACTAGGAGTTGATCTCGGCCAAGACAAATGTACAGCTCTGATGGTTCTGTATGCTTTCAGTGGATGTGACAGCACTGGTGCTTTCCGAGGGATTGACAAACTAAAACCAGTGAAACCTCTACTGAATATTCCTAAATACATTCATGTACTCAAGAAGCTGGGAGATACATGGGACCTACCTGAAGAAAGGATTGATGAGTTGGACAACTTCACTTGTGCTGCGTATGGCAGAGCATCAAAGGTGTCAAAAGTTGATGACTTCAGGCTAATTCGTATCAATGAGCTGTGTGCCAAGGATAACCGTGTTATTCCTTCAGTTGATATTGACATGGCCAATCTACCATCATGCAATCGCAGTCTCACCCAGCATGTCAGAAGAGTAAACTATCAAGTTTTCATATGGAAGAGAGCACATATTCCTGAGCCTGACGGCCCCAAACATGGCTGGAACATCAGCAGTGGAAGCATTTAGCCACTCTGGCATGACGAAGATGTGCTGCCACATGAACTGGCTGATATAGCTCAGGTAGACCTCGACCACACTGATAGTGATGACGAGTCTGACATGAACATGGAACTATGGGATGGAACTATATGCTGGCAGTGATTATGACTGAGCATCAAAATGTGACTAATTGGTTAAATAACTATCAATGTTTGGAAAGTGTCCGTACATCAACCTAGATACGGTATGTCATTGCATACAATTAAGATGTGAATAACGTTTTGGCACGTTTTATTAATGTCTAGCATCTAAGTGAATGTCATACATACGTAATTCGCTTTAAACTGAATTATCATATTTTGTTGATCCAAACTGGAAGGCATGTTTCAAGGCTGTGTTGATGTCAATCTGTGAAACATAGACTACGATTGACTGGAATTTCTCCATATCACAGAAGGACAAACTGCCTTTGAAGGGTTCATGGGTTTCAAGTTTGAGTTTTAATGTCTCACTCCGGCATGATTACTATGCTCTGTATTCTCTAGATAGGATATGTACACTTGTTGCAGGTCAGCCAATTTCACCATCTTCCGATCATGCAGGACATCCTTCTCCACCATGCAACAGACTATGTCAAATCCTTTTTCATGGGGTTCCATCAAGTTGAACTGGTTACCACGTGCCTCATCATCTGTACTTCGCCATTTCTCTGGTTTTTGCATATAGTTCTGCTTTCGATTTGTCTGTGCTGTTGACATTTGTCACATCTTAATTCACGAGTTTTGGATATCACATTAAGCTAATATACATGTACATTATATGAAATATATAGTGCCTTGTTTTATGCATCTAAAATTTATATGGCGTAAATGTATACCTGAAAACACCCACATAATGTAGACAGTTTTGACATGTGTGCCATCCATATCCATGGTTATCTTTGCTTTCGCCACTTGATCCGGGACACTACGGTTATCTTTGAAGCATATCATATCTAATCAATTTGTAATGACAGAAAGACAATTCTGGTATCAAATGAAAGATATGATGCTGCAGAGTGTTATGCATTATTATTTTGATCTTAAAAAGGCCATGGGATCAAGAGAAATTGATATATTTGACAAAAATAATGATGTCATCTATGCGGTCACGAGTGAGAATGGGGTATAGTTATTCTATGCTAATTAGGGCACATGCCATAACAGTATATATTTATTGAATGCTATTATAATGATCAGCAGATGAAAACCTTCAATTTGACATATTACAAGTACATATTGAGACATATATGACTATACAATGACAACTGTGGTGTGGGTGATTAAATACCACGCGACATTGATGAGAAATACGATATTTCATGGTACCATCCATACAAATTGTAGTACATAGCATATGCGGTATATAGATCAGTAATCTTTATGTACCTGTCTGTGCACAGGATGCGAAATACACTGTATATATTGTCTGTGCACAGTGGCAATCCCTGTGAATTAATAAATTTGGATTGCCCATTACCAACCTATGAAATAGTTGGTGTAACTTTATACAAACAGAGAAAGGGCTGCATGAACAATTCTGTAACACATGTCATCATATATACACTGGGGGTGAGGGGGTACCGAGCGAAAGTAGCACACGAAATACGATATTTCATGGTACCATCCAATATAGGCTTGAAATGGGTAGTGAGACCCAACTTTTTCACTGTTACCACTTGAAATCATGGGACCCCAAAACATGGGTTGGTAGAGTTGTGGGGGGGGGGTGCACGAGGGGTATATCTGGCCCATGGCCTATTATAATATACCTTTGTAATGTGTGTTTGCTTTAAATTCTAGTGATCACTGGACAAATAGTAATATCAATAATCTTGGTGAAACAAGAGGTCAGTGCTGTCTCTGGTGGAGAAGTCCGTTCCGGGCACAACGGATGAAGATTTGGACAACATCGTCCAAGAGTGGAACGACTTTCAGGTCGCCATTGATCTACCAGAGTTTGTTGAGGTGGACAATTGGTGGGGCGAAATGCTACAGCGGAAGGACTGCGGCGGCCAGCTGAGGTTCGGACACTTGGCCACGCTGGTGACAACGCTACTCATCCTGCCCTATGATCAGGCTCCCATCGAGCGACTATTCAGCCTCTGCACCAAGAATGACACCAAGTTCCGGGCGTCTCTCGGTGCAGAGACTCTCAGCAATTTGCTCCACTGCAAAATAAACGTTGACCGCGAGTGCTACGCTTTACAACCAACACATGAGTTGATCGCCAGGGCTAAACGCGCCACTGGCATTTACAATGCTGAACATTGAACGAGATAGCAGACCAGGTGTTTGAGAAATTGTTTGTTTGTTAATAAAATGTTGTTTTTTTCGAGCAAAAATCTTCTGTGTTTTTTTTGTAGGAAGAGGAAGAACTTCTGCTGTTTTTAAAAATAAAATGTTGGAAGGTCTGCCATTGATTTAAACGTATATTAGTACTGACACAATTACAGCCATAGTTGGGTACACTATTTTTAGGGTTCAACTCAGATGGGCAGTGCGGAATGTTTTTCTTCAAATTGTTGTCAGTGAATATCACATAAATCTCATTGAGCAAACAAAAGCTACTACAATACATCGGCTGGATGAGCTCCATCATCTACGTTGCCGTGACGACGTCTACGCTCTGCGCGCACTCGACCGTGAACAGTGGCGAGAGTTGGGGATAGTTATTTCAAAATAAGAAAGCCTCATACGAATCAATGGAATTGACATTTTAAATTATTTAGTTAAATTTGTATTACATTTAGTGCAATTTCGACTTACTTTTAAACAAGTATGTTTACGTTTTTATCAAATGGATATTTTAATTATATATATATATATATTTTGTTTATTTATATATCTATTTACTCTACTTCTACAAAAGAACTGTGACGGTACATTTCGTGTGGAATGGCACAAGCGAAATAGACGCAAACAACATCACGTCTGCCACGCGAAAGTGCAAATAATAATAAATAATAAATAACATCCAAATTAGCATATTATATAATATTCAGACTGACGGCAACGTCTTTATTTCACTGTTTTATACCTACCATAGTGACATTTTAAACATGCACATATGTTTCACTACTACATAAGGTTAACACCCCAACACTTTACTATTCCACAATCCAATAGTACAGATCAGATTGTATTGTATACATTATGATGTATAGCATCTACAGAATGTTTGCAGATAGCATCATCCGAGCGAAGACATCCTGATTCTTGAATAATTGGATTTTTCGTATTTGTTCTGGTTATACAAATGCCATCAGTAGGAAACACAGTAAATCAATATATCAAAATAAGTTTTTAAATGCCTCTCCAATGTGTAGATCAGAAGTAATAAACGTAGAAAGAAGAATGGAGAAAGAGGGGGTGGACCTCTCCAACCGGAAGGAGATACTGTCACACTGCCCCCAATGTTAGGATATATGTTGATATGAATGTCTCAGTACAGTGCACCATAACAGCTTCGAAAAGTAATACAATTCTAGGGTTAATAAATATTCCAAGGAGAAGTATAATGTATTAGGGACAAGCCTAATTATACCAGTGTTTAAAGTAATATTTATGCATTATTAAGATTACGGCACACATGAATGGTGGTCATATAATACATTAGAGACCTTGCTTATCAAAGACAAATGTGGTTTATTAACACTAAAACGACGAAAGTGAGATCAGATAGAAGTATTGAAGATATTAACTGGATTTGATTATTGATAGAAGTACTAGAGGACATGAAGTATCAGTAGCGAAGGAACAGTGCATATTAGATATCAGAAAGTATTCATTCTCACAGAGAACTATAAATCAACGGAACATATTATTGGCTAATTGTGTGGCTACTAACAGCATAAATATGTTTAAAAACAGAATCAACTTATAATTCAGAAGGGCAGGATACACATAGATAAAAACGTTGGACTCCCGATAAGCCAAAGGTTTCTTTGTCCACGTATGATCTGGACTTAATAATTTGAATAAATATTAATATATAGATTTGTTTCCAGTTGACATAACTTTAGCCACTCGTTATAAGGACTCGAAATTATATCCACTTAAGCCATTAGACCCCCAAGTGGATTCTATCCACTTAACTGTTTAGATCCCATGTGGATTATATCCACATAACTGTTTAGACCCCATGAGGATTCCATCCACTTAACCCATTAGACCCTATATTAGACTCTATCTACTTAACTGTTTAGATCCCATGTGGATTATATCCACTTAACTGTTTAGACCCAGTAAGGATTCCATCCACTTAACCCTTTAGACCCCAAGATGATTCAATCCACTTAACCCACTAGACCCCATGTGGATTCCATCCACTTAACTGTTTAGACCCCATGAGGATTCCATCCACTTAACCCTTTAGACCCCTTGAGGATTCCATCCGCTTAACTCAATGGACCCCATATGGATAATATCCATTTAACTGTTTAGACCCCATGAGGATTCCCTCCGCTTGCCCCTTAGACCCCATGAGGATTCCATCTGCTTAATCCAATAGATCCCATGAGGATTCCATCCACTTAACCTTTTAGACCCCCATATGGATTCCATCCACTTACCCCTTTGGACCCATGAGGATTCCATCTGCTTAACCCTTTAGACCCCATGATGATCCCATCCACTTAACCCTTTAGACCCCATGTTGATTCTATCCACTTAACTAATTAAACCCTATGTGGATACCATCTGCTTAATCCATTACACCCTATGTGGATTCTGTCCAGTTAACCGTTTAAACCCCAATTAGGATTCCATCCACTTAACCCATTAGACTCCATATGGATTCCATCCACTTAACTCTTTAGACCCCCATGTGGAATATATCCACTTAACATTTTAGACACCATGTGGATTCCATCCACTTAACCTTTTAGACCCCATGAGGATTCCATCCACTTAACCCTTTAGACCCCCATATAATTTTAATGGAATGAACTCTGATTCCCCACACACTCGTACACATTCAACGAAATGTTTTCAAATGGTGCTAATTGAAAAAGTGACAAGGCATTTGGTGTCTAAAGGGTTTGAAATCCCCCTCAGCAGACTCAGCATTGTGTTGTATTCCTATGAATTGATGGAAGATCCCCATTGTGTTACTTATAGTGAATGTTTGCTATACTTATGTCAGCTGCAAGAGCAAACAAAAGTTTGGAACTTGTTAAAAATACCAACTTATTTGTGTACGCAAGCAGCACTAATAAACAGTGCATGGCATGCACTACAGCTTTGCCTGACCCTGCTGAAGAACTTCTGTCACGAGACGACTGGCGTGGACGGCTGTTCCCCAACTCAAACCCACCCCATCTGCACCGTGGCCGTAGTTGTGAACCACCTGCAACGAAAATAAACATGGTGCAACAAACCAATGGGACAAATTACCACCATTACAGTGTACTGTATTTAAAAAAAAATTCTTTTCGAACTTGTTCCCACAAAGTTACTCTCTGGAGGAGAGTGGTTCGCTATTGATTAATCTCAGGTATGAGAAATGCCTTCTAGACAAGCCTAGCATATCGAACATGGTAAATAATTCTAAATAACTATTGTTGTGTTTTTTTTTTATAATACATTGCCAATTAGGACATTGGTCTTATCAATATTATTTTCAATATATCTCTAACATCTACACATTGTTGTGAGAAGGTGTTTGATTGAACAGGTCTGCCAGGATGTTAAGTGTAAAGCACCTTGAGCAGTCCTAAGGGCTGGATACATGTTTGTTTACCTTTAACTGTCCTTGTGGAAACATCATGAGTTCTTTCTCAAGTCGGAGTGGTTCACGGAAGGGCCTCAGACCCACCCACTGCCACTGCACAGTCGCCTTCTGTAGACATAGAAGAAAGAAGAAACTAAAATTTATTCAGATTAATCATGAACATAATAGTACCTTTACATTACATAATAATTTATGATAAATGTTAATTGATCTATGGAGACCTGCACTAAAAGATTGCTGACGTACAGGCCACCATAACAAATTATATAAAGATACTATATTAACTAATAGTGGTGTTATAAACAATAGTAAATTCAAGATTAAAATAAATGTGTAAGCTACGTATTACACAGTAAAGAAATGGTGTGAAATACAGAAGAACGGTTGCGCAAGTAAACAGCTAAAACTTATAACACTACCTGGTACTAGCTGTATCTCACTTTACCACAACCAATTAATTAATACTAACCGAACAACTAATTTACATTAACTAACATTGGGTAACATTTCGTAATTCTTAGTAAACATAATTAACACATTTTAAAACATTATTCAGTGCTGTATATGGTGATATGTCATGATCCGTTGATATTTGTTGTCACACATAAATAATACGTGATGCATATGACACGTAATATATGCTATTATATACATTTCTCACATTATAATGTCTGGTGAAAAAATCTTTTTATACAGCAACGCATCACATCCATAACGTGTCTCTTATAGAAATATCAGCACAAACAGAATTAAACAACTTAAACGTGCTTCCTCAGCTCAATGTTTCCTCATTGCGTTTAAAAATACATTTTGCGAACAATAAAATCAACCTAGTATCCACTATGATAAGGTAGGACAATTGTAATTTTGTTTATGTAGTGTTCGTGAACTCGTTATACAATCTATCAGAAAAGTGTAAATTATTTGATGATACATGTGCCACTGGTGCAATGTTAGTGCAATCTTGTGACGATTCGGAAAGTCTGGAGTCGTGTGACCGCATGTGCCTGCCAAGTTCACGGGGTTAAAAGCTAAATGTCAGCCGTGTAATTGGCTTTCACAAGCTACCAGATACAACGTTTCATTCAACATAAAAACAAGTAGACATTATTTTGTTAATCAATCTGTGCACAATACTTAAACTATTCACACACTACACATTTGGACGTAAAAGAACCAGATTCGTGATGATCAAACCAGCTGATAACGTAGGGCCGGAATCACAGGATAACATATCTGTAGACACAAAAACAAAATCGCTACGTTGCAAAGAACTTGTTAATATAACAAAATTAGGTTTAAATGCAGTTATTCCCCCATTGTCAGCTGCATGATAAATGTGCGTGACGACCCACACATTTCATGTTAATTATATACATATGTATTCTCCAATAGTTTCTATCTACAGTAGATTTTTATTAAATTAACGAACCTGCAAGGATGGGACCATTTTGCAGGCGCGTTCCCAGACTGCCTTTGAATCTTCTTCCCTGTGCTCGAGGTCAGTGTCGTACTTCTGCACAGTTCCGCCAACTACCACGTTGTCCATCCCTGGGATTATGTATGTGTCTTGCTCCATGGCATAAATGAAATGCTTCAGCCAAGGTGCCTCCACCTGGTGGGCATAGAATGACGTTTTAATTACTTAAACAGTTTTGTATTTATAGCTTATACTTATCCATGCAGCAACAAACCAAAGGAAGCAATTATCGCCATTACAGTATTTTGAACTTAAACTCGCTCGTGACAATTCAATTTATATTGCTGCCAATTATGGCATTGTATGCAGCAGATAATAATTCAGTGGTGCCATCTGGGGAATGGTTACTCAATTACCGTGTACAGGTATCTACTCAATTTAGGTGTGTATTTAGCATATTTATTAAGTTTATTTAACTTGTTTATTAAATGAATAAATTGAATGAACTGATTCATTTAGTGTATGTTTCGTTGACTTTTAAACACATCTAAGTTTTAAACTTTCTAATTGTTTAAAAACGTACTTAATACATTTTATATTGTCAGCGCTTCTGAGCAGGTTTTTAAACCAGATATATGGCTCATTACAAATTCATACTAATATTAATAATACTAGTAAATTATTTATCAACATACCCGAAACAAGTGCCCCCTTACTGGGATCATCTTCTTGTCATTCAGCAGTTCGTAGCTGCCAAACCCTGCGCAGTTGACAACGACGTCATACTTGCCGACAAACTGCAGGGCAACGAGAAACAAACACACAGTGAACAATATCAGAAAGACAGACTAGACAACAAAATTATGTTTTGCATGTGACAGATTGTGATGGTTCAGGTACATTTTGGTAGTATGGAGTTACCAGCATACTTTTAAGGGGCAACATTTCAATTGTACAATGATATCATTGTCACCCGTGAAAGTCAATTTCTTGTGAAATTATGCACGGTTAAACTGACCCAACTGAAGAATTCTAGTTTTGAGACTGATAACATCAAAGTTAGGTATTTACCTTTCAGATCACATACCACCCAGTCAACACAAATCATAATAAGGTATATTGTAGACTATTTTATAAGATCAAAAGAGAAGCAAAAACTAAGTATTACACCCAAATACTTTAATAAAGTAAACATAGCATCAACGAAACATGGATCATACTAAGGAAGGCAATATTTAAACAAAAAAAGAGTTTCCAATTACATCAAAGTGTCATTGTAAAAGGAGAAAAAGTATCTAATTCTGCTTTTATTGCTGAAGAATTTAACAATTGCTTTTGCTGATATACGTAAATCAGTGAATGATTCAACACCTCCTACAGTCTCATTTCATGCGCACCTAAAAGATAACTATCCTGTAAACTTCTTCATGCAATCTACTGATGTAAACAAAATTAAAAGAGTAGTGCAAAACTAAAAACTAAATGCACTGAAGGCTTCGATAGTTCATCTACAAAACTTGTACAACAGACCGTTGAGGAAATAGCAATCCCACTTGGGCACATCATAAATAAATCCTTTGTTACTTATGTTGTACCTGATAATTTAAACATCGCTGAAATAATTCCAATTTATCAATCAGGAAATATTAATGTGTTTAATAACTACATACCAAAAAGTATTTTATCAACAATTTATAAAATAAAATAAAAAATAATATGTAATAGATTAGTAATATATTTAGAGAAATATAATATAATATATATAAACATCAATATGGATTTCGCTCGAAGCATTCCGTTATACACCCAATATTGCACTTATTTAAAGACATTGCAGATGCAAATGACAAAACCACCAAAGATATTACATTGGCTGTGTTTCTCGACTTATCTAATGCTTGATTCATTTGATTCAATTAACCATGACATTTTGTTGTATAAGTTAAATAATTATGGTATCATAGGAATAAGTAATAGATCGTTTGCCAGTTACCTCTCTAATCGTAAACAATATATTGAAATAAACAACTGCAAATCTCCACTGATCAATATAACACATGGAGTACTACAAGGATCCATATTAGGCCCTGTGCTTTTTCTAATTTATTTTAACAACAAAGTTAATTCTAGTTCTCTAAACTTGGTATGCTTTGCAGATGATATCACCATTTACCAATCAGGATATGATATTGAAAATGTTGATATAAAAGTGAATCAAGAATTAAAACAATTATACAACTGATTGTGTGCTAACAAATTGTGCTTGAAGGTCACAAAGACACATTTCTGTGTTTTAGTTCTGTAAATACAAACTACATAGTAAACAATAGCATTAAAATAAATAATGAAGTCATCAACCAAGTTGGCAAGTATAAAAATAACGAATCTGTTAAATTCCTGGGACTATATAGATAAGCATCTAACATGGAAAGAACACATCAACATAATTAGTTCCAAAATATCTAGAGCCATTTTTGTAATAAATATAGTGAAATATTTCTTACCACATAAATCATTAAAATCATTAGATTACACTTTAGTTCACAGTCACATAACATATGGTATACAAGCATGGGGCAATGGAAACACAAAGAAGGTAGAACTTTTACAAAAAAACGTGCTTTAAGAATAATTAATAAAAAATGGGCCAAGGCCCTGAAGTCCTTTGGACTATATTGTGATTTTGTAATTATTACGGACATTTGTTTTGGTGAATCATAGTTACAGATCATTAATGGTTATAATGGAAGTAAAACGTTGAAACGTTTAATAGTGACTATATGCATCACAGTGAAGATACACATGGAAATAAATTATTCGAGTAGACCGTTTCTTGAAGATTGTATGTATTAATTCATGTGTTACTTTGCTATATTGGCTGATTTCTACTGGCTGTAGAAACCTTGCAGGATAGTTGATGAGCTCGCATGTAGCACAGTTAAAGGTTGTTTAAGAAAATGTGCACACATTTTCTGTTCTCATTTTGCCCATACCACCCTCCCCCAGAATGGAAAGAAGAAAGAGATGAACTATGATAAAACGTTATTTGTTCACAAGGTACATAGGTAGCATGCATTTTTACTTAGAAACAGTAGCAATTAATGACATAATACTGACTGAATTGGAGTGAAGTAATAGCTGGAACATGTATAATAAAATATCTGAATAATATTCCTTATACGTTTGGCTAAATATGTTTAACCTTACAGCTTAAAACCTGCAGGCACCCAGAAATGGTGACATCTGTAGCAGCAGCATGGGTTAACTGGCCGGGGCCTAATGGGTTAAAGCTGTACACATTAGTCTCAGTCCACATTGAGGCATTTGTTATGTTCAACTCTGGGACAATGCCAGGCAGAGGTAGTGAAATACACAACTGCCCAGGTTCTCTGGCAGTGACCAATAAACAGAACTTGGCAGCTGGCCAGGTTCTGCCACAGTAGTAAGGAAGCAGGCAAATTTTGTGAAAATGTTGCCTTTTGGGGGACTCTGGGGTGCTCTTAGAATAATTCGATCAAACACAGATATTTAATGTCGCTACCCTGATATACGTTTATGCAAAATTAGAGAAAACGTTACTGATGAGGTTTTTAAAACAGTTGGCAAAATGTGAAAATTTGTTAGTTTCTGCAGTTTCTGGGGTCCTGGGGGGTCTTACGGGGCCTTAGAATGATTTAATCAAATACAGATTTCTCGTGCGTAGTGGCAGTAACCTAAGGTATATCTGTTTAAAATAAAAAAAAGTTGCTGAATGGTTTCTGAGATATGGCGGTTAACGGCGCACGGCGGACGGCGGATGCAGAGTGATGGTATTAGTCTGTTGGACTTTCGGCCCAAAGGGCTAAAAAGGATATAGGAGTCATACTGATCCCTTATTTCAGTCTGAAAAAAATGCAAAATATGTTAGATGTATATAAACTACAGGTATATTACCCAAGTCATTTACACATTTTTCGATCACAAAGACTGTAGACAAAAGTAGAATAACAACCAGACAAATCAGCCTTCTTGTTAAAGACACCTAAACACATTTTCGTCTAAGCTGCTTAAACTCACAATAATCTGGAACAATATAGACAAAAAAATAAACACTAAACACAGGTTAAAGTTTAGACACATGTTGTGTGACTTCAACTTAAATACATATCTTTGTCAAGTGAATTGTTTAAATCCTAGATGTTCAGAATGTGATTTAATTGATTAAATGAAAATCTATCTACCTTTGTTTGTAAGTCTATTACAATTTTTACACTACTATTTAAACCAAGTAGAAATTTTTTGATCGCATCTCTTTTCATTTACATATATTTCAATGGATCAAACTTCTCAGTTCGTGGTCATATACCACCAGCAACAGCACATACCTGTACTACATGTTAAATCATACTTCGGTTTAATATTATATATTACAGAGGTGGGCTGGTGATGAATGTCAGTGATTCGTTTAACATGATTTTGATGATTGTTGTGATTTTTTAATAGGGTAATTATAATTTGCTTTAAATGGTGTCACTGGAAGATGGCTTTTAGCCAAGTGATATCCATACAATGTAACAAATTTCCATTTGTAAGACGTGTATGTGTTAACTGTATGTTACGTTGTTATGAAGTAAAATAAGTAGTTACTTACATCAAAACACTTTTTCAAGAAAAATTTTAATTATTGATATAGTTGAGTAAATTGAGGCAATGTGGAGAGATCGAAATTGTCATAGCTCTAATATGGCAGCAAGATAATGTGAACCCAGGTCCTCACAATTCAGATTCCGATGTTGCAGCCTTTCCACCCACACGCAGCAGACTTTATTAAGAAAACATCATCATGAAACTAAATAATTGCCTTTAGATCTCTATTTTATTGTACTGAGAAGAAGGCTGTTTAACTAATGCTAATTAAGCCTACTGTTAGTTATAGAACATTTCCTTTACACTATTCTGTAATCTTTAAAATCCTCCAGGATTTCTAGCAACGTTGATACCAAATAGTGTAATAGATATGGCAATCATGACTTGTATTACTGTGCTACTAAACTAAAGTCACGAATTTACGTTTCTGTGAAAACCACATTTCATTTAAAGTTAACAGCATTGTAGTGAGCTTGCGTTAAAATTTAATTTAACAAGTCATGTTTTGGACAACTGTCCACATACAACAAAACTGTCCTACCAAACAGTACATAAATCATTACCTCTTCCAAGTCGCTGACTTTCCTACTTTCCACTTTCCCTCCAGCTAATATGAACCTGCAACGACAATTAATATTGTGAATTATTAATCAGTAGCACTAAATTGCAGCTCTTCTAATGTTGACATTTACACTACAAAAACGTACTCACCAAGTAATCCAAATACACAAAAATGCAAAAGTGAAATACCGAGGCACTTTCCGGTGATAAAACAGTGGAATACAAGCAAACATATATATTGTCACTCACTGACTTTTATGGAAGATATTTTAGAATTATGTTTGTCTAGAATGCAGCTTGCAGTTAAACAAATTTACAAGTTATGATTGCACCTACTGCTGCAGCTGGCTACAGGTACCTACGGGTACCTACTTCCTCATAAGGTAGGGCAAGTATCTGCGACACTCCGCCATCACAGTTGTCAGGAACCAGCCTTGTCTGCACAAGACACAGACAAATAGATGTCAGAAAACAAATATGCATCATTGCATCACAGTTTATGATCTAGAACAAAGCACCAATGACTAAGTAGTGTGTGTATGGGAGGGGTGTATGTGTGTGTGTGTGTGGGGTGGTGTGTGTGTGTGTGTGTGTGTGTGTGTGTGTGTGTGTGTGTGTGTGTGTGTGTGTGTGTGTGTGTGTGTGTGTGTGTGTGTGTGTGTGTGTGTGTGTGTGTGTGTGTGTGTGTGTGTGTGTGTGTGTGTGTGTGTGTGTGTGTGTGTGTGTGTGATAGTGTACCTGTGTGTGTGAGTGTGTGTGTGTGTGTGTGAGTGTGTGGATGACTGTGTATGTGTGAGTGTGTGAGTGTGTGTGTGAGTGTGTGTGACTGTGTGTGTGTATGTGTGCGTACGTGTGTGTGCATGCATGTGTTTGCATGCATGTGTGGGTGTCAGTGGGTGTGTTTTATAAAAATAAAACGTTTTATTGATTAATTTCATATTATTTTATTACATGGCATGATTGGGCCAATGTTTTACACCCACTGCATTCGTCACATCTCAGATAATGCAACATCATATTGGAAAGTTTATGCACACAGTAAATATCAACATCTCAACACTGCTCAATAACACACACACTTGCACGCACGCACGCACGCACGCACGCACGCACGCACACACACACACACACACCCTGATATCAGCAGTATACCTCAATACCTACATTCACAAAAATTTGGCTCAGAAGAAGCATAAGACTCTGAGAGATGTGTCAGTAAAAAACTGAAAAGACATAGGAACAAATGACAACCGCTTCCTATTTCTTTTGCATGTGACAGTTCTAAACTGTGTGCTATCAGCTAGAATCTGAGAAACATTAAATAAGTTGGAAGTATGAAGTTACCTTACCGAATCTTTGATATCTCTTACGGAGCTATCGATGTCAGCATTGGACTGCTAACTCTCAGTCGTCATGTGACTTCGTTGGTGGTTGTCACATGACAGCAGTTCCAAGAAGATCACAGGAAGGTTGTACCCGGTGTCTCTGTTGATGGCTGGTCGCCTCTCTCTGATCTGTATTGCTTCACTGATTTTCCTTTGCCAGAAGTTGTTTTCTCTGGTGAGCTCTGTTGTGTCTTTGGCAGTGATGATGTGGCCCACATTCTCTCTAAGTGCCCCTACTGCTGTGAGTGGGGCCCTAGTATTACTATGTTCTTTAAGTCGGGAAAACCAACACATACAGACCAGTACATGAACTTCAGCTCCAATCACCACCTCGAACACAAGCGATCAGTGGTCAGAACACTGATGAACAGAGCAGACCAACTCATAACCACAGACGCAATTAAAGCCACAGAAACAGCACATGTCTAAGCAGCACTCAAAGCCAACAACTACAGAGAGTGGATGTTCAACATCACTAAGAGAAAGCCACCAAGTGCAGAAAACAGACCAGCCACATCTCTTTACCGCACGTGCGCAACCTATCAGAGAAACTGACAAACATATTCCGGGAAAATGGAGTGGAGACGTACCACAAACCATACAATAAGATCTATAGTGGTGATCCCCAAGAACAAAACCCTCAAGAACAATATGTTTCCTCTGGTATAAGACAAGCGAGGCGGGCCGCCTCGCCATTTTTCTATGCCGTCTCGCCCAAAATATGCCGAAATTGCCGCTTCGTAGCTATTTCGTGCACCCAATTTTCTTTGTTCGTTTGCGATTATATTCAACGTCGGCGAACGACGCAAAATAACATCACAACGTCACTTATATTTCTGCAGAATTGCAGATTGGTAGCAACATTGTTTCGTCGCTCAAGGCCGGTTAGGATTTAACTCTTGGAATTAACTCCATTGGACAATGTGAATGACATCACTTGTCAATAGTCCAATCACGGAATATTCCCGCAGGGCAACAAATAAAATATAATGTTTGGAACATAAACCACCAATTTACCATAATATTATAATTTTATAATCATGTAAAGGCGATGATGAAAGAGATGTGTTCGACTGAACAGTTCTGCCAGGGAGTAAAGTTTAAAGCGCTTTGAGCAGTCCTCAGGACTGGATACTATGCTATATGAGAACTCGCCTTTAACTATTTTACTGACTCTGTCAGCGTGGTAACAAGGCCTGGGCAAGAAAACATCATCACAACCAAGAACCAGTGGTCAAGTGGAAACTACACCACAACTGAGTACCAGTAGTAAAGTGGAAACCACACCTCAACACGATCAAACAATCATGATTACTACATTTACAAGTTGTGTCTTGTTGTTTTATATCTTCCCCTCTATATTCAAGAATAACGGTTAAAACACCTCATAATGCACCATTTTAAAGCTAGTTTTAAATCAATCATGCCGGACCCCCCTAGCAACGATTCAGGCCTGCGACACTCGCGTAATCCACTCCTACCACCTCGCCCTTCATTTTAATCAGGGAGAACTCTGACATTGTGGAGTGATATATGAAATAGCATGTCCAGACTGTCAGCAGACATACGTATGTGTAAACAGCAGAACTCTGGGAGTCTGACTTAAACAACATAGTAACACCAGAGCCCCACTTGCTTGCAGTAGGCGAACAGAGTGAATGAGGGCCAAAACATCACGGCCAAAGACGCAAGAGTGCTCGCCAGAGAAAACAAATTCTGGCGAATTGAAGCAATAGAGATCAGAGAGAGGCGACCAGAGAAGAGACACGGAATACAACCTTTCCATGATCTTCTTGGAACTGCTGTCATGTGACGACCACTAACGAAGTCGCGAGACGACCGAGAGTTAGTAGTCCAACGCTGACGAGGGTGTCGTGAGGACACCAAAAGCTCCGTAAGAGACATCAAGGATTCGTTTAGGTAACTTCATACTTCCAATTATGAACATAACTGAATCCGGTAAAAACGTACATGCTGACATTAATAGTTATTAATTAGTGTGGTGATTTCAGCAAAACTACACAAAAAGGTTTCACAAATTGGCTAGTATACTGTAGTGGATGGCATGCGTTTCACAAAATAAATTTGAAGTGAGATGCGCAAAAGAAATTGAATTAAGGAGGCACCTTTAATGGATAAGAAAACCAAGACGTGGGTAGAAATATTGCCACCCGGGACATTTTTAAGTACAACAATACACTCACTTTGAAATAACATGAAATGCTGTGCATTAAATATGTCTCGTAGCAACATTAGTGTTCAGCTATTGAAGGATACTTACTTGTATCTATTTCCGGAGAACATATTCATCTCAGTGTCATTCAGTCTCCGGTAGTCAAGTACAATGTCATGCAGCAGTTCTTCATCAAATGGATTCTGGTAAACAACATTAGAAACAAATATACAGTTTTTAATACTACAAATAAAGAACACTTGATGCTCTGCCTGCAAGGTCCTTGTATATTGCAGCTGTATAAATATTACCAGATCCACATCAATGGCTGGCTTACCGACATACCTTCCATCCAGAGCTTGTGGGCTTAGAAAGCCACGTTGTAAAAACTTCACTGTCAAGGAAAATGCTGCATTAGTTAATTTACAGAACATTCTTCAAGATACCTGATAGTTCATTTTTCTCGTTACAGTTCTTAACGTTGAATTCTGAGTTAAACAACTGTTATTATCTGTTTTTAAGCGTGTATGTACATTGTACAACACTAATATTATTTATGCATAATTTGGTCATACTTTCTACCATATTATATGTCACTTTGGCATTTTATGATATTCGAAAAAAGACCTGTGACTGAGTCCATTCTGGTCTCCTGAACACGAGGTTGCTAGAACCTACATTTTGACATACAAAATGTTCAGCAGTGATATTCGTAGACCAGATGAAGGAAGCAATGGCACAGACCAGGGTCAACTCCATTCTGGAATTGACCCTAAATTCCATTTCCAGAATTGTTATTGTACCTTTTTCACCAGCAGACACAAGCCAACGAACTTGACTTATGAACAAACATGGTTAATCGTTTAATCATAACACATTAAACATGATTGTACACATGTCTTGAAGCGAAATTAAAACTACGTTAAAACGAATTGAACTTTTCATAGAATTTTTTTGGAATTTGAATTTATTTCTGCAAGATGGAACTGGAATTGACTTGTTTAAAATTGACTAGAACTGGAATTGACAAAACGGAATTGACACATGCCTGCTGCAATTAAATTACCTTATCATCCTCATTGTAGAACTGGTAGCCAGATGTGAAGAAACAGCCAGCATCTTTGGCCTCTGGCGAGAGAGCGAGTTTACTGTAATGATCCCACGAGTCGCGTAACCACTGCCTACACATCAACACACAAGACATCAGCGGACAGTCTCACAAACATAATGACCTCAGCCACCGTATCACCGAGGGCACACCGACGAAAGTGTCCAGGTGGCTTGTCCTGGTGTTGACTGCTTTCAGTAAAAAAGATCACTATTAAAAGAATGAAAAATTCTAGTGAAATACGGTTCGCCAGCGATCACGCACGTTCTCTTGAGTATACCCCTTTTTCCTGACATAATTATTTCTAGATGTATCACACTTTGAGTGTTGTCCTGATGTTAGAAAAATAAACACAATTATGATTATTATTATTATTATACACATGTAAAGTAATGTTAACAACTCAAAATTGTGACTTGCCGCAGCAAAATGGGTATTAAGTTGCAAAATTATGATACGGGTTTTTGTGACTTTTGAATTCCACAGATCACAAGCTTTAAAATGATACTTCATTTGTTGAAATATCAACAGTAGTTTTTGATTTATTGCTACAATTGATGCAAACTTTGAAAAGTGGTGTTTTCACAAACGAGGCCATTTTTACTCAAATTTCTATTATTGTTCTGGTTCATAAATGCATGTGTTTGATTAGTTTAGGATTATTTCTCAAGGAAAATAAACTGGACATAGATTGAAATGTGAGATTATAAAGTGCATGCATTTCACTCAAAATCGCAACATTTATTAAACATGATCTAGACAAGTATTTTTTTGCTCATGTACAACATTTAACACCCGGATCACTGTGGCAGGTGACAATTTACATTATGATTTTGGATTATTTGTAGTAAATGCAAACATTCACAAATTGCCTGAGTACAGGAATGGGCACTCCCGTTGTTTTATTTCTGGCTGGACGAAAAATCCCAGCCGCACCATCGCTGGTCGTGTCTTTGTCAAATTTGTCAGCGATGATCGTGATGTTAATGCCAGGAATACGTCGCTGGACCATAACTGCAGTAGACAGGCCAACGGCTCCCGCTCCGATTACTGCGACACGTGGCATCGTAATTGGGCGTACTGCAAGAGAAACGCACATGTTGAAAGGGTCGTTGTTAAAAAGGCAAAGTTCTTACATCAAGCGGTCTCCAATACTTAAACCCATCAAAGCATTTTACACTTCACTCCTTTGCAGACCTGTTCAATCAAACACCATCCTGGCAGGGGATTAGCCAGAGACCTGTCTGCCCCTCTTAAAGACTGGCAGATGATTGGCCAAAAGGGGTAATTACAATTGCTAAGACTGGTAGAGAATTTAGTCTACTGGCCCACAGGATTGACTGGTTGGAACAACTGGTAGTGAAACAAATCAATTGGATCAGTCTTAATTAAATAAATGGCTCAAATGACACTGGTTTGTCATTGAAAATGACTCAACTGGCCAATAAGGGCTGTGACTTACATGAATGACTTCTTCGGAAGCCGTTCGAGTGCTAAAAAGCACATTTTGGTTTAATTCAAGACTGGCTAAGGTCCTGCATCTCGAACTATCTTGGAAGCATTCAGTTACGTGGCAATTAGTATGCGAAGAATGGTTGTATACAAATATCAATACTGTGTACAGCCAGGTACTCATACATACAACTGAATGAACTGGAGCAATGTGGATAGGTTCAAGACGGCAGTAAGAGGAATCAAGTACGGAATCTCTCGACTGTCCGGTGCTCTATCCACCTGATTCCGGCCACTATATCACCATGCTTTATTACGGATATCATAGATCCATAACTTGTAATATAATCATAATTGTATATTCCGTAACATGGAATCAGCCAAGGTGATATATGTTAAGTTTGATTAAGTGGCTGCTGCTACTGAAAATACATAGCTGAAGTCATAGACTTATATGCTGCTACGCCCTTCTCAAACTAAAACAACCTAAATAAATACAACATGAATTATCAATAAACTACAAAATAATATTCACAACCCATGTATAAACGTTATACCATAGTGCCTGTGTTACAAATAAGTCACAAATATGTAGAAATGGGCTTCAAAATTGTGAAGCTGAGACAATTTATTTGCTAAATTGGTCCAGGTTTTTATACCCGTGACGGTGAGTGCCAGCAGTGGGTGGATGGTGTTTGTGTTTTTCACATAGAATTGTTTGCTTTGTTTGGTATCATCGATGTGTATAGCTAAGGTTGGTTCAAATAATGCTTGAACATGACCATCTAAAGAGTGGTTGTTTGCTTTATAAATTGTAATGATAGTCTTGTATTGAACTAAATAATGTAAAATGTAAGCATGTTTGAGAGATGGAAAAATACAGATGTATGATCATGGTAATTAAGTTTAAAATAATCCGTAAGGCTTTTTTTGTAACAGAGATAGTTTTATGAGTCTATATTGATAAGTATTTCCCCAGATTTCACAGCAATATGACATATGTGGTTCAACAAGTGAATCATATAATGTGTGTAACGCTTGACAATCAAGAACAGGCCTAGTTTTATACAAAAATGCTAAGCTTTTTGATATTTTTTATTTAACCATTTTTATGCGTTCTCGCCATGTTAAGTTTTCATCAACGGTTACTCCAAGGAATTTGTATATCAAAATATTTTGTATATATGCTCAATGTTTGTTCCATTCAAAACTATATTCACATATATTCTAGGTTGTTTTTTATTGGTAAACCTTATCAAATATGTTTTGTTCACATTGAGCGATAATTTGTTCGCCCGGAACCAAAAGTATATTTTTTTAGTTCGTTGTTATCAACAGTGCTTACATAATCAGTGTTACTAGCAGAATAAACATGTTAGTATCATCAGCAAAAAGAATAATATTAAGCAATTTTGGGACTACACATTAAATATCGATGTTTAAACGACAATACATTTTATAAATTAAAACTGAATCTTTGTGTGCATTTTCCAGGCTTCCTAGCTAGCATGTGAAGGTTCCTTAACAATATGATATGGTGCTGCTGCGGTTATTGTTTAATGAACTTTTAAATAACATTACAAAAAGGGTCAGTATCCAAATCCTATTGGTCGTCTAGTATAAAGGCTGGGTGACGAGAGGCAGAAGCGGATCTGCGCATGCACATACCGTTATACAGTGGAACCTCACTATGAAGGTCACCTTTGTGACTGCACAAAATGACCTGTATAAGCGGGACTATTATCCTATACTTTACGTTATGTGGACATAATTTGGGATTGTTCTAGGGTGACAATAATTGCGAGGTGGATGTAGTATTGAGGTGACCGTATAGCGAGGTTCAACTGTACTTGTAAAAGAATAATTCAACGTTCGATAAAATGCTTGACGCTGGATCGCAAGGAATATGAAGAAGCTCGAAACTGGTGTGATGGCAAGTCTGTAGTACAGGACTATGAAACGCAGGAATATGACAAGAACATGATTTAAAATCCAACGTTAGACATTAACAATGCGGGCTCTGTGCAGTCTTCACTACAGCAGGACAGCTGTTGCATCACTGCAACAGCTGTCCGACCTTTTTCAATAGAAATCGTAGTCAGGCTAATGACGAATTTCCTTTTATCAAGTGCGACATTATACGGAAATGTTTCGTCCGTAATTAACGATTTCTCACTAAAAAACCTCGAAAGTTGGTATTTTGTAGCTCCACGTATATTTGTTGAATTTCAGTATGTTTTGTTACACTGTTTATTATAATTAACTAGATTTTCTATTGTAGTTCAGTGTAATTTAATATGTGGGGGCTGATGTGGCATTTATAAACGATCTCGAGAACTGGCATTAAACATTTAAACGTGTGTGTGTGTGTGGTGTGTGTGGGTGCGTGCGTGCGTGCGTGCGTGTGTGTGTGGTGTGTGTGGGCGTACGCGCGAATGTGTGTGCGTGTACATGTGTGGCTATGTGTGTGTGTGTGTGTGTGTGTGTGTGTGTGTGTGTGTGTGTGTGTGTGTGTGTGTGTGTGTGTGTGTGTGTGTGTGTGTGTGTGTGTGTGTGTGTGTGTGTTTGTTTGTGTGTGTGGCTTGTGCGCGTGTGTATGTGTGTGGACGTGTGCGCTCGTTTTGGGGATTGAACCTTAACCTTTGTCAACTGTTTAATTTTATCCTATATAACTGGTTGCGCCACTACATTGCAACCTTCAAAGATTCTTAATACACCTCTGCTGTTTAGAGTTCATGTCAAAGGTTTCGTTTGGAGGAAATTGAAATGTATCGCAGTTTGTAATTCAGGATGACTGCAAGCAGTCGTTGTTATTATACCCTTTAAAATAAGAGCACCCTTATTCAGCCAGTTTGTAAACATACAGCGCACTCCACAGGAACGACCGCTTGCGTATGTATAATCCATAACTCCTAGCCGTGACAACAACGATAACAATACGGATAGATAACCAGGGCAGGCGAGAAAATAAACTCGCTTATAGCAAACACACATCCGGCTCCCTAAAACCAATGCCTAGATCCCATAAACTTCCCGGGCTCGCTTTTGGGAAGAAACAACTAATGATAGCTAACTACCGACCCAGAAACGAATGACATGCACGTACCTACCTACAACAGAACTGTCGTGCTGTCGTCGTATGCCTTTCCTGCTGCGCGGTCTTCTCACGCTGACCCACCACAGCAGTACTATGACATTCGCACGTACGCCCTACCCTTATTTACTCTTCGGCGTCGGCTTTGACCTATTTATAGCCGTCTCATCGGGCGACCTCAATACTTAGGTGGCTTTTGAAACCGGTTAATTGCACGTGAGGTTCGCGGCCGGTAAGGCGGACATACCCACGCAAATCGCGTCAATACGAATGGTCATGCTAATATGACGCCCAAACAGGCCTGTTAATACACAAAATGGACGTCAAATGAGTATGTTATCAGAAAAAGTTAATTCTCTATTTTTGGATTGTTAATACCAAGAAAAACGAGGCTGGTAACGAGGCACGCTGTTTTTCGAAGCTGAGAAAAAAGAGTAAAGAAGCGGATCGCAGGTTGTATGGTAGTTGTTTTAGCCAGGCTTTTTGTTGGTTGCCCTGTCCCGTGTTATGCTACATGGAAAAACACAGAAAAAACATTGCTAGTGCAAAGAGCAAGCAACACAAAAATTCGTCCCGATCGATGGAACCGGATCACAACAAACATGGCCGCAACCGCGGGAGATCCGAAAGCAAAGCTGGAAGAAATAACGAAGACGTAGAATCTCCGGTAAGGCAAGATGATGATATAGTCGTGGGTACCAATAGCACGATCAATACTAATGAACATGTCACAGACACAGATGACAATTGTGTAACTTGCGGGAAAGTTGTTACACAGGTGGACAACGGAGCCGAGTGTCAGTGGTGCAGCCGGTGGGAGCACAATGTATGTGCAGGGCTAAACGCAACTGAATACAATATATTATCCGGATCGTCACCCGAAATAATGTTTTTCTGTACCAAATACCAACCTAAAGTGAACATGACTTTGAGATTCTTTAATGATGTGCGGGAAAAGCAGAACAAATTCGAGACGAGGCTGAAAGTAGTAGAACACAAGCTGGAAGTGGTAGAAGAAAATGTGGAAGCCAAGATGGACGTCACCTGCTGTGCACTAGAGGCGAGAGTAGATGAAAAGCTTTCTGAACTTGCATCCAGTGTTGAGGACAGAATCAAACCACTGAGTGAGTTGCCCCAAAGCAGTATCGAGGCAGCAGTAGAAAACTACATGGGAGAAGAAAACGACAAAGCAAAAAGGCGTTTCAATGTGATAGTTCACAACATACCAGAACCAACATCGGACGAAGGACAAGAACGGAAACAACACGACATGGATCACGTGAAGTCTATCTTCGAACAGTACCTGGGGGTGACGGTGGATATCAAGCGTGCAGTAAGGCTGGGCAAGAAAGGAACACGACCAAGGCTGCTGATGGTGCAGGTAGGAAACGACCAGGAAAAAGCATCCATCATGAAAAACTATACTAAACTCCGGAGTGAAAACAACCCAAACAACATCAGGAAAGTGTTCATCACACCTGACATGACCCCAAAGGAGAGAGAGAAAGATAAGGCTCTCCGGGCATAACTAACTGAAAAAAACACTGAATCTGGGGAAAACAGGTATATGATAAAAAACGGGAAAATAGTGCAGAGGAGGGTACGCACTCAAGAAACCCCTCCAAGCCAGTAAGCCACCCAAACCTGACAACGAACAGTGTAAATAATCAAGCACAAGCACAATGTTTCATGTTTAAGTGTTATCAAGCAAATGCACAAAGTATAAAAAAACAAGTTCCACGAGTTCCAAGCACAAATTCAGAGTTGTGAACCGAAAATCATAGGAATCACGGAAACATGGTGAAATCCAGATATTGGTGACTGTGATATAAACCTGGACGCCTACAATATGTTCAGAAATGACAGAAGGGAATCTATTGGTGGCGGAGTACTAATGTATATACACAAAGACCTACCAGCTATGCCCTGCCAAGAAATGAACGACCTGGAAATAGAAGACTCAATGTGGGTGTCAGTTAAGCTAAACGACAAAGACCAGCTCTTAGCAGGAATTGTGTACAGGACACAGAAGTCAATTGACGAGAACAACACCAGAATAATAGACGCAATAAAACATTTGCAAGAAATGCATGGATACTCACACATTCTGTTGATGGGAGACTTCAATTTTCCAGAGATTAAATGGGAAGACCACATGGTGAGTGGGAGTGAATACTCAACAGCAGCCAAGTTTGTTGATGCAACGCATGACGCCTACCTGACTCAACACATTATCAAACCGACCAGACAGAGACCGGGCCAACAACCTTCTACACTTGATCTGGTGTTTTCGAATGAACAATATATGGTTGACAATGTCACTCTTCTACCACCACTGGGGTGTAGCGACCATGAGTCCTTACTGTGGACCTACATATGCTATGCAGAAGCACCAGCCAACAACAGACTAAGCGGATCGAGAAACTACCCCAAAGGCAACTATGAAGCAATCAATGAATCCCTAAGCAAGACTGACTGGGAGAGCAAGTTTCAGGGAAACAGTGTAAACACTAATTGGGCTAAACTCAAGAAGGAGATCTCAAAGGCAGTGAGAGAAAATGTCCCAAAACGCAAGATGGCTAACAAACCTCCATGGTGGAGTAAACAAATGCTAAGAACAGTGAAGAGAAAGTATGACTTATACAAACGCTACAAAAGTTCGGGGCTGGACAGAGACTATACTGCATATGTCAAACAGAGAAATGAGACAAACGCCAAAATTAGACAGGCACAGAAAGACTACGAGGAGAAACTAATCAACAATTTCAAGAAGGAACCAAAGAAATTCTACGGTTACCTGAGATCAAAACAGAAGGTAAAGGTAACAGTAAGCCAGCTGGAGAAAGAAGACGGCAGAATAACAGAAAATGACCAGGAAAAAGCAAATGTACTGGGTGACTTTTTCAAGTCAGTGTTTGTAAATGAGGATAAGTCTGCCATCCCAGAATTTCATCAAAGAACAAACGAGTGTGTAGCCGACATCATATTTACAGAAGAGACTGTACGCAAGAAACTACAAAGTATCCATCCAAACAAGGCGCCAGGTCCAGAAGGGGTTGCACCCGTGGGTACTGAAAGAGTGCAGCAAAACCCTTGCTAAGCCGATGTACTGGATATTTCGCCAATCATTAGACACTGGTCTAATCCCTACAGACTGGAAACAAGCCCTAGTCACACCAATTTTCAAGAAGGGGTCTAAAGAGAAGGCAGGAAACTACCGTCCAATCAGCCTAACATCCATACCCTGCAAGATTCTGGAAGCACTGGTCAGGGAGAGCATGATCAAATTTCTCAACGAACACAGCATCATCAACGATAACCAACATGGGTTTCTGGAAGGCAAGTCCTGTTTGACCAACTTACTAGAAACCTTTGAGGAATGGACACGAACACTGGACGAAGGATACGGTCTGGACGTCATATACCTGGACTACAAGAAAGCGTTCGACACAGTTCCTCACTGCAGACTGGTAAAGAAGCTAGAAGCTTACAGCATCAGAGGCAAAGTGGTTCGATGGCTGATAACGTTCCTGACTAATAGAACTCAGCAAGTAGTAATCAACGGATCTAAGTCAGAGTGGGCCCCCGTCATCAGTGGAGTTCCCCAGGGATCTCTCATAGGACCGCTTCTTTTTATCCTCTACGTGAATGACATCCCAGACCTGGTCCACTGCAGCATTAAGATGTTTGCCGATGACACGAAGCTATACGCAACAATCCGTAACCAGAAAGACCAAGACCAACTGCAAACTGACATTGACACCCTCGAAGATTGGAGTAAAGAATTGTTGCTACAATTCAACCCCAAGAAATGCAAGTTAATGAAAGTGGGGAAATCGCCACACAAAACGTACACTATGACACACAAGGCTGGAGCCACAATGAACTTCGAGATAACAAACGAAGAAAAGGACGTTGGGGTGTGGGTGACAACCAACCTAAAACCGACTGTGCAATGCCAGAAAGCAGCAAAGAAACCCATGCAAGCTCTTGGTATGGTAAAGAGAAGTTTTAAGCACATAACCAAGAAATCATTTGTGACACTCTACCGGGCATATGTCCGTCCACACCTCGAATTTTGTGTACAAGCATGGTGCCCATATCTGGCAAAGGACATTGACATCCTCGAAAAGGTACAGCGAAGAGCAACCAAGCTGGTTACCAGCATAGCAAAGCTCACATACGAACAACGATTACAACAACTGAAACTATACTCGTTGTATTACCAACGTCAGAGAGGCGACCTTATTGAATTGGAATCGACAAAGTTGAAGCTCGTCACTTCTTCCAGGAGAGGGACAGTACAGCAACACGAGGACACACGAGAAAGCATTTCAAGCAAAGAACAAGACTGCTGGTCAGACAGAATTACTTCTCAGTTAGAGCCGTGGATCAGTGGAACAGGCTCCCACAACATGTGGTAGATTCCAAAACCGCCACACAGTTTAAGGCCAGACTCGACAAGCACTGGAATAGCCTAGGATATGGGCACCAACAAAGGCCAATGGCTTAAATCAGCCCATTAACCTGTAAGTGTAAGTAAGTGTAAGTAAGTGTAAGAAAGTGTGGGGGTTAAATGGGTGTGGTCAATGAAAACAACCAGTATTCGACATAAGGCTAACCAATTTAAAAGCCAACCGGGCCTATAACCTAAACATGTTGCGGGCCTGACAGTGGATTTGAAGGCCTAATAATGACAACAATCAATATGCTGCTGTCATCATGTAATGTATAATATATCATCATCATCATCATCATCATCATCATCATCAAAACATAGAAAACAGTACGTCATTTACAACGATACTAGTTCCGAAAACCTGCCCATTACTTCAGGTGTGCCACTGGGCCCACTTGTGTTTTTAATATACATAAATGATTTACCAAAATCAAGTGGTATATATAAATACGTAACGTATGCGGATGATACAACTTTATTTACAACAACCCAGTCTTTAAACACATGTCCAAAGGACGTCGAACAACATTTAAATACATAATTAAACAAGGTAAACGAATGGCTGAAAATAAATAAACTGTCTTTAAATATAAAGAAATCTAAGTATATAATACACACACTAGGAAACAAACAAGTTAACAATTTCCTACTTAAGAGAGATAAAACCAGAATCGAAAGAGTCCAAAACTTTAATCTTCTTGGGGTACTTTGCAAGAAAACCTAAGTTGGGACATTCATATTAAAACTATTGCAATCAAATGTTCTAAATTGATAGGTATATTAAACAAATTAAAACGATTTTTGCCAGTAAATATAACAGTTACTTTGTATAGCTCATTAATGTTACCATACATTAATTATGGCCTAATGATGTATGGTTTTAAATGTAACAAAATCATCAAACTACAAAAAATGTATTAGAATAATATGCTTAGCTAAATATAATGCACATACTGAGCCGCTGTTTAAGAAATAACAAATATGCTGCATTTACAGGAATTGTAATTACATTCTAAATATGTGTACATGGCATTACCAGCATATTTGCAAAACTTACCATTTACGCTATATAAAAATGTTCACAACATTAATATACGGATACGTGACAACATCCATACAAATAGGGCAAAACATGACTTTGCCAAACGATGCATTAGGTTTGATGTTCCATTACTAATAAACAATACTGTACTTCACACAATGAACAATATTTTAACACATAGCTTAGAATGATTTATTAGTTATGCCAAAATATGTTTTCTACAAAAATTACATGCTGTTTGCCAGATTGTTATATATGTGGACATTCTTAATAATCAATAGATAATCATATCTTGTTTTAATTTTATTACCTCTGTTAATTTACGTACACAATGTATTGTTATTACTATGTCTGATGTAGTTGTAACAATCTGCTAGTTTTGAAATTGAGATAACGTTTAAATTTTTTTGGAGATTTTGACATCAATTATTGGAAATATAATTCAAATACTTGTTTAACCGTTACTGCATTAGAAAGTATGCACTTGTGTTGTTATCATTTTACCGAAAGTAAGCCAAATATACTTTGTTAAAAATTTAATTAATAAATAGGGTGGCTGCTACGAGAGCGACTAATAATAGTCTTAGTGGCAATCTCCCTGACCCCTGTTTTAGTTTATCTAGAGCAACCTGATAGTTCATGGTCAGGGTGTTGTTAATTGGTTATATCATGCATTGATTGTTTCTACTTTTATGTTATATATTCTACTTAATAATACATGTATGTACTACTTGTTATTTTAACACATATTCAGTATTTCATAATTGAGCTGCAGATAATTATGGTTTATGAAAATTGTACCGATTTGTTTTTATATGTCAAATAAACACTTCTGATTCCGATCTATCATCATCATTGTGCAGCCGTAATATCCCGTGGTTGGGCGAAGGCCTTAGCGTGTCGTTTCAAAATCTGCCTGTCTTGCGCTATCCGCTGCCAGATGGAGCCCTTCCAGTACTCGTCTAGTTTGTCTCTCCACCGTCTCGCCGGTCTTCCCCTAGATCGTTTCCCTTTGTAAGGTTTCCAGGTCTGCTGATGTACCCAGCCAAGGTCCACTTCCGTCTTGTGATCTGTTCTATCATGACAATGACCTTTGTCTTCTCTCTTACCCAGATGTTTGATTTTCTCTCCCGATATGTGATGTTTAACATACTTCTTTCCATCTTTGTTTGTGCGGCTGCTAGGTTGTTCTTTGCCTGGGTGGTGAGTGCCCATGTTTCCGCGCCGTATGTGAACGCTGGAAGTGCGCATGCGTTGAAGATGTTACTCACGAACCCCGAAATCAAAGCGTCCTTTCAATGTCTCATCTCTCAGTGGGGCCAAGTTTGGCTGTCGATTGCTGATCTTCCCAAACAACTTCACAAGTGCCAGGGAGTAATCAAGGAGGGTCTCTCCTGGCTGCTGGTCTCTTGTTTTAAATGTCTCTTGTGCCGCTCTCGTGGTGTCTATGTCACCAAAGACACGCCTCACAATTTGTACTAAAATAATTCACGGCGAAACATTTACGTGCCGCCATGTTTGTATACGTTAGTTTGGAGGAAGACACCGAAAGCGGTCAAGGAGTTAGTTTTTAATATGGTGCAGTGAATCGACTGTTGTTTTTTGCGGCGAGACCAAACATACTTTTGTAGAAATTAGAGAATGGGCTAGAGTTGCCCAAACTTGTATAATACCACGACATTTTAGTTTAGTTATTACATTGTAGCATAAGATTAGAAGATGTAGAAATTAAGTAATTATGTCTAAAAGGGCATGTTTTTAATGTCGATCGTCAGATATCCAGATGGCAGCAAGGAGCACAACAGAACTGCTACAAACTACAAACAACCGATGGGTTTGGAGGGTCATGATCGCCAACGCATGCGACAGACAAGAAGAAGGGATCGTAGATTAATCCCTGAAAGTTTGGCGCTCGAAGTTGAAGCCGTCTAAGAGTAAACGTTTACTTACCCGCATACGCAAGCTCGATTATAAGCAGGGGTTTACCTGAAGCAATATCTTGCGACCTATACGCATGAAAACAGTACCCGGACGCGTGCAAAATAATCGTTGCGTTCGACGGGACGCAGGCGTATCAATGACAAATAACAAAATATTTATTGAACAAGAATGCCTTTAAGTTTAACTTGGTAGTTTATTACCGAATCAGTTCGTTTGGTATATGCTTTCCGATTCTGAAGGGTGCCTAAACTGTTTTTGAAAGATTGACAAGTATTACTTTTCAAATAGGCGAAAACCTTGTAATATTCAATATTTTATTTAAAAAAAGAATGTCCCACAATTTAACAAATGCTGCTGTTCTTGGTGAACTTATTTAAGTATTACATATGAACAAAGAGGAATGAAGTAAAGTATGACAAAAAGAAGGTGACAACTTTGTGTATAAGACGTGTCTTTATTAGATGTTAAGAATCACAAATTAAAACAGATTGCCTCCGATTCGACAAAGAAAATTTAGAAAAATACTGCTGTAGAAACAGTAATATAGCTTACATGGATAATGATAACATCACAATTCTGTAGCGGCTACATCCACCGTAAATTACATTATCCAAAGATGACTTTTGACACTTTTTAGTTCATGTGATATTGAGAAAAATTTCATAAGAATTTTTATAACAGTCTTAACGAAATGTTTCAGTAAAACGGAAAACCAGCGGGACGCCCAGAGAAACTATCTAAACTGGAGAACAACTGACATCATGGACATGTCAGATTGATGTGGCGCACGAGCGGAACGACAATACAGTGAACAATAACAGAACGCGTCTCGCACCAGGTCGCTCGTTACATAACACTGAACACAGAGTCGCCCGTACGGAACGGGCAGCACGTCGCACAGTGACACCCAAGCACGTTATACACAAAGACTATCTTCTTAACTACACAGCGCTTTTTTTAAATGCCTGCCAGCAGTGCCGTTCTACTTAAACAGCGAACACTAGTGTTTGTTTGCTGTACAAACAGTTTCTAGCTCTACCCGTTTGGTCTTTTCAATACTCGATCATGGTGGTTTGGTACCCATACTTTATGGGCTTTGAGTTTGACGCGGTAGGATACATCCGATATTCCGTACAACATAATGTCATAACATCACCCAGGAACAATAGAGTGGGAGTCACCACCTACAGTCCGTGCAGCCTTTCCACATCACCCAGGACCAATAGAGTGGGAGTCACCACCTACAGTTCGTGCAGCCTTTCCACATCATCCATGACCAATAGAGTGGGAGTCACCACCTACAGTCCGTGCAGCCTTTCCACATCACCCAGGACCAATAGAGTGGGAGTCACCACCTACAGTTCGTGAAGCCTTTCCACATCACCCAGGACCAATAGAGTGGGAGTCACCACCTACAGTCCGTGCAGCCTTTCCACATCATCCAGGACTAATAGAGTGGGAGTCACCACCTACAGTCCGTGCACCCTTTCCACATCATCCAGGACCAATAGAGTGGGAGTCACCACCTACAGTCAGTGCAGCCTTTCCACTAATCCAGAACCAATAGAGCGGGAGTCACCACCTACAGTCCGTGCAGCCTTTCCACATCATCTAGGACCAATAGAGTGGGAGTCACCACCTACAGTCCGTGTAGCCTTTCCACACCACCCAGGACCAATAGAGTGGTAGTCATCACCTACAGTCCGTGCAGCCTTTCCACGTCACCCAGGACCAATAGAGTGGGAGTCACCATCTGCAGTCCGTGCAGCCTTTCCACTAATCCAGGACAATAGAGTGGGAGTCACCACCTACAGTCCGTGCAGCCTTTCCACTAATCCAGGACCAATAGAGTGGGAGTCACCACCTACAGTCCGTGCAGCCTTTCCACGTCACCCAGGACCAATAGTGTGGGAGTCACCACCTACAGTCCGTGCAGCCTTTCCACGTCACCCAGGACCAATAGAGTGGGAGTCACCACCTACAGTCCGTGCAGCCTTTCCACATCACCCAGGACTAATAGAGTGGGAGTCATCACCTACAGTCCGTGCAGCCTTTCCACGTCACCCAGGACCAATAGAGTGGGAGTCATCACCTGCAGTCCGTGCAGCCTTTCCACGTCACCCAGGACCAATAGAGTGGGAGTCACCACCTACAGTCCGTGCAGCCTTTCCACATCATCCAGGACCAGTAGAGTGGGAGTCACCACCTACAGTCCGTGCAGCCTTTCCACATCCTTGTATTGGAACTTGTGGAATGGTACCTTGTAGAAGGGTCTACCTCAACCAGTTCTTCTTGTCCACTGGCTCGGTCGTAATAGGCCCGTAAGCACCATCACGTCATATACTACGATTCATCCTTTATTGTCATTGTTGGGACCAATGGAGGGACATAAGATCCCGTACGTCCACAATCATTACGGGAAAGGATAAATATATATCGCGTCATTTCTCAATAAAAGTAATTACCCTTACCCAGCAATCTATAGCTTTGGTTTAAACACAAAGGGTTAGAGCAAGCGATTGCATATATATTATGGTTCAGTGTTTGAAAACAATTCTCATTCAAACTGGTTAAATATTCTTATATCATGAGAATGTATTTACAACCTTTTAATACAAGTATTATAATGTTTTATCCGTATAATATGTGCAACCTTTATTTGTAAATATACTATGTACTATATGCGAATAAACATTGAAAGAAAAAAAGGTTCAAATGCTGTTCGGTATATTTTGTCTCAAAGCCTATCTTTTAACATAGGATTTGTAGGGCTAAAAAAGTAAGGGTAAATTGGTACCTCGAAGTCAATAAGTGGTCGTGTACGATAAATCGAATTGACGTTTAACATCGGGAAATTTCCCTATCTTTCAACATGGGAAAATTTCCCTATCTTTTAACATGGAATTTAGGCCCTATCTTTTAACATAGGTTCCACCGCGCCGTGCCATCTGGCTTCTTCCTCCCGGCAATAGATTTGGCGCGTTTTGTCGCGGTCCGGGGGGAAATGTAAATTGTTCCCTATCTTTTAACATGGGTTCCACTGCACCGCGACAGTGACCCTTTATAAGTCATCTGCTATACTACTCATAGTGTATTGAATGTTTATGTTAAGATTGACAAATATACACACTGAGCAGATAAAAAAATTACAACAACAAATTGGTTAGGATTTGAACATTATTTGTGCCAAGCATCATTAAAGAATGCCTCCAGAAGCCACCTGAAAGCACTCCATTTCAAACATTTTTCCGGGGGACGAGCCCCGGACTCCCACCCAAGGAAGGGAGACGACCCCTTCCTTGACCCTCCCCCACCCTCTTTTTGTGACGGAGGTTTGCTGCGCAAACCTTCTTAGTGGACTCCCTAGTTTCAGATCACGGCTATCACTCTGCCACAGTCCCGTCGGCCCTTCGGCCTCGCAAATCAGCGACTTCGTCTTCGCAGGTCTGCTCATTGTGCCTGCAGAAGTTAACGCTGTGCACAATATTGGCGCTATGAGCAGGGTTCCATTTACTTGCGAATCTGTGTTAAGCTTCGAGTTAATGTCAAGACAATTAGCCAGGAGGAACCTGTCGGTTCTCGAGTACTAATTGTTTACAATTTACAACGCGTCAGTTTAATATGGAGCGAAGTATTGTGGCACGACGAGGTTTTCTGGCACGCAACACTGGCTGACTAGACCTGGGTGTAACCCTTTAACCACGTCGTTGTGTTTGCATCGTGGATAGTTTGTCTTGTAATTTAATTATGTCTTAACTTTTGTTCTTTAAAATGTTGTCGTGTTTACGACATTCTTGTACATCATAAATCTAGCTGTATCTTTGGTTGAGTTATGTGAAGCTGTACAATGTTGTGAACT
The DNA here is from genome assembly GCA_963995525.1 of Escarpia spicata. Taxonomy (NCBI): domain Eukaryota; kingdom Metazoa; phylum Annelida; class Polychaeta; order Sabellida; family Siboglinidae; genus Escarpia; species Escarpia spicata. The sequence continues at coordinate 25,770,370 of OZ023214.1, forward strand.
TCCCGAACCTACCAGTTAGGTATTATCGCTGACTAACTGACTTATATTTATTGCGTGATATGGTATATTATTTTATCACCACAAATATTTGGGTAATTTCTTTCGTTCTCACACAAACGTGTGAGTACTTGTCTATTTCCATTGGCTTGATTTCCGAGATATCTAAACTGTTGTCCAGTTTGGTTACGTTAGTTAAATACTAAGCATTTATCTCGTATACACTGACATATACATTTATGCGCATCTAGACGTCAACTTGATGTCTACAATCAACTTGTACACCTGCAATAAAGAACAGGTCATGGAAGTATTAGGTGTGTCCACCACAACGGCTACCAAAATACTTAAACTCAAGAAGAAGGACAAAATAAAAATTGCTGACTTAGCGACAGTCACGGACGCTATTACAAACTTTTGGGATGACTTGTTGGAAATAGGGCGGATCAGCCTATAGAAATCCCAGACACAAGGAGCTACTTCGATAGATTCTAGTAGCAACGAGGTAGAGATGTTAAAATACTGGAAAGGATGGAAACGCAATATTAAGTGCACCGTTGTGACAGGGATTGCATAATTAAAGAATATGAAAGGGAGAGATAAAAACATGGCCACTACAACCCACTAGCAACACAAATCCACTAACAGTGAAACGTGAACCAGTGGGAGGACTAGACACGACACCACAAACCGATGGGCATCACCCACATGGCAAAACACATGGTCATCATACACATGACAAAAACGATGGTCATTACTCACATGACAAAACTCATGGTAATATCACACTACACCACAAAAGAGGAATGAAGACGAGAGATGCCAATGGAGCAACATCGCCAAGATATTCGGACGAACATTGTTCTCAATGTCTTCGTCCTCTTCTTTGTCCGACTCTTTTGACATTAATTCTGATTCGGTATCGTCTGACGAATCTGTAGAAAGGGATATACGACATCGTCGACTAAACAACCCCCTAAATAGACTACATCGTCGACGAAGCAGCCTCCCAGGATCCAAATTATCAACATTTGCAGGTAACTCTGTAGAATGGGAAACATTGATGTACCTATTTAACGGTATTGCCAAGCACTGACATTGGGGTAGTCATCGGAAACTACAGAGGCTAAAGGAATGCCTGCGCGACAAAGCCATTGATTATGTACGAACACGCACCCACAAAGATCGGAATGATTATGAAATAAGAGCAGATTTGGAACTAAGGAAAACCCAAGCGTGGTGCAAAAGAATCTCCACGATATCAAACAGGAAGTCAACGAATCTCTGGAAGATTTTGCAGATCGGGTCCAACATGCCGTCTCGTTTGGGTACAAAGAAGCAGGAGACAAAGCCATAGATAAATGGGTCACTTAGCTGTTCCTCAAAGGCGTTAGGGTGAAGGGGGCATCGTTAGCAGCCAGTGAGAGACAGCCAAGGTCGATTAGGAAAGCCCTAAAAGAGAAGAAAACTAGTATCAACAATCAGAAGGCAGTCCTTGGTAGAATACTGTCAGTATCAGCGAGATAGGTTGCATTTGAGGACGACGTTTTAGTACGCGCCACGTATGTTTCACCTCAGACTGTCGGTCGCCATGCAACAACACCTTCAGAGAATGGTAAGTGTTAGGAACCAGTCGGTTCCGGCAACATTAAAAATAAACAAGAAAGCAAGATTGACGAAATAACGGGAAGACTATATCCAAGTGGAGCAACGTCTAGATCGAGAGCGACAGACTCCACGCCCTAACAGTCAACCTCATTTCAGGAGATACAGTCGATCACCAAGCATATACCAAAACAGACATGTCAACCGATCAGCCAATTATGCTATCAGCTTCTCATTCCGTTCAATCAAGTTCAGGAAATTCTGTAGACAATCAGGCGCTATGTCAGAGCCGGCTGTCAACAGAAATAACTGATTGTTTATTGGATATGCCCAATGATGAAACGGAACTAACAAAGCTCGATGCTGTGCTAATGCCAAGTCAGGCTCTTTGTTAGAGCCGGCTAACACAAAACTCCAGTATCGGAACACCTTTGCCAAGTACGACAGCGGACATTGCTAAACACGTACTAGAGGAAGACGACTGTTGGAAAACAGCTCCAAACGTACAATAATTACACCAAAGATCAATTGTACAACTCAATGAATGAGAGTCTGAAGTTCTGAAGAAATTATTATTAGAATATGGGGACGTATTTGTAAAGCACGGCTTAGACTTAGGTAACTACACAGCCACCACTCACCGTATTCATACTGGTCATACGGCGCCTGTAAAGATGCGGATAAGACGAACCAGTCAGGCATGCCAAGCCCGTCGTAATCCATCTTCGGCCATGCAGGACCGACAATGCAAACCAGTGCCTGGAGGACTGCATGAACTCAATGATGGAAGTCTTCTCAAAGACACATAAAGTGTATATCCACTCCTTTTGAGGGGTTAAAGGGGATATCGCGGCATGGTTGCGAGCATTCCCAGAAGCGAAATTCGGCCTGTCGGGTACCCTACTCAGAGTAGGATGTGAAGGAGTGAAGGAGTGAAGGAGGTGGAGGAGGTGGTGTGTCGGGCACCCTCCTCAGAGTAGGATGTGAAGGAGTGAAAGAGGTGGAGGAGGCGGTGTGTCTGGCACCCTGCTGAGAGTAGGATGTGAAGGAGTGAAGGAGGTGGAGGAGGCGATGTGTCTGGCAACCTGCTGAGAGTAGGATGTGAAGGAGTGGAGGACTGAAAGAGGAGGAGGAGGAGGCGGTGTGTCCGGCACCCTGCTCAGAGTAGGATGTGAAGGAGTGGAGGAGTGAAGGAGGAGGAGGAGGAGGCGGTGTGTCGGGCACCCTGCTCAGAGTAGGATGTGGAGGAGTGAAGGAGGAGGAGGAGATGGTGTGTCGGGCACCCTCCTCAGAGTAGGATGTGAAGGAGTGAAGGAGGAGGAGGAGGCGGTGTGTTGGGCACCATACACATATTAGGATGTGAAGGAGTGAAGGAGTGAAGGAGTGAAGGAGTGAAGGAGGAGGCGGTGTGTCGGGCACCCTGCTGAGAGTAGGATGTGAAGGAGTGAAGGAGGAGGAGGAGGCGGTGTGACTGGCACCCTGTTGAGAGTAGGATGTGAAGGAGTGAAGGAGGAGGAGGAGGTGGTGTGTCGGGCACCCTCCTCAGAGTAGGATGTGAAGGAGTGAATGAGTGAAGGAGGAGGAGGAGGCGGTGTGTTGCGCACCCTGCTCAGAGTAGGGTGTGGAGGAATGAAGGAGGAGGAGGAGGAGGTGTGTCGGGCACCCTGCTCAGAGTAGGGTGTGGAGTAGTGAAGGAGGAGGAGGAGGCGGTGTGTTGGGCACCCTATTCAGAGTAGGATGTGAAGGAGTGAAGGAGTGAAGGAGGAGGAGGAGGCGGTGTGTCGGGCACCCTGCTGAGAGTAGGATGTGAAGGAGTGAAGGAGGAGGAGGAGGCGGTGTGACTGGCACCCTGTTGAGAGTAGGATGTGAAGGAGTGAAGGAGGAGGAGGAGGCGGTGTGTCGGGCACCCTGCTGAGAGTAGGATGTGAAGGAGTGAAGGAGGAGGAAGAGGAGGAGGCGGTGTGTCTGGCACCCTGTTGAGAGTAGGATGTGAAGGAGTGAAGGAGGAGGAGGAGGCGGTGTGTCTGGCACCCTGCTGAGAGTAGGATGTGAAGGAGTGAAGGAGGAGGAGGAGGCGGTGTGTAGTCTGGAGCTCAACAAGATCATGCTTGAGTCAGATGCGCTATACCTTCCACCACCAGGAACAACGAGACCGAACCACCCGTGGAATATAATCACCGTGGCAGAGAAGGCGGCCTCGTTGAAGGGGTTAACCACTGATATGGTGGTGTAAGTGAGCCGTCTGAATGTGTGCAAATTCTACGTCCTCGAGGCACGCCTCCTGTACATCATGGATTAACATCGAAATGGGCAACCCACACCACACGCACGCACGCACGAACGCACGCACACACAATCTAGTAGCCTATGACGCATTTCGGTGTCCGGGTTCTAGCACATACATATTTTCGTGTATATAAATGTATATATATTTAATTATTTGAAGTGACATTTCACTTTCTATAAATACTAATGAAATGATGTCGGTGTTCGGGTTTAGTTAAGGTACTAATACGGAGATATGCTTTAAAAAATATATTTAAAATAATTATAAAGCTTTATGTGTTTAATTGTCACATCGAGTGAATTGTGTATTTGTCTAGGGTGTATGCACGGTTTTGAGTAATAATCAAATGTTATATTTTATAGTATAATTACTCGATAATTACATAATATGAAGGATATATTCCCTGTCATATATCCCGTTCCTTTTATGATGGGGAGAATTGTAGTGCGGTGCAGCACTGTAAATACTTCACACATCCAAGATAAGTACGCACAACCGCGTTAGGCCCTACACCCCAACAATACAGACACACGGTGACACACCCTATAAAAACTCATACAACAATAGACGGGAGTCTGAATTGCCGCCGCCGTGATCGCCCGTCCCCTGTGACCCGCACTCCCGTCGGCCTTTCGGCCTCGTAGAGATCTGCGACTTCGTCTTCGCAGGTCTGCACCGTGCCTGCCCAAGTAAGTGCTGCGCATAATATTACAAATTAACCGGTCTCGAAGGCCACCTAAGATACTTACGTTACTGCGACATTCGCGCGTACGCCGTACCCTTTTTTACTCTTCGGTGTCTGCTTTGACCTATTTACGCCCGTCTCGACGGGCCATCTCAATACATAGGTACTGCTGTGGTGGGTCAGCGTGAGGGGTGCGTGAGAAGAGCGTGATAGCACTCGTCTAATTGTTGCCGTATATATATATATATATAATTATAAAGTGCTACACCTGCGCAGCAGGACGGGCACACTACGACAGTTGACAGTAGCCGGGGACACCACACAAGCACGACATATCTGTTGTAGGTAGGCACATACATGTCATCTGTTTATGGGTCGGTAGTTAGCTATCACCAGTTGTTTGTTCCCCAAAAGCGAGCCCGGGAAGTTTATGTGATCTAGGCATTCGTTTTGGGAGCCGGTTGTGTGTTTCCTACAGGCGAGTTTATGTTCTCGCCTGCCCTGGTTATCTATCCGTATTTGTTATCGTTGTTGTTGTCGTCACGGTTAGGAATTATGAATTATACATACGCACGCGGTCGTTCTTGTGGAGTGCGCTTTATGTTTACAAACTGGCTGATTAACGCTGCTCTTATTTTAAAGGGTATAATAACAACGACTGCTTGCAGTCATCCTGTATTACATACTGCGATACATTTCAATTTCCTCCAAGCGAAACCTTTGACATGAACTCTAAACAGCAGAGGTGTATTAAGAATCTTTGAAGGTTGCAATGTAGTGGCGCAACCAGTTATACAGGATAAAACTAAACAATTGCCAAAGGTTATGGTTCAATCCCATGTAACGAGCAGATTCACTTTCGCCTCTCGTCACTCAGCCTAGACGACCAACAGGTCGTGCAGTTTCAGTTAAATTTGGAGCAGAAAACATTTGGATACTGACCATTTTTATAACGTTATTAAAACGTTCATTTAGCAATCACCGGAACAGAACCAAATCATACTGTTAAGAAAGCGTCACATGTTATCTAGTAAGCCTGGAAAATACACACAGAATTTCAGTTTTTATTTAAAAAATGTATTGTCGTTTAAACATCGGTATTTAATCCATTATTGAATTAAATATTTTTACTGAACTAGTACTAGCTGTGGCAATTGACCAGTCATTCTTGTTTACCGGTCAGTATACAAGCTAGGGCACCAAAGCTATTTTTGGGACGCATACTGGCTGTGAAATGTGACACAGCTGTGTCTGGTGCTGGAGACAGTTATCCACATACTTATATGGTCCTAATTACATTACGCCAGTGGAGGGTGTCTCCCGGTCGGATCAGATTAGCAGCTCAGACAGACTCCAGTAGCAAAGAAGTCTACTCTGCATTCTCAATGATCCCACTGGGTTCTTTATACCCAACCTCTGTCCCCAACTTCCTCAGCTTTGATGCCCATAGTTGTATGTTTTACAGCTCACGTGGTGGTTTCTGGGCCCAACGTTTATTTCGCTTAACTAGTTATTCAATCATCGGTAATCCCCAAATGATTGTTGTTTTATTCCTCTAACCTTGTAAGAGGAATAGCCTTTGCTCTCTTGTTATGTAGCCGGCAATGCCCATTGTTACCGTTACGACCATTTATCATAATGCATACAAAGGGCGCGTTGCCATTTACCAACCACACTATGCGTATTTCTTTCGCTACACAAACTTAGCAAAGCGCACCAGGCTACACCACACACCGCCACAGCTGCACTTATACGACAACAGTACGACGGTGAGTAAAATGCATTTATGATGATCACCTCTGGTAATGTGACGCATCGCAATTCCAACTTACCCAGGGCGCCGGTAACCCTGGACTGAAGATGTGGAATCTTCATAATTATGATCGTATCATCAGCATCATGGATGGCCGGCGCCGTAGCATAGATGAGCCTTTTTCATATGAGTCGATCGTTCAGTAGGGACGGGACGTCTGCCACTTCAACATCATAATTTTCACAGATTAGCTTATTGCATGTATTATCATGTTTTTCTCTGTTTGTCTTGCCAATATGAATATTGGTAGGCCTTCTTCTACTATTGCTATGGCCAGCTAGTTGTAGGTGTCCCATGCGAACATTATTTTTGAATTTGTCTGCATCCCCATAATATGTTTTGTTTGTAAGCGTTTACCCCCAGTGGATATTTAAACAGGCTCTACATCAGGCGACGCCGTTGCCACGACGAGGCAATGATGACTCATTAAGAAATGTCAAGACCGAATTATATTGCTTGCGATATACATCGCAAGCGATATGGGTCGCGAGTATAAACGACACAATGTAGTTGCTTGAGATGGGAAGTGTCACGTGACCACAAGGAGTCACGTGCTGTTACAATCAACGCAGCCATTATTTCTATGGAAGGCTATACTATTTCTAGATGCGTCACGTGTGTTGACTGTGATTGGACAGATTAGGCCCTACATGCGACGAGGCGACGCCGCGACGGTCGTCTAAAAACAGAGCCAGTTGTATCGCAAACGACAGCGTCGGGGCGAAGAAGCGATGGTATTGCAAGCGATACAATAGCAGCGATGTGGTATTTGCACGAGGCTGTCAGAGAGCGTTCGGGTAACGTGCGACGGCATCGCCTCGTCACGGCGACGGCTTCGCATGGTGTACAGCCAGCGTTAGACACATCCTTAACATTCTGGTGTATCTCCCGTCGAGTGTCCTTTCCAGTTCTTTTATAAATGCCCTTACATCAGCACCATACAGCAACATCCTTTCCACGATTGCACTGAGGATTGTCAATTTGTGGAATAGTCACATGCAAGACGCACATGCAGTCTTGAAAATAGGATTATGACCACCTGTATCCCTACCAGCAGGATCTGACCAACAATGAGTCTGCTGGCGATCATTTTAACGCATGCGCACAGCGGTCGCCGGTGAATAGTCTTCCAAAGTAGTGTTACATTGACGACACGCAGAGCAAATGCGATTTCTGGAAACTCCAGACAATGTCCAACATCTCCTGCTGTCGACTATTGAACAGTCCGCGCAGTGGCCATACGAACGACGAAGTTTGCTCCGATTTCTGAATTAACCCGGGTACACTGTATTTTTGCCTTGCAAATACGTACAGTGGCCATTTTGGTTACTTTACTACTACTAATAATAATAATGTGAACTTAAATTGTGAATTTATTTTGTGAACATGCTGTTGGTGGTTTCGGTCAGCGTCAAGAGTTGTGCAGTTGGAGGCTCATTAAAATCTCTAAAGCTACACCCGCCGCCATCGCAAGCCAGGATTGGTAGTAGACTACACTACTCCTGAAACTGTCAGTCTGTCTTACAATGGTGTGGGAACTATATGGTGGACAAACGCACGCGCCCTAAACCAAAGGACACTTTACTGGAAATCGAGATAGCATTACTTATTCAATCGTTCTCACGAGCGGCTGGGTAGTAATTAGTATTCAAATAAATGTAATATCAGCCACGATTGGCCGAAATTAAAATAGCCGAATCTCCCACAAATTGTGGTTTACCCTGCATTGCTTTGAATAACAATCATTGTATTTTGAACACGATTTCACGAGTACACGTCAGCAGCCATGGCATGTTCGTGTTGTAGATTACGTAGTGATAATATTAACGTCTCTGTACTAAACTGAGTGATGTGACCGGTGACACAACGCAGTCATGAATATAGCACCAATATGGATTATAATAATTGGGGGTATTGAGATTGGTGTAGGGGCCTAATCAACAGCGCCCCTGGATGCTACCCCATCGAACTGCAAAAATCGTCAATGCCAACCCCTCTCAAACCGCGAAACATCTTAAGTCTTAATTTCGATCGATGTCATATCCGCTGCAGCGGATTGTCCTAGCTCCGGCTCCGGCTTAGCCCTCCCAGTATTCACCACGTTTCGACGCCTATGCTATAATGCTGATGTCTGCCTTTCTCAAAGCGCATATGGCGCCTACTCCATTATTACAGCTAATGCAGCGGTCCTGTGAGTTGTATTTTATGCACAGGACTTCGTCAACACAGTGATTTTGTTGTCTCTTCAAATAAAATTGTCTTTGTCCTGTTCTTGTTGTGTTTGCTTTGATGGATCAGGGAGTGAAGAGGCGGAGCGAAACGACCGGTCCTGTAAGTGCGAGGTACCTAGATATGCGACGCAGCCGGTGTAAAACATTCACCCTTGAAAACATTACGGTAGTGTTTTGAAAGTATAGATTAAAAACACTTGAATGTTTTGAAAGGGATGATGGACTGGACGTCCTACACCAGACCTACTTGGAGTGGCATCTATAATAACCTCAGTCTTTTTAATCATCACAGGTTGACATAAAAATATGGGATGACGTTTATTATTACTATTGTACATAATTAGCGTAGGTATATGTCATGGGTGGGTTGGCGGTGAGGTGTAACAAGTAATTATAGTTAGTTGGGACAGTGCTTCTCAACCGGTGTGGTGCGACACCGTGGTGTGTCAGTGGTGTGTCAGTGGTGTGTCAGTGGTGTGTCAGTGGTGTGCCGTGACTAAGTCGACAGTGTGCAGCGAATTAATAGAAACGAAGTGTCACATCTGCTGCGATAAATTACTACTGCGATAAATATCCAAGAATGTGTGTGTGTGTGTGCGTGCGTGCGTGCGTGCGTGCGTGCGTGCGTGCGTGCGTGCGTGTGTGTATGTGTGCATGCGTGTTTGTTTCAAATGAACATATCTAGTGTTCAAACTACACAGTTTCATTAACCGTGAACATATAATGGCAGACAATTTGCTTGCCTGTCGATCCGCTCTACTATTTCACATCTAACTCATCAAAGCAAACACTGCAATTGTGTACAAACTTTTATTGGAAGAGACAAATACATCGCTGTGTTTAAGAAGTTATGTGCATACGTTGTATTCGATGGTAACAATCGTTTTTTGTTCTTGCTAAGATGTCCTTCGACGGTTCTCTGTGTTTGCGTCTGATCTGCAGTTCACCAAAAAGTGAGGCAACATATAGTTTTGTTGAGACTCAAGGAGCTACAGTTGGAGATTTTTGGAGAGCTTCAACGAGGTGCAATTGGATGTTTTGTAGTGCCTCGGGAAGGGGAGGGGGTGCAGATAGTTTTTAGATAGCCCGAAGGCGAGTGTAGGTTAGTTGGAGTTTTCGTCGAGATTCAAGGAGAGTGTTGCTGGAGGTTTTTGGAGAGCCTAAAGGCGGTACATTTAAATGTTTGTTTAGCCTCAGCTCCCCAAATATTGACTACGTTCCGAGTCTTCCGACGTCTATGAACTTCATTGAAGGACGAATGATTGTGATGATTTTTTTCCTAGCATACATTCCCATAAATTTGAAACACCAAAATAACAAACAACATAAGTCCATTTTTTCCTAAATTGTTTGTTTGTATAAGCCTATACTGAAGACCCAACGCACATTATAAATAAAATAAAATAGAACATTAGTCCTAACATTCAAGCCGTGTATGGCGATCGTTAAATTTGTCGCTGATTCTAAAACAACGTAAGTCCAAGGTTTTTATAACTCCGTTAGACGTCAAACATTAATTTATGAAAAATTTGACTTCTGTTGGTTTTGATCTTTTTGTGTTTCATTTATATAATTGTTTGAAATACGGTGTAGGCCAATGAAACTATATTAAGTACAAAACAAGTTTGTAAGTTTGTAAGGGAAAAAGGGATACTTATATTCCTGAAGTCTTCCTTCCACGATTTCGTAAGGTGGTTACAAAAAACTTGAATGTCCACGTTGACATGGTAACATTTACCTTGGTGTTCCTCGAGGACCGAGCAAACTCAAAAGTATACCGTGGCATAATGCGATGGCTGTCAGACCCAGAGTGGCGCCACTTAGGGGTTAATACAGTGTTGGTTTTCCCATAGGTGACCATGTTAACGTTTTGTCTGATTATAAGAAAACGTGAGCTACAAAATGTCTTAAACTTCTCACCTGCTGTTATCATCATCTCATTGACATGCGGATAGATTAAAAAAAATTTCATACTTCTAGCTCTCGTAAAATGCCTATGTGTGTGACACCCGTCAATATTTACAAATACCGGCAAGCGTTACTCCGCAAACAGGTCACACAGGCAAATTGCTGCCAAATATCCTTCCGCTTATTCAATCATCATTTTACAGTAAACACCTTCTACAATTACACATGGAAATCTGCCTACTCAAATGCACTTATGTCATAGCATGGGAATTTTATAAAAACAATCATTTCTTAAAAATACACTGCATTTTTCTTCTAGAACATGACCCCATAGTGGACTAAGCTGTTGCGACAAACTGTGGTGCCACCTCACGGATATTCACAGTATCTGCGTAATGGAACTGGAATAACCCAGGAAATAAATATCGTATTATTATGCTAAATACGGAAAATGTTATATTGTACATGAGGCTGTATACCGGTATATCTAATTAATTATGGTGGGCATTCAGTGCTGTGTATCAGTATCACCCACTCCGTCCCATGCAATGATGTAAAGAACGTCTCTATAGAAAAAATAATTTTTTTTCTTCTAAATACTCAAGTTGTGTATACTTGAAATACATTTGATATTTTGTACGTACTTGTAATTGACCTAGTACAAGTACTTGTCATTTCAACAATCCAAGTACAAGCACTGAACAAATGTACTGAAGTAATTGACCTCAATTAACCCTAGAACCCATAATTATATGCAGGTGTAGTTAGGTATAGATTTCACGACAGGCAGATTCGAAGGCATGTTTTAACGCTTTAGGCCCCAATCGCTTGTATCCGTGTGACAGTCCTTTGACGACTTCTGAATACTTATGAAATTATAACATATCGGATAGTGTATCTGCTATGCAAGTATTGGACATTGTTTTGACTGAGCACTGTTTCAAAATATCAGAGCTCCGACAAAGAGTTTGTAAACTTATGTACCATTGTAGGCAAGCCCACCCAGATATAGCGTATCGTGTTTCACATGTTCACTTCAAAGTTCATTAATATATTTAGAACCCTCTTATGCAGAATTCAATTATCTGCACTTGCACAACTTGTAATGTTAGGAAACAAACTACAAAAAATAAAAGTTACAGAAGAAACTAGATGTGATAATTTTATGTGACCACTTCGGGAACTCAGAGCACATTTCATTAAAATGATGGGCGTCTTAAGGGTTACAAGTTATTGTTTTATTGCAAACTAATATAATATGGCCCATATCATGGGCATCATGACAAAATGTGATAACTTCATAGTTTGTTTAAAACAAACTCACCCAGAATGTAAATAAAAAAGATGAACATGGATGGAAGATTTTTTGGCTAAGGTAGAAAAACTAATTGCAAAGGCTGAAACCTGTTTTTATTTCAGTTCTCACATTTTGGCCAGTTAAAAATGTTACCCAAATTGGTGAAAATAAAAATACCATGTGTCGGAATAACATTTTCTTCGCTTATTTTTAATCACTCCTAAGAAATGACTGAACAGATTCCCAGGCTGCTGACAAGTTTGTTATTGTTCATTGGTGTCCTCTTTAGCCATTTGCACCGATGGTTTGCTTTCACCACTGAATTCCTACGGGATCCGTGCTCCCTAACTACAGGCTATTTTCTTTATTATGATGCCTAGTGTATTATTCCCCATTTAAACATTTTCATCAATGTTGAATCCATGTTGCTTGTGTACGGTCCTACGGGATCACACGTGCTCCCTAACTATAGGGTATTTTCTTTATTATTATGCCTAATGTATTATTCCCCGTTTTATATTTCTCATCAATGTTGAATCCATGTTGCTTGTGTACGGTTACGTTAAGTTCTTTGGCGTTCAGCACAGTTGCGATTATTCACACTTTCAAGACAAGCACTTCAAACTGTTAACATAATATTACCTTGGCTGATTCCAGGTTATGGAATATACAATTATGGTTATATTACAAGTTACGGATATATAATAGAGCATGGTGACATAGTGGCCGGAATCAAGGGGATAGAGCACCGGACAGTCGAGAGATTCCGTATTTGATTCCTCTTACTGCCGTCTTGAACCTATCCACATTGCTCCAGTTCACTCAGTTGTAATTATGAGTACACAGTGATCAGTATTTGTTCACACATATTCTTCGCATAGTAATTGCTGCATGACTGAATGCTTCCAAGATTGTTCGTGTTGCAAGACCTTAGCCAGAAATTATTTTGTGCCAGTCTTGAATTAGACAGAAGCGGTTTTAGCAAGCGAACGGCTTCCGAGGAAGCCATTCACGTAAATCACAGTCATATTAGTGGGCCAGTTTAGTTATTTTCAATGACAACCAAGTGTCATCTGAACCATTTATTTAATCTACTGGCCAGCTGGCCCCCTCTAAATTCTACCAGTCTTAGCAGTTGTAATTACTCCTTTTGGCCAGTCATCTGCCAGTCTTTAAGATGGACTTACGGTTATCTGACTAAGTCCCTGCCAGGATGGTGTTTGATTGAACAGGTCTGCAAAGGAGTTAAATGTAAAGTGTTTTGATGGGTCTAAGGATTGTATACTGGTTTATGTAGGAACTTAACTTTGCCTTTTTGACAATGACCCTTTCAACATGTGCGTTTCTCTTGCAGTACGCCGAATTACGATGCCACGGGTCGCAGTAATCGGAACGGGTGCCGTTGGCCTGTCTACGGCAGTCATGGTCCAGCGACGTATTCCTGGCATTAACATCACGATCATCGCTGACAAATTTGACAAAGACACGACCAGCGATGGTGCGGCTGGGTTATTTTGTCCAGCCAGAAATAGGTTACCGGGAGTGCCCATTTCTGTACTCAGGTAATTTGTGAATGTTTGCATTTACTACAAATAATCGAAAATCGTAATGTAAGTTGTGACCTGCCACAGTGATCCAGGTGTGAAATTTTGTACATGAGTAAAAAATTCTTGTCTAGATCATGTCCAATAAATGTTTTGATTTTGACTGAAATGCATGCACTTTATAATCTCACCTCTCAAACTATGTCTAGTTAATTTTCTTTGAGAAAACTGAGAAAAATGGCTAATACATTCGCAGGGTTGAAAGTAGCGATTTTCTGGCTTTTTTGTTTTTTATAACAAAATTCTTTACCACCAAGTTGAATAATGCAATTTGGAATTATTGTCTTGAAAACGTGTTCTGATGTATGTTTTACATTGAATGGTATTTCATTTGAAATGTGGAAACCTAACTTTGTTTTTAACTTCTGTTTCAAACTTGAATTCTTCTAGTGCATAAATATGCCCCCATAACTTCATTCATACACTTACATGAATGATACTGATATCGTTGTAGAACTGAATTATTGCCCTGTAACTTGATGCCAGTAACTCCATAAGTACTGCCGAAATGCACTTGAAGGTGTGAACCCTCACGACCTGTCTCCAAAATTATTTTACATCAGAATACTTATCAAGATGTTCATCACGTTGGGAGAATAAATGATATTATTACAATTTCTTCTGAACACAACAAAGTTTATTCACGAATGTTTCAGTAGTTTTCAGTTGCCATCTCCAGGAGCTGAATTATGTGATTTATTTCTTAGTCTGCTCATTAGGTGGTAGATATACTGAGTAGGCTCCCATAATATGACAATGACCCAAGAGAAGCAATGATGTTGGCTCAGCATATGAACAAATAGATATAAATTTAGTATTTTATACAGCAAAAAAACATGAAAATCACTTCGCCTGTAAATGTTGACATATTTTTGTTGGCGGGCGAGGGACCGTTTCACTAAATAATGAGCTCGTACGGAAAATCTTTCATTGAAGAGAATCTGTTGTCATATTTAATTAACTGTCCCCGTGACGAGTCCTGGTCTTAACAGTTTCCAGTAAACATTATCACTGTTATGAAGCAAAATTGATATTAAAGAGCAAAATCGGGCTGATGAGCTCATAATCATGTTACTGAAATGGTTGCCAGAATCTGATATAGAAATAGAAGATCATAGTTTGTGCATGAATCGTGTAAATTAGAGTAGGTGGCACCACATACAAAATAAACCTTGAGAAACCCCCTTACCACGAGATCCTGTGTGGAAGTAATTGCCTGCTATTTGGTCGTAAACCCGATTTTACTCATTAAAATCAATTCCGTTCCGTAAAAGTGATATTTTTTTTATTGAAAACAGTCAACACCAGAACATGCCACCTGGACACTGTCGTCGGTGTGCCCTCGGTGATACGGTGGCGGCTTTTTGTGTTTTGAAACAGCAGCTTAAATTTAACATTCAATTCTATTTAATGATGGAGTTTCCTTATAGAGTTTGTTTGTGAGACGGTCCACTGATGTCTTGTGTGTTGATGTGTAGGCAGTGGTTGCGCGACTCGTGGGATCACTACAGTAAACTCGCTCTCTCGCCAGAGGCCAAAGATGCAGGGTGTTTCTTCACATCTGGCTACCAGTTCAATAATGACGATGATCAGGTAGTTTACAGCGGCATGGTGTCAATTCCGTTTTGTAAATTCCAATTCCAGTTCTAGTCAATTTTAAACAAATAAATTCCAGTTCCATCTTGCAAAAATAAATTCAAATTCAATCATGTTTAGTTTGTTATAATTAAAAGATTAACCAATGTTTGTTCATAAGTAAAGTTCATTGGCTCGTGTCTGCTGGTACAAACAGTTCAATTCCATTTCGAAAAAAATCAATTCCAATTACATTTCTTCCTACTTTCAAAAATCAGTTCCTATTCTGGAAATTGAATTGAGGGACAATTCAAAAATGGAGTAACCCTGGTCTGTGTCATTGCGTCCTTCATCTGGTCAAGTAATACCACTGCTGAACACGTTGTATGTCAAAATGTGGGTCCTAGCAACCTCGTGTTCACGAGACCAGAATGGGCTCAGTCAGGCCTAGCATTTGGTTGTCCACATTTCTTTTGTTTAAAATTTGTTTAAGTAAAATGTTTCGAATATCATATCAAATGCCAACGTGACATATAAGGTAGAAAGTATAACCAAATTATGTATAGATATTATTCATGTTGTACATACACTCTTTAAAAACCCAGTTAATAACAGTTGTATAACTCAGAATGCAATTTTAAGAACTGTAAAGAGAAAAATGAACTATCAGGTATCTTGAAGAATGTTCTGTAATCAAACTAATGCAGGCCTTTCCTTGACAGTGAATGTTATCTATATATGGGGGTAATAAGTTTTTACAACATAGCTTTCTAAGCCCACTAGCTCTAGATGGAAGGTGCGTATATAAGCAAGCCATTGTTGAGAATGAGATCATATTTATGCAGCTGCAATATACAAGGACCTTGCAGGCAGAACATAAAATATCTTTTATTTGTAGCAATACAAACTGTATATTTGTTTATAATGTTGTTTAACAGAATCCGTTTGACGAAGAAATGCTGCATGATATTGTACTTGACTACCGGAGACTGAATGACACTGAGATGAATATGTTCCCCGGAAATAGATACAAGTAAGTATCTTTCAATAGCTGAGCGCTAATGCTGCTACGAGACATATTTAATGCACAGCATTTCATGTTATTTCAATGTGAGTGTATTGTTGTACAACAAATGTCCCAGGTGGCAATATTTTTATCCACGTCTTGGTTTTCTTATCCATTAAAGGTACCTCCTTAATTCAATTTCTTTGGCTCATCTCACTTCAAATTAGTTTTGGGAAAAGCAAGCCACCAACTATAGTATACTAGCCAATTTGTGAAACCTTTTTGTGTAGTTTTGCTGAAATCACCACAGTAATTAATAATTTATTTAATATCAGCATGAATGTTATTACCGGATTCGGTTACGTTCATAATTTGAAGTATGAAGTTACCTTTCCGAATCCTTGATGTCTCTTACGGGGCTTTAGGTGTCCTCACGACACCCTCGTCAGCGTTGTACTACTAACTCTCGGTCGTCATGTGATTTCGTTGGTGGTCGTCACATGACAGCAGTTCCAAGAAAATAGCGGGAAGGTTGTACCCAGTGTCTCTGTTGCTGGCTGGTTGCCTCTCTATGATCTCTGTTGCTTCACTGATTTTATTTAGTCAGAATTTGTTTTCTCTGGCGAGCACTGTCGCGTCTTTGGCCGTGATGTTGTATCCCTCATTCACTCTATGTTCGCCTCCTGCTATGAATGGGGCCCTGGTGTTATTATGTTCTGTAAGTCGGGTTCCCAGAGCTTTGCTGGTTTCACCTACGTAGGTCTGCTGACAGTCCGGACATGGTATTTCATATATCACTACACACATGTATGTTGTTCTTGGAGGTTTTGTCCTTGGGGTTCACCACTATAGATCTTCTAATATTGTATGGTTTGTGGTGCGTCCCCCTCTATGCTCCCGGAAGATGTTGGTCAATTTCTTTGATAGGTTGCACACGTACGGTAAGGGGGTGTTCGGTGTGTGGCTGGTCTGTTTTTCTGCACTTGGTGTCTTTTTTCGTAGTGATGTTGAAGATCCACTCTCTGTAGTTGTTGCTTTGAACGCTGCTCTGACATATGATGTTTCTGTGGCTTTATCTTTGTGTGTGGTTATGAGTTGGTCTGCTCTGTTCATCAGTGTTCTGACCACTGATCGCTTGTGTTCGAGGTAGTGATTGGAGCTGAAGTTCAAGTACTGGTTTGTACGTGTTGGTTTTCCCGACTTAAAAAACACAGTAATACCAGGACCCCATTCACAGCAGTAGGCGAACATGGAGTAGGCGAACATTGACATTCGTCGTGCCCAGAAAAGAAGCAACTTCCTTTGCATTGGTCCGTTCTGGTAAATCCTCAATTGCCTTCATGTTGAGGTGTAGAGGTAGGAAACCCTTGGAGGACACATAGTATTTCAGGATGTCGATTTCTGTCCTGGCAAACTAACACTTCTAGCGATTATGTGTGATGTGGTACTCAGCCAGCCTGTTAACCACTAACTTCAGTCGTGTGTCATGCTGTTCCTGTGTGTGTCAATGGATGACAATGTCGTCCAGGAGGTTGATGCAACCATCTATCCCATTCAGAATAGAAGACAGAATCTTCTGGAAGGCACTAGGTGCTGAACTAAGTCAATACGGCATCCTACAGTACTGGAAAACTCCCTCATGTGTGATGAATGCTGTCAAGTACTATCTATCTTCAGCTTTGGAAACCTGCAGGTAGGTTCGTCTCATGTCCAGCATGGTGAAGATTGTTGAGTGGTGAAACTCGGAAGACAGTTCCTCCATTGTTGGCAGTGGATACTTATCTTGAATGATGGCCTTGTTTACAGCTTTCATGTCAACACACATTCTTATTTCAACCGATTTCCGACGTGCGCCAACAAGATTTGAAATCCAGGGTGATGAGTTGATTAGTCCGATTATGCCAACATCTTGTAGACGTTTAAGTTCATGCGACACTTCGTCACGCACTGAGAGTGGGAGACGACGCCAACCTTGTGACACAGGTTTAACTTCTGGGTTGACTCAGGGGCGGTGTAAAAACTTTGCAATTTTCCCAAACCCGTTGAACACTGTGGGAAAGGCAGCAACAATGTCAACTGACTGAATGGCAATGCCATTCCTTGTGACTGTGAATCCGAGACGGTTGAACAAATCTATTCCCATTAGGCTAGATCCGGTCTGTGAGACATAGAATGGGAAACTCGTCACGGTTCCTGACTGATATGTCACTGGCAGGTGGACAATCCCACTCAATGGAATTTCCGTACCGTCGTATGTCGATGTTTTGTCAGGTTTGCACAGGGGATATGCATGAAAATGTTTCCTGTACACCGAGTCGCTGATAATTTACACATTTGCCCCTATGTCCATTACTAGTGTCAGTGGTGTGTCTGCCAGCAACAGATCGCACGTCTTAATTGGTTTCGATGCTCCGTTCACTGAGTTAACAATGAAGATCATTGTATCTGGTTCACCAGTTTTGTCCGACGCTGTTACGGAATTGCCGTACATGTCCGTGTTTGCCAATGAAGCAAATACTCGCTGCCCCTCTGTTCCTAGTCAGTGGATTAGTATGGCTCGACGCCCGGCCTCGGCTACATTCGCGCCGTCAAGGCCGCTAGCCACAAGATATGTCTGGAAATTCACGTACCGTCGATTCCATGGCACCGTGGGCTCGCCTGGTGAAGCAAGAAACGTTTGCTAGAACTAGCTTCTGCTATCCTCGTCGCCAAAATATGTTATGTAGATAACATGTAAATATCGCAAACAACACCAGACTATCATAACGTTGAACAGGCTGTAATACAGCATCATGGCGGAGCCACGTTTCACCCCAGAACTTGGCTGATTAAGTACATTAAAGGCACACTGTTAAAGTAACGGAACACAACAACACCCCCCAAACACACACACCCATATATGCATGCAAACACATGCATGCACGCACACGCGCACACGCGCACTCGCGCACACGCGCACACACGCACACACGCACACACGCACGCACGCATGCACATACACACACGCACGCACATATGCACACACACGCACAAACATACACACTCCCGAACACGCTCACACATATGCGCGCACACACACGCACGCACGCCCCCCATACACTACTTAGTCATTGGTGTCTTGTTCATAAACTGTGATGCAGTTTTGTTCATAAACTGTGATGCAGTAATGCATATTTGTTTTCTGACATCTATTTGTCTGTGTGTTGTGCAGACAAGGCTGGTTCCTGACAACTGTGATGGCTGAGTGTCGCAGATACTTGCCCTACCTTATGAGGAAGTAGGTACCCGTAGCCAGCTGTGCAGCAGCAGTAGGTACAACCATAACGTAATCATTTGTTTTAACTGCTAGCTTCATTCTAGAAAAATTTAATTCTAAAATATCTTGCACAAAATCAATTGGTGACAATATTTACGTTTGCTTGAATTCCACTGTTTTATCACCGGAAAGAGCCTCAGTATTTTGCTTTGGGATTTTGGTGTATTTAAGTTACTTTCTAATGGTGAATACTTTATTTGTAGTGTAAATGTATACCGTAGAAGAGCAGTAATTTAGTGATACTGATTAATAATTAACAATAACAGCTGTCGTTGCAGGTTCATATTAGCCGGAGGAAAAGTGGAAAGTAGAAAAGTCAGCGACTTGAAAGAGGTAAAAAGTTATGTACTCTTTGGACCGTTTTGTTGTACGTGGGCAGTCGTCCAAAACATGACATGTTAAATAAGATTTTAATGCAAGCTCACTGCAATACTGCTACCTTTAATTAAAATGTGGTTTTCACAGAAACAAGAATTCGCGACTTTAGTTTAGTAGCAAAGTAATACAAGTCATCAATGCATATCTATTACACTGTTTGGTATCAACGTTGCTAGAAATCCTGGATGATTTTAAAGATTACAGAATAGTGTAAAGAAAATGTTCTGTAACTAACATTAAGCTTAATTAGCATTAGTTAAACTTCCTTCTTAGTACAATAAATTAGTGATCTAAAGGCAATGATTAATTTTCATAAAATGTTTTCTTAATCAAGTCTACTGCATGTGGGTGGAATGGCTGCAACATTAGACTCTGAATTGTGAGGACCTGGGTTCACATTATCTTGCTGCCAAATCAGAGCTATGACAATTTCGATCTCTCTACATTGCCTTAATTTATTCAACTATATCAGTAATTAACCGTTATCTTAAAAAAGTGTTTTTGATGTAAGTAAGTAACTTTATTTATTTTACATATCTTACAAATGTAAATATGTTACATTTTATGGATGTCAGTTGGCTAAAAGCCGTCTTCCAGTGACACCATTTAAAGCAAATTATCATTACTCTATGATTACCAAATCACAATGACAACAATCATCAAAATCATTTTAAACAAATCACTAAAATTCATCACCAGCCCACGTCTGTACTATATAATATTAAACCGAAGTATGATTTAACATGTAGTATGTGCTATCGGTGGTGATATATGACAACGAACTGAGAATATTGATCCATTGGAATATATGTAAGTGAATAGAGACGCGATCCAAACATTTTTATTTGGTTTACAAAGTACTGTAAAATGCGGTAATAGACTTACAAACATAGGTCGATTTTCATTTAATTGGTTTAATTACATTCTGAAAATGTAAGATTTAAACAATTAATTTGAAGAAGGGATGTAGTTAAGTAGAAGTCACACAACATGTGTCTAAACTTTAACCTGTGTTTAGTGTTTCTTATTTTTCGTCTATATTGTTCCAGATTCTTATGAAATTATGTTTACGCAGCTTAGACGAAAAATGTGTTTTAGGTGTCTTTTTTAACAAGAAGGCTGCATTGTCTGGTTGTTCTTATACCTTTGTTTAGAATATTTTTGATCGCAAAATTTATAAATGGTTTGGGTAATAAATCATGTTTAAAGTCATTCATAAATAGTGAGACTTGTAGTTTATATACATCTGAAATGTTTAGTATTTTTTTAGACTTAAATAAGGGATCAGAGGTAATTGGAAACTCTTTTTGTGTAAATATTGCCTTCCTCTGTATGGTCCATGTTTCTTTGATGCTATGTTTACGTTCTTCGAGTATTTCAACATAATACTTAGTTGTTGCTGCTCTTTTGAGTTTATTAAATAGTGTACAGTATATCTTATTATGATGTGTGTTTTGGATTGATTGGTATGTGTTTGAAAGGTTAATACCTAACTTTGATGTCGTCAGTCTCAAAACTTGAATTCTTCAGTTAGGCTAATTCAACCATGTATAGCTTCACAAATAATTGACTTACACGGATGCCACTGATATAATTGTAAAATTGAAATGTTGCCCCTTAAAACTATGTTTATAACTCCATACCACCAAAATGTACCTGAACCATCGCAACCTGTCACATGCAATAACTTAACGTAATTGTTGTGTCTAGTCTGTCTTTGATGATATTGTTGACTGTGTGTTTGTTTCTTGTTGCCCTGCAGTTTGTCGGCAAGTATGACGTCGTTGTCAACTGCGCAGGGTTTGGCAGCTATGAACTGCTGAATGACAAGAAGATGATCCCAGTAAGGGGGCACTTGTTTCGGGTATGTTGATAAATTATTTACTATTATTATTAATATTAGTATGAATTTGTAATGAACCATATATCTGGGTAACAAAAAACTTCTCAGAAGCGCTGATAATATAAAATATATATAATGCGTGTTTAAACAAGTAGCAAAGTTAAAAAGTTTGATTTGTAAAAGTCAACGAAACGTGCACTAAATGAATAAGTTCGTTTAATTTTTTCATTTAATAAACAATGTAAATAAATAAATATGCTAAATACACAACTGAATTGAGTTGATACCTGTACATTAGATAAACATGCATCTGAAAAAATACAAAACTAGTTATAGTTTCGTCATTTTCTCAGTGCGTAATTGAGTAACCATTCCCCAGATGGCACCACTGAATTATTATCTGCTGTATACAATGCCATAATTGGCAACAACAGAAATTGAATTATCACAGGAGCGAAAGTTCAAAATGCCTTTGGTTTGTTGCTCCAAGGGTGAGTATAAGCTATAAATACAAAACTGTTTAAGTAATTAAAACGACTTTCTATGCCCACCAGGTGGAGGCACCTTGGCTGAAACATTTCATATTTGCCATGGAGCAAGACACATATATAATCCCAGGGATGGACAACGTGGTAGTTGGCGGAACTCTGCAGAAGAACGACGCTGACCTCAAGCACAGGGAAGAAGATTCAAAGGCAGTCTGGGAACGCGCCTGCAAAATGGTCCCCTCCTTGCAGGTTCGTTCATTTAGTAACATCTACTTTAGAAACTATTGGAGGATACATACTTAATGTGTTGAAATGTGTGGGTCGTCGAGCACATTTGTCAAGCTGCTAACAACGGGGGAATAACTACATTTAAACCTTAATTTGTTTAATATTAAAAAGTTCTTTGCACCATAGTGGTTTTGTGTTTGTGTCTACAGATACGCGTTATTAGCTGGTTTGCTCATCGCGAATCTGGTTCTTTTACGTCCAAATGCGTAGTGTATGAGTAGTTTAAGTATTGTGTACAGAATGCTTAACAAAATAATTTATAATTGTTTTTATGTTGAAAGAAACGAATGTGTTCGTTATAACTTGTAGTTTGTGAAAGCCAATTACACGGCTGACATATAACCTTCAACCCCGTGAACTTGGTAGGCCCCTGAGGTCACAAGACTTCAGACATTCACCGACTCGTCACACAATTGCACTAAGATTGCACTAGTGGCAAATTGTATAATTCCTTACACATGTATCATTAAATAAGTTACTCTTTTTCTGATAGTTAGTATGACGAGTTCACCAAAACTACATAAAAACATTTTGCAAACGTCCTAACTTATCATAGTGGATACTAGGTTGATTTTAATGTTCACAATAATTAATCCGTTGTGGTAAAATTAGTGTGAGATACAGCTAATACCAGATAGTGTTATCTGTTAAGTGTTAGCTGTTGATACTGGAATGTTTTCTTACGTAACCGTTCTTCTGTATTTCACACAATTTCTTTACTTTGTAATACGTAGCTTACACATTTATTTTAATCTTTAATTTATTATTGTTTATTTAACACCAGTATTAGTTAATAAAGTATCATTATATAATTTGTCATCGTTGTCAGCGATCTTTTTGATCAAAGTGCAGGTCTCCATAGATCAATCAACACATTTATCATAAATTATCATGTATTGTAAAGGTACTACTATTTTGATGATTGATCTGAATAAATTTGAGTTTTTTCTTTCTTCTATGTCTACAGAAGGCGACTGTGCAGTGGCAGTGGGTGGGTCTGAGGCCCTTCCGTGAACCACTCCGACTTGAGAAAGAACTCATGACGTTTCCACAAGGACAGTTAAAGGTAAACAAAATGTATCCAGTCATTGGGTCTGCTTGTTCAATCAAACACCTTCTCTCAACACTGCGTAGATGTAAGAAATATATTGAACAGGCCAACGTCCTACAATACATATTCTAAACCTGATGGCATTCATTGATCAAGTTACTACCCGAAAAGAATGTTTACAAAACAATTCGGCCATCAGCTCAATAAATTAACGCCAGTTTTTATTGCTATATATACATCACGAATGCATATATATTGCATACATATATTGATGGAAGGACAATTACTCGATCAACCCATCTATATATTATTATTAATATGCTAAGTTTAAAACATTATAAGTGCATGTCCTCCAAGGTGCCGACATCCTCTCGTTTCTTTGTGTTCATTCGCTTCTTTGGACCATTGCCTCTGATCTACTAATTGGCAGTATTTCAGTAAAACACAACAATTAATATTTAGAGTTATTTACCATGTTCGATATGCTAGGCTTGTCTAGAAGGCATTTCTCCTACCTGAGATCAATCAAGAGCGAACCACTCTCCTCCAGTGGACAACTTTGTGGAAACAAGTTCCAAAAGATCAAAGATGTTATACTGTACACTGTAATGGTGGTAAGCTGTGCCATTTGTTTGTTCCATCATGTTTATTTCCATTGCAGGTGGTTCATAACTACGGCCATGGTGCAGTCGGGGTGGGTTTGAGTTGGGGAACAGCCGTCCACGCCAGTCGTCTCGTGACAGAAGTTCTTCAGCAGGGTCAGGCGAAGCTGTAGTGTATGCCATGCACTGTTTATTAGTGCTGTGTTGCGCGCACAAATAAGTTGGTATTTTTAACAAGTTCCAACTTTCTTTGCTCTTGCAGCTGACACAAATATAGCGAACATTCGCTATAAGTAACACATTGGGAATGTTCCATATATCTATGGGAATACAACACTCTCCGAGTCCGCCGACGAGGATTTCAAAGTTGTTTCCTAAAACCCTTTAGACACTAAATGCCTTGTCAGATTTTCAATTACCACCATTTGAAAACATATCGCTGAATTGGTACGAATGTGCGGGGCATCAGAGTGCATTCCATTAAAACGATATAGGGTCTAAAGGGTTAAGCGGATGGAATCCTCATGGGGTCTAATGTGTTAAACGGATGGAATCTTAATGGGGTCTAATGGATTAAACGGATGGAATCCACCTGGGGTCTAAAGGGTTAAGCGGATGGAATCATCATTGGTTCTAAAGAGTTAAATGGATGGAACCACATTTTTTTTATAACTATAACATTTTAACTCATTTCAACTTTTCGACTACCGTCGATGGTCTTTACCAGGAAGTGCGTTTCAATTTCACAATGGTTATAAAGAAAATTTGATTTGAATTATTCTTCAAACTTAACAATCTTTTTTACTAAAACATTTCTTTAATTTTTAAACAATCAAAAAATAATAAAAATAAATGTTTGCCCTTGTTGTCAAATTCAAGCTCAACCAAATATATTATCAGAAATGTGGATTTTTTTTATTTTGTCATTTTCCATTCTGGTGGTGAAAGTTAAATTGAATAAAAATGTATCGACAAATGTCTGTGTGTTGTCAGTGTTTTTCTCAGATTTGCATCTAAATATTATGCTGCAAAAATGAAGGAGGTTATCCAACTGATGTGTTGTAGTGGCTTTTGTTTGCGCAATGAGATTTATGTGATATTAACTGATAAACATTTGATGAAAAACACTCCGACTGCCCATCTGAGTTGAACCCTACAAAACATTGTAACCAACTATAGCTGTAATTATGTCATATGACAAAACAAAAATCTGGGTTTTGTTGATGAACGCAGAGTTTACTCTTTTATTGTGTGCTAATAATGATAGTGAATTAGAACAATATCTGTTTCTAAACCAACCACTAAAGGTCACAAAATATATTCTCTTGTTGACAGAGAAAGCGGCTATTATATGCCATCTGATGGTGCAGACAAAATAACAACGATGCTTTGGTATGGACTAAAACGCAACACTAAAAATTATGATTCCTTCCAGAAGGCATAATCTAAACACTGTTGGCGTGGTGATGAGATTGTCTGAGTTGTGTTGTCAACTCCTTGTGTTTTCTCATGGGGAGAAATGTACATATTTACAGCTTTACTTATGTCCAGATTTTGCATTCCATAGAACAAGAAGAAAATGTGAAGGTACAACTGCTGAATGCTAAGAAAGATGTAGAACAGCTGGATATTCACACGATCAGTTCAGTTCAAGATTAAAAAGCTTAGGGCCAAATTGTTATAATAAATTATTATCAGGACATGCTGGACAAAAGCCCCATTTTTCCCCTGATAATCTATGTGCCATAACTTTTCATAATTTTATTAGAACCAAGTCATGTGACCTTTCTGGAGCCTGTTTCAGCCATTTAAAACTATTTTTTTGAAGAAAACATTGAAAAGTTATGTTTTTCAGTTAAATGCTCCGATTGTCGTGTAATTCGGGATCTATACATATTTTTGCACGTTAATCACGAATATTCTATCGACATTCCATTCCGAGCCATATTTGGGTTACCAGAGGTCAATAAAGGGTTATTTTGCTTCATTTTTAGCCTGTTTACCACCGGGTGCACGGTGGTTTTAGCTGATAGGTAGTAGTTAGAACTGGCTGACTTGCAAACAACTAATCCAGATAACATTGCTGGTGTTTGGTAACTTGTTGAAATATAATCATCTATACAGGGATTCCGGTGATTACTTTAGATGCACCACTGTATGCACTGGCCAAGTTTGTCCAGTGGAACTGGCCTCAGACACACGGCGAGGACAAGTATGTAATCATGTTCGGTGGTTTCCATATTGAAATGGCAATGTGAAAAACATTCGGGGACTACTCGAAGGCGTCTGGGTGGACAACTGACTGACCCATGCAGGAATTGCCTCCTGCGGAACAGCTGACCCCTTCCTCAAGGCATCACACCTCACCAGGACTAAACATGCCCACCAAGTGAGTGCTCTGGCCTTGGCGGAACTCTAGCACGATGCCTTCACATGCACTGTGACTGAAGGACCACACGATGAGAGGGCCAAAGAAACGTGGAGACTAGATATGATTAGCAAGAGCCCAACATTTCAGTATTGGGATGCCATCCTCAAGATGGAAATACTTGGTTTGATTTTCGTGCGAGCCAACCGAGAACGAGACTTCCCCTTGTATGTGGAATCACTGAAGGCTTTGGTTCTTTTCCCTTGATCATCAGAACTATGTCAGGTGGATTCCCGTACACATACGAGACATAGAGAGCCTACCTCCAGCCATCCAAGATGAATTCGAAGACAAAGGCCACTGGTTTGTTTCAAGACATCCAGGCAATTCTTATCCATACCAATCGACCAGGCTCACGAGTAAAATAATGACCTGTTGAAGGGTTCAGGGGGTGCGGTGGGACTGACAGAGAATCCTTCAGCTGTCAAGAAGTAGGTGGTTGCTGGACCTGAGCAAGCACGACTTCTTCAAGAGTTTGAGGAAGAGTTTACCTCAGAAGAAAACAATCAAAAACAACACCACGAAGAGGGACTGTCAACATAGAAGACATTCAAAGATCAAACACTTGGTCTTGTTCAGGATATCTCTGAGATGAGCAATCCTTTCCTAGATGTCAGCCCTGAACTGTTAACAATGGACACACGAAATGTCCTCGACGAGTCTATTGTGAACACAGACCGCACCAAGGAAGCAGTGGGCATGGAGCAATACAACGCCTACCGCCAATCAATGCTAACTAACCGCAAAGGCTCTATAGGCGAGCAGTAGAATCACCTAACAGACCGATTGTAATGCCCCCCATATACACACCCAAATGTTATATCATTGGAAAGCCCTGTATCTCCGCGTCATAACTAGGCCTGTTGTAGAGTTGCCACATGGTGCAGTAAGTGTGAATCCAAGGTCAAACAAAGTCACCATCAAACGATCAATTTTAGAAATTGGGCGCTTCCGAAAACTTCTTAATATTACAATGTCTATCTAGCTACTTTATTTAACTAGGACATGGCCACATCATATATTCTTGGAAAGCGTATTGTCTCACCTTCATGGCAGATTACGATATGATGCTGTATCCAGGAATGATAAGAGCGACGACAAGGTCAAACAAGGTCACCCATTTAATGACGAATATTCGAAAATTTACAATGCCGCGAACATCATAAAGTTACACCGATTGTGTTTCTACTTCACGACTACGGACAAATCATACACTGTGTGAAAGGACAATTTCTCCCCGTCAAAATGCGATATGACGTGGTGCTGTGAGGTGAAGCAGTTTGTGTGGAGCGGCGTTCAAACAGGGTCACCGTCAATTGATGAATGTTAGAAATTGCGCCATCCCACAAGCTTTAAAAAATCTTCATGGTTGTGGAGCTACCTTATCTACTTACTGATGACTATTTCATATACCTTTGGAAAGCTTATTGTCTTCCCGTTATAATGACGCATAACGTATAGCTATTAAATGGAGCATTATGTGTGTAGTGAATGTCAAACAAGGTCACTATCAAAAGGTGACTGTTCAAAATTCCACCTTTCCACAATCGGTGTAGGCCTAGGTTTATAATGGTTGCGTATCTATTTGCTTAGATGCACAATGCCTCTTCATATACCACTGTAAACCTTATTGTATCCTTGTCGTCAGAATGAAGTATGACACGGAGCTATCAACTGGTGCAGTATGTGTAGAGCGAAGGTTTAACGAGGTCACCGTCAAATGAAGAATTTTCGAAATTGTGCTATTCTCCAAATGTTAAGACAAATTGTTATACCAATTGCTCTGAAGTCAAACTATGAAAAGAATAATTATTGAAGTTTTAGAATATCGATATATATATATATGTTCTCGATATCTTTTTTAAAATTGCAAATTCTACGAATCATAATAAATACGAGCTGATCCACATGCGATACATGCAATAAAAAAATCTCACAATCGGGGGCTAGTTTTCTCCTATTTGTGCTCGAGTTAGTCTTGGGTTGGTAAGTTTTATTTTGACTAATCTTAATCTATTTAACAAGTCTTATAAAGAAACGGTTGTTTCAGCAATAAGTACCTGCATAAAATAATAGCATACAACAAAGCATGTCATGTAACAACGTAATTATTGAATAAATCAACCTTTATCGTTGACAGCCGTGAGCGATAATAGCAATGTCGCTAAGTGTGAAGAATTGGGACAAATGCATCTTTGTTGAATACGTGGCATCCTGGCGATACATCTATCATCAATGTACAGACACATTTAGTAAAATGGTAAATTATCATCTAATTTAAGTTTACTGTAGTGCAAATTCCTTTTCAACCCATTGTACGTCACGTTCGCCTTGATTCAATAAAAGGAGGCAGAGTGCCTGACACTGACACTACCAATTTTATTTTATTTCTATTGTCCCTCATGGAGAAATTATCTTCGTAACGAGTATTGGGCAGAAATCATTGTTGGATGCTGCGGAAACAAGGAGAGATGGCCTATATCACAATCTAATAAATGCATTTCCTAGCCTTGAAGATATGCCACATATACTACACCACAAGAGTTGCTTAAAAACGTTCACGAACAAGTCAAATTAGGATCACACTAGGCTATTGTCCAAACAACAAACACCAAATGACACTGATTCTCAACAATCATTATCACGTGTACCTAGTGTGGCAACGAGAAAGGCATTGTTCGACAGATTGGTGTGTCTGTACTGTGTGTTCGAAGAAAGAATTCACACAGAAAGACAATAAATTGCATAAGTTGAAACATTTGAACGGGCAACCAACCTGAAGAAGGCTGCATGTCAAAGAGGAGACGAGAAAATAATACGCAAAATATCGGATGAGGATTTGATAGCTAATGATGCCGTGCACCACTCAACATGTCTTTCATCCTACATGAATAAAATAAATCTTAATGCAAAGACACCATCAGTATCACGTGTACCTAGTGTGGCAACAAGAAAGGCACTGGTTCGACAGATTGGTCTGTCTGTATTGTGTGTTCAAAGAAATCACACAGGAAGACAAAACGTTGCATACAATTGAAACATTTGAACGGGCATCCAACCTGAAGAAGGCTGCATGTCAAAGAGGAGACGAGAAAATATCGGAGGAGGACTTGGTAGCTAATGATGCCGTGCACCGCTCAACATATCTTTCATCCTCCATGAATAAAAGAAATCTTAATGCAAAGACACCGTCGTCAACTGTTACAACACAGTGTCCCTATGACACTGCATTCTACAGTTTGATTCAAACGATAGTTTTTATGGAATCTGGAACGACATGGGCATAGTGAAAACAGTCATCAGAGATACAAAGGGAAGCAGTGGTATAGTCGGACTAGAAAGAAGCCAGCACTCACCAGGTGAACATTGACGAGGCACACCATGAGTGAATATGGTAAAGCAATACGAGAAATAAGTGGTTCGTCCACAAGTACTGAAGACAAGGATCACATAGAAGTACTGGCATTCACACTGAAGAGGGATGAAGAGCATTGAGAGCTCTGACCAAGCATGCTGTTAACAACGTGACCAATCCGTTCGAGCCTGAATCTCAACCAGATGTACACATCAACTTATCTACGGGGCTGCATGCAACACTGGATGTGCAACATTCGCTCCTCAACATCGTAGGTGCTTGGGAGGAGAAGCTGGAGAGATGTGTGCATGGCGCACTTGAATCAGGTGAAACATGCAGCTTCTACAGCCCCATCAGCAAGTCAAGCATGAAAACATTTGCTACATGGCGAAAAATACCAAATTCAAGTGTGGCAAGGGATGTGTTGTAACAACAGCTATTAGTTCAGAGATTGTTTTCCGCAGAGCCCAGTTGTACGTTGGCGAGGTGCAGAGATGATGTTTCTATGGCAATCGTTCTCGGCCGCCCAATTGGGCCAGTGCCGATGACCATTTGTCATGCTGATGGTACAATTCAGAAAACTAAAAAAGCGGAACTGGGCCATCAAGGCCAGATAGTATCTGAACTACCACAAAACACCACTGCAACCACAGTGTATATTAGGGATGCCATGGCTGTCATTCAAATGATGGCGAGGGCCAATTCAATTACTTTGATGCATTAGCGGTAGCATACGTCAGGTAACTTCTGACAGGATTTCAGAGAGCTGATACAGTTGTGGAAGTGTTTGATAGCTATGATGACAATAATTCTGTGAAAATAAACTGTTGAACGGGACCGCCGCGCAGGATAAGGTTCTTCAATGTTCCATCCAACAAGCAATCACTAGTGATCTTTTTTATGAATATGTCTTTTTCAAAGGTCCAATGGCGTCAGAGCTCCTGGAAGGACTCATCTGTTCCTGCTCAAGTAGAAGTCGCTGCACAATAAATTGTTCCTGCACTCAGAACAGTTCGTGTTGCACAGAGCTGTGCACATGTCATGGGAATGAAAACTGTGGAAACCCACATTCGACTGGCGACCAATACGTTCTACGTGACGATGTCGACGATGACAGTGAATATAAAGTAAAGGTGGGTAGAATGTTTCTAATAGCTTTGGAAAATTGACTCACCAATCCTTTGTGACGATTGAATATTTTGCAGATACAAAAAGAAAAGACAATTGCTTGATTTTCAAAGTGTTGTAAAGCATAAATGGTAATTACATCGATGGTGACCTTGTTCAACGTCCGCTTCACATAAGTGTAGCTGTATTAAACAGTCCCATGTAATACCTCATTTTGACGGGGATACAATAAGTTTTCTAATGGTATATGATGCTGCCTTGTGTACAATGTTTATGGAATGGCGCAATTTTGAATATTAATAAGTTGATGGTGACCTTGTTTGACCTTCACTACATGCGTACTGCATAACTTGGTGTTTATACCTCCATTTTACGTGGATAACTGATGCTTTCCAATGGTATATGACATGGCCATGAGTATGTAGGTGACGTAGAGATACGCAACCAATGAAATTGTGTAACGTGTGCGGAGTAGCGCAATTTCTAACATTCATCAATTGACGGTGACCCTGTTTGAACGCTGCTCCATACAAACTGCTTCATCTCACAGCACCATGTCATACCGCGTTTTGACGGAGAGAAATTGTCCTTTCACACAGTGTATGACTTGTCCATAGTCGTTGTGTCAATATCCAACTTTTGTAGAACGGACTGTAGTTAGCGCACTTGCGCAGTTCTGTGTTTTCTCGGCTAGCGGCATGTTTGTCAGACAGTGATTTCGGCAATAAACAACTCACTATGATACGAGGTGTGTACATTGTGAAACATGGTGGTAGCTACTAAGGCGCCCAAACCTCCGGCGATACATTAACGTGATAAATGCAGTAGTTTGCTGATGAACATTGACGAAACGTTGAATATCGTAGTGTTGAAGTGCACCGAATCCTCGTACGACCGCTGAGCAAGCGCGTGCAGCGCCTCTCGCAAATGTCAATCCGCCGCCCCTACTAATCTTGAAAGATCAACCAATTGAAGAATGGGCGATGTTCAAGAGGCTGTACAAGAACTACGCTATCATCACGAAGTTGCAACAACAAGATAAAGCGTATCAGCTAGCCGTACTTCTCCATGCAATGGGACCCGTGGGTGTACGGCTATACGATGACTTGACATTCGCGGAAGGAGAGGACAACGAAGATACTACCGTCATCATGGCGAAACTTGATGCTACAATTCAAGGCGAACTGAACGAGACGTACGAGCGCTACGTGTTCAACAAGCGGAACCAAGGTGTGGACGAAACCTTTAATGCGTATTTATCTGCACTCAGATTATTGACAAAATCATGCAATTTCTGTGACTGTTTGAACGACTCGCTGATAAGAGATCGCATCCTCATGGGCATTCGAGATCCCGCTAGTCGTAAACACCTGCTGCAGAAAAGGAAGTTGACGCTGAAGATGACCATAGATATCTGCCGCTCTGGTGAGGCGGCAAGCAAACAGATGAAATCTATGTGTGACACAGATCAGATACACAAAGTAAATTTTCGCGGTGATCACGCAATAAAACCTAGATACCGTGACGCACACAAACAGAAACAACGCACTACACGCAGCGACAGCGACATGAGGCTGAACTGTAAATTCTGTGGAAGCAGAGGAAAGAAAGTTGTCCTGCGTGGGGGAAAACGTGCCACAAATGTCGAAAACAAAATCATTTCTCGAACTGTTGCCAGGTAGGAAACAGGAAGGTGCACAATATCGCTGCGTCAGAGAGCGCGGACGAGACCATCATGAGTCTGCGTAAGGCTTCGGACAACAGAGGTCAATTTACGCACAACTGAAATTGAACGACAAGCTGGTGAAGCTTCAAGTTGACAGTGGGGCGATCGTGAACGTCCTGCCCGAGAAGTACGTCAATAAAGATGATATTGTGACCTCCAATGTAACGCTACACATATGGAACAAGACGACTCGAGCTGTTGTTGGCAAGACACAATCAGTCGTAGAGAACCCCGCAACAAACAAAAACTATGCAGTGTGGTTTGAAGTCGTCCAAGGAGACTTAACACCTCTCATCGGCAGGCAGGCCGCAGAAGAAATAGGCCCCATAACCGTAAACTACGGAAGTTTCAAGCTGGTGCACGAGGTAACGTCGACAAACGTATTGGAAGAGTTCAACGACGTTTTCGAGGGAGGGTTGGGAAACCTACCGGGAAAGGTCCACCTCCACGTGGAACAGGACGCGGTACCCGTGCAGTGCCCGCCGAGAAGAGTCCCCATCACACTGAAGAGCAAGTTGAAGACGGAACTGGACCGTCTCGTGAAGATGGGAGTCATCTGTCCAGTCACCGAGCCCATCAAGTGGTGTAGCCAAATATCGATACAGACAAAGAAGGACACGTCGTTGCGTATCTGTGTAGACCCGAGACCACTAAACAAGGTCTTACACCGTTTACCCGCTACCGACAATGGACGAAGTGCTACCAGAGATGTCCACGGCACGAGTATTCTCGAAGCTAGATCTGCAATCAGGGTACTGGCACTGTGACCTCGACGATGAGAGTAGCCTGATGACTACCATCATTACACCGTTTGGCCGGTACCGATGGAAGCGTTTACCATTCGGGACGAACGTCAGCGCCGAGATATTCCAGCGGAAGTTGAACCAGGCCCTTGGGGGTTTTGAAGGTGTCATCTGCGTGGCGGATGACATAGTCGTCTTCGGCAGAGACGACGACGACCACGACAAGAAGCTGCGTTTGCTGCTCCTGCGATGTCGTGAAGCTGGCATCAGACTCAACCGGAAGAAGTGCGAGTTCCGGACGAACGAGATAAACTTCATGGGCCACCTGGTCACCAGTGAAGGACTGAGAGCAGACGAGAAGAAAATTGAGGCCATCATAAAGATGGAGAACCCAAACGACGTGAAGGGCGTCCAGAGGCTGCAGGGCACGGTTGGGTATTTGTCGAAGTTCCTGCCCGGCCTCTCCGATGTCATGGGACCCATCAGAAGGTTAACGCATCCTGACGTTCCGTGGAAGTGGTCAGAACAACAAGAAAGAGCGATGGAGAAGATAAAGCAGCTGACGACACAGAGTCCGATCCTCAAGCCGAACTTGTCATCGAGTGCGACGCTAGCGAAACCGGACTTGGTGCAGCTCTCCTACAGAAGGGGATACCTATCGCCTATGCTAGTCGATCACTCACTGATACGGAGACTAGATATGCGCAACTTGAGAAAGAATGTCTTGCCATCGTCTTCTCGTTGGAACGATTCCACCAATACACATTTGGGCGAAGGACAATCGTACACAGCGACCACAAACCTCTCGAAATGATCGTAAAGAAGCCACTGTATAAAGCTCCGAGGAGATTGCAAGGAATGCTCCTGCGGATGTTGCAGTATGACACGGAGGTCGTCTACCACAAAGGGAAAGAGATGTATATCGCAGATACTCTCTCGAGGTCATACCTGCAACACCAAGGCGGTACCGACAACTTCGGAGCTGTGAATGCTGTGAAGCAGCTGCCAATCAGCACAGAACGCCTGGCAATGCTGAAGGCACACACGGAGAGTGACGAGACTCTACAGACACTGAAGCATGTCATACAGCGAGGGTGGCCCGAGACGCGTGATGAAACCCCAACTAGCATCCATGTGTATTTCAGCATGAGAGACGAACTAGCAGTGCACGACGGTTTAGTCTTCAGAGGAGAAAGAGTAGTCATCTCAGATGGAATGAGGAAACTCACGAAGGAGTGTCTCCACAGCACGCACCTTGGTGTGGAAAGTGTTCTGCGACGAGCAAGAGAATGTATCTATTGGCCTAACATGGCATCAGACTTCAGACAAGTGGTTGAGAACTGTGAGGCGTGCAAAACCCATGAACGAGCACAACAAAAAGAAACGTTAATGCAACAAGAGACACCGACGAGACAATGGGAGAAAGTCATGACTATCACGTAATGGTCGAATACACAAGCAACTTCTGGGAAGTCGACAGGGTGACTTCAATGACCACAGCAAGCGTGATAAAAACCATGAAAGCACACTTCGCTAGAAATGGCATCCCATCAGTCATAGTTAGCGACAACGGGCCACAGTACGTCTCGGATGAATTCCAGGGATTTGCTGCGAAGTGGGACATCGAGCATCAGACCAGCACACCAGGCCACCAGAGCGCCAACGGAAGAGCGGAAGCAGCCGTGAAAGCCGCAAAGCTGATGTTCACCAAATGCAAGAAGTCACAGACAGACCCACATCTAGCACTTCTAGAAATCCGAAACACACCGACACAAGGGGTTGGAAGCAGTCCAGCACAGAGACTGTTAAACAGACGAACGCGAACATTACTCCCGACGACAACAACACTTCTGGCGCCAAGTGGCGAAGAATACTAGAGAAAAGACAGGGTCAGAATAAGCGAACAGAAGGAGAAACAAGGAGAAAACTACAACAGAACAGCGAAAGATCTTCCGATCCTCGAGGAGGGTGATATCGTTCGCATGAAGCCGTTCCGTCCTGGTCAAAAGGCATGGGAAAAGGCCGTGGTTCAACGACGTCTCGATGAACGCTCGTACGAAGTTGATACACCTGCGGAATTGAGTGCACCTTAGACGAACACACGAGGACGCGACAAACCCGCAGACGCAGGAGCCAGCAACGGAGACGACACCGGAGCCATCCGAACCGGCAGATCAATCACCGGAGATGAGTGACGCCACGGTGACGACTCCGCGAAGATCTGTGCGACTCAAGAAACGATCTACTCGTCTGGCGGACTATATTACCAACGTGTGACTTTGTCATACGCTTATTTCTATTTTATAATTGAACGTTTAACTAGTGTTAATAAGTTGTAGCTATAGACTATTGAGCCATTTTAGCGCTATATAGATAGTGTTTTATTAGTAAGTTCTTATTTTTCTTTGTTTAGAAAAGAAGGGATGTGTCAATATCCAACTTTTGTAGAACGGACTGTAGTTAGCGCGCTTGCGCAGTTCTGTGTTTCCTCGGCTAGCGGCATGTTTGTCAGACAGCGATTTCGGCAATAAACAAACTATGATACGAGGTGTGTACATTGTGAAACAGTCGTGAAGTAGAAACATAGTCAACTAACTTTATTATATTCGCGGCATTGTAAACTTTCGAATATTCGCCATTTGATGGGAGACCTTGTTTGACCTTATTGTCAGTCTTATCATTCTTGGATGCAGCATCATATCGTATTATATCTTGAAGGTGAGACAATACGATTTCCAAGAATATATGACATGGCCATTTTCTAGTTAAATAAAGTAGCTAGATAGCCACTGTAATATTAAGAAGTTTTCGGAACCGCCCCAATTTTTTTAATGGATCGTTTGAGGGTGACCTTGTTTGGCAT
Organism: Escarpia spicata; assembly: GCA_963995525.1. Taxonomy (NCBI): domain Eukaryota; kingdom Metazoa; phylum Annelida; class Polychaeta; order Sabellida; family Siboglinidae; genus Escarpia; species Escarpia spicata. The sequence goes on from OZ023214.1 coordinate 25,806,587, forward strand.
TGGATTCACCCTTACGGCACCACTTGGCAACTCTACGACAGGCCTAATCTTGACGGGGAGATGTAGGGCTTTCCAACGATAGAACATTTGTGTGTGTGTAGGGGGGGGGTTCCATTTAAACCCCTAAAATAAAGCACTTTTGGGGGATTTGCTGCTCGCCTACTATCCATGAGCCTATCAAGAACACCTCACTGCCTCTGTTTCGTTGTCCAACACCCAAGGCAAAGACCAAGCAGGCAGGGCAGATCTCACTGCTGAAGGATGATGTGTCACTATTCTTCAGATTATATATAATCATGCAAAATAGGGATGGAGACACGGGAACCTTCTTCAAGCATGAACTCACCCATATCCTCCATCTCTCTCTGACAGAGGTAAACTACGACAAGGGAAGAAGTCGGATTTGCTGAGCATTCTGACCCAAGAGACAAATGAGCAACAGACAGAACCTCCTAGATCATTCGATGTGAACATTGTTGATGTTGCTGCTGTTGTGCACCTCCTGCCAATCATTAGCATCACCACATTTGATGAATACGCCAGTCGCATGGTTCTTCCACACACCATGCAGCAGGTGGAGACTGAACTGGTGAAGTGTGGGTGCAAAAGCGTGAGTGGCTGTGGCGCAAGAAGACACACTGGAAATGAACTGAGCTTTGCAACTGCAACATATAACCCAATTCCGACACATAACCGAACTCGCAAAACGTTGATCTGACAAAACAAGCTATTCTTACTAAACGTTTAAGCGAGATCATTGAAAATAGTTTGCTGTCCCGTTACTTTGTGGTAATTCAATAATTCAATTTAATTCAATTTTAACGAGCCAAACGGAAACTGAAGATTATAAATTGATAAAGTGTTAGAAACAAAGTTGGATCTTTTGTCTGGAATGTCTCAATTTTGCTAAGGTACTTCACTGTACACTTTACTAGCTCAAACAAGCTGAAAATGAAGCAAATTGAATCTGGAGAAGACTGAAGTAATGTGGATAGGTGAACAGGAGGTAGATCTGCATGCGTTGTTGACGGAAAGACCATTGAACAACTGAATAGCTTTGTATACCTGTGCGGTACAGTGTGTGAGGATGGAAGGAGTAGTCAAGAAATATAGAAGAGAGTGCAAGCAGGAGCAGCAGCATGAAAGAGGGTAGACGGCATTATGTGGGACAGACAACTGAAGAAACAACTGAAAGGAAAAGGGTTGGGAACACTGGCACTGACAGAGAGACATGAGGAGAACTATAGGTAGCAGAAAACAACTTGGTCAGAAGAATATGTAGAGTAACACGAGAGGATAAAAGGAAGATGAAGGAATTGAGAGAGGGAGATTGGAATGAAAAAACACCTAAAGAGGAAAGTAGCCGGAAACAGAATGAGATGGGCAGGACATGTACAAAGAATGTGTGAAGACAGACTGCCGAAAAGAGCGTGGAAAGTAGAAGAGGATGGCAGTCGACGGAGAGGAAGACCATTGCTGCGATGGAACGACAGCATAAAACGAGACCACGGAAGGGCTGTCGTGAACAGCCATAAATGGATAGCCATTGCGGGCGAGAGAGGTGGAAGAAAAATAGAAGAAGCTACCAAGTGACGTGGACCCCACCCCGCAAGGGAGCAAGGGGAAGAAGTAGAAGAATTATGTCATGCAGATGTGACGCGTTACTGCCTCAATGCTGGCGAGTGCTATACAACTTTCATTATATATGGAGTTTATGGACGTACAAATATTCAGTTTTCAGATAATTTTAAAGGGATGTAGTCTGTTCATCTACCCAGAATTAGTGGGTAATTTCTAACTGGAAGTCTGCTGTGTTGACCGTGGGAAAGTGAGCATCATTGAACAGCAAAGGCTATAGCAGTTATATCAGTCCAACTCGGCCCTATAGCCAATTAAGCTTGTTTTGAAAATGTATGTTTTGTTTACTATTTGAACTTGCACTCGTGATCAGCCTTCAAATTGCGACCGTTATTACATGCTTCTTCTTCTTCTTCCCCTTGCTCTCTTGCGGGGTGGGGTCCACGTCACTTGGTAGCTTCTTCTACTTTTCTTATCAATTCTTTCCACCCCAGCCCCCCCCCCCCCCCCCCCCCTCTCTTTCGTCCGCAATGGCCATCCATTCATGGCTGTTCACGCCAGTCCTCCCCATGTCTCGTTTTATGCTGTCGTTCCATCTCATCCTTTGTCTTCCTCTCCGTCGTCTGCCACCCTCTTCTATTTCCACGCTCTTTTCGGCAGTCTGTCTTCACCCATTCTTTGTTACATATCCCGTCCATCTTATTCTGTTTCCAGTTATTTTCCTCTTTAGGTGTTTTTTCATTCGAATCTCCTCTCTCAATTGTTTCTTCTATCCTCTGGCGTTATTCTACATATTCTTCTGACCCAATTGGTTTCTGCTACCTCTAATTTCTCCTCCTGTCTCTCTGTCAGTGCCAGTGTTCCCAACACATATATACAGGCTGGTACAACGCAAGCTTCCAACACTTTTCCATTGAGTTGTTTCTTCAGTGTTCTTTCCAACATCATGCCTTCTACCCTCTTCCATGCTGATGCTCCTGCTTGCACCCTCCTCTGTATTTCGTTACAACTCCTTCCATCCTCACACACTGTACCGTCCAGGTATACAAAGCTGTTCACTTGTTTAATGGTCTTTCCATCATCAACTACGTGCAGATCTACCTCCTGTTCACCTATCCACATTCCGTCAGTCTTCTCCAGATTCATTCGGAGGCCATGTTTTCTGAAGGTGTTACCCAATTCTTGCAATGCTTTCTGTAGTTCCTCTTTGTTATCAGCCACCATTTCTAGGTCATTTGCGTACAGTATCTTCTTAAGTTCTTCCTGCTCCGATATCTTTCTACTGATCAGGTTAATCACCATAATGAAAAGCAGGGGATTCAAGGCACTTCCCTGTCTGAGTCCTACTTCCACTCCAAATTGTTCCGATATTTCTCCTTCGATTCTCACTACCGCTGTTGTCTCCTTGTAGATTTCGTCCACCATTCTGACATCTGATTCTCCAACCTCCATCCATCTCATTATTACAGGCTTACTGAACACAATTTGGCGGGCAGTGTGTCTTCAACATAGTTAGCATAGAATATTAGATTAATTAATATATGAAAAACTAGGAACAAACAACATCTTTTTAAGTCTTGAAATGAACTGATCATGTGAATATCCAGCTATTCTACATCTTTCTTAGCATTCAACAGTTGTACCTTCACATTTTCTTCCTGTTCTATGGAATGCAAAATCTGGATATAGGTAAAGCTGCAAATATATACATTTCTTCCCATGAGAAAACACAAGGAGGTTTTAAGTGACATTTTCACATGTCTGAAATAATTAAATACAGAAACATTGCAGGTGATGAAAAATCAAGCTTTATTTTAATTCTGGTATAATAAGTGCCTCATTATACTAGACATAAAAAATAATTTTTTTCATTACCAGGAAAAGTAGCTTTATTGAATATGTAAGACATTTGAAAATGTCAATTACGACCTTGTGTTTCCCAAGAGACAACTTTTCATAACCAAATTTTACATAATGGTGGTTTTGTCCATTGTACAGAAGACACTGATGATGATGATGATGATGATGATGATGATGATGATGATGACGACTTGATTATGGAAGAAAAACCGAACGAAATCACGACGCGGAGTTGGAAACGCAAAACGAAAGTTGATTCGTACGCTGGTGTGTCAGCTAAGAAACCAAAACGTAGCCACGGCGCTAATTGTCATCGAGATGGTGACATTATCATCTTATGTGTCATGTAGTCATTACAAAGAAGTCGCTTTGCGTTCTTGTGGTGGACAATTTTTTACTCGAGGCGACAACACAAGTCAGACAATCTCATCACCACGGCAACAGTGTTTAGATTATGCCTTCTGGTAGGAATAATAAATTTTAGTGTTGCGTTTTAAACCATATCAAAGCATCGTTGTTATTTTGTCTCCACCATCAAAGGACATATGATAGCCGCTTTCTCTGTCAACAAGAGAATATAATTCGTGACCTTTAGTGGTTGGTTTAGAAGAAGATATTGTTATAATTCACTATCATTATTAGCACACAATAAAAGAGTAAACTCTGCGTTCATCAAGAAAACCCAGATTTACCATAGTTGGGTACAATGTTTTTAGGGTTCACCTCAGGTGGGCAGCCGGAGTGTTTTTCTTCAAATATTTATTAGTGAGTATCACATGAATCTCAAAAACAAAAGCCACTATGCAACACATCGGTTGGATGAAATCCTAAATTTTTGCAGCAGAATATTTACATACAAATCTGAGAAAATCACTGACAACCCACAGACACGTGTGGATACATTTTTATTCGATTTAACTTTCACCACCAGAATGGAAATTGACAAAAAACAAATCCACATTTCTGATAATATATTAGCTGTATAATAATCTACAAATTGTTTACAGATAGCTACACCCGAGCGAAGACATCCTCATTCTTGAATAATTGGATTTTTCGTATTTGTTCTGGGTATACAAATGCCATCAGTTGGAAACATAGTAAATCAATGTGTCAAAATGTATCTCCAATTGGTAGATGAGAAGTAATAAACGGTGAAAGAAGAATTGAGAAAGATGGTGATGGACTTCTTCAACTGGGAGGCTGTCACATTGCCCCAAACGTTAGCACATATGCTGGTATGAATGTCTCGGTACAGTGCACCATTGCAACTTCGAAAGGAAATACAATTCTAGGGTTAATAAATTCAAGGAGAAGTAAACTGTATTAGGGACAAGCCTAATTATATAAAGTAAGTACAGAGAGAGCAACTAAAATGATTCCCAAAATTAGAGGCCTTGCGTATGAAAGACATTGAAACAAATGTAGTTTATTAACACTAAAACTACGAAAAGGAGATCAAACAGAAGTATTGAAGATATTGAATGGATACGATTATTGACAGAAGTACTAGAAGACATGAAGTATCAGTTGCGAAGGAACAGTATAGATTTGATATCAGCAAGTATTCATCCTCACAGGGAACTATAAATGAACGGAACAGATTATTGGCTGATTGTGTGGCTACTAACAGCGTAAATATGTTTAAAAACACAATCAACTTATATTTCAGAAGGGCAGGATACACATAGATAAAAAGGTTGGATTGGATTATCTCGAATTAACCCTTTAGACCCCATACAGATTCTTTCCACTTAACCATTTATACCCCATGTTGATTCTATCCACATAACACTTTATACCCCATGTGGATTCTATTCACTTAACCCATTAGACCCCATGTCAATATTATCCACTTAACCCATTAGACACCATGTGGATTCAATCCAAATAACCCTTTTGACCCCTCATTGATTCTACCCACTTAACCCATTAGACCCCATGTGGATTCTATCCACTTAACCCATTATACCATGTGAGGATTCCGTCTATTTAACCCTTTAGACCCATATCGTTTTAATGGAATGCACTCTGATTCCCCACACACTCGAACACATTCAGCGAGATGTTTTCAAATGGTGCTAATTGAAAAACTGACAAGGCATTTGGTGTCTAAAGGGTTTTAGGAAACAACTTTGAAATCCCCGTCGGCAGACTCAGCAAGTGTTGTGTTCCCATGGATATATGGAACATCCCCAATGTGCTACTTATAGCGAATGTTCGCTATACTTATGTCAGTTGCAAGAGCAAAGAAAGTTGGAACTTGTTAAAAATACCAACTTATTTGTGTGCGCAAGGCAGCACAAATAAAGAGTGCATGAGCATACACTACAGCTTCGCGTGACCCTGCTGAAGAACTTCTGTCACGAGACGACTGGCGTGGACGGCTGTTCCCCAACTCAAACCCACCCCGTCTGTACCGTGGCCGTAGTTGTGAACCACCTGCAACAGAAATAAACATGGTGCAACAAACCAATGTCACAAATTACCACCATTACATTGTACGGTATAACATTTTTGATCTTTCGGAACTTGTTCCCACAAAGATACCCTCTGGAGGAGAGTGGTTCACTATTGATTTATCTCAGGTAGGAGAAATGCCTTGTAGACAAGAATAGCATATCGAATATGGTAAATAACTCTAAATAACTATTGTTGTGTTTTTCTGAAATACATTGCCAATTAGCAGATCAGAGGCAATGGTCCAAGGAAGCGAATAAACGCAAAGAAACAAGAGGATATCGGCGCCTTGGAGAACATGCACTTACAATGCTCCAAAGTTAACGTATTAATAATAATAATATATAGATGGATTGATCGAGTAATTGTCCTTCCATTAATATGGAAGGACAATATATAGCGAGAAAAACTAGCGTTAATTTATGGAGCTGATGGCAGAATTGTTTTGTAAACATTCTCTTCGGGTAATAACTTGATTAATGAATGCCATCGGGTTTAGAATATGTATTATAGGGCTTTGGCCTTTTCAATATATTTCTAACATTTAAACAGTGCTATGAGAAGGTGTTTGATTGAACAGGTCTGCCAGGATGTTAAGGGTAATGCACCTTAAGAAGTCCTAAGGACTGGATACATTTTTGTTTACCTTTAACTGTCCTTGTGGAAACATCATGAGTTCTTTCTCAAGTCGGAGTGGTTCACGGAAGGGCCTCAGACCCACCCACTGCCACAGCACAGTTGCCTTCTGTAGACATAGAAGAAAGAATAAACTCAAATTGATTAAAATCAATTATGAACACAATAGTACCTTTACAATACATAATTTATGATACATGTGTTCATTGATCTATGGAGACCTGCACTTAGACCTAAACAAATCGCTGACCACCATAACAAATTATATAAAGATACTTTATTAACTAATACTGGTGTTATAAACAATAGTAAATTCAAGATTAAAATAAATGTGTAAGCTATGTATTACAAAGTAAAGAAATGGTGTGAAATACAGAAGAACGGTTACGTAAGTAAACATACCAATATCAACAGCTAAAACTTAACAGATAACACTACCTGGTACTAGCTGTATCTCACACTAACTTTACAACAACCAATTAATTAGTACTAACCTAACAAAGACTAACTTACATTAACTAATATTGGGTAACATTTCGTAATTCTTAGTAATCATATTTAACACATTTTTAAACATTATTCAGTGTTGTATATGGTGATGTGTCATGATCCGTTGACATTTGTTGTCACACATAAATAATACTTGATGCATATGATACATAACTCAGAACTCAGAACACAGAATCAATTTATTTGACCTATAAATACGATACATATACAATGAATGTATGTAATAGATCAGGTCCGGAGACTTCCATTAAGATATATAATATCGCTAGCACAGGAGCCACCCCATAAATATAAACAAGACAAAATTTACGTGACACAAATCAGAATAGCATATAACTTGTTTTTACATTTGATAATTACTCAGTGTATCAAAATACATACATACATAATACAAGGATTGATTATATGTACTCGTGTACACATTGACGTACATATGGATACTTAGGTATACATTTCAATATGTATTACGAATTACAAATAAAGCAATTATGAATACAACTGGATTCATAATTTAAAATAAAAAACTGTTTTGTGTATGGTGAAAAACCATATAGACTGTGGGTGTAAATGTTATTAATGATAATACTTGGTGTATTGTTAACTGTCACTACTATATTGTGTTTAATGCATTTTTTTGCAAATTCATGTTTAAATCTGGCATATACAGATTATTTCTTGCACGTGTGCAATGCTGATGAATATCATAGATGTGTGTGTTTGGAAAAACATTGAAGTAGTAGGGTAAAAGAGTGTTAATTAATATATAGTAAAAGTTTAAGTTTTTGATTTTATAAATGTCATCCAACTTTAGCAACTGAAGTCTTTTAAAATAGGACTTGTGTGAGCATTATATTTACTTAAGGATATTATTCGTATTGTTTTTTCTGTAATTTGAAAATTCAATGTGCCTGATAACCCCATAAAAGTAAGCCATAATTAATGAGGGAGAATAAAAGCATTGTACATAATATATAATGTATTAGGTGGTAAAAAGTGTTTAAGTTTATTTAGTATGCCTATTGTTTTAGATATTGTATTTGCCATTTTGTTTGTATGACTATTTACACATTCAATATATGCCACATCTATTTGTAATACAGGGTATTCTACTTTCTTTTGAAACATATGAAAAATCATGAATTTTGTCTTTTTGGCATTTAGTGACAGTTTGTTAGCTTTTAAACAATTGCTAATGTTTTATAGTTCTTTGTTAATATTGTTGTCACTTCGCATTTGGCCTTCTGAATCATTAAATGTATTTAGTGTACTAATAAGGGTGGTGTCGTCAACATACATTATGAATTTGAAAAGGTCTCTAGAAAGTGCTATGATATCATTTATATATATATATAATAAAAAAGACTGGCCCTAAAATTTAACCTTGAGGAACACCAGTGTTGATGACTATTATTTTCTTTAGACTGAACATTTTCAATTTCTACGTACTTCTTACGATTTTGTAAATAACTCTTACAAAGGTCCAGAGCCTTGTCATTTAATCCATAATAATTTAACTTTGGTACCGATATATTGTGATCAATTGTGTCAAATGCTATTGATAAATCAAGGTATATATTTTTATTGGAGTAACCGATTTATCAAGTTCTTGTATAATTCTCTCTATGATTTCTAGTGTAGCAAGCTCACTAGAATGTTTCTTTCTAAGCCCATATTGGCTATTGTAGTATAATGCTTTAGAATGGACATAATCGTGGATTTGATCAAACATAACCCTTTCAAAAAAATTTGAAATCACTGGCAGGATAGAATTGTTAAAGTCAGAAACATCACATTTAAAAAAAAAGGGGCATGACTTTTGCAATTTTTAATTTGTCTGTAAATATACCAGTTATTATTGATTGATTAATAATTAAAGTGACTGCATTGCTGATATAATTTTTTTAATCAATTTTAGTAATTGTTTTGAAATACCGTCTTTTCCACAATTTGATTTTGGATGTAAATGATCAATTGTATTAACAGTAGTTTTCACGTCAATAGGGTTAAAGCTAAAGGTGTGAAATATCGGGTTTTTCAGGAAATCTTTGCATGATTTACCTCCACTAGTAGTTGTTTTAGAGGCTAGAGTAGGACCAGCATTAGTAACAAATGTGTTAAATGTGTTTCCAATAATGCATTTGTCACTAATTATTTCCCCATCGACTTTGAACAAATCTGGAAATTGTTCTTTCTTTTGACTTTTCTGAACAATTTCTTTAATTAAACACGTCTTTTTAACATCATGCTTATGCTTTCCAAAATTGGAATGGTATTTGGTAATGCATTTGCTTAGCTAATCTAATATTACTTTTAAGAATTGTATTATAAATATGTAAGTCAGTTTTAAGTTTATGATAATGCTCTATATTTACGTGAGTCTGTTTTATGCTCGAATACAATTTGTTTCTAAATTTTATCGACATAATAATGCCCTTGGTAATATAAGGAGTTATCTTATGTTTATATTTGTTAAATTCAATTACTTTAATAGGTAGAAAGTTATCCATAGCTGCAGTAACAATTTCATCGAGGATATTGTAGTTTTCATTCGGATCCGCATGAGTATCTGTGTTTAGTTTATCATAAATATTTGAGTTTATTATTTCAATTTTTAATTTATTGAGTGAGTCAGGATGTTGTTGTTTTATTCGTATAAACCTTGGTATCGCACTAGTGGTTTCAACATAGTCCAGACTTAGAAAGTACGAAAATGATCAGAAATATTGCTCACCAAATTACCAGCTGAAGATTTGAAGAATCCTTTTGACAAATTGCATATAACAGTTTCAATGAGTGTTCCATGATATTCTGAAAGTCGTGTTGGCATAGTAATTTTAGGGAAGAAACCATGTGAAACGATTGTGTCAAAATATTCACACATTATGGGTTTTTCCTTAATTTTAAGCAAGTCAATATTGTAATCTCCTGAAATTATTATTTCAATTTTAGATTTTACTAATAAATTATAGATACATTTCTCACATTATAATGTCTTGTGCAAATTTTTTTTTATAGTTTATACAGGTCTGTCCAGTGACACATCACATCCATAACATGTCCTATAATAAGTTGGGATGTTTGCAATTTTTTTTATATAGTTTTGATGAACTCATCATACAAATTATCAGAAAAGTGTAACTTATCTGATGATACACGTGTAAGGAATTATCAAATTTGCCACTGGTGCAATCTTAGTGCAATGTTGTAACAAGTAGGTGAAAGTCAGAAGTCATGTGACCTCATGTGACTACCAAGTTCACGGGGTTGAAACATAAATATCAGCCGTGTAATTGGCTTTCGCAAACTACCAGATAAAACGAACACAATCATTTCTTTCAACATAAAAAACAAGTAGACATTATTTAAGCAATCTGTGCACAACACTTAAACTATTCACACACTACACATTTGGACATAAAAGAACCAGATTCGTGATGAGCAAACCAGTTGATCACGCAGGGAATCACAGGACAACAAAACTGTAGGCACAAACACAAAATCACTACGGTGCAAAGAACTTGTTACAATAAAAAAATTAGGTTTAAATGTAGTTATTCCCTCGTTATCAGCAGAATTATCAATTTGTGCGACGACCCACACATTTCACAGTAAGTACATATCCTCCAATAGTTTTTTACAGTAAAGTTTGCTAAATGAACGAACCTGCAATGATGGGACCATTTTGCAGGCGCGTTCCCAGACTGCCTTTGAATCTTCTTCCCTGTGCTTGAGGTCAGCGTCGTTCTTCTGCAGAGTTCCGCCAACTACCACGTTGTCCATCCCTGGGATTATATATGTGTCTTGCTCAATGGCAAAAAAGAAATGTTTCAGCCAAGGTGCCTCTACCTGGTGGGCATAGAAAGATGTTTTAATTACTTAAACAGATTTGTATTTATAGCTTATACTCACCCATGGAGCAACAAACCAGGGGCAACAATTATCGCCATTACAGTATTTTGAACTTAAACTTGTTCCTGTGACAATTCAAACTGTTGCCAGTTATAGCATTGTTTGCAGCAGATAATAATTCAGTGGTGCCATCTGAGGAATAACTACTCGATTACCCACTGAAAAAAGTATGTAACTATAATTAGTTTTGTGTTTTGTTTTTTCAGATGCATAACCAATTAGTAAATCAATCAGAGGCCAAAGGTCAAAGGAAGCGACAGAAAATAGAAAGAGACAAGTGGACCTTGGCAACTGGCAGGTGCACTTACAACGCTACAATGTTAGAATATTAATAACAATTGTATTAGTAATATTAAGATATTTGTTCATTATTTAATCTAACTTGCCTGCTTAATGTGTATGTCTATCTAATGTACAGATACTAACTCAATTCAGTTGTGTAATTAGCATATTTATTGAATTTATTTAACTTATTTATTAAATGCATAAATTAAATTAACTTATTCATTTAGTGTATGTTTCGTTGACTTTTAAACACATCTAACTTTTTAACTTTGATAATTGTTTAAAAACGTACTTAATACATTTCATATTGTCAGCGCTTCTGAGCATGTTAACCCAGATATATGGGTCATTATTTAAATATATAAAATATTAAAAATAATAGTAAATATTTTATCATTTATCAACATACCCGAAACAAGTGTCCCCTTATTGGGATCATCTTCTTGTCATTCAGCAGTTCGTAACTGCCAGAGCCTGAGCAGTTGACAACGATGTCATACTTGCCGACAAACTACAGGGCAACAAGAAACAAACACACAATCAACAATATCATGGTATCAGAGGAATAAGTAATAAATGGTTTGCTGGGTACCCCTCTAATCGTAAACAATATATAAAATAAACAATTACAAACTGATCAATATAACACATGGAGTACTACAAGGATCCACACTAGGACCTGTGCTTTTTCTAATTTATATTAACGACATAGTGAATTCTAGTTCTCTGAACTTGTTATCCTTTGCAGACGATACCACCATTAACCAATCAGGATATGATATTGAAAATTTAGTTCTAAAAGTGAATCAAGAATTAAAACAATTCTACAACTGGTTGTGTGCTAACAAATTGTGCTTGAACGTAAAAAGACACATTTTTGTATTTACACCTGTAAATACAAACTTCATAGTAAACAATAGCATTAAAATAAATAATGAAGTCATCAACCAGGTTGGCAAGTATAAAAATGACGAAGCTGTTAAATTCCTGGGACTGTATATAGATAAGCATCTAACATGGAAAGAACACATAAACATAATTAGTTCAAAAATATCTAAAGCCATTTTTACAATAAATTGATTGAAATATTTCACATAAATCATTACAGTCGTTATATTACACTTTAATTCACAGTCACATAACATATGGTATACAAGCATGGGGTAAAGGAAACACAAAGAAGATAGAAATTTTACAAAAAAATGTGTTTTATAAATAATTAATAAAAAGAATATAGGAGTCATACTGATCCCTTATTTACGTCTGAAAAAAATATATAAAATGTCAGATGTATATCAACTACAGGTCTTTTACTAATTTTTCGATCAAAAAGACTGTAGACAAAAGTGTAACAATAACCAGACAATGCAACCTTCTCATTAGAGACACCTAGAACACAGTTTTTGTCTAAGCTGCCTAAACATAATATCACAAGAATCTGGAACAATATAGACGAAAAAATAAGAAACACTAAACACAGGTTAAAGTTTAGACACATGTTGTGTGTCTTCTAATTAAATACATATATTCGTCAAATGAATTGTTTAAATCCTAGATGTTCAAAATGTAATTAAACCGATTAAATGAAAATATACCTCTGTTTGTAAGTTTATTACCGTTTTACACTACTTTTTAAACAAAGTAAAAATTTCGGATCGCGTCTCTATCCACTTACATATATTTCATTGTCATATATGACCATCAACAGCACATACTACATGTTAAATAATACTTCGGTTTAGTATTATATAGTACAGAGGTGGGCTGGTGATGAATTTTAGTGATTCGTTTAACATGATTTTGATGATTACTGAGATTTAGTAATCATAAAGTATTGATAATTTGCTTTAAATGGTGTCTCTGGAAGACGGCTTTTAGCCAAGTGACATTCATACAATGTAACACATTTCCATTTGTAAGATATGTATGTGTTAACTGTATGTTACGTTGTTACGTAGTAAAATAAATAAAGTTACGTACATCAAAAACACTTGTTCAAGATAACGTTTAATTACTTATATAGCTGAGTAAATTGAGCCAATGTGGATAGATCGAAATTGTCATAGCTCTGATATGAGGTCCTCACAATTCATAGTCCAATGTTGCAGCCATGCCACCCACATGCAGTAGGCTTGATTAAGAAAACATCATCATGAAACTAAATCATTGCCTTCAAATCACTATTTCATTGTACTAAGAAGAAGGCTGTTCAACTAATGCTAATTAAGCCTAGTGTTAGTTATAGAACATTTCTTTTACACTACTCTGTAATCTTTTCTGGCAAGATTGATACCAAATAGTGTAATAGATAAGGCATTCATGACTTGTATTACTGTGCTACTAAACTAAAGTCGTGAATTTATGTTTCAGTGAAAACCACTTTTTAATTAAAGTTAACAGCATTGTAGTGAGCTGGCATTAAACTTAAATTTAACAAATCATGTTTTGGACAACTGTCCACATACAATAAAACTGTCCTACCAAACAGTGCATAAATCGTTACCTCTTTCAAGTCGCTGACTTTTCTCTTTTCCACTTTTCCTCCGGCTAATACGAACCTGTAACGACAGCAGTTATTGTGAACTATTACTCAGTAGCACTAAATTACTGCTCTTCTACTGTACATATTTACACTACAAATAACGTATTCACCATCAGAAAGTAATCTAAATACAAAAAAATGCAACAGTGAAATACCGAGGCACTTACCGGTGATAAAACAGTGGAATACAAACAAACATAAATATTGTCACTCACTGACTTATATGGAAGATATTTTAGAATTATGTTTTTTCTAGAATGAAGCTTGCAGTTAAAACAAATGTTCACGTTATGGTTGCACCTACTGCTGCACAGTTGGCTACGGGTACCTACGGGTACCTACTTCCTCATAAGGTAGGGCAGATATCTGCGACTCTCCGCCATCACAGTTGTCAGGAACCAGCCTTGTCTGCACAACACACATACAAACAGATTTCAAAAAGCAAATGTGCATCACTGCATCATAGTTTACTATCTAGAACAAAGCACCAATTACTAAGTAGTGTGTGTATGGGAGGGGCGGGCGTGTGTGTGTGTGTGTGCGCGCGTGTGTGTGTGTGCATGTGTGTGTGTAGGCGTGTGTGCGTGTGTGTATGTGTTTGTGCGCGCACATGAGCGTGTGCGTGTGTGCGTGCATGCATGTGTTTGCATGCATCTATGGGTGTGGGAGTGCGTGCGTGTGCGTGCGTGCGTGTGTGTGCAGTTCCAAGAAGATCGTTGGCATGTTGTCTCTGTTTATAGCTGGTCGCCTCCCTCTGATCTATCTTCACTGATTTTCTTCGCCAGCCAAAGACGCAACAGTGCTCGCCAGAGAAAACAACTTCTGGCGAAGAAAAATCAGTGAAGCAATAAAGATCACAGACAGGCAACCAGCCAGCAACAGAGACACCGGGTACAACCTTCCCGCTATCTTCTGTCATGTTACGACCACCAACGAAGTCACGTGAATTGCCGAGAGTTAGCAGCCCAACGCTGACGAGGGTGTCGCGAGGACACCAAAAGCCCCATAAGAGACATCAAGGATTCGGAAAGGTAACTTGATACTTCAAATTATGAACATAACTTAATCCGGTAATAACATACATGCTGATATTAAATAAATAATTAATTAGTGTAGCGATTTCAGTAAAACTACACAAAAGGTTTCACGAATAAGATAATATATTGTAGTGGGTGGCTTGCTTTTCCAAAAACTAATTTGAAGTGAGATGAGCGAAAGAAATTGAATTAATGAGGCACCTTTAATGGATAAGAAAACCAAGAGGTGCATAGAAATTTTGCCACCTGGGACATTTTTAAGTACAACAATACACTCACTTTGAAATAACATGAAATGCTGTGCATTAAATATGTCTCGTAGCAACATTAGTGTTCAGCTATTGAAGGATACTTACTTGTATCTATTTCCGGGGAACATATTCATCTCAGTGTCATTCAGTCTCCGGTAGTCAAGTACAATATCATGCAGCATTTCTTCGTCAAACGGATTCTGGTAAACAACATTAGAAACAAATATACAGTTTTTAATACTACAAATAAAGAACATTTGATGTTCTGACTGCAAGGTCCTTAAATATGGCAGCTGTATAAATATTACCAGATTCTCAACAATGGCTTGCTTATCTATATACCTTCCATTTAGAAAGCCATGTTGTAAAAACTTGTTAGCCCACCATGTTTAGATAACATATCACTGTGAAGGAAAATTCTGCATTAGATAGATTTCAGAACATTCTTCAAGATACCTGATAGTTCATTTTTCTCATTAAAGTTCTTAAAGTTGTATTCTCAGTGTATGTACAACATGAACAATATTGAAGCATAATTTGGTTATATTTCTACCATATATGTCACTTTGGTATTTGATATGATATTCAAAAAATTTAAATTTTTCAAAAATGCTAAACAAAAGAAATGTGGACAACCTAATGCTAGGCCTGTGATTGAGTCCATTCTGGTCTCGTGAACACGAGGTTGCTAGAACCCACATTATGACATACAAAGTGTTCAGCAGTGATATTCCTTGACCAGATGAAAGACGCAATGGCACAGACCAGGGTTAACTCCATTCTGGAATTGACCCTAAATTCCATTTCCAGAATTGGAACTGATTTTTTAAAGTTAGGCAGAAATGTAATTGCAATTGAATTTTTTCGAATTGGAATTGAACTGTTTGCACCAGCAGACACGAGCCAATTAACTTGACTTATGATCAAACAATGGCTAATCTTTTACTCATAACAAATTAAACATGATTGTACACATGTTTTAAAGTACAAAATATAACTATGTTAAAACGAATTGAACTTTTCCATAGGATTTTTTTTATTTTAATTGATTTTTGTAAAATGGAAGTGGAATTGATTTGTTTAAAATTAACTAGAACTGGAATTGGAATTGACAAAACGGAATTGACACCATGCCGCTGTAAACTACCTGATCATCGTCATTGTAGAACTGGTAGCCAGATGTGAAGAAACAGCCTGCATCTTTGGCCTCTGGCGAGAGAGCGAGTTTACTGTAGTGATCCCACGAGTCGCGCAACCACTGCCTACACATCAACACACAAGACATAAGCGGACCGTCTCATAAACATAATAACCTCATAAACAAAAATCCATCATTAAACATATTCCAATGTTAAATTTAAGCCGCTGTTTCAAAATGCAAAACGCCGCGACTGTATCATCGAGGGCACACCGGTGAAAGTGTTGATTGTTTTCAGTAAAAAAAGATCATTGTTAAGGGAAGGAATTGATTTTAAAAAAGCAGAATCGGGTTTACGAGCAAATAGCAGGCAATCAGTTCCACACCGGAACTCGTGATAGGGGGGTTTCTCAAGGTATATTTTTGTTTGTGGTGCCACCTACTGTAATTTATACGATTCATGCACAAGGTCTGATCTGTTTCTATATATGTAAACCATTTCAGTAACATTATTATGAGCTCATCAGCCCGATTTTGCTCTTTAATATAAATTGTGCTTAATAACAGTGATAATGTGTACTGGAAACTGTTAAGACCAATTTTCACGTTTCTTTAGTGAAAAGATTGACAAGCTCCTGTCAGGTCTGCAGTGTTTCAACATCTTCGATAGGCCAACAGATGAAAGACGTTGTTTCACAGACTGTATCCATGCGTTTGATCCAACAACGAACACACTGATCACAGCGATTTGTGGTAGTACTGACAAAACGTGCACGTTGGATCCTCTGCCTGCAATTCAGCTAAGAGACAATATCACAAGTATTGTGTCTGTCATCACACGGATTACAAATGCTTCGCTGGTTGAGGCAGTCATTCCAAAGTCGCTGAAGCATGCAATTATCCGCCCGCTTTTGAAGAAACCATCACTTGACAAAGACATTCTGAACAGTTATCGACCTGTGACTGTGAGAGTAATCTGACACAATTATCCAAAGTAATTGAGAAAGTGGTCGCGCTTAGTATAATGACGCATGTTTCTGACCAGCAAATTGTTGAGTGCTTTCAGTCGGCGTATCGAAAAAACATTCGACCAAAACTGTGCTAATGTACGTTACAATTGCCGTCAAAACAGCCATAGACAATAAACAAGGAACCATCTTGGTTCTCGTTGATTTTAGTGCCGCCTTCGATACTATCAACAATGACATCTTGATTAAGCGTCTGCACGTTTGCACTATGGCTTTGTTGGAAAAGCACTGGACTGGATGACATCGTACCTGCAAGACCGGACGCAGAGAATAGTAATCGGTGACCAATCGTCGAGTACTACTACTCTGACGACAGGTGTCCCGCAAGGCTCGATATGTCCTTGGACCACTGCTGTTTTCATTGTATGTCCAACCTATCGGTGACATTATTCGTGCCCATGGACTATTCTTCCACTACTATGCTGACGAATTACAGATCTACTCACATTTCGACCTGAATCTTTCCGCTTTAACGGCTGCAGTTCAACAAATATGGAGGACTGTTTGGATGAAATAAAGAACTGCATGGGTGGCAAGGAATTCTATGTGCATGAACGACGGCAAGACACAGTATCTTCCGATTGTACCCAATACTGCGGATGCAATCGTTGATGGCACTGTGATTCGCGTTGGTGGTTCTACAATTACAGCTTCACGATGTGTTCAAAGTCTCGGTGTCTTCATTGACAGGCACCTAGATGTCGTCTGAAGACACATTTCTTTTGTATTTCATATTAGTGTCACTCTAGATGAGCACTGCCCTCTACTAAAACCAATTTTAATTAGTTATCGTATTCGTATAATGATTATTCATTATTCCTCACGTAAATTATTTTATATCAAATGTTTTACTAAATTATTTATTATTATTAATCATATATATATATATAGTTATTTATTAGTATTATTTTATATAGTTATTGTGCTAGGTTGATTATTATTAATATTATTTAATTTTGATGAATAACTGCTATTTATTTACTTCTTTATTTAGAAATTCTACATTATTCAATATGTATTTATTTATTTTATTCTTTACTACTAATATTTATTTTAAATTAATATACATGTACATATTTATTGCAATTCTACTATTTTTATGTATGTTAATATGTTGTGAAGCGCCACGAACAATACTAGATGTGGCGCTAAACCAAATAAAATATATTATTATTATTATTACTCTTCACTGGGACAGTTAATTAAATGTGACAACATATTCTCTTCAATGACAGATTTTCCGTGTGAGGTCATTATTTAGTGAAATGGTCCCTCGCCCGTCAGCAAATATGTGTGAACATTGCAGCCGAAGTGATTTTCATGTTTTTTGTCTTTATTAAATTTATATTTATTTGTTCACATGGCTAAGCCAACATCATTGCTTCTCTTGGGTCAGATTATGGAGAGCCTACTTAGTATATCTACCATCTAGTGAACGTAGTTATGTATTATAAAAAGCAAAAACAATCCAGAAAATCGCTACTATCACCCCTCCGAAAGTATTAGGGCTTTTTCTCAGTTTTATGAAATGTACCGTACACTCCGAACTATTGCAGTGTGAGACATCATTGTGATGATCAATATCAAAACAGCAGTTTTATTTAGAATGTGGTTGTGTAAACTTCAGTAGTACAATTTACCAAGATATCATGGCATATAACAGAACTTTGCACCAGATAATGTATTAATTTAATATGATATTATAGACTAACTGAAACATGTAAAGTAATGTTAACAACTCAAAATTGTGACTTGCCGCAGCAAAGTGGGTATTAAGTAGCAAAATTATGATACGGGTTTTTGTGACTTTTGAATTCCACAGATCACAAGCTTTAAAAAAAAACCTCATTTGTTGAAATTACTCATTATTTTTATATATTGGTTCATAAATGCATGTATTTTATTAGCTTAGGATTATTTTTCAAGGAAAATAAACTGGACATAGATTGAAAGGTGAGATTATAAAGTGCATGCATTCCAGTCAAAATCACAACATTTATTCGACATGATCTACACAAGTATTTTTTGCTCATGTGCACCACTTAACACCCGGATCACGGTGGCAGGTCACAATTTACATTATTTGTAGTTAATGCAAACATTCACAAATTGCCTGAGTACAGGAATGGGCACTCCCGGGGTTTTTTTTCTGGCTGGACGAAAAATCCCAGCTGCACCATCGCTGGTCGTGTCTTTGTCAAATTTGTCAGCGATGATCGTGATGTTAATGCCGGGAATACGCCGCTGAACCATGACTGCAGTAGACAGGCCAACGGCACCCGCTCCGATTACTGCGACCCGTGGCATCGTAATTTGGCGTACTGCAAGAGAAACGCACATGTTAAAAGGGTCGTTGTTAAAGGGGCAAAGTTAAGTTCTTACATCAAGAGGTATCCAATCTTTAGACCCATCAAAGCACTTTACACTTCTATCCTTTGCAGTCCTGTTCAATCAGCTAGCCAGTAGATTAACTAATAGTTCTTAGTCTACTGGCCCACATGAATGACTGGTTGGAACAAATGTTAGTGAAACAAATCAATTGGATCAGTATTAATTAAATAAATGGCTCAAATGACACTAGTTTGTCATTGAAACTAACTAAACTTATCAATAATGGCTGTCATTTACGAATGGCTTCCTCGGAAGCTATTCGCGTGCTTAAAAGCACACTTTTGAATGCACACATGAATGACTGACTGGAACAACTGGTAGTGAAACAAATCAATTGGATCAGTATTAATTAAATAAATGGGTCATACGACACTCGATTGTCATTGAAAATAACCCTAAGCTGGCCAATAATGGCTGTGATTTACGTGAATGGCTTCCTCGGAAGCCGTTCGTTTGCTAAAAAACACACTTCTGTCTAACTCAAGACTGGCAAAAAATAATTTCTGGCTAAGTCTGGAAAGTGCGAATAATCGCATGTGCTGAAGGTCAAAGAACTTAACGCAAACGTACACAAGCAACATGAATTCAACATTGATGAAGAATATAAAATGGGGAATAATACACTAGTAATACGTAATCGGCAGCAGCGACTCCTGGCGCGCGAGTATGAGTTTTTGTATAAAAAATAAAGATATCACATTTTGTCATGAAATCCATCATATGGGCCATATTACAATAGTTTGCACCAAAACAATGATATGTAACCATTTAAACACCCATCATTTTAATGATATGCGCTCTGAGTTCCCGCAGTAGTCACACAAAATTATCACACCTAGTTTTTGACATGTAACTTTCTTGTAGTTTGTTTCCTAACATTGCAAGTTGTGCAAGTGCAGATGATTTAATTCTACATAAGAGGGTTCTAAATATAATAAATAAACTCTAAAGTAAACGTGTGAAACACGAGACGCTATATCTGGGTGGGCTTGCCTACAATGGTACATACGTTTACAAACTCTTTGTCTGAGCTGTGATATATTTAAACAGTGTTCAGTCAAAACAATGTCCAATACAAACAGGTATGACAAATACTCCTAGGGCATAGCAGATACACTATCCAATATATTACAATTTCATAAGTAGTCAGAGGTCGTCAATGAACTGTCACACTGATACAAGCGATTGGGACCTAAAGCGTTAAAACATGCCTTAGAATCTATACCTAACCACACCTGCATATAATTATTGGTTCTAGGTTTAATTGGGGTCAAGTACCTCAGTACATTTGTTCAGTGCTTGTACTTGTGTTTTTGAAATGTCAAGTACTTGTACTAGGTCAATTACAACTGTGTACACAACTTGAGTATTTAGAAGAAGAAAAATTCTTCTCTGTAGAGAAGTTCTCAACATTATTGCATGGGACGGAGTATGTGATACTGATACACAGCACTGAATGCCCACCCTAATTAATTAGCTATACCGGTATACACTATAACATTTTATGGGCCCTTTTCGTTGATCGATCATTACTTAACCAAATATGTCACACAGGCAAAGCATAGGCCATAGTCGTAGTCTCTTCTCGGCTAACCAATACCGGTCAGTGACATGTCGTACATATCATACGATAATACAATGTAACAATAGACTAGCATGGATCCCTGAACCTGGCTGTCAATCAGAAGTGACAGAAAGTGATTCGGCGTTTACCGTGGCGTGGGCATAGATTATGCTGTTTAATGTCGTTTTCGCAATCGCAATACTATCATGGTATATTCGCTAGAATGTCCTAGGCAAGTTACTCGCCTGTCACTTCCCAATCTTCCGTCAAGTTCCTGTGCCTTCTTGTGTGCCTTAATGATAAGTTATTTATTTCCAGGGTTATTCCAGTTCCAGGACGCAGATGCTGTAAATATCCGTAAGGTGGCACCACAGTATATAGACATATATGTAAATATATGTATACATATAAGCATACATAACGCCCTGATAAATGAAAACGCGACAGTCGTAGCTAGTGCTAAATGCACTCCCCTAGATACGCGCACGCGCAGAAATGTCACCCGGATATAATTTAACGCCCGGATAAATGTAAGCGTGACACCGTACCAACCCTAGTGTCGCTTAACCGACTCTCGCCTGGCAGCGTGACTTCGCCAGGAAAATAGTCTGGCTCAGATTCACCTTTTTTGACTGCCTACATGTTGACAGCCATGAGAGTTGCCACCTAGTGAATATGCATGCGATTAAAAGGCACTAAACTACGAAAAAAGTTTAATGTCGGTTTATTTTTGTGTGACATGTTTCAATATAAGTTTACTGTTGAATAGTTGTTATAGTATAGTATTATCTGATAAAAGTGTATCCTTATTTAATTTGTTATTTCATTGCTGGCCTGAGAGCCAGTCATCGTCTCTACCCGTTTTCGGGGTAAAGCCCCCTACCGGTAACATTGTAAGGGCTTTAATAATCCAGGCCGTAGTGAAGGGCCAACGCTGCCACCTCACAGTGCCAAGGGTAATCAAGGCTACACCGACCCTTAATGCGCATGTCCGGAAGTACAGTTTTTCGCGGGGAGACGTCAGGGCTTGTTATATGTTAGCAAGGGGCTATACGTACACATACTAATTTTACGAACAGGTAGGCAGGGCCCTACGTATACGTACGTTCATCCAGATTATATTATTTAGCGTCAAATTTGGCTGGTACTGATTAGGACAGTCGCGAAATCCATTAATTGTAAATGTTGTTATACTGTTATCTTAACACATTGTAAACACGAAGCAAATCACGTGCGCTCGCGTCGTTCTGTCTACATTCTGTATATATATAGAACGTAAACAGACAGAACGACGCGAGCGCACGTGAAGCAAATAGGCACAAAGTGGAACAATTACCTTTGCATTTACATAATAAAATTCTAGAACATGCGCAAAACTAGTAACTAATTCATTTAACTTTAATTGAGCTAACGTATTAGGAAAGACTGGGGATTGTTGTCATTTGTTCTCTTTGTGGCAACATTTGCATAATTTTTGTTGTTGCTAAGTTTTATTTTATTTTATCATGTAGGCCCTATATATTCATGTAGTTTTATTCAGAATATGATATTTGGTCGTTCAAAAGGTGTATCTCCTAAAGCATCCTGTCCCAACCACATGTGTGTGTGTGTGTGTGTGCGTGCGTGCGTGCGTGCGTGCGTGCGTGCGTGCGTGCGTGCGTGCGTGCGTGCGTGCGTGCGTGCGTGCGTGCGTGCGTGCGTGCGTGCGTGCGTGTGAACCTGTGTCTGGCAATAGCCCAAGTTTTTTACAGTAATTTCCCATTATAACGGTATGCTGTGAATATACGTTAAACAATTGTAACCCTTTTATAGAATCGCATAAACTGCCCTTTAGGGCGCTGCCTTGGCAATTCCTTATCTTTGCGGTAGTCACTGTGCGCAAGTACGAGTGCGCAGACAAATATTTGTTGTTATCTTTTCTCCCGTAGCCTCTCTTTCCGGCGTGACACCTTTGTTCTTTTTTGTCTCGATCTCGTTTTGTATTGCCAGGGAGACATGCACGTTTGGGAACGCATCATTGTGATGGTATGTCACCCCGTTCGTTGTATTCGTTCGTTCGAAAGTGTAGCTGTGCATTAATAGCGTAACCATTGCGGTATTGACTTATAACTACACGAACTTGGCGTCAGGATGCTCCGATTGCCACAGTTAAGGTAGGCGGGAACAACGACAACAGCAAGCTAGCGCTTGTTTATAGCGCACTGTCCTAGCGGATATGTTGTTGAATGTAAACTGTGTTAGAAAGAATGATTGGCGGAATGCGTTATATAATTAACACGGCGGTGAAATTATATCGCACAGTGGTGTTAGGTTTCCGTGCATAGTGTTAGTAGTAACAGATGGGTATTAGTACCTCGAAGCAGAGTGGTGTTTCCTCTGTTGCCACTAGATGGCAGTGTTCGTCATGTTACCATGTTCAAGCGTTAGTGCTGCATAATGGATGTCTTACACTGAGTAACATTCGAGTCCTACCTTTATTAGTGAACGTCATATAGTAAGAGGAGTATATGATTAAGATTGCACATACAGTCATACTGATATGCACTATTGATTTAGTTGATAGTGGCGATTAATGGTATTACACGTACCCCGCATTACCCTAGAGGCACAGGCTTTAGTAACTGGTTGGTTTACAGAACTATATAAAGAAAATGTGAATCCAGAGACCAGTGTTATATTACACTGTGATGTTGCAACAAAAGGACGGCTGGGGCATATATTATAAGTAAACCACTGTATTTCTATTTTGTAAGCCATGAGGTGTTTTTTCCAACGTTTGATATGTTAACGTTTGTTCTTATTACGCCTTGGCTGAGAACAGGCTACTGTTGTGTTAGGAAAATTGGACGTGGTATTTAGTTGCGGCATGATAATAATAATGTGTGTTTTATCCGTGACAGATGTCAAAGTTCTGAGTAGCAGTCGCCGTTTCGGCCGTTTCTATTTTTTTTTCAAGTTAAACAGTCATCAATTTTAGTTAGTCTGCCATAAGACGCTATTTCTCAGTTGTTCTCTGTGAATAAACCTTCTAAATAGTGTGTGTGTGTGTGTGTGTGTGTGTGTGTGTGTGTGTGTGTGTGTGTGTGTGTGTGTGTGTGTGAGTGCGTGCGTGCGTGCGTGCGTGCGTGCGTGCGTGCATGCGTGACTTGCGGCACTCCGCGAGTCCCCAAACAAATCAATTTCCACTAAAGCAAACATAATATATTTAGAATGGGCAAGTAAGTATTATGCTATTAAGTATTAGTTATAGGGTAGCGAAAAATCCTGCCGCTGTAAAATACTGCCGCACCGACCTTTAATGCGCATGTCCGCATCGTTGTGTAAAGAAATATTTGCCCTATTCTAAATATACTAATCGAATTGCGGTCTTCAAGCTTTATTGTGAATATTTGTGATGGGATGGGTATAAAAGTATTAGAATGTTGTTCATCTGAGACATTTGGAAGAAGGATATATGTGGAAATATTTATAAATGCTAGCCAACTAATGTGTTGTAAGTTGTATTTAGGACAAGTTAGTTAAACTATTTTAGCAAAAAATACTAAATGCGTTCTTGTAGATGTACAAGATAATTGAAACTAATCCTGCAAGAATGATGATATATACGTTCACTCACGTACCCATTTGGCATGTTTACTGCTGAGATCGACTCCACTGGGCTTTTGCTTACATCCGTATGCCCATGCAGACATTCAGAAATGTACACATGCATACTTAGCTATAATTAAATATGTAAATATCATATGGTAATTGGGCTGCATTTTGCTCAGTTCGTAAAGTGAAAGAGTCTCAGTAATGGTGCATAATGGCAATGCCGATTTTTTTTAATTGAATTACATTTTAGAAGTCCTATGTTTAAATATTGGACTACACAATTGTATACTTAAAGTTGAACGCACATTTATCTTATTAACCATCAATTTTTATTTAATGTATATCTATATCTTTGTATTTTAGTTATTTTGTATTCACTTGTAATATATGTGCATATGGACTTTTGTCTGAAATAAAAACATTATTATTATAATTTAATAAAACATTTGAAAACGTGTGTACAGTGTATATTAAAGGAAATAAAAACAAGGCATTAACTAAAATCCTTTTTAACATTGTATGTAACATTTGAGAACATAAACAAATACAGAAAAATACATTTGTAGCATAAATTCGATTTTAAACCCGTCTTTGTAGCGATTCCCACGGTAAATAAAAATTTAATCAGCTAGGCGATCACGTGGTATCGTGACGTTACATATGACGTATACTCGTATCAGGCCGACCCTTTCCATGCATTCAGAGCATGTTTACAGGGATAGCTTTTGGGTCGAAACGACCGTCAGAATGAGTTATTGTGCAATATTCCGATGTAATACAAACACTACTAATCACAGAGGAACAAGCAGTTATCTTACGGTTCCACATGAATCCAATTTTATTCAAAAACAATGAATGCGAATGAGCCTACAAGTCGACTAGGTTTCGCCGAGCTTCGGCTCGTTTTCAGAATAATTATATCGAATGCAATCAACGGGAAATAATCTACACCAATAAACATGCATAGCAAACATATTGTATCCAGCTACAGAAAGTAACGTGTGTAATCTCATAATATCACTAGAATATCGATATATGAAGGAGTTGTACAATTTATCATAACAACTTAAATCAGTCAATGAATTTCCGTCGATGTCGCTAGCTCAGTTGGTAGACGCATTGGATTCTTGTTATTTATTTTACAATCGGGCGACGCCTGTTCAATCCTGACACCAACCCATTGATTTTCTTGACTTTTTTTGTTTATGTTTTCACGAAGTAATATAAACCAAATAATTGTTATACTATGATGTTAGTAAATATTTTTTTAGTAATTATTTATTCACCACAAAAATGAAAATATTGTAATTGCATATAACGATGTTTCAACATTTTATTCACAATTTGTTTTCACATATATCATTATAATAATATTACCGTACAATATATATACAATTAATAAAATACATATCCATTACATTATATTTGTCTGGTTAAATAAAATGGCAATGCGCCCTTTATATGCATTATGATGATCGGTAGTAACAGATGATTAAATAACTAGCTAAGCGAAATAAATGTGGGGCCCAGAAACCACCACGTGAGCTGTAAAACAGACAACCATGGGCATCAAAGCTGAGGAAGTAGGGGACAGAGGTTGGATATAAAGAACTCAGCGGGATCATTGAGAATGCAGAGTAGACTTCTTTGCTACTGGAGTCTGTCTGAGCTGCTAATCTGATCCGACCGGGAGACACCCTCCACTGGCGTAATGTAATTAGGACCATATAAGTATGTGGATAACTGTCTCCAGCACCAGACACAGCTGTGTCACATTTCACAGCCAGTATGCGTCCCAAAAATAGCTTTGGTGCCCTAGCTTGTATACTGACCGGTAAACAAGGATGACTGGTCAGTGGCCACAGTTCAGTAAAAAGAATTTAATTAAATATCTTGGGGCATTCGGTGTCAACACCTCTTGGGACATTCGGTCTCAACACCTGTTTTTGGCTCGGCTTGCCACCCAGAGGGATGCAGACCCAGGATTCTGGTCATGTGGCCGCAGTCACATGATCAAGTAACTGACCCAGGATCACGTCCGGTCATGTGAAATATCCTGGTCTTGCATCCTGTTCTCAGGCTGTCACAGCTGGCCCCAAAGAGATCTGGCCGGACTGTCCCATTTTGCCATAATAAAAATTTGATGCATTTATCAAATGAGTTGTTGTGTTGTTCTGTCATAAATCGAGGCATAGTGTTTATCACTGTGCAGGGTTTATGCCAGAATAGCAACAAGTCACTACAGGGTCAAGAGGCCACCTAAGGGGCATTCACCAACAACAAGTCACAGCAGGGTCAGAAGGCCGTATTACAGCATTCCTCTCCGCAGGGGGTGGCTAACCAATCACAACATGAGCACCCTCTGAAACTTACTCTACCTCCTCTATGCAGGGGGTAGCTGCCTAATCATAACATATTCCCTGGGGCATGGGAAGTCAAGATACCCAATCATCTACATTTGCCCAGGGTTATAGGAAGAACAACTTCCACGCTCGATGCCATCTTTGTCTCTAGCACGAACAAAGTAGCACGTCACCCACCAACCAGCCCCATTTCTCCACCTTTGTAAAATGATAGGAGGGTCAGCATCTCTAAAGGGTTGGCTTGACACCCAGATGGGTTCAGAACCAGGATTCTGGTCATGTGGCCGCAGTCACATGACCATTGATCAAGTAGCTGGCCCAGGATCACGTCCGGTCACGTGAAATATCTCGGTTTGACTCCCAGAGGGATGCAGACCCAGGATTCTGGTCATGTGGCCGCAGTCCCATGATCAAGTAACTGACTCAGGATCACGTCCGTTCATGTGAAATATTCTGGTCTTGCATCCTGTTCTCAGGCTGTCACAGCTGGCCCCAAAGAGATCTGGCCGGACTGTCCCATTTTGACATAATAAAAATTTGAAGCATTTATCAAATGAGTTGTTCTGTCATAAATAAATAGTGGATTAAACACCGATATTTAAACGACAATACATTTTTAAAATTAAAACTGAATCTTTGTGCATATTTTCCAGGCTTTCTAGCTAACATGTGAAGCTTTCTTAACAATATGATATGGTTCTGTTGCCGTTATTGCTTAATTAACGTTTTAATAACGTTACAAAAATGGTCAGTATCCAAATGTATTCTTCTCCAAATTGAACTGAAACTGCACG
This sequence comes from Escarpia spicata, assembly GCA_963995525.1. Taxonomy (NCBI): domain Eukaryota; kingdom Metazoa; phylum Annelida; class Polychaeta; order Sabellida; family Siboglinidae; genus Escarpia; species Escarpia spicata. The sequence continues at coordinate 25,834,527 of OZ023214.1, forward strand.
ACCTGTTGGTCGTCTAGTATAGAGGCTGAGTGACGAGAGGCGGCAACGGATCTGCGCATTCACATACCGTTATACAGTGGAACCTCACTATTAAGGTCACCTTTGTGACTGCACAAAAGTGACCCGAATAGCGAGGTGACCGTATTAGCGGGACTAACATCCTATACTTTACTCTATGTGGATATAACATGGGGCTGTTCTAGGGTGACCTTAATTGCGAGGTGGCTGTATTACTGAGGTGACCGTATAGTATCACTGCAACAGCTGTCCGACATTTTCCAATAGATATCGTTGTCAGGCAATACGGACGAATTTCCTTTTATCAAGTGCGACATTCTACGGAAATGTGACATTTCGTCCATTATCAACGACTTCTCAATCAAAAACCTCGAAAGTTGGTATTTTGTATTATGACTAGCTACACGTATATTTGTTGAATTTCAATACGTTTTGTTACACTGTTTATTATAATTAACTAGATTTTCTGTTGTGGTTCAGTGTAATTTAATTTAATTGGGGCAAGTGCACTATGGCCTCCGGGGGCTCGGGCTCTAGTGCTCCAGTAATATGCCAATGCTCGCCCCTCTCCCATTTTTGGAAGTCGATTTTCATACCCCATATGTTAGAGGCATGTTGAAGATCTTCAGTAATCCTAAACAATTGTACAATAGCTGCTCGAACATAAGTGATGTATCATATTGGCCAATGTCCCAAAAAGTGTACAAATGGGATTTTCCAGGTATAAAAATAAATGTTTGATTCTAAACAATTAAGCTATATTTTCTTATTTTACATATAAAGACGTATATTTTCCATAAATAGTTCAATGTAATATGAGTTACTTTTGTTATACAGCTACTTGAAGTCAACCTTGATTTCCATCGCGTGTCCAGCGTCATCGACGAAAAATTACTATACTACATACAATTGGAGCATTTAAAATTACAATTAAACGGAAAAATCATTTTGAGTCATCTAGAATATATGCCATTTAAAAAGATAGCATAAGATAGCATTTGACTTGAAAACATTTTGTTCCCGTCATGGATACTTCGGTGATAATTTTAGTTCTGTGTTGTTTGATGGAAAGACCTATTTTCAATTACTGCAGCTCTTTCAGACACGTGTTTGGAAGTGTAACTAAAACATAATCAGTAACAGTAATCAGTTAACTTTCATAAGTGTCCGGGAATTGGAACTAGGCAAAGTGTTAGCTAAAAAATGAACATACCTTGATGATGCTGGACACGCTATATAGTTATTTTTAGATAATATCATTATTCTTCATCGAAAACAAGTAAAATGTTTATGAAAACGTATTAAAATATGATTTTAACATGCAACTGTACACAGGTATGGAGTTTGTATTGTTTTTTAAATATTTAACTTTCTTAAATGGTTCTTCATTTCATAATTATTTACGTATGTTGTTTAATCTGATCCACAATATGGCTGACGATTAGTCAGTGTACACCAATCTATTGTATCGATGTTGGTGTTTATAAAACATTGACTATACATGATATTAACGACAACAAAATCAACAAATAACACTCCAAAATAGGCTATACGTGACTGCTAACAAGTGATGACGCTGGACACTTTGCGATGACGCTGGACACCTGTTGGACAGAACTGACTCAAAGAACACTGGTTTTCCTTACAACGGAATAAATATAATTTATGTGAATGCATTTTTGGAGGGATCTTGGCATGCTCGTGCGACTTTTCCGATTTTATTTGGAGCTGTGCCAATTACATATCACCGGTAGAGATGTAATTATATATACGTATATATATATACATGTGTCATATGCTCACGTAATATAACCATATCCTCAGTGATGGGTTTGTACTTGTAGGTAGAACTACCTTATCAGAAACTTCTCAAGCACTTGCTGTATCTGCTTTATATAGGCCCAACCGGTACTTGCTATCTGGCAGGACACGGGTTGGGCAGAACTGACACAAAGAACACTGGTTTTCCTTACAACTGATTAAACATAATTTGCGTGGATACCTTTTTCAAGGGATCTAGGCATGCTCGTGCAACTTTTCCGATTTTATCTGGAGCTAGGCCTGTTGCATATCACCGGTAGAGGTGTAATTATGTAAGTATATATGAGTATAAATTTAGAGTTTGTGAATCCGTTGACATTGTGTTGTCACTCTTGTCACGTGCTCACGTAATATAAACATATCCTCAGTGAAGGGTTTGTAGGTAGAAATACCTTGTCAGAAACTCCTCAAATACTTGCTGTGTCCATTTTTGTACTTGCCACCTGGCAGGGCAATGTCCATTTGTCGCTACTCGGCAACATTATGTGTGGTTGTTTCCAAACAGTTCAAGTGATCATCTATTTAAACTCTTCTTGATATGCGTGTTTACACAACCCATCCGAACTTGTTAGCATATCAGCCAGTCTGTTGGATCTTAGTTTCAAATGAATATTTTGTTGTATGTTACATAAGCAGATGTTATTAGCTTTGAAGCGTACACTAACATTCGTTATTGGCTGACAAAACAAGCAGGATATGATTTTTGTATTTGGATTTCCCTCACACAATTTCGCATGCAGGTATTGAAGATCAGATGTATTTTCCTTCTTCAATTGCTTCTTCTTATCATTAATCACCGCAAACTACTTCCTGACAGGAAATGTATCCGGCCTGTTTCTTAAACTCCATCCATTCTAACTGCAAACGACCGTCCCACGCGCTGTGTCTTGTCCTGCGAGACGCTGCTTGTGGTAGTTCAGTTGCAACGTCTCATGCTCCCTTTCGTCCGACTTATTTTCAAGTGGCGTCCGAAGAACAGTGTCCGCTTTGTCTTGACGGGACTGGTTTACGATGCTAAAAAAAAGTGCTGCATGCAAGGGTGGGCCTTTCTCATTTCATGCTTTTAAGGGCTTGGTGCGTCATTCGTCAGCGTACGCATACTAGCATTTGGTGGAACGTTCATCGTGGAAGTTATATCATTCTTTAAAATCTCCTGCTCCTACCAGATTGAAAGTATTGCAACATAATTATGTCTTCAAAGCCTATGCATGTTGTCGCAGCTTCTCCATCTCCTTCCCCAAAGCAGTGACTTGCATGTAGGTAGATGACTTTATTGTTCCTTGGAATGTGTTCAGTAGATGGTGTAATAACACAATTTGTTGCGCCGGCTGATAATCCTTGTAGCATTTGTTGATGTATGTCTAGTACGTTTTTTCTTCATAATAAAATTTTACATGAAGATATATATGTAAGTATAGCATAATTATGAAGGGTAAGCCGTGTAACATAATGTCCTTCAAGTTACGGCCAATGAATGCATTGGCGTCGGAACGTGAAGAATGTTCGGGGGTTGAGGCTCACCAAAAAACTCTTGCGGGTTACGAAAAACCTCAAATTGCACCCCCGTTTGAGGCTCTAAAAAAAAAACTGTTGACCTCCTTTGGGGTTCTCCAAAAATCTTTAATTGCACCCCCATTGAGACTTTCAAAACACATCCAACTCTATCCCCTAGGCTCTCCAAACACATCCAAATCCACTCCTCCCGCTTGAATTGAAGCTCACCAATTGCTCAAACTGCAGTTGCTTTGACAGTCACCAAAACAACAAAATGCACCCTTTTCCCAAATATTGAGGGCTATTCCTATATCGAGCCTCCCGTCAAAATATTGGGGGCTCGCTCCCCTCAACTCTCCCCCCAGATTCCGACGCCTTAGAAATAGTATGTGGCAGGTTTGTTATGTAAATACTATTTGTTACAGTTATTAGTATTATTGCATCTTTTTTACTTTTTATTTACACTTTCCCATAACTGCGTGTCCTGCGTCATCGCGTGTCCAGCGTCATCGCCAAGTGTAATGTCTATATTTCTCCAAACATATTTATCAAGTTCGTACAAATTCTATTGATATGGTAGCGTTATTATCGTCTTTTCCAAATGTAAACTGCGAGCTCCTACGTAAAGTAAATTAGTCATAAAAACTTTAACATTTTGACAGTAACCAACAAATGACCATGTCACCATATTTTGTTTGCAAACATTAAATTCCTTACAAAACTTCATATCAATTGTTTTCATTTATAAGAAGAACAACATGTTCCTTACACATCAAGACCTAAATTAGGGTACCGGTTCTAATTACTGCACCGAGATATATTGTTGTCAATTTGCGTGTCCAGCGTCATCAAGCTTAGACATCTGGGGGTCTCGCAGGTCAGTTTATTCGCAAATCACCTTCATTATTTTGGTTTATTGATGTGTCCACATATAACTTATACGAATTATATCGCTGTAAATACTATTGCATTTTTTTTAACCGTAATCACGTTCGTTTCTGGTATAATGTCATCTAAACTGGGTAAACATCGGTCCATTGCTCGCAAAATATGTCGTCTTAGAGTCGGAAAAGCTTTTGTCTGCATTCAAACGTCAGTCTCTGATGCATTCCCCATTTTAATTCCTCTGAATCAAGGTATATATCCGCTCTGAGCGGTGTTTTTCAGTTTTCGCTTTGATGACGCTGGACATGCGATGACACTGGATACGCCACCATTTCGGTTTTTCCTTTGTTGACCAAGAAATTTCGTGAATATTGGAAGGGCCATCGAGGGAATTAAAGCAGGGTGGTAGCTGGTAGGCATGCGAAAGTTAAAATGGTTTGTGTTTTTGTAGGTAGCCTTTCTGTCGATGATGTTGGACACGCACTTAAAGCGCCACCCTACATTTTTAAATCTTAATGTGCTATATTTTCTCAAATTTAGATTCAGTCCCATAATTTTTTTCTGGATTCCTTCGTTAACTTTATAAGAAAAGAATACATGTCGAAATACCCAGCAATAGCAATGGTAAATTAATATAGTGAACCATTCTAAACCGATGACGCTGGAGTGTGTGAGTGTGTGTGTGTGTGTGTGTGTGTGTGTGTGTGTGTGTGTGTGTGTGTGTGTGTGTGTGTGTGTGTGTGTGTGTGTGTGTGTGTGTGTGTGTGTGTGTGTGTGTGTGTGTGTGTGTGTGTGTGTGTAATTGTGTGTGTGACGTGTGAACCTTAACACTTGGCAATTGTTTAATTTTTATTCTATATAACTCGTTGCACTACTGCATTGCAACCTTCAAAGATTCTTAATACACCCCTGCTGTTTAGAGTTCATGTCAAAGGTTTCGCTTGGAGGAAATTGAAATGTATCGCAGTATGTAATACAGGATGACTGCAAGCAGTCGTTGTTATTATACCCTTTAAAATGAGAGCACCGTTAATCAGCCAGTTTGTAAACATAAAGCGCACTCCACAAGAACGACCGCATGCGTATGTATAATTCATAATTCCTAGCCGTGACGACAACAACAACGTTAAAAATACGGATAGATAACCAGGGCAGGCGAGAACATAAACTCGCCTATAGGAAACACACAACCGGCTCCCAAAACGAATGCCTAGATCCCATAAACTTCCCGGGCTCGCTGGTGATAGCTAACTACCGACCCAGAAACAAATGACATGTACGTGCCTACCTATAACAGAACTGTCGTTTTTGTGTGATGTCCCCGGCTACTGTCAACTGTCGTAGTGTGCCCTTCTTGCTGCTCACGCTCTTCTCACGCTGACCCACCACAGTAATACTGCGACATTCGCACGTCAGTTTTGACCTATTTACGGCCTTCTCGACGGGCCACCTCAATACTTAGGTGGCCTTTGAGACCGGTTAATTGCACTATTGTGCGCAGCGCTTACTTCGACAGGCACAATGTGCAGACCTGCGTAAACGAAGCCGAAGGTTGTGCATACTTATCTTGGGTGTGTGAACTATTTACAGTACTGCTCCGCACTACATTCCTCCCCATAATAAAAGGAACGGGATATATTATAGGGAATATATCTTTCATATTATGTAATTATCGAGTAATTATACAAAATGTAACATTTTATTATTACTCAAAACCGTTCATACACCGTAGACAAATACACGATTCACTCAATGTGACAATTAAATAACTAAACCTTTATAATTATTTAAAATATATTTTTAAAGCATATTTCCGTATTACTACCTTAACTAAACCCGAACACCAACATAATTTCATTATTAATACAGTTAATTAAACCCAAACCCTAATATGTCAATATTTACATGATATAACATAACGAATTTTTCGAAAATTAAATGTCACTTCCAGTAATGAAATATATACAAAAAAATTATCTACACGAAAATATGAATGTCCTAGAACCCGGACACCGACAAGGCTACTAGACTGTGTGTGTGTGTGTGTGTGTGTGTGTGTGTGTGTGTGTGTGTGTGTGTGTGTGTGTGTGTGTGTGTGCGTGCGTGCGTGCGTGTGTGTGTATGCCTACGTGCCTGTGTGTGCGTGTGGTGTGCGTTGCCCATTTCGATGTTAATTCATGGTGTACAGGAGACGTGCATCGAGGTCGTAGAATTGACACGCATTCAGACGGCTCACTTCCATCACCATATCAATGGTTAACCCGTTCAATGAGGCCGCTCTCTCTGCCACGGTGATTATATTCCATGGGGGGTTCGGGCCAGTTGTTCCTGGTGGTGGAAGGTATGGCGCATCTGACTCCAGCATGATCTTGTTGAGCTCCAGACTACAGACCATCTCCTCCTTCTCCTCCTCATTCACTCCTTCACATCCTACTATGAGCCCGGCAGGCTGAATTTCGCTTCGGGGAATGCCCGCAACCATGCCGCGATATCCCCTTTAGTCCCGCTAAAGAGTGGATATACACTTTATGTGTCTTTGAGAAGACTTCCATCATTGAGTTCATGCAGTCCTCCAGGCACTGGTTTGCATTGTCGGTCCTGCATGGCCGAAGATGGATTACGACGGGCTTGGCATGCCTGACTGGTTCGCCTCATCCGCATCTTTACAGGCGCCGCATCACCAGTACGAATACGGTGAGTAGTGGCTGTGTAGTTACCCAAGTCTAAGTCGTGCTTTACAAATACGTCCCCATATTCTAATAATAATTTCTTCAGAACTTCAGACTCTGATTCAATGAGTTGGAAAATTGATTTTTGGTATAATTATTACACGTGTGGAGCTGTTTTCCAACAGTCGTCTTCCTCTAGCACGTGTAGCAATGTCAGCTGTCGTACTTGGCAAAACTGTTCCGATATTGGGGTTTTGTGTTAGCCGGCTCTAACTAAGAGCCTGACTTGGCATTAGCTCAGTATCGAGCTTTGTTAGTTCCGTTTCATCATTGGACATATCCAATAAACAATTAGTTATTTCTGTTGACAGCCGGCTCTGACATAGCGCCTGATTGTCTACAGAATTTCCTGAATTTGATGGAACGGAATGAGAAGCTGATAGCATAATTGGCTGATCGGTTGCCTTGTCTGTTTTGGTATCTGCTTGGTGATCGACGGTATCTCCTGAATTGAGGTTAACTGTCAGTGCGTGGCGTCTGTCGCTCTCGATCTAGACGTTGCTCCACTTGGATATAACCTTCCCGATATTTCGTCAATCTTGCTTTCCTGTTTATTTTTAATGTTGCAGGAACTGACTGGTTCCTAACACTTACCATTCTCTGACGGTGTTGATGCATGGCGACCGACAGCATGAGGTAAAGCATACGTGGCGCGTACTAAAACGTCGTCCTCAAATGCAACCTATCTCGCTGATACTGACAGTATTCTACCAAGGACAGCCTTCTGATTGATGATACCAGTTTTCTTCTCTTTTAGGGTTTTCCTAATCGACCTTGGCTGTCTCTCACATGCCCCCTTCTCCCTAACACCTTTGAGGAACAGCTCCATGGCCCATTTGTCTATGGCTTTGTCTCCTGCTCCTTTGTAACCGAACGAGACGGCAGTTGGACCCGATCTGCAAAATCTTCCAGAGATTCGTTGACTTCCTGTTTGATATTGTGGAGATTCCGTCGCACCATGCTTGGGGTTTCCTTCGTTCCAAATCTGCTCTTCAGATATTTCATTTCAGGTAATAATTCCAATCTTTGCGGGAGCGTGTTCGTACATAATCAGTGGCTTTGTCGCGCAGGAATTCCTTTAGCCTCTGTAGTTTCCGATGACTACCCCAGTGATAGTGCTTGGCAATACCGTTAAATGGTACATAAATGTTTCCCATTCTACAGAATGACCTGCAAATGTTGGTAATTTGGGTCCTGGGAGGCTGCTTCGTCGACGATGTTGTCCATTCAGGGGGCTGTTTAGTCGACGATGTCGTATATCCCTGTCTATAGATTCGTCAGATGATACGGAATCAAAATTAATGTCAAAAGAGTCGGACAAAGAAGAGGACGAAGACATTGAGAACAATGTTCGTCCGAATATCTTGGCGATTTTGCTCCATTGTCATCTCTCGTCTTCATTCCTCTTTTGTGGTGTAGTGTGATATTACTATGGGTTTTGTCATGTGAGTAATGACCATCGTTTTTGTCATGTCTGTGATGCCCATCGGTTTGTGGTGTCGTGTCTAGTCCTCCCACTGGTTCACGTTTCACTGTTGGTTGATTTGTGTTGTTAGTGGGTTGTAGTGGGATATCGTTCCTACGTGCTCCTTGTCCTAACAACCGCGACGGACCGGAGCTGTATATGACATCCGTGGGATGCGCATCAAGGACAGGTTTGTCATCAAAAGGATTACCCATTGATTTGGGAAGGCTCTTATAAACCATCTTCTCACTCTCATACATTTCCCATCTCATTTCACCACCTGGCTCCTGTGACCTGCGTCTATTCATTGTGTCATTCCATTCTTACATCTCTCTCCTTATTCTTTCTTCCAGTTCTCTTTACTTCCCTCACCCTCATGAATTCTTCCTCGTCATTACCAAACCTGGCCCTGTTTTATCTCTTTCTTTCATATTCTTTAATTTTGCAATCCCTCTCATAAAGTTGCATTTGATATTGTGCTTCCAATCTTTCCAGTTTATCTTTTAACATTTTTACCTCATTGCTACTAGAATCTATCGAAGTAGCTCCTCCTGTCTGGGGTTTCTCTAGGCTGATCCGTCCTGTTTCTAACAAGTCATCCCAAAAGTTTGTAATAGCATCCGTGACTGTCGCTAAGTCAACAATTTCTATTTTATCCTTCCTGAGATTCAGTATTTTGGTAGCGTTTGTGGTGGACACACCTGCTACTTCCATGGCCTGTTCTTTACTGCAGGTGTGTAAGTTCATTGTAGACATCATGCTGACGTCTATATGCGTGTAAATGTATATGTCAGTGTGTACATACGAGATAAATGCCTAGTATTTAACTAAGTTAACCAAACTGGACAACAGTTTAGACATCATGGAAATTAAATCATTGAAAATTACAACTACTAACACGTTTGGGTGAGAACGAAACAAATTACCCAAATATTTGCGATATTAGCTAAATCATTTTTATACTATGATGCACTGTTTGTAAATATTTATTATTATTTTTGTAGTAATTATTTAATCGCCACAAAAAAAAATATGGCAATTATATAACGATGTTTCTAAATTGTATTTATCCAAACAAATGTAATGGATATAGAATGTATTAACTGTATATATATATATATATATATATATATATATTGTACGATAATATATTGTAATTATATATGTGAAAACAAATGGTGATCTGTCTGGATAAATACAATTTAGAAACATCGTTATATATAATTACCATATTTTCATTTTTTTGGCGAATAAATAATTACTACAAACATATTTACACACAGTGTATCACAGTATACAAATGATTTGGTTTATATTACTTGGTGAAAACATAAACAAAAAAGTGTTAAAAAAATCAATGGCTTGGTATCGGGATCGAACCGGCGTCGCCCGATTACAAATGAGCTAGCAGGACCGACAGAAATTCGCTGACTGATTTAAGTTGTTATGATAAATTGTACAACACCTCCTTCATACATCGATATTTTAGTGATATTATAAGATTATACACGTTACTTTCTGTAGCTGGATACGATATATGTTTGCTATATATGTATACTGGTGTACATTATCTCCCGTTGGATGCATTCAATATAATTATTCTGAAAACGAGTCCAAGGCCAAGCTCGGCAATACATGTCATAGTCGACTTGTAGGCTCATTCGCATTCATTGTTTTGAATAAAATTGAATTCAAGTGGAACCGTAAGATAACTCCTTGTTCCCCTATGATGACTAGTGTTTGTATTACATCGGAATATTGCACAATAACTCATTCTGACGCTCGTTTCGACCCCAAAACTATCCATATAAACATGCTCTGAATGCATAGAAAGGGTCGGCCTGCTGCGAGTGTGAGTCATATGTGACGTTAAGATACCACGTGATCGCCTAGCTCATAACATTTTTATTTTCCACGGGAATCGCTACACAGACGGGTTTAAAATCGAATTTATGTTACAAATGTATTTTTCTGTATTTTTGCAATGTTCTCGAATGTTATATACAATGTTAAACTTTGTGTACACATGGAAAACGGATTTTAGCTAATGCCTTGTTTTTATTTTCTTTAACATATACATTCAATACAGTATGAGTAGTATAGTAGGTTACTTACAAAGGGTCACTGTCGCGGTGCGGTGGAACCCATATTAAAAGACATGGAACAATTTCCATTTTCCCCCGGACCGCGACAAAACGCGCCAAACTCTATTGCCCGGAGGAAGGAGCCAGATGGCGCGGCGCGGTTGAACCTATGTTAAAAGATAGGGCCTAAATCCCATGTTAAAAGTTAAGGACATTTTCCCATGTTAAAAGATAGGTACATTTCCCAATGTTAAGCGTCAATTCGATTTACCGTACAGGTATACGACGACATTTTGACTTCGAGGTACCAATTTACCCCTACTTTTTTTAGCCCTACAAATCCTATGTTAAAAGATTTTGAGACAAAATATACCGAACAGCAATTGAACCTTTTTTCTTTCAATGTTTATTCGCATATAGTACATAGTATACTTACAAATAAAGGTTGTACATATTATACGGATAAAACATTATCAAACTCGTGTTAAAAGCTTGTATATACATTCTCATGATATAAGAATATTTAACCAGTTCACATCAATTCTGTCGTGGCGCATCACTTGCCATGCCAGGCGTAGACGTCGTTGCCTCACGGTGGTGGAGATCCGTGGTAGACTGCCATACAGATCCTGATCGGTCGTGTGATCGCGCAAGGCACATTGAAGATTTTACGTTGTGATTTTGTGTATGAACCGTCAAGTGTAATTCCACAGTAAAATTCCACAGGAAATCCCAATGAACTCCGAGAGAGTCAATTTGATATCGATATACGACTGCTTGTTATAGCTAAGTAGCATGGCACAGGTCAGGTAGTGCCTGTAATAATGCAGATGAAGTTGTAAGGTTCATTCCTGCATTAGAGCAGTTTGTGTGGGGTAGGGCGTATTATGTTTCCACTTGGGTTAGGTAATGTTAGTTCGATCATGGTGCTAGTTAACTCCTGGGTTTAATACACCAACCTGTCAGCTGTGTCTATGCAAGGGTAAGCCTGTCTTAGTTCCGGGTTATACGTACCTGTTGATTGGTGGTACTACATCTATATAACTATCAAGTTATATCCTCGTTATTTGAAGAACCTATTTCTAAATTCACCGGTATTGTGGTTGTCTGCGGCAGTTCCTATAATCATGGACGACTTGGAAGAACAACTGAAGGTGTTGCGAATACAGTTAGAGAAGTCCCAGGCCTAGGCTGCAGAGGCAGAAACAGATAGAGCTTCTGCCCAGTCTGAGTGGCTGGCTCAGAAAAGACAACTGCAAGAGAAATTAACAATGACAGGAAACAAAGAACCAGCAGCGGCACAGGCACTGCGCATCTAAGTGCAAAAAGAGCGGCGGATGCCCAAGTTGAGCGGACGACCGCTGAAACTAGAAGACTCAGACGTTGATGACTGTGATCGTGAGAGTTTGGACTTCATTATGGACCATCTGAGTGGAGCGGAAGTAAGGTTCCGGGAGCCCAGAACGGCCCCCGAGGTTCTGCAAATTGTGAGGCGTGTCTTTGGTGACGTAAACACCATGGTAGATACAGTAGAGACATTTTACACCAGAGACCAGCAGCCAGATGAGACCCTCCTTGATTACTCCCTGGCACTTGTGAATTTGCTTGGGAAGCTCAGCAAGCGACAGCCAAGCTTGGCCCCACTGAGAGATGAGACATTGAAAGGACCCATTGCTTCCGGGATTCGTGAGTAACATCTTCAACGCATGCGTACTTCCAGCGATGACATACGGCGCGGAAACATGGGCACTCACCACCCAGGCAAAGAAGAAGCTAGCAGCCACACAAACAAAGATGGAAAAAAGTGTGTTAAACATCACATATCGGGAGAGAAGACCAAACATCTGGGTAAGAGAGAAGACAAAGGTCATACGGTGACAGAACAAATCAGAACACGGAAGTGAACCTTGGCAGAGTACATCAGCAGACTACGAGATATTCGATGGACATTGCGTATCACAACCTGGAGACCTTATGAAGGGAAATGATCTAGAGAAAGACCGGCGAGACGGTGGAGAGACGAACTAGACGAGTTCTGGAAGGGCACCATCTGGCAGAGGTTAGCGCAAGACAGGCAGACTTGGAAACGACACGCCTTCACCCAACAACGGGACAGTACGGCTGCACAATGATGATGATGAATCGGAAGTGTTTATTTGACCCACATATAAAAACAATTGTCATAAACCAGAATCAGCTCAATTATGAAATTGAATACGAGTTAAAATAGCAAGTAGTACATACATGTATTAATTGAGTAGAATGTATAACATAAAAGTAGAAACAATCAATGTATGACATAATCAATTAACAACATCCTGACCATGAACTATCAGGTTGCTCTAGATAAACTAAAACAGGGGTCAGGGAGACTGCCACTAAGACCACTGTTGGTCGCTCTCGTAGCAGCCACCCCATTTAGTAATTTTCAACAAAGTATATTTTGCTTACTTAAACACTTTCGGTAAAATGACAATAACACAAGTGCATACTTTCTAATGCAGTAACGGTTACGCAAGTATTTGAATTGCATTAACAATAATTTATGTCCAAAAATATAAAAGGTTATCTTAATTTGAAAACTAGCAGATAGTTACAACTACATCAGACATAGTAATAACAGTATATTGTGTACGTAAATTAACAGAGGTAATAAAGTTAAAACAAGATATGATTATTTATTGATTATTAAGAATGTCCACACATATAACACTTTGGCAAAGAGCACTGTATTCTGTAATTTTTTAGAAAACATATTTTGGCATGACTAACAAATCCGTGTTACACAAATTCCACGATTTCGTGTGTTAAAATTGTGTTCCTTACGTGAAGTGCAGTATTGTTAATGGAATATCAAACCTAGTGCATCGTTTGGCATGTTTTGCCCTATTTGTATGGATGTTGTCATGTATCCATGTATTAATGTTGTTAACATTTTTATTTTGCGTAAATAGTAAGTTTTGCAAATATGCTGGTAATGTCATGTACACATATTTAGAATGTAATTACAATTCCTGTAAATGCAGCATATTTGTTATTTCTTAAACAGCGGCTCAGTATGTGCATTATATTTAGCTAAGCATATTATTCTAATCGATTTTTTGTAGTTTGATGATTCTGTTACATTTAGAACCATACATCATTAGGCCATAATTAATGTATGGTAACACTAATGAGCTATACAGCTTTTTTTACCGGCCGCGAACCTCACGTGCAATTAACCTGTCTCAAAGGCCACCTAAGTATTGAAGTGGCCCGTCGAGACGATCGTAAATAGGTCCAAGCCGACGCCGAAGAGTAAATAAGGTTAAGGCGTACGTGCGAATGTCGTAGTGCTGCTATGGTGGGTCAGCGTGAGAAAACTGCGCAGCAGGAAGCGCATACGACGACAGCTGACAATAGCCGGGGATATATATCTGTTGTAGGTAGGCACATACATGTAATTTATTTCTCGGACAGTAGTTAGCTATCATTAGTTGTTTCGTCCCAAAAGTGAGCCAGGAAAGTTTATGAGATCTAGGCATTATGTTGTGTGTTTGCTATAGGCGAGTTAATTTTCTCGCCTGCCCTGCATGGTTATCTACCTGTATTTTTATCGTTGTTGTTGTCGCCTCGGCTAGCAGTTATGGGTTATACATACGAACGCGGTCGTTCTTGTGGAGTGCACTGTATGTTTGCAAACTGGCTGATTAAGGGTTCTCTCATTTTAAAGGGTATAATAACAACGACTGCTTACAGTCATCCCGAATTGCACACTGCGATACATTTCAATTTCCTCCAAGCGAAACCTTTGACTTGAACTCTAAACATCAAAGGTGTATTAAGAATATTTTAATGGGAGCAATGTAGTGGCGCAACCAGTTATATAGAATAAAATTATACAGTTGTCAAAGGTTAAGTTTCAATCCCCCATAACGATCGCGCACTTCTACACACATACACAAGCGCATAAGACACACACACACACACACACACACACACACACACACACACACACACACACACACACACACACACACACACACACACACACACACACACACACACACACACACACACACACACACACACACACACACACACACACACACACACACACACACACACACACACACACACACACACACACACACACACACACACACACACACACACACATACACACATAGCCACACAGGTACGCAAGAACACACATTCGCGCGTACGCCCACACACACCACACTCGTTTAAATGTTTAATGCCAGTTTTCGAGATCGTTTATAAATGCCCCATGCTTATTATAACTCAATACCGCAGCTTTGACACTCGACATGCACAAGATACATCACTTATGTTCGAGCAGCTATTGTACAATTGTTTAGGCTTACTGAAAACCTTCAAGTTGCCTCTAGCAAATGGGGTATGCAAATCGACTTCCAAAAATGGGAGAGGTTCGGGCAATGGCATATTACTGGGGCACGTGCACTAGGGCACGAGCCCCCGGAGGCCCCCACATATTAAATTACATTGAACTACAACATAAAATCTAGTTAATTATAATAAACAGTGTAACAAAACATTCTGAAATTCAACAAATATACTTGTAGCTAGGCAGCACACAAAATACAAACTTTCGAGTTTTTTTTAGTAAAAAGTCGTTAATTATGGACGAAATGTCACATTTCCGTAGAATGTCGCTCTTGATAAAAGAAATTTCGTCCTCATTGCCTGACTACGATATGTATTGAAAAAGGTCGGACAGCTGTTGCAGTGATGCAACAGCTGTCCTGCAGTAGTGAAGACTTCACAGAGCCCGCATTGTTAATGTCTAACGTTGGATTCTGAAGCATGTTCTTGTCATTTCCTGCGTTTCAAAATCCCGTACTACAGACTTGCCATCACACCGGTTTCGAGCTTCTTCATATTCCTTGCGATCCAGCCGTTGGGCCTTTGATTGCGTCTTACCGTTCCCGAAATCGTCGTCAAACATTTTATCAAACGGTAAATTACTCTTACAAGTACAGTTGAACCTCGCTCACCTCAGTAATACAGCCACCTCGTCGCAATTAAGGTCACCCTAAAACAGTCCCAAATTATTTCCACATAGAGTAAAGTATAGGATAATAGTCCCGCTAATACAAATCATTTTTGTGCAGTCACAAAGTTGACCTGAATAGTGAGGTTCCACTTTATAACGGTATGTGAATGCGCAGATCCGCTGCCGCCTCTCGTCACCCAGCCTCTATACTAGACGACCAACAGGTCGTGCAGTTTCGGTTCAATTTGGAAAAGAAAACATTTTGATACTGACCCTTTTTGTTATGTTATTAAAACGTTCATTAAGCAACATAACCTCAACAGAACCAAATCATATTGTTAAGAAACTTTCATATGTTAGTAGGAAGCCTGGAAAATACACACAAAGATTCAGTTTTACTTGTTAAAATGTATTGTCGTTTAAACATCGGTATTTAATCCATTGTTGAATTAAATAATTTTTACTTAAGTAATACTGGCTGTGGCCAGTGACCAGTCATCCTTGTTTACCGGTCAGTATAATACGTTCGTCCAGGAGCTCCTGAAAATTCAACAAGATGCGTACCAGGCGTGCTTGCAAAGCGCGGTAGCTGAAATCAAGAGGTGGGTTAACTGTTTTATGCGCGAGACAACCACAGCGCTGACCGAACCCCGAGTCAGTCTGCAGTACACGTAAACCCAAGTCGAGGAGATCAAAGAGAAGCAGTCGAAGGAAAACATTGACGATTTGTCAAAGAAGATGATCGAATTAGAAGAGATGATCGAGTTAGAAGAAATGACCAAGAAAGTCGAGCTCGCGATTGACTACCAAGAAAACCAGTCAAGACACTGTAATCTACGTTTCGACGGCGAAGAGCGTGCGCAGGGCTATACCAAACGCTCTAGAACTCCCCGAAGATCAAGTGCGCGCCATCATCATCGAGCGCGCACACCGAACTGGCGGCAGGGAGACAAGAGCCCTGACCATCATGCTCAAGTTGGAGTCGTTCAAGGATCGCGAGCTGGTATAATGCAGGCGGCGAAGAAGAAACGGACTCGTGGCATCTACGTCAACGAGGACTCCACGCAGAAGGTCAAGGCGAGGCGGAAAGAAAGAACAACAATTATGAAGGCCAGGGAAAAGAGCAAAATCGCGTATTTTTCATTTGACAAACTGGTGGTAAGAGAGCGGCATGGTGTCGCAAACCGTAGTTAGAAAATCAAGTACATGCTGACTATCCCGACAAACGTTGTTGTGATGGCGTCAACTACACAACAAAATGACGGGTTAACGCCACCATTATTATGATACACCGTATGATTATCAGGCCCGTAGCCAGCTTTTCACAATGGGGGGTTCACATTTTACCAATTCAGATTCCAGGGGCGTCACAAGTTCATGTGGGGTTATATTTTTTCACAATGCAGAGAGCTCCACATGTTCACGTGGGGGCTCATAATGCAAAAGGTTACATTTCTATCTGGAAGAACAATGAATTTGTGAGTTTGGTGGATGATGTGGTTTCGTCTTATATTCTTTCATCTTATATGTATACAAACACCACATTAGCAACCCCAGCACGCCCATAACGAGGTCGTTTTGGGGGTGCGTTTTCAGACAAAGTGGGACTCATGAGGTCTGTAGAAATTGGTCCCATTTTGTTGCCTAATTAAGCCTAATTTACACCCAATTGTATTAATAAAAGCCAACACGTAGTGATAGTATATCGTTAATATAACTTAATTAGTTATTCGAAACCCTTCACCGTGTGTGCAATTCTTTTGAATATGTTCATATTAATAATAATAAATGAGGCAGTGTGTGTGTGCGTGTGTGTGTGTGTGTGTGTGTGTGAGTGTGTGTGTGTGTGTGTGTGTGTGTGTGTGTGTGTGTGTGTGTGTGTGTGTGTGTGTGTGTGTGTGTGTGTGTGTGTGTGTGTGTGTGTGTGTGTGTGTGTGTGTGTGTGTGTGTGTGTGTGTGTGTGTGTGTGTGTGTGTGTGTGTGTGTGTGTGTGTGTGTGTGTGTGTGTGTGTGTGTGTGTGTGTGTGTGTGTGTGTCCAAGTTATTCTGCATGGCTAAATTGGATGCAATGGTCATTTGACATACATCCCTCTAGTAACTGCCCTTTTCACACATAGCATTGGAGACAGACTCCTCAGCCAGGCTCCCATACATTCAGTGATGATCACGTAATAGAGAAGGGTTCTCCCTTTAACATATGTACAATTCAGGCTTTCTTGGCATTCCTTGTAATGTTTGAACACTATCCGGTAGCTTTTAGTCTAAATTTAGGAGGGGGGATAACGCTTTTGAGAAACATGGAATACAATTAGAGGTTCACATTTTAAAGATGCAATTTTTAGGGGGAGTCACATTTTGGAGAAAAGTGGAGTTCACAAAAAGGGGGGTTCACGTGAACCCCGTGAACCCCCCTGGCTACGGACCTGTTTATAATAATACTCTTACGAACACGATATTGATACTGATTGTTTGTTGTATAACGATTTGCGCACTCAATGTAAATATTACACCCCAGCATCATTTTCAACCAACTTTAACAGTGCTGGCAAAAACCAGACAAACACACTTGGTATGATACACTTTAATGCCCGGAGTTTAAAAGCTAACCTAACTAAGATTAAAGACACTATCCAAAGCATGGAGTATAAATTTCATATAATTGTTATATCAGAAACGTGGTGGAAAGAAAACAGTTGGGACGGAAGTGAAGTAAATTGTAACGATGTCGTATTTTCAGGTTACGAACTGTACTGTAATTCCAAAAAACAATCAAAATGGTGGTGGCGTTGCCATATATGTGTGTGAATCTGGACTGATGTTGGTGACTGTTTTGAAAGATCTTTATTGAGATACAGATTAGTAAACCCGAAAATATCAATGTCGGTTATATGTATAGAGCACCGAATACCAGCATCAGCAAATTTAATGAAAATTTGTCGTTCGTACTGGGAAATCTCATCAGTTAAATTGTTTACATATGAGGTGATTACAATATAGATCTACTGCACTGCGAAGATCAAGGTGAATCAAAATACTTAATTGATCAATGTTCAACTCTAGATGCCCACATAAATAACAGGCACGACTGCTAGTATAATATATACCATTTTCTGTTCTGAGCTGTGTAGAAGCAAAATGTGCGGTATTGTTTTAAGCGATGCTACAGATCATATGCCAATTTTCGTTCTGTGTAACAACAGCACTTATATGGTTATTGACGATGATCCAACATATAAATATAACAGAATGTCAGATGAGGACTCACTAAACACATGTAAGCACGATTTAAATTATGTAAACTGGGAATTTGTAAAACGTACTGTATCACAATCAATATATATGTCCCCCGTTACTGAGCAAGAAGTACGCGAAATTGTTGTCTGGATGCAAAAGTAAAACATCATACGGACACGATGAAATCAGCATGAAAACGGTTAAGCATGTAATAAAGCAAATTATACAACCGCCAACCCACATGTTAGACAAACCTTTGATCAGCGGATCATTTCCAAATGATATGAAATTAGCAAAAGTCATTCCTATATTTAAATCGGGAGATCTTTTTCAATTTTATAATTATATACATATATCTCTCTCCTATCCCAATTTAAAAAAAATACTGGAAACAAATTGCAACAAAGGGCTTTTCTTTCATTGAAACACAACGCATATTGACAGATGGGCAGTATAGCTTCAGATGTAATAATTCAACTTCATTAGCTTTAACAGATTGTCTCCAAAAAGTTACTTCCCCAATGGATCAATGCCAAAGTACGATTGGTGTCTTTATCGACCTAAAAAAAGCGTATGACACTGTTGACCACAACATGTTGCTAAATAAATTGCAATTCTACGGAATAAGGGGTCTGGCTCTGGACTGGATAAAAAGCTACTTAACCAACCGTAGACAATAATTTTGTGTATGCTACAACAACAGTAACACAGAACAAAAGGAAATCAAGTGTGGAGTCCCGCAAGGTTCAATCCTTGGCCAATTATCATTTATTTTGTACATAAATGATATGTGTGTACTCTCAAAATTGCTTAATGTTATTCTGTTTGCTGATGATACTAACATTTTTATTCTGCTAGTAACACTGATGATATATGCACTGTTGTTAACAACGAACTAAAAAAAATTACATTGTGGTTCCGAGCGAACAAATTATCGCTCAATGTGAACAAAACATTTAAATATTTTTATAATGTTTAACAATAAAAAAACAACCTAGAATAGATGTTGACCAGGTATCATATACAAAATTCCTTGGAGTAACCGTTGATGAAAACTGAACATGGTGAGAACACATAAAAATGGTTGAATAAAAAGTATTAAAAAGCATAGCATTTTGGTATAAAACTATGCATACTCTTGATTGTCAAACGTTACGCACATAATATAATTCACTTGTTGAACCACATATTGCTTTGAGATCTGGGGAAATACTTATCAATCTTGACTCATAAAACTATCTCTGTTACAGAAAAAAGCCATACGGATTATTTTAATCTTAATTACCATGATCATACATCATCTGTATTTTTCCATCTCTCAAACATGCTTAAATTTAACATGATTTAATAAATACAAGACTATCATTACACTTTATAAAGCAAACAACTACTCTTTAGATAGTCGAGTTCTAGCATTTTTTTAACCAACCGCAGCTATACACATCTATGATACCAAACAAAGCAAACGGTTCTATGTTAAAAACATAAACACCACCCTCCGACTGCTGGCACACACCGCTAAGGGTATAAAAACGTGGACCAATTTAGCAAATAAATTGACTCAGCTTCCAAGTCTAATACAATTTTTAAAAAGCATTCAAGTTGTCATTACTTTCTACATATGTGTGAATTGTTAATTGAAGATGATGTTTAGTTAAATCCATGTATTGGTAACACAAGCAGTATGGTAACAAGTTTATACATGAGTTGTGAATATTATTTTGTAATTTAATTATAATTCATGTTATATTTATTCAGTTTTATAATTTTAAGGGCACAGCAACATCAGCTATATCCTTTCAGCAGCTGCAGAGTACACCATACTGTGCATGTATTATGTTGTTGTTGTTGAATAAACTTTCATTCATTCATTCATTCAAGCTAGGGCACCAAAGCTATTTTGGGACGCATACTGACTTTGGAATGTGACACAGTTGTGTATGGTGCTGGAGACAGTTATTCACTTCCTTACATGGTCCTAATTGCATAATGATTAGCAGCTCAGACAGACCCCAGTAGCAAAGAAGTCTACTCTGCATTCTCAATGATCCCGCTGGGTTCTTTATACCCAACCTCTGTCCCCAACTTCTTCAGCTTTGATGCCCATAGTTGTCTGTTTTATAGCTCACGTGGTGGTTTCTGTGCCTTACATTTATTTCTCTTAGCTAGTTATTCAATTATCGGCAATCCCCAATGGATGTTGTTTTGTTCATCTAACCTTGTAAGAGGAATAACCTTTGCTCTCGTGTTATGTCGCCGACAATGCCCACTGTCACTGTCACTACCATTCATCGTAATGCATATAAAGGGTGCACTGCCATTTACCAACCACACTATGCGTCTTTCTTTCGCTACATAAACTTGGCAACGCGCTCCAGGCTACACCACACACCGCCACAGTTGCATTTATACGGTAACAGTACGACGGTGAGTAAAATGCATTTATGATGATCACCTCTGGAAATGTGACGCATCGCAATTCAACTTACCCAGGGTTCTGTTATCCTGTGGAATCATCATCATTATCATGGATGTCCGTAGCCGTAGCATAGATGAGCCGTTTCCATATGGGTCGATCGTTCGTCACTTCAGTATCATAATTTTCGCAGATTAATTTATTGTATACATGTTTTCTCCTGTTCCTCTCTGTTTCTCTTGCCGTTAAAAATATTGCTAGGCCTACTGGTTCGTCTGTGTTACTATAGCTATGGCCAGCTAGTTGTAGGTGTCCCATGCGAACATTGGTTGTGAATTTGTCTGCATGCCCACAATGTCGTTTTTAAGCGTTTACCTTCAGTGGACATTTAAGTATACTCCAATATTGATTATCATAACTGGGGGTATTGAGACTGATGTAATCAACAGCGCCCCTGGATGCTACCCCCATCGAACTGCACAAATCGTCAACACCAACCCCACTCGAATCGCGAAACATCTCCGATGTTATATCCGCTGCAGCGCAGTGTCCTGGCTCCGGCTCCAGCTCGATCAGCACGCTCAGTATTCACCAACGCCTATGATATAATGCTGATGTCCGCCTTTCACAAAGCGCAGATGGCGCCGGCTCCATTATAACAGCTAGTGCACCGCTCCTATGAGTTGTTGCATTTTATGCACAGGACTTCGTCAACACAGTGATTTAGTTGCCTCTTCAAATAAGAGTGTCTGTGTTCCTTTGTTGTTGTTTTATGGATCAGGGAGTGAAGAGGCGGAGCGAAACGACCGGTCCTGTAAGTTCGAGGCACTCAGATATGTGACACAGCCTGTGTAAAACATTGACCCTTGAAAATATTACGGTAGTGTTTCGAATGTATAAATTCAAAACACAAAAGGTGATGAAGTAGACGTCCTATACCAGACCTACTTAGAGTGGCGTCTATATCGGCTGGTAACCTCAGTCATTTTAATCATCAAAAGTTGAATTTATTATTATACATAATTAGCATTGCTATCTGTCGTGGGTGGGTTGGGGGTCAGGTGTAGTAAGTAGTTATAGTTAGTTGGGGCAGTGCTTCTCAACCGGTGTGGTGCGACCAAATACCTATTACCAATAAGACCTGTCGCTCGCTAGCCTCTCCAATTGAATAACATTGTCCCACTTCAGATCGGTGGCGCCCCTAGTGGTTGGATTGCAAATGCGCCTAATGTTGTATGTGCGCCGTGTTAATTTGATGATTTTCACATTATAATTACAGGATACTTATTACATTTTATGAGCTGGGATGCAGACTGAAATTAAAGTGTTCAATAGTAACCACATAGATTTCATTATATGTAGATTAGGCATGTTAACTATATGCTTAATTGATCTCTACACTTTAGTTAAACCAGCTTTGTAGGCACTATATAACGAATAAAAAGCTTGAAGGGAGGAGCTCAGCCATCAAATTTAATGGGTCTACCATTTCTGTTACCGGAACATGACATTAGTTAAGTAATAAACTGATATAACATTAAACTGACATTAACTAATGTAACAATCGTAAATAGTTTACAACATTTGATCATAAAAGAAAACTGATCATATCAGTAAAACACATGGTGTGTGTGTGTGTGTGTGTGTGTGTGTGTGTGTGTGTGTGTGTGTGTGTGTGTGTGTGTGTGTGTGTGTGTGTGTGTGTGTGTGTGTGTGTGTGTGTGTGTGTGTGTGTGTGTGTGTGTGTGTGTGTGTGTGTGTGTGTGTGTGTGTGTGTGTGTGGGTGTGATGGTGTGATGGCGCGTGTGTGCGATGCGACGTTTGGCTAAATGTTTTGTCGTCGTTCCAAAAATTGTAAAAATTTATTTTAAAGCAAGTTTCAAGACAATCCATATGTACAATTATCCTATGAACTGGATATGGATTCCAAGCGCAAAGTTTCTTCAGATTTATTTTAATACATGTTTTATTAAGTAGAGCGAATTTAGTTCCGACATTATGAAAATGTCATCAAAGGCATACAGACGATACACCTGTCACGGTCTTTTGTTGGGAAACGAAAGAAATGGCCACCTGGATTGTCCCTATAGTTGTTACTACAACCGGCAGCTGCACAAAACGATCCAGTGTCTTTAATTTTTTTAGGTTTTGCTCCGACTTCCGTCATTGTGAATCGGTCGTTTTCTTCCCGTCTGCAATCCAATCGCTAGAGGGCGCACTCGGTTGCCGGGACAGAAAAGCAGCGAGTGAAATGTCTTATTGTAGGTCTTTAGTGCGACACCGTGGTGTGTCAGTGGTGTGTCAGTGGTGTGTCAGTGGTGTGCCGTGACTAAGTCGACAATGTGCAGCGGAATTAATAGAAACGAAGTGTCGTATCTGCTGCAATAAATTACCAAACAATGTGATGGCTCCGAAAAAGAATCGTTTATGTTAAACGCTGATTTTCATCGTAATGATTATCAGTTCGTTTAAGTGATTGCATTAAATAATATTCTGTGATGAAAACCTAAGTGAATGTGTCTGACAGGGCGCAAGAAGCCACCTACAATGACAATGTTATTAAAATTAATCATAGCGAAAACCAGAAAATGCTCACCGCTTCGCTGGTAGGCCGGCACTAAAATTTTACCAACTTAGCCCCCAGAAAATATCCAAGGATGTGTGCGTGCGTGCGTGCGTGTTTGTTTCAAATGAAAATATGTAGTGTTCAAACTACACCGTTTCATTAACCGTGAAAATATAATGGCAGACAGTTTGCTTGCCGGTCGTCCCGCTCTGCTATTTCACACCTAAATCATCAAAGCAAACAGAGCAATTGTATACAATCTTTTATTTGAAGAGACAAATATTTCGCTGTGTTTAAGAGGTTCTGTGCATACGGTTGTATTCGATGGTAACAATCGTTGTTTGGTTAAGACGTCATTCGACGGTTCTATGTCTTTGCGTCTCATCTGCAGTTCACCAAAAAGTGAGGCAGTTGTAGTTTTGTTGAGACTCAAGGAGCTACAGTTGGAGATTTTTTGAGAGCTTCAACGAGGTGCAATTGGATGTTTGTAGTGCCCCAAGAGGGGTGGGATGCAGTGGAAGTTCTTAGAGAGCCCGAAGGCGAGTGTAGGTTAGTTGGAGTTTTCGTCGAGATACAAGGGGAGTGTAGTTGGAGATATTTGGAGAGCCTAAAGGCGGTACATTTGGAAGGTTTGACCCTCAGCCCCCCCAAATATTCATAATTGAAAATACATATTAGTCCTAACATTCATGCCGTGCATGACGATTGTTAAATATGTCGGTGCTTCTAAAACAACGTAAGTCCAAGGTTTTTATAACTCCACTAGACGTCAAAAAAACAATTTAGGAAAACATTGACTTGTGTTGTTTTTTGATCTTGGTGTTTCATTTATATAATTGTTTGAAATACGGTGTAGGCAAATAAAACTATATTAAATACAAACAAGTTTATAAGTTTGTTCACACGTGTGGGAAAAGGGAAATTATTCCTGAAGTATTCCTTCCAAAATTGGGTAAGTTAATTGGTTACTAGAATGTCCACGTTGCCAAGCTAACATTTAGCGTGGTGTTCCACGAGGACCGAGCAAACTCAAAAGTGTACCGTGAAATAAAAAAAGGTTGAGAAGCACACTAGAAGGATCAGTGTTGGTCATCCAACGATTACGCAATCGACCACCATCCTAGAAGTGTACAATTACCCGAGTGGCTGTCAGACTCAGAGTTGCGCCACACTCGGCCGTTGCGACAAATTGTGGTGCCACCTGCATCTGTGTCCTGGAACTGGAATAACCCAGGAAATAAATAACTTATCGTCATGGCACACACGAAGGTACAGGAACTTGACGAAAGATAGAAACGCAGTAGGCGAGTAACTTGCCTAGGATGTTTTAGCGAATGTACCATGATTGCATCGCGATTGCGAAAACGACATTAAACAGCATAATGTACGCCCATGTCAGTCTGTTGTTACACATGATTGTATTGTCGTATGACACGTACGTATACGTACGATATGTCACTGTGACACTGAACGGAATTGGTTAGCCGGGAATACTAAGGCCATAGCCTATGCTATGCGTATGCCTGTGTGACATATTTCGTCAAGTAATGATCGATCAACGAACAGGGCCCATGAAATGTTATATTGTAAACCGGTATATCGAATTAATTAGGGTGGGCATTCAGTGCTATGTATCAGTATCACCCACTCCGTCCCATGCAATAATTTATCGACATTTTCTACTGAGAAGTATTGTTTTTTTTCTGAATACTCAAGCTGTGTACACTTTAAGTATACTTGATATTTTGGCAAGTACTTGTAATTGACCTAGTACAAGTACTTATCATTAAAAAAAAACAAGTACAAGCACTGAACATAACTGAAGTACTTGATCTCAAATAGCCATAGAACCCATAAGTATATGCAGGCGTGCTTAGGTATAGATTTCGCTTTAGGCCCCAATCGCTTGTATCCGTTTGACAGTTCTTTGACGACTTCTGAATACTTGTGATGAAATTATAATATATTGGAAAGTGTATCTGCTATGCACTAGGAGTATTTGTCATATATGTTTGTATTGGACATTGTCTTGACTGAGCACTGTTTCAAAATATCAGAGCTCCGACAGAGAGTTTGTAAACTTATGTACCATTGTAGGCAAGCCCACCCAGATATAGCGTATCGTGTTTCACACCTTTACCTTAAAGTTGATTAATATATTTACAACCCTCTTATCCAGAATTCAATTATCTGCAGTTTGCACAACTTGCAATGTTAAACTACAAAAAGTTACATGTCAAAAACTAGGTGTCGTAATTTTGTGTGACCACTTCGGGAACTCAGAGCTGATGATGGTGCTACAAGTCATTGTTTTAATGCAAACTAATGTAATATGGCCCATATGATGGACTTCATGAAAAAATGTGATAACTTCATATGTTTTTTTTTAAACTCACTCAGAGCGTAAAAAAAGACGAACCTGGATGGAAGATTTTTTTAGAATGTCTTAGAATACAAAGCCATAGTGACTAATTGCAAAGGCTGAAACCTGTTTTTTTATTTCTGTACTGAAATTTTCGCCAGTTAAAAATGTCACCCAAATTGGTGAAAATAAAAATACTCTGTCGCAATTACGTTTTACACGCTTATTTTTAATCATTCCTAAGAAATGACTAAACAGATTCCAAGGCTGCAAACAAGTTTGTTATTGTTCACTGGGGTCCTCTTTAGCCATCTTAACCGACGGTTTACTCTCACCACTGAATTTCTACGGGATCACACGTGCTCCCTAACTGTACGCTATTTTCTTTATTATGTTTCTTGTGTACGGTTGCGTTAAGTTCTTTGACGTTCAGCACAGTTGCGATTATTCGCACTTTCAAGACAAACACTTCATCAAACTGTTAACAGATATTACCTTGGCTAATTCAAGATTACGGAATATACAATTATGGTTATATTACAAGTTACGGATATATAATAGAGCATGGTGACATAGTGGCCGGAATCAAGGGGATAGAGCGTCGGACAGTCGAGATATTCCATATTTGATTCCTCTTACTGCCGTCTTGAACCTATCCACATTGCTCCAGTTCACTCTGTTGTATGTATGAGTACCTGGCTGTGCACAGTGATCGATATTTGTTTACAAATATTATTCGCATAGTAATTGCTGCATGACTGAATGCTTCCAAGATTGTTCGTGTTGCAAGACCTTAGCCAGAAATAATTTTTTTGCCAGGTTTGAATTAGACAGAAGCGTTTTTAGCAAGCCATTCACGTAAATCGCAGCCATATTATTGGCCAGTTTAGTTATTTTCAATGACAAACCAGTGTCATTTGTGCCATTTATTTAATTAATACTGATCCAATTGATTTGTTTCACTACCAGTTGTTCCAACCAGTCATTCGTGTGGGCCAGTACTGCCGAAATGTACTTGAAGGTCTGAACCATCACGACCTGTCTCCAAATTTATTTTACATCAGAATACTTATCAAGATATTCATCACGTTGGGACAATAAATTATATTAACATTTCTTCTGAACACAACAAAGTTTACTCACCAATGTTTCAGTTGTTTTCAGTTGCCATCTTCAGGAACTAAATTATGTTATTTATTTCTTAGTCTGCTCACTAGGTGGTAGATATACTGAGTAGGCTCCCCGTAATATGACAATGACATTGACACAAGAGAAGCAAGGATGTTGGTTCAGCCATGTGAACAAATAAATATAAATTTAGTATTTTATACACCAAAAAAACATGAAAATCACTTCGCCTGTAAATGATGACATATTTTTGCTGGCGGGCGAGGGACTGTTTCACTAAATAATGAGTTCATACGGAAAATCTTTCATTGAAGAGAATCTGTTGTCACATTATATTAACTGTCCCAGTGACGAGTCCTGGTCTTAACAGTTTCCAGTAAACATTATCACTGTTGTGAAGCAAAATTGATATAAAAGAACAAAATCGGGCTGATGAACTCATAATCATGTTATTGAAATGGTTGCCAGAATCTGATATAGAAACAGATCACAGCTTGTGCATAAATCGTGTAAATTAAAATAGGTGGCACCACAGAAAAAAATAAACCTTGAGAAACCCCTATACCATGAGATCCTGTGTGGAAATGATTGCCTGCCATTTGCTCGTAAACCCGAATTTACACTTTTAAATCAACTCCGTTCCTTAATAGTGTTCTTTTTTACTGAAAACAGTCAACACCATGACATGCCACCTGGACACTGTCGTCTGTGTGCCCTCGACGATACGGTGGCGGCTTTTTGCATTTTTAATCAGCGGCTTAAATTTAACATTCAATTTTATTTAATGATGGAGTTTCCTTATAAGGTTTGTTTGTGAAACGGTCCACTGATGTCTTGCGTGTTGATGTGTAGGCAGTGGTTGCTCGACTCGTGGGATCACTACATTAAACTCGCTCTCTCGCCAGAGGCCAAAGATGCAGGGTGTTTCTTCACATCTGGCTACCAGTTCAATAATGACGATGATCAGGTAAGTTTCAGCAGGCAAGGTGTCAATTCCGTTTTGTCAATTCCAATTCCAGTTCTAGTCAATTTTAAACAAATCAATTCCAGTTCCATCTTGCAAAAATAAATTCAAATTCAATCATGTTTAATTTGTTATAATTAAAAGATTAACCATTGTTTGTTCATAAGTAACATTCGTTGGTTCGTGTTTGCTGGTGCAAACAGTTCAATTCCAATTCGAAAAAAAATCTATTCCAATTACAATTCTTCCTAACTTTCAAAAAATCAGTTCCAATTCTGGAAATGGAATTGAGGGTCAATTCCAGAATGGAGTTAACCCTGGTCTGTGCCATTGCGTCCTTCATCTGGTCAAGGAATACCACTGCTGAACACATTGTATGTCATAATGTGGGTTCTAGCAACCTCGTGTTCACGAGACCAGAATGGACTCAGTCACAGGCCTAGCATTAGGTTGTCCACATTTCTTTTGTTTAACATTTTTAAAATAAAAAATTTCGGATATCATATCAAATGCCAAAGTGACATATATGGTAGAAAGTATAACCAAATTATGCATAGATATTATTCATGTTGTACATACACTCTTTAAAAAACCCAGTTAATAACAGTTGTATAACTCAGAATGCAATTTTAAGAACTGTAAAGAGAAAAATGAACTATCAGGTATCTTGAAGAATGTTCTGTAATCTAACTAATGCAGAATTTTCTTTGACAGTGAATGTTATCTATATATATTGGGGGTAACAAGTTTTTACAACATGGCTTTCTAATCCAACAAGCTCTAGATGGAAGGTATGTAGATAAGCAAGCCATTGTTGAGAATGAGATAATATTTATACAGCTGCAATATACAAGGACCTTGCAGGCAGAACATCAAATATTCTTTATTTGTAGTATTAAAAACTGTTTATTTGTTTCTAATGTTGTTTAACAGAATCCATTTGATGAAGAACTGCTGCATGATATTGTACTTGACTGAATGACACAGAGATGAATATGTTCCCCGGAAATAGATACAAGTAAGTATCTTTCAATAACTGAACACTAATGTTGCTACAAGACATATTTAATGCACAGCATTTCAAAGTGAGTGTATTGTTGTACTTAAAAATGTCCCAGGTGGCAATATTTCTATCCACGTCTTGGTTTTATTATCCATTAAAGGTGCCTCCTTATTTCAATTTCTTTCGTTCAGTTTGTGAAATCTTGTTGTGTAGTTTTGATAAAATCACCATACTAATTAATTATTTATTTAATATCAGCATGAATTTTATTATCGGATTCGGTTATGTTCATAATTTGAAGTATGACGTTACCTTTCCGAATCCTTGATGTCTCTTACGGGGCTTTTTGGTGTCCTCACGACACCCTCGTCAGCGTTGGACTATTAACTCTCGGTCGTCATGTGACTTCGTTGGTGGTTGTCACATGACAGCAGTTCCAAGAAAATAGCGGGAAGGTTGTACCCGGTGTCTCTGTTGATGGCTGGTTGCCTCTTTATGATCTCTATTGCTTCACTGATTTTTCTTAGTCAGAAGTTGTTTTCTCTGGCGAGCACTGTTGCGTCTTTGGCCGTGATGTTGGCCCGCATTCACTCTATGTTCGCCTCCTGCTATGAATGGGGCCCTGCTGTTACTATGTTCTTTAAGTCGGGTTCCCAGAGCTTTGCTGGTTTCACCTATGTAGGTCTGCTGACAGTCCGGACATGGTATTTCATATATCACTACACACATGTATGTTGTTCTTGGAGGTTTTGTCCTTGGGGTTCACCACTATAGATCTTCTAATATTGTATGGTTTGTGGTGCGTCCCCCGCCATGCTCCCGGAAGATGTTGGTCAATTTCTCTGATAGGTTGCACACGTACGGTAAAGGGATTTACGCAATGCAACAAGACAACACCAGATATGGAAGAAATGTGGCCAGAATAACCTTCTGACATTTATTTAATATTCACCCGATAATTGGATGAGTTGTTAGCTAAAACACAATACAATCAAATGTGGGCCATTTGAGGTCTTAAACATTGCCCCATTTATTTTATCTATACATTCTAAAAACAAGGCCCACATTATAGAATACCATACTTAAATTATGGTAATACACCAGAACTATTAAAAAGACGCCTCCCAGACATTTAGACGATTAAAACTACTAACTATTACCACATCCTAGAGAGAGGTGGGGCCATTCCGCCTTCCGCCACAACGTTTATTAATCCTATTTTAATTACCGCCCTAAAAACCCTGCGTACACTTGAAGGAGGAAAAAGCTTTAAGGCAAAACCTCGTGTACCATTTAGAAACAGGGAAAAGCGTCAGCAAAGCTAAAATTAACACATGTGCGTGTTGTGAAAATCCCATACATACTTATAACTAGTCTTATGGCAGGAGGGGAGGGAGGTGGAGTCAAAACTGATACGATATTCGATAAACAACTGAACACGAGGAATTTCAAATGTGGCCGCTGCTGGAGGTGCAGTGGCCTTTTATGTCCTGAATGGTCGGACTAGGTTTTACTGTATCACTACGCTAAAGCGCGGGAAGGCCGGCACGCCTTCAGGCTATTGGACTCTGACCTGGTCAAGGTACAGTGTCAGCTTGTTTACCTAGCCTGCAGGCTGGCTCTAGGACTTTAGTGTTGCCTTGGTTGCCTCGCGTAAAACTTGTTATGCAATGTAATCGCATAAATCCCTTTACGCAATGCAACAAGACAACACCAGATATGGAAGAAATGTGGCCAGAATAACCTTCTGACATTTATTTAATATTCACCCGATAATTGGATGAGTTGTTAGCTAAAACACAATACAATCAAATGTGGGCCATTTGAGGTCTTAAACATTGCCCCATTTATTTTATCTATACATTCTAAAAACAAGGCCCACATTATAGAATACCATACTTAAATTATGGTAATACACCAGAACTATTAAAAAGACGCCTCCCAGACATTTAGACGATTAAAACTACTAACTATTACCACATCCTAGAGAGAGGTGGGGCCATTCCGCCACAAGGTCACCCGAATATCATCAGCTTTGGAGACCTGCAGGTAGGTTCGTCTCATGTCCAGCATGGTGAACTGTTAAGTGGTGACACTCGGCAGACAGTTCCTCCATTGTTGGCAGTGGATACTTATCTTGAATGATGGCTTTGTTTGCAGCTTTCAGGTGTGTTCTAAGTGTCTCTTAACAAGAAGGTTGCATTGTTATTCTTATACTTTTGTTTAGAATATTTTTGATCGCAAAATTTGTAACTGACTTAGGTAATAAATCATGTTTAAAGTCATTCATAAATAGTCAGACCTGTAGTTTATATACATCTGAAATTGTTAGTATTGTTTTAGACTTAAATAAAGGATCAGAGGTAATTGGAAACTCTTTTTGTGTAAATATTGCCTTCCTTTGTATGATCCATGTTTCTTTGATGCTATGTTTACGTTCTTCAAGTATTTCAGCATAATATTTAGTTTTTGCAGCTCTTTTGATCTTATTAAATAGTGTACAGTATATCTTATTATGATGTGTGTCTTGGATTGAATGGTATGTGTTTGAAAGGTTAATACCTAACTTTGTTGCTGTCAGTCTCAAAACTTGAATTCTTCAGTTGGGTTAATTCAACCATGTATAACTTCACAAAAAACTGACTTACACGGGTGACACTGATATAATTGTAAAATTGAAATGTTGCCCCTTAAAACTATGTTCATAACTCCATACCACCAAAATGTACTTCACAACCTGTCACATGCAAGAACTTATCTTAATTGTTTTGTGTAGTCTGTCTTTGGTGATATTGGTGACTGTGTGTTTGTTTCTCATTGTCCTGTAGTTTGTCGGCAAGTATGACGTCATTGTCAACTGCGCTACGAACTGCTGAATGACAAGAAGATGATCCCAATAAGGGGGCACTTGTTTCGGGTATGTTGAAAAATTATTACTATTATATTAACATTAGTATGAATTTGTAATGAACCATATATCTGGGTAACAAAAAACTTCTCAGAAGCGCTGATAATATAAAATATATTAAATGCGTTTTAAACAAGTAGCAAAGTTAAACAGTTTCATTTGTAAAAGTCAACGAAACATGCACTAAATGAATAAGTTCGTTTAATTTATTCATTTAATAAACAATTTATAAATATGCTAAATACACAACTGAATTGAGTTGATATATGTACATTAGATAGACATACATATTAAGCAGGCAAGTTAAATAATTAACAAATATTTTACTATTACTAATATAATTGTTATTAATATTCTAACATTGTAGCATTGTAAGTGCACCACCTCCCAGATGCCAAGATCCATTTGTCTCTTTCTATGTTCATTAGCTTCCTTTGACCTTTGGCCTCTGATTGATTTACCAATTGGTTATGCATCTAAAAATACAAAACTAGTTATAGTTACGTAATTTTCTCAGTGCGTAATTGAATAACCATTCCCCAGATAGCACCACTGAATTATTATCTGCTGCATACAATGCCATAATTGGTAACAACATAAATTGAATTATCACAGCAAAGTGTTTAAGTTCAAAATACTGTAATGACGATAATTGTTGCCCCTGGTTTGTTGTTGCATGGGTATGCTATAAATACAAAACTGTTTAAGTAATTACAACGTCATTCTATGCCCACCAGGTAGAGGCATCTTGGCTGAAACATTTCATATTTGCCATGGAGCAAGACACATATATAATCCCAGGGATGAACATCGTGGCAATTGGCTTAACCCAGCACGAGTACGATGTTGACCTCGAGCACAGGGAAGAAGATTCAAAGGCAGTCTGGGAACGCGCCTGCAAAATAGTCCCATCCTTGCAGGTTCGTTCATTTAGCAACATCTACTGTAGAAACTATTGGAGGATACATACTTAATGTGAAATGTGTGGGTCGTCTAGTACATTTATTATGCTGCTGACAACGGGAGAATAATTACATTTAAACCTTTTTTAAAATAATATTAACAAGTTCTTTGCACCGTAGTGATTTTGTGTTTGTGTCTGCAGATATGTTGTTGTGCTGTGTTTCCCTGCCTTATTAGCTGGTTTGCTCATCACGAGTCTGGTTCTTTTATGTCCAAATGCGTAGTGTATGAATAGTTTAAGTATTGTGCACAGAATGCTTAACAAAATAATATATAATTGGTTTTATGTTGAAAGAAACGAATGTGTTCGTTATAGCTTGTAGTTTGCGAAAGCCAATTACACAGCTGACATATAGCTTTCAACCCCATGAACTTGGCAGGCACCTGAGGTCACAAGACTTCAGACATTCTTGTCACACAATTGCACTAAGATTGCACCAATGGCAAATTTGATAATTCCTTACACATATATCATCAAATAAGTTACTCTTTTTTCTGATAGTTTGTATGACGAGTTAACCAAAACTACATAAAATAATTGCGCAAACATCCTAACTTATCATAGTGGATACTAGGTTGATTTTAATGTTCACAATAATTAATCCGTTGTTGTAAAGTTGGTGTGAGATACAGCTAATACCAGGTAGTGTTATCTGTTAAGTTTTACCTGTTCATATTGGTATGTTTACTTACGTAACCGTTCTTCTGTATTTCACACCATTTCTTTACTCTGTAATACGTAGCTTACACATTTATTTTAATCTTGAATTTATTATTATTGATAACACCAGTATTAGTTAATAAAGTATCTTGATATAATTTGTCATGATGGCCTGTACGTCAGCGATCTTTTAGGTAAAAGTACAGGTCTCCGTAGATCAATCAACATTTATCACAAATTATCATGTATTGTAAAGGTACTATTATGTTGATGATTGATCTGAATAAATTTGAGTTTCTTCTTTCTTCTATGTCTACAGAAGGCGACTTTGCAGTGGCAGTGGGTGGGTCTGAGGCCCTTCCGTGAACCACTCCGACTTGAGAAGGAACTCGTGACGTTTCCGCAAGGACAGTTGAAAGTAAACAAAAATGTATCCAGTCCTTGGGTCTGCTTGTTCAATCAAATACCTTCTCTCAACACTAAATCTGATGGCATTCATTGATCAAATTACTACCCGAAAAGAATTGTTTAGAAAACAATTCGGCCATCAGCTTAATAAATTAACGCCAGTTTTTCTCGCTATATATACATCATGAATGCATATATATATATATTGATGGAAGGACAATTACACGATCAACCCATCTATATATTATTATTAATATGCTAACTTTAAAACGTTATAAGTGCATGTCCTCCAAGGCGCCGACATACTCTCGTTTCTTTGTGTTCATTCGCTTCCTTGGACCATTGCCTCTGACCTATTAATTTGCAATTTATTTCTGTAAAACACAACAATTGTTATTTAGAGTTATTTACCATGTTCGATATGTTAGGCTTGTCTAAAAGGCATTTCTCCTACCTGAGATAAATCAATAGCGAACCACTCTCCTCCATAGGACAACTTTGTGGAAACAAGTTCCAAAAGATCAAAGATGTTATACTGTACAATGTAGTGGTAGTAATTTGTGCCATTGGTTTGTTGCACCATGTTTTTTTCTGTTGCAGGTGGTTCACAACTACGGCCATGGTGCAGTCGGGGTGGGTTTGAGTTGGGGAACAGCCGTCCACGCCAGTCGTCTTGTGACAGAAGTTCTTCAGCAGGGTCAGGCGAAGCTGTAGTGTATGCCCATGCACTGTTTATTAGTGCTGCATTGCGTGCACAAATAACTTGCTATTTTTAACAAGTTCCAACTTTCTTTGCACTTGCAGCTGACATAAATATAGTCAACATTCGCTGTAAATAACATATTGGGGATGTTCCATATATCTATGGGAATACAACACCTGCCAATTCCGCCGACGAGGATTTCAAAGTTGTTTCTTAAAACCCTTTAGACACCAAATGCCTTGTCAGATTTTCAATTACCACCATTTGAAAACATCTCGCTTAATGTGTACGAATGTGCGGGGCATCAGAATGCATTCCATTAAAACGATTTAAGGTCTAAAGTGTTAAGCAGATGGAATCGTCATGGGGTCTAATAGATTAAACGGATGGAATCCTCATGGGGTTTAAACAATTAAGCGGATGGAATTCACTTGGTGTCTAAAGTGTTAAGCGGATAGAATCCTCATTGGTTCTAAAGAGTTAAGCAGATGGAACCACATTTTTTTTATGTAACTATAAAATTTAAACTCACTTCAACATTTCGACTACCGTCGACAGTCTTTACCAGGAAGTGAGTTTCAATTTCACAATGGTTATAAGAAAATTTAAGTTGAGTTATTCTTCAAACTTAACAATCTTTTTTACTAAAACAGTTCGTTAATTTCTAAACAATCAAAAAATAATAAAAGTAAATATTTGCCCTTGTCAAATTCAAGCTCAACCAAATATATTATCAGAAATGTGGATTTGTTTTTTCTGTTGTAATTTTTCATTCTGGTGGTAAAAGTTAAATTGAATAAAAATGTATCGACATATGTATGTGTGTTGTCAGTGTTTTTCTCAGATTTGCATCTAAATATTATGCTGCAAAAATGACGGAGGTTATCCAACTGATGTGTTGTAGTGGCTTTTGTTTGCGCAATGAGATTTATGTGATATTCACTGATAAACATTTGAAGAAAAACACTCCGACTGCCCATCTGAGTTGAACCCTAAAACATTGTAACCAACTATGGCTGTAATTATGTCACATGACAAAACAATAAATCTGGGTTTTGTTGACGAAAGCAGAGTCTACTCTTTTATTTTGTGCTAATAATGATAATGAATTAGAACTATACCTTCTAAGCCAACCACTAAAGGTCATAAAATGTATTTTCTTGTTGACAGAGAAAGCGGCTATCATATGCCCTCTGATGGCGCAGACAAAATAACAACGATGCTTTGGTATGGGTTAAAACGCAACACTAAAAATTATTATTCCTTCCAGAAGGCATAATCTAAACACTGCTACCGTGGTGATGAGATTGTCTGAGTTGTGTTGTCGCCTCGAGTACAAAATTTTCCACCACAACCACGCAAAGCGACCTGTTCCTGTTCTGTTAGTAATGACTACATGACACATAAGATGACAATGTCACCATCTCATTGACAATTAGCATCGCCGCTACGTTTTTGTTTCTTAGCAGACACATCAGTGTCCGAAGCACTGTCCGCTTTGCGTTTCCGACTCGGCGTCATAATTTCAGTCCGTTCTTCTTCCATAATCAAGTCGTCATCATCACCATTGTGTTCTGTACATTTGAACAAAACCACCATTATGTAAAATCAGATTTTGAGAAGTTGTCTCTTGGGAAACACAAGGTCGTAAATTACATTTTCAAATATCTGACATTTTGAATACATAAACTTTTCTTGCTAATGAAAAATCATTTTTGATAAGTCTAGAATACTGAGGCACTTATTATACCAGAATTAAAACAAAACTAAATTTTTCATGAGGTGCAAAGTTTCTGTATTTAATTATTTCAGACGTTTGAAAATGTCACTTACAACCTCCTTGTGTTTTCTTATGGGAAGAAATGTACATATTTACAGCTTTACCTATGTCCATATTTTGCATTACATAGAACAAGAAGAAAATGTGAAGGTACAACTGTTGAATGCTAAGAAAGATGTAGAATTGAGGCTAGCTTAGGGCCAAATTTTTTATATTATCAGGACTTGCTGCACAAAAGCACCATTTTTTTCCCTGACAATCTATGTGCCATAACTTTTCATAATTTTATTAGAACCAAATCATGTGACCTTTCTGGAGCCTGTTTCAGCCATTTAAAACAATTTTTTGAAGAAAACATTGAAAGTTATGTTTTTCAGTTAAATGCTCCGATTGTTGTGTAATTCAGGATCTATACATACTTTTGCATGTTAATCACGAATATTCTATCGACTTTCCATTCCGAGTCATATTTGGGTTACCAGAGGTCAATAAAGGGTTATTTTGCTTCATGTTTAGCCTGTTCGCCACCGGGTGCACGATGGTTTTAGTTGATAGGTAGTAGTTAGAACTGGCTGACTTGCAAAAAAACTATATCAGATAGCAATGCTGCTGATTGGTAACTTGCTGAAATATAATCATCTATACAGGGATTCCAATGATTACTTTAGATGCACTACTGTATGCACTGGCCAAGTTTGTTCAGTGGAACTGGACTCAGACACATGGCGAGGACAAGTATGTAACCATGTTCGGTGGTCTCCATATTGAAATGCAATGTGGAAAACATTCCGGGACTACTCGAAGGCGTCTGGGTGGACAACTGACTGACCCAAGCAGGAACAGCTTCCTGCGAAATAGCTGACCCCTTCCTCAAGGCATCACACTTCACCAGGACTAGACATACCTACCAAGTGAGTGCTCTGACCTTGGCGGAACTCTAGTACGATGCCTTCACATACACTATGATTGAAGGACCACAAGATGAGAGGGCCAAATAAACGTGAAGACTTGATATGATCAGCAAGAGCCCAACATTTCAGTATTGGGATACCATCCTCAAGACTGAAATACTTGGTTTGATTTCCGTGCGAGCCAACCGAGAACGAGACTTCCCCTTGTATGTGGAATCACTGAAGGCTTTGGTAGGTTTTTTTTTTTCACTTGATCATCAGAACTATGTCAGGTGGATTCCCATAAACATACGAGACATGGAGAGCCTACCTCCAGCCTTCCAATACGAATTCGAAGACAAAGGCCACTGGGTTGTTTCGAAGACATCCAGGCGATTCTCATCCATACCAATCGACCGGGCTCACGAGCAAAATAATGGCTTAGTGAAGGGTTCAGGGGTGCAGTGGGACTGACAGCTGTCAAGAAGTGGGTGATTGCTGGACCTGAGCAAGTACAACTTCTTCAAGAGTTTGAGGAGGAGTTTACCTCAGAAAAAAAATCAAAACAACACCACGATGAGGGACTGTCAACATGCATACAAGACATTCAAAGAGCAAACACTTGGTCTTGTTCTCTTTCTGAGATGAGCAATCTTTTCCTAGATGTCAGCCCTGAACTGTTAGCAATGGACACACGAAATGTCCTCGACGAGTCTATTGTGAACACAGACCGCACATGGAGCAAAACAACGCCTACCGTCAATCAATGCTAACTAACCGCAAACGCTCTATAGGCGAGCAGTAGAATCACCTAACAGACCGATTTAAGTGCCCCCCCCCCCCCCCCCCCAAAGCCCTGCATCTCCCAGTCATAACTAGGCCTGTCGTAGAGTTGCCACATGGTGCAGTAAGCGTGAATCCAAGGTCAAACAAGGTCACCATCAAACGATCAATTTTAGAAATTGGGCGCTTCCGAAAACTTCTTAATATTACAATGGCTATCTAGCTACTTCATTTAACTAGAACATGGCCACGTCATATATTCTAGGAAAGCGTATTGTCTCACCTTCATGACAGAATACGATATAATGCTGTATCCAGGAATGATAAGAGCGACGTCAAGGTCAAATAAGGTCACCCATCAAATGATGAATATTCGAAAAATGTTAATGCCGCGAACATCATAAAGTTATACCGACTGTGTTTCTACTTCACGACTACGGACAAAGCATACACTGTATGAAAGGAAAATTTCCTCCCGTCACAAATGCAGTATGACGTGGTGCTGTGGGGTGAAGCAGTTTGTGTGGAGCGGCGTTCAAACAGGGTCACCGTCAATTGATGAAAATCTTAAAGGTTGTGGAGCTACTTTACCTACTTACTGATGACCTTTCATATACCTTTGGAAAGCTTACTGTCTTCCCGTTACAATGAGGTATAACGTATAGCTATTAAATGGAGCATTATGTGTGTAGTGAATGTCAAACAAGGTCACTACCAAATGGTGACTGTTCAAAATTGGACCATTCCACAATCGGAGTAGGCCTAGGTTTATTATGGTTGCGTATCTATTTGCTTACATGCACAATGCCTCTTCATATGCTATTGTAAACCTTATTGTATCCTCGTCAAAACGAAGTATGACACGGAGCTATCAACTGGTGCAGTATGTGTAGTGCGAAGGTTTAACAAGGTCACCGTCAAATGATGAATTTTCGATATTGTGCTATTCTCCAAATGTTAAGACAAATTGTTCTTCCAATTGCTCTGAAGTCAAACTATGAAAAGAATAATTATTAAAGTTTTAGAATATCAATATATATATATGTTCTCGATATCTTTTTTAAAATTGCGATACATGCGATAAGAAATATCTCAATCGGGGGCTAGTTTTCTCCTATTTGTGCTCGAGTTAGTCTTGGGTTGGTAAGTTTTATTTTGACTATCTTAATCTAATTAACAAGTGTTATAAAGAAACAGTTGTTTCAACAATAAGTGCCTGCATAAAATAATAGCATAAACAATGCATGTCATGTAACAACGAAGTATTGAATAAATCAATCTTTATCGTTGACAGTCGTGAGCGATAATAGCAATGCCGCTAAGTGTAAATAATTGGGACAAATGCATCTTTGTTAAATACGTGGCATCTGTGACGATATCACAATTAAAGTGATAAATTGAAGTGGATGCAGTGGAAACAAGGAGAGAAGGCCTATATCACCATATCATAGATGCATGTCCTAGCCTTGAAGATATGCCACATATACTATACCACAAGAGTTGCTTCAAAACGTACACGAGCAAGTGAAATTAGGATCACACTATGCTATTGTCCAAACAAGAAACACCAAATGACACTGATTCTCAACAATCATTATCACGTGTACCTAGTGTGGCAACGAGAAAGGCATTGTTCGACAGATTGGCGTGTCTGTACTGTGTGTTCAAAGAAAGAATTCACACAGGAAGACAATAAATTGCATAAGTTGAAACATTTGAAAGGGCAACCAACCTGAAGAAGGCTGCATGTCAAAGAGGAGACGAGAAAATAATACGCACAGTATCGGATGAGGACTTGATAGCTAATGATGCCGTGCACCACTCAACATGTCTTTCATCCTACATGAATAAAAGAAATCTTAATGCAAAGACACCATCGTCAACTGTCGTTAGCGACATGGGCATAGTTAAAACAGTCATCAGAGATACAAAAGGAAGCAGTGGTATAGTTGGACTGACTAGAAAGAAGCCAGCACTCATCAGGTGGACAATGGCGAGGCACATCATGAGTGAATATGTTAAAGCAATACGAGAAAGGAGTGGTTTGTCCACAAGTAATGAAGACAAGGATCACAAAGAAGTACTGGCATTCACACTGAAGAGGGATGAAGACCATTTGAGAGCTCTGACAAAGCATGCTGTTAACAACATAACCAATCCGTTCAAGCCTGAATCTCACCCAGATGCACACATCAACTTATCTACGGGGCTGCATGCAACACTGGGTGTGCAACATTCGCTCCTCAACATCGTATGTGCTGGGGAGGAGAAACTGGAGAGATTTGTGCATGGTGCACTTGAATCAGATGAAACATGCAGCTTCTACAGCCCCATCAGCAATCCAAGCCTGAAAACATTTACTGACATGGCGAAAAAGACCAAGTTCA
Organism: Escarpia spicata; assembly: GCA_963995525.1. NCBI lineage: Eukaryota > Metazoa > Annelida > Polychaeta > Sabellida > Siboglinidae > Escarpia > Escarpia spicata. The sequence goes on from OZ023214.1 coordinate 25,875,196, forward strand.
AGTGTGGCAAGGGAGGTGTTGTAACAGCATCTATTAGTTCAGAGATTGTGTTCCGCAGAGCTATGTCGTACGTTGGCGAGGTGCAGAGATGATGTGTTTATGGCCATCGTTCTCGGTCGCTCGATAGGGCCAGTGCCGATGGCCATTTTTCATGCTGATGGTACAATGCGGAAAATCAACAAAGCGGAACTGGACCATCAACTAGAAGCTCAAGGCCAGAGAGTATCTGAACTACCACAAAACACCACTGCAACCACAGTGTATATTACGGATGCCATGGCAGTCATTCAAATGATGGCGGGGGACCAATTCAATTCATTTGATGCATTGGCGGTAGAATACTTCAGGTAACTTCTGACAGGATTTCAGAGAGCTGATCCAGTTGTGGAAGTGTTTGCTAGATATGATGACAATAACTCTGTGAAAACTTCTGAACGGGACCGCCGCGCAGAATCAACATCTGCTTGCAAGCAGTACCAGGTGATTGATGGGCGTCCAGTACCTCCATGGAAAAGGTTCTTCAATGTTCCATCCAACAAGCAATCACTAGTGATCTTTCTTTGTGAATATGTTGTCAGTCGTGCATCCCAGTGGCTGGAAACACACACAGCGTGTGGGGTTGCTGGAGTCTTCGCTAATGGTGAGGTAGTGAAATCCACCTGTAGTCGAGGTGTAGAAGAAGACAGACACTTTGCCAGTACACAAGAAGAAGCTGACACCAGGATGCTTCTGCACGCTGGTTTTGCTGATGTAGACTTCGGAGCACGTGGTGTTCTAGGAACAGTAATAATTAAGTCACCAGACACAGATGACTTAGTGCTTGCTGTATACTACTTTCCCAAAGTGGCGAATACAGTTAACATGTCGACTCAAACTGGCACCATCACCAGCAAAACAGACAAGCGCCGATTTGTACATGTGCATTAGATTAGTGCTGCACTCGGTTCGCAGTTCTATAACATACTTCCTACCATGCATTCACCAACAGGGTGTGACTAAATTTCCTCCATGTTTGGAATTGGGACAAACATTTTCAACGTTGTTATGCAGAAGGGGGCAGGCCACTTCATGAATCTTGCCGACGTAGAAAACAGCAATAGAGGCTGCACTATCAGCAGCGCGGGCACTCACAGCAGCGTTGTACGACCGAAGGGGCACCGAGAAGAGTGCACACATCAAACTCAATCGTTTGCGGCTAAGGCTGATCAACAAGAAGGACAGGTCGTTGGCGACGCTTTCCCCGTGTGAAGCAAGTTTCGAGGAACATGCAAGGCGGGCAGAGTGGCAAACGAAGATATGGATGTATTCACATGTGGCCGATCCAGATATCGGGTCCCCAATGCAGCGTGGATGGGAGAGAAAGAATGACAAACTACTTTTCTTCTTCAAAGGTGCAATGGCATCAGAGCTCCTGGAAGGACTCATCTGTTCCTGCTCAAGTAGAAGTCGCTGCACAATAGGCGACCAAGATGCTCTACGTGACGATGACGACGATGACAGTGAATACAAAGTAAAGGTGGGTAGAATGTTTCTAGTAGCCTCAGCAAATTAACTCACCAATCCTTTGCAATCCTTTGTGACAATTGAATATTTTGCAGATACATAAAGAAAAGACAATTGCTCGATTTTCAAAGTGTTGTAAAGCATAAATGATAACTACATCGATGGTGACCTTGTTCAACGTCCGCTTCACATAAGTGTAGCTGTATTAAACAGTCCCATGTAATACCTCATTTTGACGGGGATACAATAAGTTTTCTAATGGTATATGATGCTGCCTTGTGTGCAATGTTTATGGAATGGCGCAATTGTGAATATTAATAAGTTGATGGTGACCTTGTTTGACCTTCACTACATACGTACTGCGTCACTTGATGTTTATACCTCCATTTCACGGGGATGGTTTCCAATGGTATATGACATGGCCATGAGTATGTACGTGACGTAGAGATACGCAACCAATGAAATTGTGTAACGTTTGCGGAATAGCGCAATTTTTTACATTCATCAATTGACGGTGACCCTGTTTGAACGCTGCTCCACACAAACTACTTCACCTCACAGCGCCATGTCATACTGCATTTTGACGGAAATAAATTGTCCTTTCACATGGTGTATGATTTGTCCATAGTCGTGAAATAGAAACACAGTCAATGTAACTTTATTATGTTCGCGACATTGTAAACTTTCGAATAGTCGCCATTTGATGGATGACCTTGTTTGACTTTATTGTCAGTCTTATCATTCCTGGATACAGCATCATATTGTACTGTGTCTTGAAGGTGAGACAATACGATTTCCAAGAATATATGATATGGCCATTTTCTAGTTAAATAAAGTAGCTAGATAGCCATTGTAATATTAAGAAGTTTTCGGAAGCGCCCAATTTCTAAAATTGATCGTTTGGTGGTGACCTTGTTTGACATTGGATTCGCTTACGGCACCACTTGGCAACTCTATGACAGGCCTAATCTTGACGGGGAGATGTAGGGCTTTCCAACGATAGAACATTTGTGTGTGTGTTGGGGGTCATTTAAACTCCAAAAATGAAGCACTTTTTGGGGTTTTGCCGCTCGCCTACTATCCATGAGCCTATCACGAAAACTCACTGCCTCTGTTTAGTTGTCCAACACCCAAGGCAAAGACCAAGCAGGCAGGGCAGATCTCACTGCTGAAGGATGATGTGTCTCTCTCCTCCAGATTATATATAATCATGCAGAATAGGGATGGAGACATGGGAACCTTCTTCAAGCATGAACTCACCCATATCCTCCATCTCTCTCTAACATAGGTAAACCACAACAAGGTAAGAAGTCGGATTTGTTGAGCATTCTGACCCAAGAGACAGATGAGCAACAGACAGAACCTCCTAGATCATTCGATGTGAAAATTCTTGATGTTGCTGCTGTTGTGCACCTCTTGCCAATCATTAGCATCACCACATTTGATGAATACGCCAGTCGCGTGGTTCTTCCACACACCATGCAGCAGGTGGAGACTGAACTGGTGAAGTGTGGGTGCAAAAGCGTGAGTGACTGTGGCGCAAGGTGTTCGTGCAAGAAGACACACTGGAAATGAACTGAGCTTTGCAACTGCAACATATAACCCAATTCCGACACATAACTGAACTCGCAAAACGTTGATCTGACAAAACAAGCTATTCTTACTAAACGTTTAGGCGAGATCATTTAAAATAGTTTGCTGTCCCGTTACGTTGTGGTAAATTCAATAATAAAGATTTTTAACGAGCCAAACGGAAACTGACGACTATGAATTGATAAAGTGTTAGAAACAAAGTTGGATCTTTTGTCTGGAATGTCCCTCAATTTTGCTAAGGTACCTCACTGTACACTTTACTAGCTCAAACAAGCTGAAAATGAAGCAATGTGACCTTTTATTGACCTCTTGTGACCCCAATATGGCTCGGAATTGAAAGCCGATAGCAGATTTGTGTTGAGCTTGCCAAAGTATATCTATATGCCGAATTACATGACAATGAAAAACAGAGCATTTAACTGGAAAAAAACTGAATTTTTCAATTTTTTCCTCTACCATTTTTTCTAAGTGGCTAAAACAGGCTCCAGGAAGGTCATTGGTTCCAATAAATGTATTAAAAGTCATGGCACACAGATTGTCAGGAGAAAATTGGTGCTTTTGTTCGGTATGTCCACATCATGTTGTTAAGCTGCCCCACTATCCTAGTTTATTATGTACTAATTAACATTATGTTCTTAAGACTATACTACCTATGTTGAATGCATACTGCACGCCACGTCCAGTCGTCTCGTGACAGAAGTTCGCCAAATTGTGTTCAGTAAGCATATAATAATGAGATGGATGGAGGTTGAAGAAGCAGAAGTCAGAATGGTGGAGGAAATCTACAAGGAGACAACAGCGGTAGTGAGAGTCGAAGGAGAAACATCGGAACAATTTGGAGTGGAAGTAGGACTCGGGTAGGGAAGTGCCTTGAATCCCCTGCTTTTCAATATGGTGATGAACCTGATCAGTGGAAAGATATCGGAGCAGGAAGAACTTAAGAAGATACTGTATGCAGACGACCTAGCAGTGGTGGCTGATAACAAAGAGGAACTACAGAAAGCGTTGCAAGAATGGATTGATACCTTCAGAAAACACGGCCTCCGAATGAATCTGGAGAAGACTGAAGTAATGTGGATAGGTGAACAGGAGGTAGATCTGCATGTAGTTGTTGACGGAAAGACCATTAAACAAGTGAACAGTATTGTATACCTGGGCGGTACAGTGGGAGAGGGTAGAAGGCATTGTGTGGGACAGAAGACTGAAGAAACAACTGAAAGGAAAAGTGTTGGAAGCCTGCGTTGCACCAGCCTATATATATATGTTTTGGGAACACTGGCACTGACAGAAAGACTGGATGAGAACTACAGGTAGCAGAAAACAAATGGGTCAGAAGAATATGTAGAATAACGCGAGAGGATAGAAAGAAAAATTTGGAGAGGAAATTGGAATGAAAAAACACCTAAAGAGGAAAGTAACCGGAAACAGAATGAGATGGGCGGGATATGTACAAAGAATGGGTGCAGACAGATTGCCGAAAAGAGCGTGGAAAGTAGAAGAGGGTGGCAGACGACGGAGAGGAAGACCATTGCTGAGATGGAACGACAGCATAAAATGAGACCACGGAAGGGCTGCCGTGAACAGGCATGAATGGATAGCCATTGCGGGCGAGAGAGAGAGAAAGAGAAGGGGGGGGGGGGGGTGGTGGAACGAACTGATAAGAAAAATAGAAGACGCTACCAAGTGACGTGGACCCCACCCCGCAAGGGAGCAAGGGGAAGAAAAAGAAGAAGCAAATCAAATCAAATCAATTTATTTTGCAACAACAACAACATAGCAGTATATATACACAAAACAACCGTTTAAAAATAAAGTTGTGTTGCATGATGGTCACATGGCATGTAATATGCCGTCTTCCTGTGACCCCATAAATATATATTTCGAATTATATTTACGCATACGTATACGATGATTATCACGAGTGTATGATATATTTTGTATGACAACGGAATGGGGATGCGATGGAGAGAGAAACGAATTATTGTAGGAAATTACTGTTAGAAAACAATTATAAGAAATTTGTGCGGATCCAAACATTAATATATAAAGTAAACAAATATTTAATTGCACTCCGCACATCTGGGAGTTAGGCAGTGCACGTGACTAAGATAGTTGTCTAGATATTGATTGGATAATACAAATTTCATTTGTTGTCTGGATTTGACGTTTTGTATCTTATAATCGAGATTATTCCATAGTTTTATAAAATGGTGTTTAGGTAATTTTGATGAAAAATGTGTTCTGGGCTTCTCTATATATAAGAGGTTACGTTGTCTAGTAATTCTGGTGTTAGTGGCTAGATTCTTTTTGGTATATAGTGTTTGAAGCATTTAGGCAGTGTATTATGGTGATAATCATACATAAATAGTGAGACATGCAACCTGTGAATATCAGTGATTTTAAGTATTTTTTCAGATTTAAAGATAGGATCGATGTGGCTTGTATATATTTTTTTGTTAATTATTCGTATAGCCCGTTTTTGTAATATTTCTATTTTTCTTATGGTATTTCCATTGCCCCATGCTTGTACACCGTAAGTTAAGTGACTTTGAATCAAGGTATAATATAGAGTTTTTAAAGCACTGCGTGGCAAAAAAAATTCATTCTATTAATTGCAAAAATTGCTCTAGATAATTTAGAACTGATTATGTTGATATGTTTTTTCCATGTTAAATGTTTATCAATATGTATTCCTAAGAACTTCACCGATTCTTCTTTGTCATCCTTTCCAACATGATTAATAATTTCACTGTTTATCTTAATACAGTTATTTACCTGGTATTTGCTATTCGGTGGACTAGATATGCAAATTTATTGGCACAAAGCCAATCGTACAAATGTATTAATTCTTGGTTTACGCTGTCAATTAAAGTATCAATATGAGGACCTGATTGGTATACAGTTGTGTCATCTGCAAAAGATAATAGATTCAGAGACGTAGAGTTAGTTATATCATTGATATAAATTAAAAATAAGATTGGTCCAAGTATGGATCCTTGGGGCACTCCACTTATTATGTTTTTTGAAGATGATTGACATTTGTGTATCTCAGTATATTATTTTCGATTTGATAAATAACTTGCAAACCATTTATTGCTTATTCCCCGAATTCCATAAAAGTTTAGTTTGTACAGTAAAATATCATGGTTTATTGTGTCGAATGCCTTTGAAAGGTCCAGAAACACAGCCAATGTAAGGTCTTTTGTTATTTTATCGTTTGCCTCTGCAATATCTTTCAGCAGGTGTAGTATTGGTTGAATAGTAGAATGCTTTGCACGAAACCCATATTGATGTTTATACAAAATGTTATATTTTTCTAAGAACATTATTAATCTATTGCATACGATTTTTTTCCATTATTTTAGAAATCGTGGGTAGAATACTTATAGGTCTATAATGGTTGAACAGTTTATTGTTACCTGATTTTAAGACGGGAATGACTTTTGCAGTTTTTAAGTTTTCAGGAACAATTCCCGTGACAAAGGATTGGTTTAGTATATGCTCAAGCGGAGTGGCTACTTCATGTATGGTCGCTTGTAGTAGTTAAGTGGATAGATCGTCGAAACCTTCAGTGCTTTTTGTTTTAAGTTTTCGTACAATTATTTATATTTCTGTTGTCTGCGTTGATTGCATGAAAAAATTTACGGAAAAGTTTCCTCTTAGGTGTGTTTCAAATTGCTTAACTGGAAGAGCTATTGAGTTGCTTATCGATTTACCTATTCCAACGAAAAAATTATTAAATTCTTCTGTAATTTGTTTTAAATTTGAATTCTCTTGTCCGTTTATGATGAAGGTTTCAGGTAGTTTGGCGAATTCTTTTTGTTTATGTATTGCTTGTCGTAATACATCCCATGTTTCTTTTATATTGTGCTTACGTTCTTCTAGCATTTCTGTATAATAAGCACTTTTTGCTGCTCGTTTAATCTTATTAAAGACTCTACAATATTCTCTATATTTATTGATGATTTCTGGATTATGTCGGTTTAATTTCTTTCGAAGTAACCTTGCTTTATTTAGAGATGAAGTCAATATGCCTGACGTAATCCATGGTTCTCGTTTAATGTATTTTTTTTTAACTTTCACAGATTTAATTGGACAAGATATTTCGAAAAGTGATTTGTATATTATCATAAAATTATCATAAGCTTCATTCGCATCAGCAGTGGATAGTACAGTTGAGTAATCAGCCATATCTATTAGATTTCTAAATGATGCAATATTTTGTGGGGTCAACTGTCGTACCTGCCTATATACTGATTTTTGTGGACGAGGTGTGCCATAAATTATATGAAATATTCCAAAATGATCGGCTAAATCAGTAATAATAATCCCCGATTCATAACTAGGATGAGTATGGTTTGAGTATAAGTGGTCTATAAGTGTTGCCGAATATGATGTTATTCGTGTTGGTTTAGTTATATGCGGAATAAATCCTTGGGATATTACATTATCTATGAAGTCATTGGTTTTTTGATGGGTGACAAAGTTTAGCAAATTAATGTTATAGTCGCCCATTAAATTAGCAGTTTTATTTTCATTTGATATTTTATCCTGTATTTCTATTATTTTACTTATAAACATATCGATATCTGCACGAGGAGCAGAGTTAGGACGATAAATTACACCTACTATAAAAGGTTTATTATGATTACCTTGAACTTCAAAAAATATAGATTCAAAAACATGGGGAATAAATATAGAGAGATCTTCACGTTTAGAGTAGATGAAGCTTTCGTTGATATACACTGTATATTCCAACTCCACCGTGCCCATCATCATTTTGTAATCTTGTATTAAAAAATTTACTATGGTATCCACTTATTTTGTATTGCTGGGAATCACGAATTCTAAATATTTCTGTTAAGCCGATTAAATCAAGTTTGAGACCATTTGAAGATAAGTTAAAAAGTACTTCTTGCACAGAATCCCAGTGTGCCTCCAAACTGCGACAATTCATACATAACATCGATAGAGATACATTGTCACAGTGGAAAGCTTTTGAGAATTCAGTTAGGGTCAAATATTTACAATCATTGGTATTTAAAGAAAAGAGGGAATCATGATACATTTCATCTCCGTAATGATTAATTTCATTATATAATTTTCTAAAGTCAAAGTTTGCATTTGTTTGGATCCGGTCAATACTAATATTATCATCCATTTACAAATCTAGTTAGATATATCATATTAAACCAATCTCCCCAGTCCGTCGTCTTTACGCTACTACCAGAAGCAACATAGAAAATCAAATGAAAAAACCTGTAATACAAACGAATAATCAGCTTAGCACATCCTGTGTAGCACGTCATCGCAACATTCACCGTAATTGTATGAGTAATAGTAAAACAAAATAAAACATATATATGTAATAAAACCGGGAGCATTAGGGAACAAAGATAATAAGGATAGCCAACTGGCTGGCCTTCCATTAGGCATGGCATAATTATGAACATAATAGAACAAAAATACAACAACCGAGATATAACAACAAATAATTAACACACATATATTTGAAGAGAACTGTATCATTTAGCAAACCATTTGCACAGGACTAATGTCTACAAATGGTTGTTTCCATTCTATATTGCATGTAATAACGGTCGCAATTTGAAGGCTGATCACGAGTGCAAGTTCAAATAGTAAGCAAAACATAAGTTTCAAAATAAGCTTAATTGGCAATAGGGCCTGGTTGGGCTGAGTTAACTGCTATAGCATTTGCTGTTCAATGATGCTCACTCTCCCACGGTCAACACAGCAGACTTCCAGTTAAAAATTACTACGCCCACTAATTCTGGGTAGATGAACAGACTACATCCCTTTAAAATTATCTTAAAACTGTGAACATTTGTACGTCTATTAAGTCCATATATAATGAAAATTGTATAGCACTCGCCAGCATTGAGGCAGTAACGCGTCACATCTGCATGACATCATTTTTAGCGCGCGCGCCGGAACGCTGAACGCACGGGCAAACAAATGCGTCGTGCAGCAGTAAACATATTTCTCCCCTTTCCTTAACTTAGATAAAGTAAAGTATGTACACCTCGCGACACGACACAACTTGCCTTTTTAGTTGCAGTTGGTCCGAGGGTAGGCTTCACCAACTTACAACCAATGCCGGGCTCCTGAAGCCTAGTGACAATTTATTGACCTTACTGCAGCTGGGGATATTGATGAAAATTTCAGACTGCATATACATTGTGTTTTATAGCTGCACGTCCTAAATTCGTGGATCGTCCAATTCGGTATCCCTTTGGACGTTGTCTCGTTTGACTGCTTCGGTGAAAGGGTATGTTACAACTGGCAGCTACAGTCTTAATAAACCTGGTTGGTGTGCCATCATTCAGGTTTAGGTTTGAGACAAAATACAATACAGCGTTGCAACGGAATTTCTCGTCGAAACGATAGCACCCGAATAAAATCGCCCGAGACCACCGAGGCTGCAGCGTCAATGGGCGCTTATTACAAGTCGTTAAACTTGCAAATAAATATGTAGTATTCCCGAAATGTTCCGTTTGTCGACATCCTTACGACAGCGTGGCCTACTCTATTAATGGGCTAATTTGTTAAATTACGTCTACGAACGATGTATTGTATTCATGCAATGGCCTATTTGGTTTTTATTTAGCATGGAATGTATTGCTATCGAACTAATATTATTATTGGAGTTATAAAAAATTACTGTTGACAACACTAATTATTGTGAACTTACAATAAAGTTACTGTTTGATATTGACAGCCTTATTATTTACACTTAATTCACAATTGCACATAATACCAGAACTATTACACCTTTCCACTGAATACAAACACAGTTTATTTGTGTTAGATAATGTCATTTATTTCACAATTAAAACAACGTTCTAACAATTTGTTAGTACTCAATCGATGACATAACTAATATTGAGTAATTTAGAATATTGATTCTTCACACGATGGTTTCCTCAGATGTGTGTTAAAACAACATATATTAATGTAATTTAAGAGAGTAAGCCTACACACACACACACACACACACACACACACACACACACACACACACACACACACACACACACACACACACACACACACACACACACACACACACACACACACACACACACACAATAATAAAGTGCTAACTGCATAATGCCATGTATCCGGATCAAAAAACCTGTCCACATTAAAACTGTTAATACATCATTGGTAATCACTATCATAACAACTTAAGAAAGAATAAAAATATCATATGTAATATAAAATATACCTTTGTAAAGAAATAACATATGTTATGTGAAATAAAGTATGAGACAAATACGTATATATATATATATATATATATATATACAGCTGTACTGACTAAAGTGCGCATTTAACTAGTATAATATATTGTTTTGTTTATGCAGCACCATATCCATTAATGTTCATAGTGATGTACATAAAACTAATAGATAACAAACACAATTAGTCACTGCTTTGAAAAAAATAATACAAATACATAACTAAAATACAAAAACATCACGTCAGTGAGTGACAGTATGTATTATATAAGTATCAGGCATAATTATTGAAAATACAAATTGCTGGTCGTATCATTGTTGCAAGCATAACCAAACTAGACGACTACTTTTCTGTCAGTTTCAAACAAACTTCGCCCGAAGGAAGGCCGCGATATTGCAGCCACTGTATTCACGATGTATTCGAGTATCTTTCTACATTTGTAGGATACACATGTCTGGTTCCGAGGTGAGTTGATTCAAGCAATGTCATTGTAAATAACCAATTTGTAGACATATGTATAATGACAGCTATTTTTATAAGTGTAAGAAGCGTATGCACTGTTTATTTATCCTGCTTCCCAATGCCGTCAACCGAGTAACGTTTCGATTATATAGAATTATAACGTCGGACGGCTGCAGTCGGTGTCAGCTGCCGCTGGGACTGTCACTGAGTCTGTCGAACCTCTACTACGGCGCCTACGGTAACTAACATAGGCCTTAGGCTTAGGCTTAGCTTAGGCAAGGGTCTCGCCTTTCTAGTTAGTAAAACTGCATTGTCCAATATTTAACATGCAGTGAACGAAAATGCACATTAAAATATCAGTATATGCAACCATGGCAGGGTGATTAACCTGGTCGTGGGTGTAATTTTGTTGCCTCACTCTGGGATTTGGATATGTGTATCTACGGGTCTTGCCTTTCCAAATTCCAGTCAGCCGTTTTTGAAAAGTTCCCGTTTCCCCACTTAGTTGAATCGAAACATAAAAATGTGCGATTCGTACTTTCACAGACTGTTTTAATGCTACAGCTACGATCGTTCGTAAACCTGGCTGGCATGTCATGATCATCATTCAATGTAAACGTTTTAGGTTTGTTAAAAAGTATACAATACCATGTTGCCACGGAATTTGCGATGCACGAATTTTGCACACTAGCAGATCTGCACTCTAGTATACATAAGTTTTTGTCCATGAATATATATTTTTAATCTAATAATAGATCAGATCAAGTTGTGCTGCTTCATGGGAATAGCACATTTCATAATAATAGTACTCGCTAAAAACAAATTAAACATTTATTTTTGACATGTTACTTTACCGTTACTGTACACTTTTCACGAGAATGGCCCATATGTATAATTATATACAACATGAATTATTAGAGCAAGGATAAAGGAAATTATACAGTGCACTCTGGATAAGATCAAACTTCCAGGGATCCATGACAATACTGATAAGTGGAATTTCTGTTAACTAGAAAGTTATCAGAAGGTCCCCTTATTGTGACCTTTGACCTGGACCGAGGAAAAGATTGACCAAAGCATACAGGTAATTATGTAGAAGCAAATTAAAAGTTGGCCAAAGTAATGGTTTGGGATTTTAATATGACTGAATCAACATAACAAGGTTCTCTTGTATTTATTTTCCATTCAGCCAGCTGTACACTTGACACTACACAAGTCCCATAATCCAATATCTAACCTGAATTAATCTGCACAGTGTTGAGTTAGTTAGCTCATATTTAGGCTCAGTTTCCTAAATGCAACTTTGTTTATTTGCAGGAACATTGGAAATAGCTGAGCTGATGGAAAGGAGAAATTGAAGAGCTCTACTTAACAGTGCCATTAATTGGACAATGGGTCACCTGACATAAGATGATGTCTGACTTTGTTCTGCCCCATTCTGTTCTGTGAGACATCTACTGGGAAGTTGTACCTCACTTCGAGTTTCAAATGGATGTGTGCATCTGATAACTTGGAGTATCAAAATGCATAGCAGTGCTATTAATAGGACAATATGTTAACTGACACAGTAGTGAAGAAGATGTCTGACTTTGTTCTGCCACAATAGTTCCGTGTGGCTTCTGCTGGGAATATGCACATCACTACATTTCAAATGGATTTGTGCAATCGATCGATTTGTGCATCCAAATGCTCATCATCCCGTTATTATGTTGCAAAGTAGGAGTACATAATAAAATTTATGCTTTCTTATGCTCATCATGTTTGGATTATGTTCTACAGCATATTCTTCAACATTTTTAGAAACAAGTTTGTGTTAAGTGAACTATACTGGGAGTAGTGTATAATAAGATGTTGACAAAGTTACTTTTACAATAATTTTGAAAATTAATAAAATATAAATGTTCCACAACATTCAAAATGTTTATGAATCTTCTTGAGCTAAATACACCAATGATGACCGAAAACAGTGTTTTAAAATATGCGTTACTTTTAAAGTTTTGTAATTTTATAACTTTATTTCCATCATAAAATGACCATTTTATGTGTTATCGAAACTGAAGTTCAACAGAAACAAATTCAGTATCTTTTTACTCTAAATGATGGGGCAGATTAAATAATTGTTGCACTCACAGTACAAAATAAAACATGTTTTTACACTGATGCAATATATTTTGTGTTATGCTCTTTATAGATCTACATTTTTCAAACTAAAAGTAAACCTTATGTAGGTAGGAAAGTACATAACCACCTATCCTATTTCAATATCGTAAATTACTTTAGTATAATGTAGTTATACTGCATATGGAAATAGCAGCTGGATTTATGGTGCAAATAAAATGGTTTCATTATTGAATGTTTCTCGGCTTCAGTAAGTTTCTGTTATCTAAACTTCACTTCAAAATATATAGCCAGATGTACCTAGTGAAAAAGGAATATGATAGTACCATAGTTTGTATATATATAAAACTGCCAGTCATTCAATATGACACCAACGGCGTCGCCATCGGTGGGTTCGTGCATGGAATTTTTTCTTTTAAATCAATCCGTCTGTCGTGAACTGTCCCTGTGTTCATTCTCCGTTTATTCCATATATTTTCTTTGCTGAATCTGTGACATAAACAGCAGCTGCTCCACGTTTCATTTTGATAATGTTATTGGTCACGACTCATTCGCATGGGCATGGCGATGGCTAATCCATATATATATACACCCATCATCATGTTGATGACGTATTTCTTGCATCTACTAACTCGGCATAGCTAATCGACGTCTGACGGACAGTCCCGAATGTTCATGAGCATGCCTTATACGGATCGTGAAGGTGGGCCCAAAGTAGAAACTCCGCGTATGCGGAGTTATTTTTTCGATATATTGTCAGGGTCGTTAGTGATTAATAAAACATAATTCTAATGAAATAAAGGCATAAAATTACATGAAATAATCATATTAACTGGATTACCTAATAATTGCGTACATTACAAAGAGATTAAAATTCTCAAAGAATCCCTTTAAAGTACAAATAAAACTACGTTAAAACGAATTGAACTTTTCCTTAGGATTGTTTTATTTAGAATTTGAAATGATTTTTGGAAGATGGAACTGGAATAGATTTATTTGGAATTGACAAAATGGAATTGACACATGCCTGCTGTAAACTACCTGATCATCGTCATTGTAGAACTGGTAGCCAGATGTGAAGAAACAGCCTGCATCGTTGGCCTCTGGCGAGAGAGCGAGTTTACTGTAGTGATCCCACGAGTCGCGCAACCACTGCCTACACATCAACACACAAGACATCAGTGGACAGTCTCACAAACATAAACGAAAGTGTCCAGGTGAGTAAACTTTGTTGTGTTCAGAAGAAATTCTAATATAATTTATTCTCCCAATGTGATGAACATCTTGATAAATATTCTGATGTAAAATAAAATTGGAGACAGGTCGTGATGGTTCACACCTTCAAGTGCATTTCGGATTATTTGTAGTAAATGCAAACATTCACCAATTACCTGAGTACAGGAATGGGCACTCCCGGTATTTTATTTCTGGCCGGACAAAAAATCCCAGCCGCACCATCGCTGGTCGTGTCTTTATCAAATTTGTCAGCTATGATCGTGATGTTAATGCCAGGAATACGTCGCTGGACCATGACTGCAGTAGACAGGCCAACGACTCCCGCTCCGATTACTGCGACACGTGGCATTGTAATTTGGCGTACTGCAAGAGAAACGCACATGTTAAAAGGGTCGTTGTTAAAAAGGCAAAGTTGAGTTCTTACATCAAGCGGTATCCAATACTTAGACCCATCATACACTTCACTTCTTTGCAGACCTGTTCAATCAAACAACATCTCGACACGACAGCGGCTTAGCCTTAGCCTTAGGCCTTAGCCTTAGGCTTAGCCTAGGCTTAGGCTAGCCTTAGCCTAGGCTTAGCCAGAGACCTGTCTGCCCATCTTAAAGCTGGCATATGACTGGCCAAAAGGGGTACAATCATGGTACATTCGCTAGAACGTCCTAGGCAAGTCAGCCGCCTGTCGCGCCCCTATCTTTCGTCAAGTTCCCGTGCCTTCGTGTGTGGCATAATTATAAGTTATTGTCTCCAGGGTTATTCCAGTTCCAAATCGTTTGAAGACTAACACTGCTTCTCAGTTTTTTTTATTTCAGGGTACATTTTTTAGTTTGCCCGGTCCTCGTGGAACACCAATCTAAATGTTACCGTGTCAACGTGGACATTCTATTTTGTGTAACCAACTTACGATAGAAATATCCCATTTTCCCACACGGGTGAACAAACTTGTAAACTTTTTTCATTTAATATTTCATTGGCTTACACGGTATTTCGAACAATTATATAAATGAAACACCAAGACCAAAAACGGATTTTTGACGTCTGACGTTAGTAGTATGTGGTTATCCATCCACAGCCCTTTTTGAGGAGTTTTGGTTGATAATAGGGAGGTTTCGAAAGCCGCCCCCCTGAGCAAAGTGCGTAGTCACGTGACCGTATGTATGTATAACGAGAGGCGCCCCCTGGCGGGTACGTTAGAGGTGACGCCTCCTAACGGGGAGTGGTGTTATTAGTTGTGTAGGTGAATGCGCGTGTATGAAAGAACTAACGAAACACAAGAGTATACGAGTGCACACATATATATAATATAATAACCAACAAACACCACAGTTGAAAGTTGAATGGTTTATTGATGTCAACGAACTATGAAATCTTCAAAGCCGTCATCACTATCGTATGTCTCTTCACACCAAATTTCCATGTCCCCCGTGTCGACAGGGGCAACAGGGTCGGGGTCAAACCAAGGATTGGGGAGATCGTATATATATATATATATATATATATGAAACTTTAAAATGTGTACAGGTATGCTTTAATAACCAACAAACACCACAGTTTGAAAGTTGAATGTTTTATTGATGTCAACGAACTATTAAATCTTCAAAGCCGTCATCGCTATCGTCTGTGTCCGCACACCAATTTTCCATATCCCCCGTGTCGATAGGGGCAACAGGGTCGGGGTCAACCCAAGGGTTGAGGAAAGGTATTGAAAGAAACGAAAGATAAAAGAGTCATAACGAAAGATCAAAGAGAAAAGTTTTAAAAGGTGATGAAAGGTGTATAATGAGAGATAAAGACTGACGTTGTTATAAAAACTTTGGACTTACGTTTTTTAGAAGCAGCGACAAATTTAACGATCGCCATACACGGCTTGAATGTTAGGACTAATGTTCTATTTGATGTCATTTGTAAGGTGCGTTGGGTCTTCAGCATAGGCTTATATAACAAATAACTTAGGAAAATATGAACTTATGTTGTTTTTTATCTTGGTACTTCCAATTTATGGGAAGTTGTGCTAGGAAAGAAAATCATCATAATCATTCGCCTATAATGAAGTTCATGGGCGTTGGAAGACTCGGAACGTCGTGAATATTTGGGAAAACTCCAACTAACCTACACTCGCCTTCGGGCTCTCTAAAAACTTCCACTGCACCCCCTCTTGAGGCAGTAGTTTTCTTGTTTTCGCTATGATTAATTTTATTAACACTATAGGTGGCTTCTTGCGCCGTGTCAGAAATATTTACGTGGTTTTTCATAAGAAATTTTTTATTTAATGCATCCACTTAAACGAACTCTTAATCATTACGATGAAAATGAGCGTTTAACAGAAATTATTTTTCGGAGCCACCACGTTGTTTGGTAACTTATCGCAGCAGATGCGACACTTCGTTTCTATTAATTTCGCTGCACACTATCGACTTAGTCACGGCACACGACTGACACACCAGAGTGTCGCACCCCACCGGTTGAGATTGAGAAGCACAGCGCCAATTAACTATAACTACTTACTATACACCTGTCTCCCAACCCATCCGTGGCAGATGCCAATGCTAATTATGTATAATAATAATAAATTGTAGTACATAATTTTATGTCAACATGTGATGATTAAAGTGACTGAGATTATCAGCCGATATAGACGCCACTCCAAGTAGGTCTGGTGTAGGACATTCATTCCATCACCTTTTTCAAAACACTCAAGTGTTTTGAATTTATACGTTCGAAACACTACCGTAATGTTTTCGAGGGTGAATGTTTTACACCGGGTGCGTCGCATATCTGAGTGCCTCGAACTTACAGAACCAGTCGTTTCGCTCCGCCTGTTCACTTCCTGATCCATAAAACAACAACAAAGGAACACAGACACTCTTATTTGAAGAGGTAACTAAATCACTGTGTTGACGAAGTCCTGTGCATAAAATGTAACAACACATAGGAGCGATGCACTAGCTGTTATAATGGAGCCGGCGCCATCTGCGCTTTGTGAAAGGCGGACATCAGCATTATATTAGCTGGTGTCGGAACGTGATGAATACTGGGAGTGCTGAGCCGGAGCCGGAGCTAAGACACGCCGCTGCAGCGGACATGACATCGGAAGACGGGAAGGATAAGTGTTAGAGATGTTTAGCGATTTGAGATGGGTTGGCGTTGACCATTTTTTAAGTTCGACGGGGGTAGCATCCAGGGGCGCTGTTGATTAAGCCCCTACATCAGTCCCAATACCCCCAATTATCATAATCCGTATTGGTGCTACATTCATGACTGCGTTGTGTCACCGGTCACATCACTCAGTTTAGTACAGAGACGTTAACAGAATCACCACGCAATCTACAACACGAACATGCCATGGCTGCTGACGTGTACTCGTGAAATCGTTTTCAAAATACAATGATTGTTATTTTAAGCAGTGCAGGGTAAATCAATACACGGTGGAAGCAGTACTGTCGGAGATTCGGCTATTTTAGTTTCGGCCAATCGTGGCTGATATTACATGTATCTGAATACTCATTACTACCCAGCCGCTCGTGAGAACGATTGAATAAGTAATTATATCTGGATTTCCAGTAAAGTGTCCTTTGGTTTAGGGCGCGTGCGTTTGTCCGTCGTATAGTTCCCACAACATGGCAAGACAGACTGACAGTTTCAGGAGTAGTGTAATCTACTACTAATCCTGGCTTGCGATGGCGGGGAGTGTAGCTTTAGAGATGTTAATGAGCCCCCAACTGCACAACTTTTGACGCTGACCGAAACCAACAACAACATGTTCACAAAGTAAATTCACAATTTAAGTTCACATTATTATTATTAGTAGTAGTAGTAAAGTAACCAAAATGGCCACTGTACGTATTTGCAAGGCAAAGATACATTGTACCTGGGTTAATTCAGAAATCGGAGCAAACTCCGTCGTTCGTATGGCCACTGCGCGGACTGTTCAATAGTCGACAGCAGGAGATGTTGGACATTGTCTGGAGTTTCCAGAAATCGCATTTGCTCTGCGTGTCGTCAATGTAACACTACTTTGGAAGACTATTCACCGGCGACCGCGGTGCGCATGCGTTAAAATGATCGCCAGCAGACTCATGGTTGGTCAGATCCTGCTGGTAGGGGTACAGGTGGTCATAACCCTATTTTCAAGACTGCATGTGCGCTTTCATGTGACTATTCCACAAATTGACAATCCTCAGTGCAAACGTGGAAAGGATGTTGCTGTATGGTGCTGATGTAAGGGCAGTTATAAAAGAACTCGAAAGAAAATTCGACGGGAGATACACCAGAATGTTAAGTATGTGTCTAAACCTGGCTTTACACCAGGCGACGTCGTCGCCGCGACGAGGCGATGCCGTCGCACACAACTTAATCGCAGTCTGATCGCCTCGTACATATACCACATCACTGCGATTGTATCGCTTGCAATGCCATGGCTTCGTCGTCCCGACACCATCGCTTGCGATACAATTGGCTCTATTTCCAGACGACCGTCGCGGCGTCGCCTCGTCACATGTTGGGCCTAATCTGTCCAATCACAGTCAACACACGTGACGTATCTAGAAATAGAATAGCCTTCCCTAGAAATAATGGCTGCGTTGATGTGTAACGGCACGTGACTTCTTGTGGTCACGTGACACTTCCCGTCTCGAGCAACTACCTTGCGTCGTGTTTCTTAATCAATGACGTCAACATCGCCTCGTCGTGGCAACAGCGTCGCCTGGTGGAAAGTCCACTGGAGGCAAACGCTTACAAACGAAGAACATTATGGGGATGCAGGCAAATTCACAAACACTGTTCGCATGGGACACCTACAACTAGCTGGCCGAAGCTATAGTAACACAGACGAATCAATAGGCCTACCAATATTCATAATGTATGATGGCCGAGAAGGGCCATCGCGTTTTTGTGTGGCAATCTGCAGCGCCATGGGGCGATGACGCGATGCGCGATGCGATGGGCGATGCGATGAGCGATGCGCGATGCGATGGGCGATGCGATGGACGACGCGATGGACGATGCGCGATGCGATGGACGATGCGCGATGCGATGGACGATGCGCGATGCGATGGACGATGCGCGATGCGATGGACGATGCGCGATGCGATGGGCGATGCGATGCGCGATGCGCGATGCGCGATGCGATACGCGATGCGCGATGCGCGATGCGATACGCGATGCGATGCGCGATGCGATGCGCGATGCGATACGCGATGCGATGCGCGATGCGATGGTATACATTATAAAGGTGCCGCAATGAGCATGCGTACGCCGAAAACGAGACTTAGGCAGCCATTTTTATTTATTTGTATTAAGCACATTTCTGTTTGTGTTCAGAGCATGTGATGATGGCTGATGACGCTGACTGTACGTATACGGTTACACATCTAGTTATTGTGCACAAAAGATTATGTGATTGTACTTCTAAATATTGTCTCGGACATCTACTGGGATTGAATTTAGCCAAACAAAAACGGATGCCAGGCAGGCAGCTTCTTCGCAAAAACTAGACTAGGGACTGAAATAGGTTACTTTATAAAATGAAATATGTACCTATTCAACATTTTATTTGTTAAATAATTATTGTTTCCATCTGGATATCCCTGATCGCAAATATAAACACTATTTTGTGTGCCTGCAGACACGATGAACCAGGGATGGTTAACCAACAGTTTTGAAGCCTATTTGTTTATATTAATTAATTAATGACATAATATATGTTCAGAATGCAAACATGTTATTTATGCCTTATATAAATTAAAATATAAACTTTTCATAATTTATGCTTCTTGATTTACTCCTCGGTCCCCAATATTTCCATATCTGGAAGAAACTGACACATATTCCGTGAGACGATCTTCGATACAAATGCAGTGATGTTTAATTACTTAATCTGGGTTCCGTAGTAGCACATAAAAGCAGCGTTGCGCGAAATACAAGTATGAATAACGTGGTGTCAATAAATAGCCCCGCTCAAATCAAGCTACCAGCTCTATTGGACCACGTAATAAACAGCCGAAATTGACAGGAAGTTAACTTGTAGTAGGTCTACTAGGAGGTGCACGGTGCGCGCGGTGCGTCTACAATTCGATTCACTTAGGGGTCATCTCAGAACGTCGATGTCCGATATCAGACGAAATTACTTTCATCTTGCCTCAGCCCCCCCACCCACCCAATTTTTTAAACATTATTATATGATGATACCAGTATAATTAAGAGTGTCGGTCGATGTCCGACGCCAGATAAAACTGCCTCAGACCCCAGTGCCCCAAACAAAAATTATTTCGCTTGACATCGGACATCGATGTTCCGAGATGATCCCTTAGCAAAAATGAAACTACACTCTAGGAACAACGATTCGCTACCTTGTTTGTGCATTTTATATGTAGGTTTTGTAAAATAATTAGAGACAATACTATTTTAGTTTACGAGTTATGCCATCAAACATCCCTGTTTTCCATGTGTGGAGGTACATAAATTATCGTTTATATTTTCGATCAAGGATGTTCAGATGAAACAAAAAATGAAATGGGGAGTGGTAGAAGAGGTACACACCTCAGGCTATGAAATAATTCATTTTTGGTCTCCGGTTTTGGTGAAAGAACCTAGATTACATTCTTTAAGGTGATTGCTCGCATGCCCCCATTTATCTTCTAAACTCAATCGCATTAGGCTTCTATCATAATATTTAGAAGTACAATCACATAATCTTTTGTGCACAATAACAAGATGTGTAACCGTATACGCACACTCAAAGTCATCAACCATGGACACATGCGTTGGACATAAAAGGCATCCAGTGTTGCCTAAGGTCACGAATTTGTTCAAGCCCAGACAACAAAGCCAAACCCAAAACACTGGCGTCGGAACATAATGGATATTTGGTGGGTTGAGGCTCTCCAAAACCTCGATTTGCATTCCACCTCTTGAGGCTCGCCAAAACAGCAACATTAAGGCTCTCCAAAATCACAATTTGCACACCAATTGAGGCTCGCCAAAATAACTCCATCTTCAGGCTCTTCAAAAACCTCGATTTACACCCCCCAAATATCTACATTGAGGCTCTCCACAAGCATGAATTTGAACTCCTCATATATCCCTGTCTGTCAGGGGTGAAACTGGCCTCGATTCCGATGCTCGATGTCTGATTTTTTTGTAATTTCTCTCGCTGATCCTGCACAGCTCTCTCACCAGATCATTCGTTCTCGTTTTCCACCTTTCTCCCAATCCTTCAAAATCTCTTTTTCCATAGTTTTCCCATCGCAGTCTAGTTCTTCCTCGCCTCCTTTTCCCTTCCCGTCTCTGTACATCTGCTCTCTTTGCCATCCGTTCTTTTCCCATTTTCTCTACAAGCCCTGTCCATCTTAGATGACTCATGCTTATGCTTGTTCAGAAACAATTGTGTCGACATCAAAGACACAACCACATGCGCAACTACGACCAGACGATGTAAATAAGTAGCATCATTCTAGTCCACTGCTGCAATTTTGGGAGGTGGTGCTGTTCTAATTATAGCTCCTGACCCAGGGATTATCGTCTCCACAGACGCACCGACTTTGACACATCATGTAATCCACTTGCCAGACAAGAGATACAATTAACCAAAAGTGCTACTTAACCCCCACTTTAGTGCATCGGCACTTCCAGGTGTAAATTAAAATTTTGATATACTCGTTTGTGTTGAATCATATAGAAAACGACATTGCTCTCTAGTCTAAAAAATTCAGTTGTGTTACAGCCGTGTAACATAGCTGTTAAGGTGTATCAGAATGGGACGAGGAAAGGCGAATGTGTTTTTGGAGGACAATCGTTCAGGTGGGATCACCTTGATGATATGTCGTAAGACATGTTGTTGTTGTCTATGGAAGTTCCCATAGAAACCAAGAGTATACACCTCAACAGTAAACATATTGATTGAGTATTGGTTTACATTATTTATTCATTGTAAATACGGAGAAATTACATTATCACATAAGTATGTACGGTATCAGCGGTATGCATGGTCATAGTAATTAGCATCACACGTTTTGCTTTCTTAACATCACACGTCAATTATATATATATATATATACATATATGTATATATATATATATGTATATATATATATATATATATAATGTATACAACAATTACAAATTGGCGACGAGGACGGGATCATTAGAAATGGCAAGAGTGCAGATCGCTAGTGTAGGAGAATATTACGAAAATAAAGAGGACTTTGAGTCGTACACTGAGCGTTTGAATGCATGGTTGGCGGTAAATGATGTGACAGCCGAACAGAAGGCGAATGTGTTTCTGGCGGTTGTTGGGGCGCACACGTCTCAACTATTGAAGATTTTAGTGGCTCCGGAGAAGCCATCGTCCAAAGGGTTTGATGAGCTGGCCGCCGTGTTGCAGAGATATTATAAGCCCAAACCACTGATTATCGCCGAAAGTTTTCGTTTCTACAAGCGTCATCAGCAGGATGGCGAGAGTGTGTCGGCATTTTCGGTCGCGCTGAGACAGCTGAGCAGTTCGTGCGAATTCGGTGAATTTCTACTCGAAGCTCTACGAGATCAGTTTGTGTGTGGGTTGTCAAATCAGAGCATACAACGCAAACTGTTAGCCGAGGCAAACCTCACATTGGAAAGAACACAACAACTAGCGACAGCTATGTCAATGGCGACCGAGAACACTGTGCAGTTTCATGCTGACACTCTTCGAACAGACACTCGTGCAATACACAAAGTGAACGTCAAAACGGCTAAGCAACGTGACCATGCGGCGTGTCGGCTGTTCAGAGGAGATGACCGACGGTGTTGATGAGACGTTGGGCATCTACTCGACGGAAAAACGGATCAACAAGCCGAAGCCTATCATGGTGTCGGTTACCTTGGACGACTTCAAGTGTGACATGCAGCTAGATATGGGGGCAACAGTGTCACTCATCTCAAAATCAATGTACGACGAACACTTAGCGCATGTTCCTCTGCAAAGTACAAAGACGGAACTGAAAGCGTATGCTGGTCACAAAATACCGGTGTGTGGCGAGATAAACGTGTCAGTAACCTACAAAAAACAAACTGGCGTGTTTCCACTGGTTGTGGTGGGCAGCGAAGGCCCGTCGCTCCTGGGTCGCAACTGGCTTAACCGACTGCAACTCGACTGGCAGGAGATCTTTGTGATAAGTCAACCCGACAGTCTCAGTGGGGTGGTGCACCGACACCAAGCTGTCTTCAAACCGGGCCTGGGCATGATAAAGGGTCACAAGGCAGACATCCGAGTCAAAAGCGATTCACGTCCGATCTTCTGCAACGCCAGACCGGTGCCCTACGCAATCCGAGACAGTGTAGGAAAAGAACTTGAGCGCCTAGAAAAAGATGGGGTCATCAAAAGAGTGGAGAGCAGTGAATGGGCGTCGCCGATAGTGTGTGCCGAAACGAAATGGGAGCATACGCATTTGTGGCGATTTCAAAGTGTCGGTGAATCAAGTGCTGATACCAATCTCCTATCCGCTGCAGAATGCCGACGATCTTTTCGCAACTCTGGCTGGGGGCAAGATCTTCAGCAAACTGGACTTGTCAAACGCATATCAGCAACTCGAACTGACTAGCGAAAGCCAGAAATACCTCACAGTTAACACGCACAGAGGCTTGTTTGCGTACCAGCGCCTCACGTACGGCATTGCGTCCGCGCCGTCCATCTTCCAAGCGGTCATGGACCAGATCCTGCAAGGGATGAGCAACGTGGTTTGTTACTTAGATGACATTCTTATCGCCTCTAGTAGCAAGGAAGAGCATCTGTCTACGCTGGAGGAAGTGCTGTCTCGACTGGAAAAGAGCGGCGTCACGGGAAACAAGGCTAAATGCGATTTTCAAACAAACGCCGTGCAGTACTTGGGGCACATAATCGACGAAGAAGGGCTGCACCCGATGCAGGAGAAAGTCACCGCCATCACGGAGGCTCCAAGTCCGACGAACGTGTCTGATCTTCGGGCATATCTGGGACTAATCAACTACTACGCCAAGTTCATGAGCAACCGAGCGACATTGTTGAAGCCGCTACATGACTTGCTGCGAAACGGTGAAAAGTGGGAGTGGACCAAAGAATGCGAGTCCGCTTTTGCACTCAGCAAGTCAGAACTGGTTACATATCAGGTGCTGGTTCATTACGAGTCCGGAAGGGCACTGAGGCTAGATTGCGATGCGTCACGCTATGGGGTAGGCGCAGTTTTGTCCCATGTCATGGACGATGGGACCGAACATCCGATTGCGTTTGCGTCGCGAACGCTAACTGAGAGCGAACTGAACTATGCGCAAGTAGTATAGGGGGAGATCTGGATAGGCATCCACAGCCCTTTTTGAGGAGTTTTTGGTTGATAATAGGGAGGTTTCGAAAGCCGCCCCCCTGAGCAAAGTGCGTAGTCACGTGACCGTATGTAGGAGTGTGTGTAGCGCCACCTGACGGTGAAATGAGCAGCCATGGAAGGGTTATTGTATATATATGAGAAACGAAAGACCAAAGAGGGAATTATAATAACGAAAGATCAAAGAGGAAAGGTGTAGAAAGGAACGAAAGATCAAAGAATCATAACGAAAGATCAAAGAGAAGTATTATCAAAGTGATAGGTAAGTCTACCTATGTTGTATACTGAAAGATGTATGTATATTTATAAACCGTATATAACGATATATTAAACTTTAAAATATGTATGTATGAATGAAAGAATAGGTAAGTTTACCTATGTTGTATACTGAAAGATGTATTTATAAATCGTATATGTATATAACGATATATATGAAACTTTAAAATATGTATGTATGTATGAATGAAAGAAGAATTATTACTAAGATAATAACCGACAAAAACCACAGTTTGAAAGTTGAATAGTTTTAATAATTATCATTCATCATCATCATCATCATGGTTCAATGTCCCTTGTATTCAAAGAGGGAATTAATTAATAAAATAATAATAACATTCAATCATTGGTCGCTGCATTCCAGCACATTAGCGTTCGACAGCATCGATCGCCGCATCCCAATCTTCTTCGATAGGCTCCTCTGTGTCCGAAGAGGGAACAGGATCGGGATCAAATCGACTCCGTGTCTGTAATAGTTCACGTATTACGTGGCAGAAGGCGTACCAGTGGTTATCGCGGAGTTCCTCCTCTCTGAAACATATATATATATATATATATATATATATAAAACTTTGAAAATATTTATAATATAATATATATATATATATATATATATATATATGAAGTACAGTCGGGTGGAATAAGCCAGTGATGTAACCAGACACCTCGTAGGGAACCGACACACGATAAAAGGGCAAGCTAGATCAACGGACTATGCTACAATACGTAATGGAGACGTCTGCTGACGCGATCGGTAACCAAACACCGCGTAGCTAGTCGAAACGACAAGAGGTCGGTCGAGGTCAACACATTGAAGAGAACGAGAAACGTGGTAACAGAAAACATAAATAAATAAAGTAGTAAAATAATCGTTGAACACTCACGTGCAATCGTCAACACTGGAGTCACTGGACACACTCCCTGTCAGACTCCAGGTATCCCCCGTGTCGACCCCATCAGGACCCCTGAAAGGTATATAGATAACCGTGATACATAACGAACGTAAGCATATAGTATGATATGTATAATATCTATCGAAATTATGTATGATATGTATAGGATATCTATCGAATGAAACAAAGCAAAGAATATATATATATATATATATAATAATAATAATAATAATAAAAGTACTTACACAACTTCCCATCCATCGTCGCGAAGACGCCATTCAGCAAGGAGTTGGATCCAGGGTATTGGCGACATTGTGAATGAGATGAAGAATGTAACAAACGAACCGGTATATATAGATAGAGCATACGTATGCAGACACACTATGAAGACAACTTGTGGAACACACGGTAGAATGGAAATATACCGGGGTACCCAGGGACGTATCTAGGGACGGCACCTGGGCGATGCCTGGTTAACAACGTGGTTATGTCGAAGTACAAACCGATATCAGTCATATGACGGAGGGAACCAGCTGCTGCTGCTGATAAGCGCGTGATGCCAATTAGACGACAATGCCCCTTATCAGAACGCTAACAATACAGTCAGAAGAAAAGAACTCTGTGAGTGCTCAGCGATGAAACATATGGTGGTCAAGAGCTTGGATATACAATTCAGGGGTGCTGGTCACTTCCTATCGAATTTCTATCCATGTGAAATACATATATGGGGCGAAGTCTTTACTTGCGCAGAAGCAGCTTATCAGTTTAAAAAAGCTACATATTTTCACGACGAGAACACAGCGAGAAAGATTCAGACCGCGCGCACTGGAATACAAGCGAAATACTGGAGTAAAAGGATCCGTTGGATACCCAATCGAGTCGTTTCATGGCTGACACAACGTCGGAGTGTGATGCATGCTATACTAGCCGTCAAGTTTCGTATCTCTGAACTACGTCAACGCTTGTTGGCTACAGGTGACGCACGACTTATCGAGAATGTACCCAGTGCAGAGGGGTTTTGGGGTAAGAGTTCAAACCGTAACAAACCAGGTGAGAATATACTCGGTGTGATACTTATGCAGGTGAGAGACTTCGTTAGACAGCGCTCTATACGGCTTACATAAGGCGCTCATTAAAAACAGACAGCCAGCCACGCGGTGACAAAGTACGGGAGAGGGAGAGATAAGGTCACGCGCACGATAAGATGTGAATAGCCAGGGGCGCGTTATCATCAGCTAGGGGTGTCACGCGCTCGAGCCCTGGAGGGATTGAACTGTATATAAACCCACGGTAAATCTAACAAGACAAACACTCTCTCTCTCGCTGCCGTTCAAAGCACTTCACTACACAACAAGATGGCGATGTCCAATGTCAACGAGGAAATCCTTCTGGCAGAACTCGAACAAGTAAGTGACGGAACGTACGCATTTGTTCGCCCACTGACACTAGTGACATGTGCTCTGTCCCCCGAATACGTATGTTATCCGGCGTGTAAAGTATGTAGTCGGAAAGTTCGTCTTGAAACAACGAAAGGAGGGCACCATAACGTCAGTATATGCCTGACCCACGGGCGTCAGAAGGGAACTGCCGTTTACAAGTATGCTATGGGTATGCTTTTCGCTGATTGCAGGGGCCACGAAGTGTGGGCAACAGGATTTGATCAGCTAGTCCAGGGGGTCGTAGGGGGAATGACAGCAAACGACTATATGTCGCTTAAACCAGGTGAAGAACGTTACCAGTCACTGAATGTCTTACGTGGCAAACAGACTAGGGTGACAATTAGAAAGACGACGAAGGGAGACTATCGAAATTATACCGTCATAGCACTGGAAATAATCCACTCGTAAGAACTGACAGCGACTCAGGTGGCGACGGAGTATAGAGAGGTCCTGTTCCTAACTGTCGTAAGAGGCACCAACTGACAGTGACTCACTGTTAGGTGGCGCCGTCTGACGTAGTATAGAGAGAGGCTGTTCCTAACTGCCGTAAGAGGCGCCAACTGACAGTGACTCACTGTTAGGTGGCGCCGTCTGACGTAGTATAGAGAGAGGCTGTTCCTAACTCCTGTAAGAGGCGCCACCTGACAGTAACGAAAGATGTTCCTAGAGGTTGTCTACCTATTTGACATGTTCTGTCGTATGTTGTAGACACCTCCTCGGTCATACGAGTCAGTTCTGGCAACCCCCGTGCGTGGTGTGAAACGTCGACTGTCGTTTAATGACGAGGCAAGTGCCATTTACGTGGGGTCATGTGCATGGTCTAGTGATCAGGATAATGATGATGTTGCTAACGATGGTGATTTTGATAGTGAGTTCTCTGACTACGATGAGAGTCGGAGACCTAGTGAATTACAGGAGGCAGTAGAGAGAGTGAATGCAATTCAGAAACGAACGGAGTACATGATAGATGACGAGTTATTTATAGCCACTATAACCACCGCATGCATTCGTCAGGTAGCCGAAGGACTGTACCTTCGCTACGCGAACGTTCACGAAGACGTGTATAAAGTGAATCGTTCGCGTATATTTCATGCTTTTGATATGGCAGTATCCGATTTGGTGTGCGAATCGCGCGCGCCGTGGTTTGCTCGTGATGTCATATCACGAGTGAAAACGAGTCTCCGTAGTCGTGGTATAACCGTGTCGGATGAGACGGAAGACTCACCGAAAGCGCCACAGCCCTGGTACCTACAAGACGACGAGCCGGGAAGACAGGTCTGGTGCTCCGAGTTGATGGTGATAGCATGCGATGCTATCGTCCGGTTCGTGAGCAACGAATTGTGGCGCACTTTCGAAAGTGAGACAAACACCAACTACCTGGTACGTAGCCATCTGATTCGAGACACCGTGAAATATGCAGTACACCATTACAGCTTTATGGTGGACACACCGAACCGGGCACGTGACATCATAACACGTGTGCAAGCCATCCTGCGTGTACGCGGTATACCTCTCCTGGATGAGGAAACACCCTGTTAATGTTGTTGTTATTGTGTTGTCAGGTCAGCGCTGCTCCCTCTAGCGGACTAGAACTCATTCAAACATCGTATGATGAGAAGCCGCTAGAGTGGGCGCCTAAAAAAAGACACCGGCACCACACTCCACTACGACAGACTCTCCTGACGCATCTAAACGCCCAGCGTCACGTGACGACTCTCCAAATGTCATGTGAGGATGCCACACCACCGCCACCGTCCGACGAATCATTGAACATGATTTGCGATAATGATGATACATCCGAATACGAGACACTCCGAACAGATGATTCAACCCTCGATATAGCCGCCAACGGACATATCGTGTGGTCCAAGACGGACACGACGATGCCGTGGACACATCCGGTGCTGTTTGGTGGCGTACAGGACCTGGAACTAAATATCCAGAGTTTAGCGGCGGTCCTGTTCGTCACCAAACGATGTAACCTCGACACAGCTGTGCAGACGATTTGCCGCGAACTGGCACGGAACATTGAGTCCGCTGAGCACGTTGCCTATATCACGGACTCACTGCAGAAGCGTCTGCAGTGACGACAAGAGGAAATGCGCCCCTACGCTATAGCTGGGGTTATAGGCGCCGCTTGTCTGTCACTGTAGACGCTTAGCTTAGCTTTCTTGTATACTCGCTTTTTTAATTTGTAATTCGACGAATAAAGATGTATGTATGTAATCCAGGAATTCGGTGTCTGTTGTTCTTGTCATAGCTCGTTACGATCGATGAATACATACCCCTCCGTCTATATACACGCACACTCATACAAGCTCCTATGACGTCACACTAGACTATATAGACGCGTACAAGGATCTCCTATCCTTCAGTTGTAGGTAGACGATGAAGCAGCACACGTGTCGTCACTGTGGTCTCGTGCTCGATACACACGCAGACATACAACGCCACATAGACCAAACGCATACATCAACACACGACGACGATGATCATGCTTACAGTAAACCAGCGCCACGAGTGGTGGTGCCATCTGGCGAACCATCAAAAAGTACTAGGCACCCCTGTTCGAGATGTGGAAGAGACTTCACGAGACGTGACAACCTGCTACGTCACAACAGGCAACCTTGTGACACCTCACAAAAAACACTACACCGATGCGAGCTATGTGCACGTGAGTTCACGAAACGTAACCACCTGGTACATCATATCAAGACGGTATGCAACCGACGTGCGGAAGCGAGCGAGCCACCCCTACGCAAACGAGCGAGATGCGCAGAGCGACCACGTGTGAGTGGCGACGATGACGACCCGATACAACCACCGCCCCAACTCCCTTTCGCCGATACTCTATCGAGGGAACTACGAGACGTCGTCCGAGAGCACTGGATGACCATCCGAACCCACGAGGCTAGAGGACCCGTGCAATCCAGGTACAATTACAGAGTATCGACACTGGACACGAGTGCCCTAGAACCGTCACTGAAGATCATGTTCCGCGAACAGACGCACGCCTTTAAGATTAATCTTAGTTATGGTTTTGTTCTAAGGAACAAGACCACGAACAGGTACAGGTATTATCATTCGTCTTGTAACTGTTGCGGGCGTTACCTCGACGAGCCGTGTCTGATCACAAACACTGCAGACTTTGATGCGTTTCTGGAACGCATCCGAGAAACAGACGTGCTGCAGTGGGTCATCAATCAGCGTCCGGAAAGTCAATGGGTGTGCGAAGTGGTCACGAATGTCACCTTCTTCGTCAATCACATCGTAGATCACCCGATAGGATGTGTGGATATCACACTACCGAGGTACATCAAACGAAACAAAGCCGTCATCGGATTGGAAAGAGACGGTTACAACAGGAAGTACACCGACAATCTGTGTCTCTTCCGGTGTCTGGCTCTACATCGTGGATGCGATCGATACCACCTGGAACCCGCCGTGAAGCTACTCTACGCGAAGTACAACCGTGACGGAGTGGCAATGAAAGATTTTGACGGGGTGGTAAAGAAAGACTTTGACGGGGTGACAATGGACGATATCTATCGCGTCGAGACCACCTTTGAGACCAACGTGTGCGTCTACAAACTCGTCGAATCGGAAGAAGAAGGCGGAAAGGTGACTGCCGAACTCGTACGCCGGTCCTTGTGTCACTATCCCGAAACGATGTACGTCAATCTTCACGAGACACACTGTTCCTACATACAAGACGTGAACATGTACTGTCACTCTTATCGATGTAGGAAGTGTGGCGACTCGCTATGGCACTACGCCCATAAACTAGAACGACACGAACGCGGGTGTACGGGAGGCGTGCGAAAGATCTATCCCGGTGGTGTCTATCATCCGTCGCCGACAGTCTTCCAGTGCTTGGACTACGAAAACATTCACGTTAGCGAGTGTTTGCGTTACTATCCGTATCGCGCCACCTTCGACTTCGAGTCCTGGTTCGACACTTCACAGCTTCCGTCGGACAGCGCCAAAGTCCACTGGGTGGCTCGGCACGTACCGTTGAGCGTGTCCCTGGCGAGTAACGTACCCGGATTCGAACAGGTACAATGTCTGATCACGGACGGTGACAGCAACAAGTTGGTAGCCAACATGATGGGTATCCTTCAGACGATGAGCGAAGCAGCCTACGACACCATCGTAGACAGTTACGAGGGTACACTACGCGAAATCGGGGAGGCTATCACGACGTGGGACGAACAGGAGGCATCCGCTACAAAAGGAGACGACAACGAGTCACGACGAAAACCGACCAATCCCTACAAAACTCTCATGGGTCAATTGTACGGTTGGCTTCATCAGTTGCCCGTCATCGGCTTCAACTCGAGCAGGTACGATCTGAACGTCGTCAAACAGTTCCTGGTACCCTACTTCCTGTCCGAAAAGACACCAACAGAGGACGAGGAGGAGGAGGAGGAGGAGGAAGAGAGGAAGGATGCAGGAGCGTTTCACGTGATCAAACGCGGCAACACGTTTATGTGTCTATCGACGGACGACCTCAAATTCCTCGATATGACTCATTATATCGCCCCTGGATTCTCGTACGATAAGTACCTGAAAGCGTACGGTTGCGAGGTCACGAAAGGTCACTTCCCGTACGAATACATGAACAGCTTGGAGAGACTCGACGATACCACTCTACCTCCCAAAGAGGCCTTCTTCAGTCGACTGAAGAACGAAGGTATATCCGACGACGACTACACGCGATGTCGGAAGGTGTGGCGAGACAACAACATGGAGACTCTGCGAGACTTTCTCGTCTGGTATAACAACAGGGACGTCGTGCCGTTCTTGGAAGCCATCGACAAACAGTTCGACTTCTACCAACACCGCGGTATCGACATGTTCAAACAAGGGATCAGTATACCTGGTTTGACCTTGTCCTATCTGTTCACCTACGTGCCGAAGAGGACGTTCTTTACGCTCTTCAACGAGACGAACAAGGACGTCCACCAGCTCGTCAGAGACAACATCGTCGGAGGACCGTCACTCATCTTCACCAGACACCACGAGAAGGGGGTCACGAAGATACGTCGTAACGACTACGGTGATGCGGCTCGAACGTGTCAGTCCATCGTCGGCTATGATGCGAATGCATTGTATCTGTGGTCGATATCGCAAGAGATGCCGACGGGATGGTACACGCGACGACGGGAAGAGAAGGAGTTCCGACCCGAAGCGGCACAGCCCACAGGTCAGATGGCTGCCGAATGGCTGACGTGGGAGTCCGAAAGCACGGGACTCGTCATACGACACCAGACCAACGGTCGAGAGAAGCGCATCGGTAAACTATCGGTGGACGGTTGGTGTAGCGAAACGAAGACGGCCTATCAATTTCACGGGTGCTACTATCACGGTTGTCCGTGTACCGGTCGTGAGGTCAACGAGGTCAACGGGAAACCCATGACGCAACTGCTCGCCGAAACGCAAAAGAACACGGCCTATCTTCGACACTTTGTGAGTGTCGTCGAGATGTGGGAATGCGAGTGGAAGGTCGCGAGACGCGATCCGTGTGTGAAACAGTTTCTGGACGTTCGACAACGTCGTCGACACGTGCGCTGGAAAATGACGACACAACAGATCCTGACAGGGGTGCGCAACGTGTTCGGTATGATTCAGTGCGACATACGTGTACCGGAGGTACTGCGCGCGCACTTTGCCGAGATGCAGCCCATCTTCAAGAACATTCACCTGACTCGCGACGACCTCGGACCGTTCATGCGTCGCTACGCTGAAGAACACGACATCATGGCGACTCCGCGTCGCATGCTCGTCGGGAGTTATCGTGGAGATAAGATCTTGCTCGCCACACCACTCTTGCGATGGTACCTCGCGCACGGACTCGAGGTGACGCACGTCTACCAGGTCATCGAGTACACACCGGTCGCCTGCTTCCACCGATTCGGTGAGGCGGTGTCCACTGCACGTCGCGAAGGAGACGCCCATCCCGACAAGGCCATGATCGCGGATACCAACAAACTTATGGGCAATTCTTCCTATGGGAAATTTATCACCAACGTCGACAAGCACCGCGAAGTCACCTACTGCACGGAGAAGAGCGCATCGTCCGCGATCAACAATCGTCGCTTCCGTCAACTCGACGTCGTCACCGCCGATGCGTACGAGATCGAAATGCACAAGCGCACCGTCAAATACGCTCTGCCTACGCACGTGGGATTCTTCGTGTTGCAGTGGGCCAAACTGCGCATGTTGGAGTTCTACTACGACTTCATGATCAGGTACGTGGATCGTCCGCTGTTCGAGTACTGCGAAACCGATACGGATAGCGCCTATTTGGCTCTGGCCGCTGAGTCCGTCGATGACCTCGTGACCCCGACACTACGCGACCACTACTATCGTCACCGTTCCGAATGGCTACCGTCCGAATGTTGCGACGATCATCGGAACGACTACATACGCTGTCGCCTGGCCGGACGTCCGTGGCACGGCACCGAGACGTGCTGCAAGGCACGCAAGGCGTACGACAAGAGAACACCTGGACTCTTCAAGGTCGAATGGTCCGGCGACTGTTTCCTGGGACTGTGCAGCAAGACCTACTATTGTTCGGGTACAGTCGATAAATACACCACCAAAGGACTGAACAAACGACTCAACGCCATCGACAAGCAGGCGTTCCTGGACGTGCTGACCAGTCGTCGTAGTGGAAGCGGAGTGAACCGTGGGTTCCGGGTCAATCACTCGTCCGTGCTGACGTACACCCAGGAACGCGCGGCGTTGACCTACTTCTATGCCAAGCGCGTGGTCAACGAGGACGGAATCACCACGGGTCCGGTGGACGTGTAACACCGAACCACTGCTGACACGATGAGGAAATGCGCCCCTACGTCAGTTGGGGTTATAGGCGTCTCTAGCTGTCACGCAGTTAGTAGGTGGGAGACACACGAAAAAAATAACACTATTTAGTCAGATACCACACAATCGATAGTCATAACGCAGCATGTCACGGACGGGAACGGTCGTAGCTGTAGCACTAGTGGGAATACTCGGTCTGTACGTCTTGTACATCTTGTTCCGCGATCCCTTCCTTCATTGGTGTGACGGAGGTGTCGTCGTAGTATCTAACAGCACAGCGGACAACGTGTCGAACAGCGACTACTACTAGATGGACACGCGATGGAAACACCCCTTCACCTGTATCGTTGCGGGTCCGACGGGATGCGGTAAGAGCACGTTCGTGATGCGTCTGCTACGTCACGCCGCGACGATTATCGATCCGCCTCCAGAGAAGATCACGTGGTGTTACGGCGTATGGCAGAGTGCCTACGTCGACAACGACCTGGTACGCTTCGAGGAAGGCTTGCCGAGCGGTGCGTTCGATGCATCGACGCGTAATCTCGTGGTCATCGATGATCTGATGACGGAAACGGACGAACGGGTCACGACCTTGTTCACGAAAAAGAGTCATCACCAAAACACGTCCGTACTGTATCTCGTGCAGAACCTATTCCCGAAGAACAAGGAGAGTCGTACGATCAGTCTGAACACACACTACATGGTAATCTTCAAGAATCCTCGCGACGCGTCACAGATCGGACACTTGGCGCGACAGATGTATCCGGGACGTCTGAAGTATGTACAGGAATCGTTCCGAGACGCCACGACGCCTCCGTACGGTTATCTCCTCGTCGATCTGAAACAGGGCACGCCCGATGATATGCGTCTGCGCACGGGTGTCCTTCCGGACGACGGTGTCCAGTACGTGTACCAACCCAAAGTATAAGACGTCCGCACGCACGCCTCGTTCCTTCAGTCGCAGTATGATCGTGAAGACAACAGCATGTCCGAACTCGTGAAGAAACACCTCCTCTGCATACAGACGCTGAACAGGTACAAGAGCACGAAATTGAGACGGGCCATCATCAGAAACGCCGACGCCGATCTGTTGTGTGCACTAGCCGAGTGTGCCTACAACATATTGAAGAAGAACGTGCCCTTGACCGAAGCGCAGAGACGCGCTCTGAGTGTGTACAAAACAAACCTACGTGCTTTGGCAAAGAGAGACGCGCCGGCAGCGAGGAGACGTCGCATCTTGCTACGCGGTAACAACCAGGGCGGCGGCGGACAGACCGGTGGTTTCCTGTCGGCACTGCTGGCACCTTTGGCCGGTGCGGTCTTTCTACCCTTGCTAAAACAGATCCTACTCAAGTAGACGACGATGGAACACACACGGAAGATGGCTTTGGTAGATCCACGACTGTTGGATAGTCTACGCGCGCCGGCACCGACGGATACCCTAGGACGTAAAGTACAGGTGCTCGACGACGAGATGAAAGTCATACTCGACAGACAAGATCTCGCCGACGGTGACAAGGTCGTCATGTATAATCAAGTGTTGCAACGTCACAACGCGTTGGCCGATCGACGCGTGCGCGAACCAGTACGCGTGATGACGGTCAACAAGGACACGATGGTCACAGCGGCGGCGGGGGCGACGGCGGCGGACCCGACCCCGCCAGAGGCGGGGGCGACAGGTATGGAAGCGGCGGTGGCGGCAGGTATGGAAGCGGACGTCGTCGACAGCGTTCCCAAGGCACTGCGGACCAAAGCTAGACTACTGATGGAACGTCTGAAACGAGACGTCGTGTGGAATGCACGCGGAGAGCTCATGCACAAAGGTGTGGCGGTACCCGGAAGTAACGTGGTGGACCTCGTGAACGATCTGTTGCGTCAACGCAAGACCGTTGCCAGTCCGACGGGGTGGCAGGTGTTTACGCGTCAACTCGGCACCATGAACCTACCCATGGAGTTGGTGGGTAACGAGGTCAGGAGACTGGCCATTCAACGGGAACAAAGGAGGAGTGCCGTAGCAGGAGCGGCCACACGATCGGTCGGTAGAGTGCGTCGATCGCTGCAGTGGACACCCCTCACTCGGAGCCGAATGAGCCCGTCCACTCTACCTACGCCACCGGCCTCGACTAGTAAGGGATGGGAGGATCTCAGATAAAAGAGGCGCACCGTCTCGATTCGCCGACATAATGTGCGATTCACAGGATAGTCTACATCGTCTGTATACCGGTGTCGCTTACGCCGCACTTCCCATCGTGTGTGGTATCATCGGTGATTATATCATACGATCATGGTGCGACGACGGAAACAGCTGGAGGACGTCTACTTCGATCCCGCCAAGGTGGGAAGCTACGGGGGAATCGCGTCTTTGCGATACAACGTGCCACGCGTACCGAGAAAGATGGTCGAACAATGGCTATCAGAACAGAACGCCTATACCCTACACAAACCGGTCAGAGTTCGTTTCAAGCGACGACGCACGGTCGTCGGAGGACGGGATCAACAGTGGCAAGCCGATCTCGTCGACGTGACCAGTCTGAAAAAAGAAAACGACGGTACGACGTTCCTGCTCACGGTAATCGACGTCTTCTCGAAAGTCGCCCGATGCGTTCCGCTAAAGAACAAGTCGGCGACGTCTGTGTCGAAGGCGCTGAACGGACTCTTCGCCGATGTACAGCCGTTGTTTTTGCAGACCGATAGAGGTCTGGAATTCTATAACCGTACCGTTCGAGGTGTGTTGGACAGGTACGGCATCCAGCACTTCTCCACTTCTAACGAGGAGATCAAGGCGAGCATCGTGGAACGTTTCAATCGCACGCTAATGACGCGGTTGTGGCGATACCTGACACACAAAGAATCGTGGCGATACATCGATATCCTTCCGGATCTGGTGCGCAAGTACAACGACAAGCCCCATCGTAGTATCGGGATGGCTCCGTCGCAGGTGGATGCGACTAATCAAGAAGAGGTGTGGCAGCGTCTGTACGGGGGTCATCACGGCAAGGGCGTACCCAAGTACCACGTGGGGGATCGTGTGCGTATCAGCAAGGTCAAGAGACGATTCGCCAAAGGCTACACGGTGAATTGGACAGAGGAACTATTCACGATACGCGAGGTGCATCCGTCCGATCCGCCCGTCTATCGTCTAGCGGACGATCTCGGAGAGATACTGGAAGGTACCTTCTACGAGCCGGAGTTGCAGAAGGTGACGGTTCCGGCTGATAAACTGTACCGCGTGGAATCGATAGTACAGCGCCGTAAGGTAGGCAGGCGAAGGGAGGTGTTGGTGAAATGGTTCGGATACCCTTCGAAATTCAACAGCTGGATCGACGCCAAGGCTCTCGTCGGCTATAAAGCCTAGTCACGCGCCCGTCGCGATATCAGTCGTCTACGTATGGCAGACGAGACGACATCACGGATTACCGTTAGTGACGACGAAGAAGAAGAAGACGACGTCGACGCTACTCCACCGATAAAGAAAGAGAGGACTCCGTGGCATATATTTGGTACCGCGTGTCCCAAAGAGGAGATAGTCTTTCTGTGTCAAGTCGTCGTCTTGTACACGGTCATCTTGGTCAGCATCTACAACCTGACGTTTGGTCACCACGTCAATCCGACTCTTTGGACGGCTCTGTTGAGTAGTTCGTTGGGTTACCTGCTACCCAGTCCGACGTTGAAACAACAACATGGCGACGAGTAATTTCTATCACACGTTGCCCAGCAATGCTTCCATGGACACGCACCCCGACAACACGCTGACCCACTACGTCACGACGCTACCGAAACGTATCCTACTACGGGGACAATGGGAGTGCGGACTGGTGGAGGTACAGTACCCACACAGTTGGTACAACACCGTAGGCGACGAAGCGGGGTTCGCCGTGTCACTACCGGTAGACGAATATCGAGACCCTCGATCCCTGCACACGGAGATTATCCGAATCGGAACCGGACACTATAAAGATCCGTGGTCACTGATACTCGTCATCAACGCTGCTCTACGTCGCGTGGTGGGAGAGGGACGAGTGAAACTGAGCTACAGCGTCATCACGCGTAAGGTATCGGTGCACATGGCACCGAATACCGTCTTCCGCGCTGCTATGTTGACCACCGTTCTCGGCTTTCGTACCGCTACGCTGGAGGCTCTCCCGAAGGACCCCTCGGCTCCCGAGTTCAAGGTACGTGTCGTGGAAGGTGACACCGTGGTCACCATGGAACGGGAATCGCTCTACATCTACACGGACGTCGTGGAACCACGAGTTGTCGGTGACAGTCTCGTACCGCTGCTGCGCATCGTCTCGGTGAGTGGTCGTCATGGCGACATCGTATCGAAGACCTTCGATAAGACTCACTACGTACCCGTGCTCTGCAAAGAGTTTGGTACGATCGAGATAGATATAAGAGACGACACGGGACACCGCGTGCCATTCGAAGTCGGCAAGGTGACAGTGACACTTCATTTCCAACGACAACGGACGCCACTGTTCTAGAGAGATGAATTACAACGATTACTACGCTCGTCAAGCGGGTGGTGCGCTTCCTTATTTCGCGGGTGCCCGATACCAACGAGGACACGGACTGGGAAGTCTATTCGGAGGTCTACTGCGTAGCGTCATGCCACTCGTCAAGAGAGGCGCCGTGGCGTTGGGAAAGAGAGCTCTGTCGACCGGCGCACGTATAGCCGACGACGTCCTGGCGGGACAGAACATCAGAACGGCCGCCAAACGTCGCGCCACCGCTGCAGGTAGAGCAATGATAAGCGACCTCTTGACCCCCGGTGTGCATAAGGGTATAAGACGCACACCCGCCACGAGACGAGTCAGTACAGCCGCGAGACGTCGAAGGAAGCAGAGACCGAAGGTACGTCGTGAACCGGATATATTCGACGATGGCGTTCGTTCATAAACTATCATGCGAGGGACTCAAGAGCGAACTCGATATCTTCACCGTGCCTCCGACTCAGACCAGCATTGTCGACAGTCGCACGGTCCACTACCAACCGATGTCCTCGCTCGACTCGGGTGGTCCGATCGAATTCGTCGTACCTGGTTCGGGAGACGATTACCAGGATCTCTCTAGCATGACGCTACACATTCAGGCGAAGGTGACGCGTGCCGACGGAAGCGATCTCGATGCCGCCGATCCCGTTGCTCCCGTGAATAACTGGCTCCATTCGCTGTTCAGTCAGGTCGACCTCTACCTGAACGGAACGCTCGTGACTTCCTCGACCAACACGTACCCGTACCGCGCCTACATAGAGACGCTGCTCAGTTACGGTAACGATGCCAAGGAGACGTATCTGACGAGTCAGATGT
The DNA here is from genome assembly GCA_963995525.1 of Escarpia spicata. Taxonomy (NCBI): domain Eukaryota; kingdom Metazoa; phylum Annelida; class Polychaeta; order Sabellida; family Siboglinidae; genus Escarpia; species Escarpia spicata. Next base: position 25,914,441 of record OZ023214.1, read on the forward strand.
GGTACAAGGACACGGCTAATCTTATGGACGCCGTCGTCATTGACGGTGACGATCCGACAGCCAACGCGGGGTTCGTCGCCAGACGCGCCATGATCGCCCAGAGTCGCGTGGTCGACATGACGGGTCGTCTCCACCTCGATCTCTCCCATCAGGATAAACTCCTCATCAACGGAGTCGAGGCCAAGGTACGTGCGGTGCGCAGTAAGGATGCGTTCGCACTCATAGCCGGTGGAGGTAACCCCGGCTACAAGATACAGATCGTCAACGCTACACTGTTCGTCAGAAAGGTCACCCTGAATCCAGGCGTACAGGTGGCGCACATCAAAGCCCTCGAAAAGACCACCGCCAAGTATCCGGTGCGACCCGTCGAATGCAAGGTCTACTCCATTCCCACAGGTGCCCGATCACACACGCACGAGAACCTCTTTCTCGGTGTTATTCCAAAACGTCTCGTGCTGGCCTGCATCGATAACGACGCCTACAACGGACGCTACGACAGAAATCCCTTTAACGCTAAAAACAACAACATCAACTTCCTCGCCGTGTACGTCGACGGACGCCAGATACCTGCCAAACCTTTCCAGCCCGACTTCGAGAACGATCTCTTTGTCAGGTGCTACCATAACCTGTTCACCTCGACGGGTAAGGCGTGGCAGGACGAAGGCAACGGTTTGACTCGTTACGACTTTCGACACGGCTACACCTTCTTCGCTGTGGACCTCACCCCCGATGCGTGCGACGACTGCTGCTTCCATCTGGTACATAAGGGCAACGTGCGCGTCGAGATTCATTTCCTCAACGCGCTGACAACCACTGTGAACGTCGTCGCCTACGCCGAATTCGAGAAGGTGCTGGAGATCGACAGGAGTCGTAACGTCATCTACGACAACTGATGGAAACCCTACAGCTCGTCCGCCTACTCACCCGCGATACGCACACCCGTGTTGTCATGCGTGGAATCGTACCCAAAGACGTACTCCTCGAACTCCGGATAGACGCTTACCCCGTCGCCTTCGTGTGCAACACACACGACGCGGACAAACCTGGTGAACATTGGATAGCGATATACGTAGACGCCGACGGTTGCGGTGAATACTTCTGCTCGTACGGTCTGCCGCCGCAACACGTCGAGTTTTGTCGCTTCTTGAATAAACATTGTGTAACGTGGACTCATAATTCTAAGAGACTACAGAGTCCCGTGTCTAACGTTTGTGGACAATACTGTGTTGCTTATCTCATGTTTCGATGTCGTGGAGTTGTCATGAAGGATTTCGTAAAAGGTTTCGGCACTGATCTGATAGCAAACGATTGCCGTGTATTCGATTGGCTTAAACAACTGCAATAACCGTGTTTCATTAACGAACAGGTGTTATCATCATCATCATCGTCATTAACGATTCGAGCCTATGGCGCGGTGGTCACACACCCGTAAGCTCACGGCCTCTGACGCGGTGTTCACTCACCCGTAAGTCGTATACCATCATCCCACGAGCCGCTGGCGTCGTCGTATTGACCCCTAAGCTCACGACATCTGTCGCGGTGTTCACTCACCCACAAGTCTTGATGCACTTCGTTTAATAAAACACGGTTTCACGCTTGTATCTTTCATCAATAAAACACGTGTGCACTCGTATACTCTTGTGTTTCGTTAGTTCTTTCATACACGCGCATTCACCTACAACACCACTCCCCGTTAGGAGGCGTCACCTCTAACGTACCCACCAGGGGGCGCCTCTCGTTATACATACGGTCACGTGACTACGCACTTTGCTCAGGGGGGCGGCTTTCGAAACCTCCCTATTATCAACCAAAAACTCCTCAAAAAGGGCTGTGGATGCCTATCCAGATCTCCCCCTATACTACTTGCGCAGATCGACAAAGAGGCGCTTGGACTTGTATACGGTGTGCGAAAGTTCCACAAATACCTGTATGGTCGTTCGTTTACTCTGGTTACAGACCACAAACCGCTTGTGACCATCTTCGGACCAAGGAAGGCGGTGCCGACTCTGGCCGCAGCAAGGATGCAGCGTTGGGCTGTGATTCTGCAGGCGTATCGTTACGAGGTGGAGTATCGACCAGGAAGTGAGCACGGAAACGCAGACGCCCTCTCGCGCCTACCCTGTAAGCAAGCAGACGCAGAAGCGGAAGTCTTTTTCTTTTCTGGTCTGAACGAGTTGCCAGTAGCTGCTGAGGACATCAGTCGAGCCAGCGCGAGAGATCCAGTGGTGGCGCAGGTGCTGAAATACACGTTGTGTGGATGGCCGAACTATGTTGCAGACGAAGCGTTGAAGCCGTATTTCGTCCACAGAAATGAGCTGTCAGTTGAGCAGGGCTGTGTGTTGTGGGGAATGAGAACGGTTATTCCTCCCAGCCTACGCAACAGACTACTACAAGAGCTACACGAGGAGCATCCGGGCATTGTGGCTATGAAGGCAATCGCCCGAAGCTATCTGTGGTGGCCTCTGCTAAACAGTGACATTGAGAAACTGGTGCAAAGCTGTGAAGTATGTCAGTCAGTACGCACAAAACCACCAGTGGCGCCACTGCACACTTGGAGGTGGCCGAGGAAGGTGTGGCAGCGGTTGCATATCGACTTTGCCGAGAAAGACGGTGACAACTTCTTGGTGTTGATCGACAGCCATTCAAAATGGTTGGAGCTGAAACACATGACGTCGACGACAACTCTACGCACGATTGAAGTGATGCGTGATCTGTTCAGTGCGTTCGGCTTGCCAGAAGAAATTGTGTCGGACAATGGGCCACAATTAATTTCCCACGAGTTTAGCGAGTTCATGAAAATGAATGGCATCAAACATACGCTCACTCCACCGTACCATCCGGCCTCAAACGGGGCCGCCGAACGCTCGGTTCAAGTTTTGAAACAGGCTCTTCGGAAACAACTGGCATCGTCTCAGCAAGGTCAGCCGAAAATGACGATGGAACGTCGGCTTGCAAACTTCTTGTTTCGCTACCGAAATACACCACATACCGTGACGGGTGTTCCACCAGCCGTACTGTTCTTAAAGAGACAACCGCGCACACGTTTCACCATCTTACTGCCAAGTGTGGAGAACGTCGTCGAGAAACAACAAGAGAAACAACGCCTTCAACATGATCGCAGTCGTGTGAAATTGAGAGAATTTTAGAATCGTACGTCAGTCAGCGTACGAAACCATCGAAGCACGTCAGAGAAATGGCTTCCGGGAACGGTGATTCGACGACTCGGTCCACTGACGTATCTCGTGCGAGTCGCTCGACAGCTGCGTTACGTCCATGTTGGCCATCTGCTTCAGTCGGGTTGCATGACAGATCCAGTGACGTCGGAGGGAGAGGTTGTTGGCGAGTTGTTGCCAGAGGCAATGGCGCCAGGCGACTCGCAAAGCCTCACATCAGACGCGACGACCGCAGACGACTCGCAGTGTCGATCCTTCGCAGCAAATGAGCGGGTCGGCAGCAAAGACGTGCAGCGGCGCGTTGGCGTCGTCACCGGTGCTCGAGCCGACATCTACAGCAACGAGGTCATCGCGTGCTTCGGTGTCGTCACCTGTAGTCGTGCAGACGGAGCGGCGCTATCCTACGAGGGTTCGCAAGGCACCAACACGACTTGATATCTGAAGCAGCTCGCTTCAAAAAGGCATAATAATCCCTTTATCATATTTTGGTTCCAGGGTCAGAGTGACCCGGTGGACAGTTGCCATATTTAATTGACACTATTAGATTATGAACATTAGTTGCCAAATGCTTTTTGTAGTGAACTTCTTCTTAGTGTGAGAGGAGTGTTATATATTGCGCTACCTGAGTTACTACGAATGACACTTCAGCCTACAAACGTTCAAGGTGGCTCTCTAATCACTACGCATGTGACACTTCAGTTCGAGTTCCGCAATGTCATGCTGACTGCCTGTGTTATCGTCATTAGTTAAATAAAGTTTAAATAAACCCTAATACATGACAAAATTCTCTAATTATTTCTAGCAGTTTGATATGCTTGCTGGCAGTTCTGTTGTCAGTAGTTTGCTGCTTGCCCCAGTTGATATCAGGAAGGTTGAAGTCACCTGCTATAACTACATTAGGATAAGTTTTTGTGTGATCTGTACAGTTTTTTTAGGGATTCGTGGAGAGCTTCAAGTGATTGAAGGTGGTCACTGGGGGGTCGGTAGTAGGATGCAAAGTATATGGATTTGTTTCGTGTGAGATGGATTTTTGTCCATACTATTTCACAGCTTGAGTTTAGTTTTGTAAGTGGTTCTGCTGCAATGTCATCGCGGAAGGCTATGAGAACTCCACCACCATGGGCGTTTCTGTCCTTTCGGATGGCGCTATAGTTAGGTGGTAGGAATGAATAGGTATGGTAGTTTTCGTCTATTTTGGTTTCGACTAGGAATGTGATGTCAGGATTATTTGACTGAATAGTTGTTTTTAATTGGGTTGTCTTTGCGATGCTTTTGACACTGTTGGTATTGATTAGAATTCCGCTAAGTATGTTACGTTTGGTTTTCTTACGACGTTCAGGGGTTGATGCATTTGGAGGGTTTGGTCCAAAGGTTGGATCCCAGGTTTGGGATGTACGACTCGTGTTTGTTTGAGAGATTTGTGTGTGGGGGTCAATGTTTTGGTTATTTTGGTCGGTGTCACTAAGGCTGTTATATCGGTTGTGAGAACATTCCTGTAAGTGGTCTTGGAAGAAGGAATGACTGTAGTTAGGATGGTCGCATTTCATGCAGTGCCAGGAACAGGATCTGTTACAGAGGAGATTATATTGATCTGGACTTATGTCACAACATTTAATGTGTACCCACTGGTTGCACCGGTCGCAGCAGACTGCTCGGTGATTTGAAGCAACAAGCTTTTTACAAAATCCACAGGGGTGTCTGACTGGGCCGGGGTTTGTTTGGAAGTCCCCACAGAGGATTAGTAGGACAAGATAACATGTTTTGTGTCCCGATGTAGGGATTGCATAAGCCAGTTTGGTGTTGTACTTGTTACGGGAGTCTCTGGTGAAAGCTAGTGCCAGTCCAGCAAGACCTGTCATATGTTAGCAGACCATTTGGATCGTCCGTGAATTGGGTATGGTCCAGGTGTATCGGAAATTTGGGTATGAATGCAATAATGATACTAATCAGAACTACCACTGGTGTGCCCATTTTGGGCGGCACCATCATAAGAGCAGCTATTGCGCAAGCTGCTTTGCTTGTACAGTTATGTTAATGCAGTAAAACAAAAGCAAAAACAAGAGATTATATTCCACTATAGATGTGGGTACTGTTTTTTATGATTAAGTTATATATCACAGCTAATATAAAATCACAGTAGTTGTAAGATCACAGTAAATGTAAAAGACAGTAGTAAAATTTGCCAGTTAGTAGACAGTTTATTGTATTGTATATTGTGTTTGCTGTTGGTTTCTTGTGTGTTGCTGACAGCGTACAATCCGGATTTGTAACAGTATAATACGTAAGCTTTGCGTGAATGGACTGATTTTGGGTTGTTTTAGGGGCGATTTGGTTTTGGCGCGCTTTGTGTAAGTTGTTTACAAATTCGCCATCTTGTTTTGAACTGATTGTTATGGAAGCTAAGGCTAAACCTTTGTCAAATCGTGTCTTAGCGTGATTTGATCGCAGATATAACCATGGGATTATATTCTGGTATATCTAAAATAGTACCTCGCACAGTTAACAGTAATAAAAAGTTTAGAAATCGTGAAAATAATCGATAATAGCGGAGCGGGAAAATCGGAATGGACTACACCTGACACGCATGCGCAGACCAGTTAAATGTAATATAATTATATATATATTATATACACTCCTAAATGCGGTTACCGGGAGACTTCGACTATCGAGAGACATTATATATTTAACAAAATTACTTAGAAGTTATGCAGGTTTTAGTATATGCATATACTAAAACCTGCATAACTTCTAAGTAATTTTGTTAAATGCCATCACATTTGTACCATTAAACATCATTTTCGTTAACAGTTCTTATGATATGCTTCATAATGGAATAAATAAAAAATAAAAATGTTGTATGTCTCTATAGTCACGGCCTAAATGTATGCACAAATCCGACTATCGGGAGACAGACTCGTGTATATGACAAAAACCGACTATCGAGAGACATTTGACTAATGTATTGATACTATATATATATATATATACCCATGAAAACGACTACCTGTCGCTAACAAATGTATGATTTGTCGTACATATATTATATATATAATGTAATAAATGCATCATTATTATTAAACCGTTTGTCTGTCTGTGTGTGTGTGTCCCCATATCTCCGTAAGTTTTGCCGACATTTTGAATGCGACCTGTCGGGCCCATACGGGTGGTTAATAGATTTAGACTTTTTTAATTTGTCCTGGGTTCGGGATCTTGGGGGTCACAATTTTAAAATGGCCCATATCTCCGTCAATATTGCATGTACGCGACTTAATGGGCCCATTGGCGTGGTTCGTAGATTTTGTTCGAAATTCATCCAGGGTTACGTTTTTATTATACACCTTATGTGGCTTAAATTATAAAATGAATTACTCGGCTAGTAAACTAAAAGTACTGTCAACAGTAATTTCCACAAAGTGTGTACATTTTTTTCCGGCGGCAAAGAAAGAGAGTACCAAGTATACCAAATGTGGTCTTAGCGTAACATGACTCGTAGATTATTAGCATCGATTTTGGAAACAGTGTAGAAATATGTGCGATAAATAATTCGATATTGTTTAATTGGCGCCAATAATTATATTCTATTGATCAGCATGCACGGCCTATATGCGATCTATATGACGTGCCATAAAAACAAACGCAAAATAATTTTTCTGCCGAACACCGACATAATAACAGGGTACGTTCAAACAAGTATTTTACTTTTTTAAGATAAAACACAAACTACTCTACTTATACAGCCACCGGAAAACACACACCTATTATTTACACCGTTCGTTAGCAGCAACACAAAATCGGTTGTCAACGTATCAACATCATGAGATCCCACTGGAAAAGGACCCTTTAAAGCCTAGTGCGAACTCAAAGACAAAGGCAACAAAGGTGCCAAATTTCTTGCGTTGGGAAGAATATCTTATTGTTGCCAATGTGGATATATGTGCTGCCTTCCCGCGTTTACTACAAAATTATCTCCTTTATTTTGAACAAATTCTTTGTTTTGGAGTCTTCTTTCTGCATTTATCTCCACGTAAATGACATCTTGAAGCGGATACATTGTTTTACATACCGTAAATAAAGACACCTTTAAAATTGCACAACGTAACGTGTCATAAGCAGTATTAAGGGGAGACACCCCACCTAAAATGATGTTTAGTCACAATGCGTTTCCACCACATTCTAATAGCTTATTATCTTTTGTTAGCTATCAGTAAAGTTTTATAATCATTACGTATCTGTAAATCAATTGTATTCAAGGTTAAATGTTACCTCTATCAAGTAATCAATCGCATTATACAATATTTGATGGCAATTTGCAGGAAGTCACATTTTTGGCATCAAGAAGTCACGACACTCTGCATTGTTGTATTCACCAGTATAAGTTCCGAAAACTGTCTAAAAACTTGCCTGTTTTATGGAACATCTTGGGAATGTAGTATAAAAATATGCCGATTAAAAAAAAATATTACAATTACATAATTATCAAATTTATATAAAATAGAAATATTCAATAATTTTTAATATGTTTAGTCAAGTTTTAGAGTTAATAAACCAATGATGATTATGAAAACATTATGATAAAATATCCATAACTTTTAAAGAGTTGTCATTTTTGGAACGGCTCTAATTCAAGCTATTTTGTTTGTTGATATGGAAACGGGGGTCCAGTAGAAAAAAATCAATATATATTTTGCTCGGTATGACCCACTGTATCTCTTGGTCCAAAAACAATTCCATTAATTTTGCAATTAAAACAAATCCCATCTAGCTGTGGTATCTCCTCTTAACACAAATCTGACAGTGTTGTTTATTAATAGCTATTGGAAATCTTTCCTTAATGATAGGAAGATTGGCTTCATCTCTGGCGGACGATTCTCCTTCCTCCTAATTCTTCAAATGTGAAACAGGCAAATTGTGCAAACACAATTACCTACAAACCAACGTTTCTCACTTACGTACGTTCTAATGCGTACCAACTTTATACACATACATCGCTTTAACCAAATACCTTCAACGGAAGCCTTGAGCAAAATTGAGAAAATTGACTGACAGCTACAAAATATCTCAAAAAAAGTATCTTTCATTAATAAACTGGGACAGTGTATTAAATGAAACAGATGCTGATGTGGCTTACGATATATTTGTAAATACATTCACACAAGAGAATGATAACAAATTGCCCTATTAAGAAAATATGTGCTAATACAACTATAACCAAGAAGAAACCTTGGGTAAACAGAGGCTTGCAAAATGCTTGCAAATAATAATTTGTACAAACTATTTTTTTAAAGCTTAGGACTAAAGAAGCTGAATGTAGGTATAAAAAATACAAAAATAAACTTACTTCTATTCTCACATTTAGTGAGAAAGTGGTTTATAATAGACTGCTGGAGAAAGAAAAAAAACACTCAAGTAACCCAAACTCATTTATTAGTAATGGTGCAACAATCACAAATAAGACAGATGTTGCTGATGGATTCAATAATTTCTTTGTAAATGTAGGACCGAATCTGGCTAAAGGCATTAATTTACCAAATGGCAATGTAAGTGTACCTGATTATTTACAGAATACCACTCAAAACACTATGTTCTTGGGGGTAGATGAAAATTAGATAATATGTATTGTCAGCAACTTTAAAAACAAGAAGTCTACAGGCTATGACAATATAAATATGGACATTGTTAAGAAAGTAATGTCCATCATTCTGGTTCCACTTACACACATCTGTAATAGGTCTTTCAATAGTGAAGTATTTCCCAATAAAATTTAAATTGCCAAAGTGATCCCTATATTTAAAGCTGGTGAGAAAAATGTATTTAATATTTAAATTTTTAACTAGCAGTCAGTATGGATTTAGAACTAATATGTCTACATCAATGGTTCTTCTAGAATTAACTGAAGAAATCACATCGGCTTTAAATCAGAAAAAGTGTACTATTGGTATTTTTATTGATTTGAAAAAGCATTCGACACAATAGACCATAATCTGCTATTAAGTAAATTAGAAGCTTATGGAATTAGAGGTATTGCCAATGACTAGCTAAAAAGTTACTTAATTAATAGACTACAGTATGTTAGTAGTGATGACTATAACTTTGAGTTACTAAAAGTTACACGTGGAGTACCACAGAGCTCAATACTGGGTCCAAAACTCTTTTTATTATATATAAATGATATTTGTAATATTTCATCAATACTAAAATTTATACTGTTTGCTGTTGATACTAATATGTTTTGTTCCGGAAAGGATCCTGTGCAGCTCAGCAAGGATATAACCATTGAGTTACAAAAACTACATGTGTGGTTTTCAGTAAATAGGTTGTCTTTACGTTTAAATGTGACTAAAACAAACTATATGCTGTTCACAGACAAACTATATAAACAATTGAAAGTAACAAATCCAAATTCGTTAAATTATGAAACTATTAACATTAATCTCAAAACGTATAACACGATATTAAAGAAAAACATTCGTGAAGCAAAACAAATGTATTTTGAACACAGTTTTAATCTATTCAGAAACGATATAAGAAACACTTGGAAAACTATTAATGAATTCCTCTCAAAAAAACCTACACAGCATAAATTACCACTATTTTTTAATGATAACGGTATCAAATTAACAGATAAAAAGATATTGCTAACAAATTTAATACATATTTTACAAATATAGGTCACTCTATAGCAGAAGATATTAAATATGCAGGTAACAAAACCTAGTTCTTTTCTAAATAAACAAATAAATTCTACTTTTACTTTTGAAAAAGTAGGTGAAGATACTGTAAAAAAAGTTATACAAAGTCTCCCCACTAAAAACAGCTATGGATTTGACGGTATATCTTCAAAATTACTAAAAATAATTGAACCAGTCATTATCAAATCATTAGCGATTTTAATAAACCAAGTATTACACACCGGAATGTTCCCTGACAAACTCAAAATTGCTAAAGTCATTCCAATATTTAAAAAAGGCGATCTGTCATTATTTGAAAATTACAGGCCTATCTCTCTTCTTCCTTCTATATCAAAAGTACTTGAGAAGATAATTTTTACACAATTATCATCATATTTTAACGACTTAAAACTTCTTTTTGATAACCAATATGGCTTTAGACCGAAACATTCTACTGAATATGCCGCACTTGAGCTAATTGATAGAATAGTAACTCAAATGGATACAAATGACATACCTATTAGTATATTTCTCGACTTGTCTAAGGCATTTGACACCATCGATCATAATATTCTATTAAATAAATTAAAATACTATGGCCTAAGAGGTTCAACACTACAACTACTTAAAAGTTATTTACAAAATAGAAAACAATACATTGAAATAGAAGACATAAAGTCAGACATTTTATCAGTAACCATTGGCGTTCCTCAAGGTTCAATACTCGGACCACTATTGTTTGTTATATATATTAACGATTTCTCACAAGCCAGCCATAAGTTCGATTTCATTATGTATGCAGATGACACCACACTATTTAGTACTGTAAACTCTTTTAGTGACAACCCCGAAAATAAAAACATACAATCCTCAATAAATGAAGAACTCTCTAAAGTTATTGAATGGCTAAAAATTAATAAATTATCGCTGAATAAAAACAAATCAAAATATATGATTTTCCATATGCCAAATAAACGCACAACGACTTTTACACCTAAAATAGATGATGTAAATATTGAAAAAGTAGACGAATTTATCTTCTTAGGGTTGACTTTGGACTCAAACTTAAATTGGAAAAAACATACTGAAAAAGTATCAAATAAATGTTCCAAAATAATTGGCATATTGAATAGATTAAAATACGTACTACCTGTGCAAATAAAAGTTCTGTTATATAACTCGTTACTATTATCTCACATTAATTATTGTATTATGGCATGGGGTTATCAGGGAAACAGAGTTATGAAAATCCAAAAGAAAGCAATGCGAATAATAACACTAAACAAATACAACTCACATACTGAACCACTCTTTAAAAAACTAAACCTGTTAAAAGTTGAAGACATCTTAAAGCTATAAGAGTTAAAATTTTATTTCAGATATATTCACAAAAATCTACCGGATTATTTATTAAAATGGCAAATTGTTCCAAAAGATAACATACACAACTACGACACTCGGAATACACAATATATATATACATTCAGAACTAAGCATGACTTGGCAATGAAATGTTTGAAATACAACTTGCCACACGCTATAAATAACACGCCTGATTTAATTAAAGATAAGATATACACCCACAGTATGCGAGGATTTTCAATATATGTAAAAAAATATTTTTTACAAAAATACGATTATAGGTGCACATTATCAAACTGTTATACATGCCACCAAAACATATAATAAATGAAGTTTTGAAAATGTGCAATCGATTACAAAGACGCTAGCGTAAGAATGCATAAATGAGTACACGTACATGCAAAATAAAAAAAAATACAGTTGCAGGCATGAACACACACACGCATACACGCACACACACACACACACCCACGCACACATAAATATACACCTTTGAGATTGACATTATTGTTGAATAAAAGAACCTACGTTATTTTTACGTAAATGGGGTGGCTCTTATGATAGCGACATTTTGTCTTAATAGGAGTCACCGACCCCGTCTGATATATATATATATATATATATATATATATATATATATATATATATATATATAGACAGTATGTTATCAAATAAAAATAAAAAAATTATTCCTGCAAATTACTGAATTATATACTTATGTATCATGCGTAGTATATATATTTGTGTTTGTATATGCTTTATTGTTTTTCTACAATCAAGTATGAAAAACAATTTGTACTTTTTATATACATGGGGTAAATAAACTTCTTCGTTCTTTCGTTCGTTCACAAACTGTTGCATTATTTCAAATATCACTATAAAAATTGACAATAAGAGTATAGACAGAGTATATGTTAGTCGGTTTTTAGGAGTCTTGATCGATCATAAGCTCAACTGGAAGGAGCACGTTTGCATGATAAAATCAAAGTGTCAAAAACTATTGCCATTATGTACAGAGCAAGATACATACTTGGCAAAAACTCACTGTTTATATTATATTGTGCACTATTTCTCCCTTATATATCATACTGCTGTGAAGTCTGGGGCAGCACTTATAAAACTATTGTTCACAGTATTTTTATGTTACAGAAGAAAGTAATCAGGCTAATATGCAATGAGACTTTTTATGTCATACTAATACATTATTTTATGATTTAGATATACTTAAACTGACGGACATAATAAAATTGAGAATTTATATTGTAATGTTCAAGGCTAAAAATAAGATGTTGCTGTATAACCTTCAAGAATTCTTTGCTACTAACCATGATTCATTGCATTCGACACGTCAAAGTAAAAACATTAAACACGTGTGTGCTTGCACAACTTTGAAATCTATGTGTATATCGGTAATAAGCACTTGTTTATTAATAATTACCATGCTCACAAGTAAAACGGAAGTGATGAATATACGTATATGTATGTATATGTATGTATGTGTGTATTTATATATATATATATATTGTAAATGAATACTATGAAATATCTCCAAAATGGATTATTAAAAATACCTGTAGTTTTAGGGGTGCACAAAAACAACATAATAAAAACCTGTATATATATATATATACCTGTATATATATATATAATATGTTATATATATAATATATATTATATATATATATACAGTACACAATGTACATGTACGGCTAGATGAATATACCAAACACATTACTACTCCAGCGTATAACAGCTTGATATATTACCTAAGCGAATCGCAATGCCTTTCGAATCCGTGCCTGCTCTTTCTTCCGTTCGTTCGAATCCGTGCCTGCTCTTTCTTCTGTTCGTCCTCACTTTCAGGTATCCCATTGTTACTCCCTCTTCTTCCTTGAAGCTTTCTACCAGATGCTTCCCTGAGAAAGGATAATAATTTAATTACTTTAAATCTATTCTGTTGTGATAGACTCTACCGATCTAGTGGTCAAATGATCATATTTGGAACACGGATTATGAGCGCCTTGTTTGGCAGATAAAGGCGCAGCACAAGACGTCGTTATTATTGTTATCACAGTAATTAAATAGCGAAAGGTATATGCATGGAAATGTATATTGAATGGATGTTTAAGTGTTACGTATGTATTGATCACAATTATATATATATATATATAATTGTGATCAATACATATATATATATATATATGGAGCAATCTGCAAAATTTTTTAGATTCCGGTGTCGACTTGGAAGTTTTATCCAATGATGGAATTTGTCATTTTCGGAGTCCACTTCATTCGTGCTATGAAAATAAGTTGATCATTTTTTATGGAATAATTGAATCGCAACATTTATAACAACAAATCGCAGTAAGCAAAGTACTGACCGATAATTGCAGTTACATTGGCTTTCCCACCAAAACAACCTAAATACAATATTAAGATACATTAACCGTTTTTTAACATTCATGCTAATATTTAAAAAGTCACACATAGTATATGCAATTATAGGCAACCTTTTTGGAACACGTCATAAATGTTTAATAAACAAACCTTGTGCTATTTTGAAAGGGTTTTTGTCATTGACATTTACCGGTATTCTGAGAAAGATCTGCATTTGGAGTAGATTCGGGAGATGTCACAGATGAGTTGGAAGATGTCTCATGTGTCACAATTGACTAAGTTGACAACTGGGAAGACATCGCAGTGGGACATATCGCAGCGGGCATAGACACTACATTGTTTGCGTTCGACCGGACAGCTGGAAGGGAAGACATTGTGAAAGGGAAACACTGTATCCACAAATACAATGATTCACATTACATAGCTGAACAGTGTAGAGTGTCAACGGGAGAGGATATGTGAAAACACGATTAGTCATTAACAGTACAAAACATATCCATGTTGTCTTACGTGTAATTTTGTGCATGCATTTCTCTATGTCTAAGTGTCATGTAATAACAACAGTATACTACGAATCTACAAGACATGTGTTTTAGTATGGATGCAAACATTCACTTCAAAATATTGACAACACTTTGTAGATTATTGTGTGTACGTCTACGCGACTAACCCTACTAAATGTAGATGACCTTAAAATATACCCAATGAATATTAGAGGACGGAACATTTGTCCGACATATCTGGTTATGTACACTAACATTAGAAAGGACCTGCATGTAACAGTAAACATGTATCATAGTTATTTTCGATAAGCGTTTAAATATGTTTAATGCTAATATTTAAGTAGATTAGCAAACCATCCTGGTAAATTTGTGAAATAGCTGTAGAGTCAGACTGACTAGGTGCAGGGACATGGACCTGACTCGCAGGAAATAGGGAAGTGGATTTTATAGGTCTCAACTATAATCTTAACCATAACCCCAAACTTAAACATAAAATTAACCCCAAATTAAACTCGAAGTAGAGCGTACTGTTTAAATTACAACATACTTTTGGGGGATGATAACAAACAAGCGGAATAGTCATTGCCATTGTCGAACACACGAACTGCATTACTTCTAGTTCTGCTTGGCAGTGGCCTAAGCCTAAGCCAAGGCTATGAAGCCACTTAATGGTTAATTAACATTATTTTCACATTTAACTGACGGTGTTGGGTAATCCATGCGCAAACATATATGTGTGCATTGATTAATAATCATCCGCTCATACAATATTTCATATAAAACAAAATGTAATGATGGTAAAACATAAACAACTAAGTTTAATACCACTACAATCGACAGGGTTTGCGGTGCAGTGTGTGGGCGATAAAACAGCAGTTCACTAATTGCCAATTGGCGTTTTTCACTTTCGTATGTCTTAACTCACGACCGGAAAATTCGTGCCAGATCAAAAACCGTGTCACTGAAATCATGCTTTCTTAATGCTGTTAGTGTATGTTAATACACTGTCTGATCTCGCACCGATTCCCGTGACACGTTCTGGCCACAGAGGAATTTGCACAGCGCAGATAGGACGCCCGATTTTTATTATGGCGTCTTTTACGAGATTTGGATTGCGCCGGTCTATTTTCGTAAGTACTTCACTCAGAACAACTTTTGCAAGTCTTTTTGAAAAAATTTGACACAATAGGTGTTCCAGATTTAGCACATAGATATCTTACGGATCTTACAGAAGAATGTGATAAGGTTTGTGTTAAAACGGCATAAAACATTAGGGCGCACGATTTGAGCCTCCACCAGTAGTATGCTGAACTGACAGCTACAGAATTTTGTTTATAACCACGGGCATATCTTCATTCACTACCATCAGTGTAAGTTGTTTTAGCCTAATTTAGTGTATTAGCTTTTATAATATGCAAGACATAACTGTATAGATGACAAGTCACAAGATGCACGGAATCAGTAATTGACATTGTATTACTTTTCTGTTTGTTAATATTTCTGCACTAGTTTTAGCTGTCAACTTCCCATCTCCCACCTGTTTAGGGAACTAACCTCTCATCTTTACCAAATATTTTGAGGACGATAATAAGGTAATATGATGAGTTACTACAAATCGTTATTGATATAGGGCCTCCTACACATGATTTATTACAATTTATATGCGGTAAACCACGACTTTAGTTTATCAATATAATTATACTGATTGTACTTTTACTTTAGCATTGTCATCCAGTGAGTGGGTGACAGTTCATGCACATTCACGCATATTCTTTGACTTTGTGCTTTGATTTTTGACTTTGTTTTTGTGCTTTGATCTTTGACTTTGTTTTTGTGCTTTGATCTAAACAAAGCCGTATTTGTTAACAAATACACTTCAAACAATGCATATTAATTAACACAACTGACAAAACACACCGTCAAACAGTGCTTCCCAAAAATGGCGAGCTCGTCAGTCATTGGTTAGACAGGGCAAGGGCGGTAAATGACGTGGTTTCATTGATACTCCAAGAACAACCAACACGCGAAGAATCAGCGGAGGCGCTCACAAAATGCAAAAATGTATATATTTTTGTTTGATATGCCCTAGTATCCAAATTTTACACATACATCAAAGTATTGATGGTAAACACACTGACTAAATTTCAAAGAGAATATACATGGTTTTTCGAATTTTATTTCCATATTTCGTAGGTCTCCCGAAAGTCTAAATGATCAAAATAGATCACGCTGTTTATCGCTAATAACATCGTTGTAAATTCTAATATTTGTTTAAGAAATGTTTAGTAGCATAAACTAACAACCTTTTATACAACATGCGTCTAAATATTAAAAACAGAAGTATACTTTATTAGATAATGTCAAATATTTATCGGGAGACCTACTCGAGGTCTCCCCATAGTTAAGTGTCTCCCGATAACCGCACAAAAGTCTCCTGATAACCGCATTAGTGGAAATATATATATATATATACATCATCATCGTCATTGTACAGCCGTAGTGTCCCGTGGTTGGACGAAGGCCTTAGCATGTCTTTTCCAAATCTGCCTGCCTTGCGCTATCCCCTGTCAGATGGTGGCCTTCCAGAACTCGTCTAGTTCGTCTCTCCACTGTCTCGCCGGTCTTCCTCTAGATCGTTTCCCTTCTTAAGGTCTCCGGGTTTTGATACGCGATATCCATCGGTTATCTCGTAGTCTGCTGATGTGCCCTGTCCAGGTCCACTTCTGCCTTCTGATTTTTTCTATCACATGTATATGACTTTTGTTTTCTCTCTTACCCAGATGTTTTTCTCTCCCCCCTGTGTGATGTTGATCATACTTCTTTCTATCTTTGTTTGTGCAGCTGCCAGCTTGTTCTTTGCCTGGGTGGCGAGTGCCCATGTTTCTGCGCCGTATGTCATCGCTGGAAGTACGCATTAGTTGTAGACTTCTCTTCAAGCAGGTTCCAAAGTTATCCTTGAAGATGTCGCGGTGTTTGGCAAATGCTGTCCAGCCGGCGGTTACTCTTCTTTGAATTTCCTTTTCTTGGCTTTTGTCTCTGATGCTGTATCGATGTCCTAGATAGACGTAGCTTTCAACGGTCTCTATCTGCGTGGTGTTGATATATAATATATATTGGTGTGTTATTTTTCTGGCATCACTTTTGCCTTCGAAATGTTCATCTTCAGATCTTGTTTATTACTTTCATCAGCTAGCTCCTGCAGCTTTTTTTTTAGTTCTTGCGGTGTAGTAGCGCATATGAGTATGTTGTCGGCGAAGCGAAGATGACCGAGATATTCTCCGTCTATCCCCAAGCCTCTGGAATCCTAGGTCAGTCTTCGGAATATGCTTTCGTGTCTTTCGCCGTAAACAGCATGGACGATATGGTGTCACCCTGATGTCTTTCATGAGTTCGATGTACACGTCTCCTATCTCCTGTTCTTTAAGGGAGGTCATTATTGCTCGAGATTGCACCGAATCGAAAGCCTTCTCGTAATCGACGAAAGCGATGCCGAGCGGGATATTGTATTATCGGCACTTCTCTTTCAGTTGGTTTACGATGCTTATGTGGTGGTCTGTTGTTGGGTACCTGCTTCGGAATCATGCTTGCTCTCGTGCTTTGGTTTCGTCGAATGTCTTCTCTAGCCTATTCATTAGTATATTGGTGAGTAATTTGTAGATGTTTGATAACAGACATATCGGTCCGTAGTTTTTTGTCTTTCTTATTTCCCTTCTTAAAAATTATCACCATCTTTGCGTTCTTCCATGCGATGAGTATTCGTCTTTCTGATAAGCATTTAGTATACAGCTTAGCCAGTGTCTTCAAGATGATATCTTCTCCTGCTTTTAATGTTTCAATGTTTACATGGTCGTGGCCTGATGTATTCCCATTCTTCGTATCTCTTAGCGCTGCTTCCACATCCCATGATGTTATCTCTGGTACTTCTTACGGGTCGGTATGAAATGTGGTACTCTATTCACTGTCGTATAGCTCGGTCCTCTATTCATTCCATGATAATATATTGGTCTTGTATTTCTCTACCCAGCTTGTCTAAAAGTGTAATCAGTCTGTCTCCGCCTAGTGCCTGCGTTCTTCTGGCTTTTTTCGGGCTCTTTGGTGCCATAATCGTTTCTCGTATGATCTCTTGTTTGTACTTCCTGATGTCCTCCTTCGCTTTCTTTGTGATGGTCTTGCATATTTCTGCGTACTCTATTTGCTTTTATGGTCGCCATTATCCACCATTTCTCGTCATTTCTTCATCAGTGCTCGTGTCTGTGACGATATTCTCGTCTTTACATACTTGTTGAATGCTTTGGCTACACTTGTCGCATTTAGTTGGATCATCTCAGTGATGTTTTCGCTCATTTGAAGATGTCGTTTAGTTCTTGTAGTGTCTCGAATCGATTTCGCAGTTCGAGTTGGAATTTGATCTTTTTTGTTCCTATTAGTGTGGTATCTACACTTGGTGGTCTCTTGCTGCTCAACTACTTCCTTTCAGTCTTGACGTCCAGTTTGATGTTGCTCATTGCCATTCTGTAGTCACTTCCGATGTAAAGTTGGTTGATGACTGTTACGTCAGTGAGTTTGTCTGGTCTGTTTGTCAGGATGTAGTCAATCTCGTTCTTAATTTCTACATTTGGGCTTTTCCACGTCCATCTCCTCTCTGCTTTCTTCTGAAACATGATATTCATGATTTTGTACTTTCTTGATGTTGCCCATTCTACCAAGGTGTCGCCTCTTTCGTTTCTCACACCTATGCCAAATGTGTATGTTGCCGTTTCGGAAATGTTTGTAGAAGTTGTTTGTGTCTTCTTCTGAGGGTGCGTATATATCAATATATAATCATATGTATATATATATATGTATATGTTCTAGTGCACCAAATTGTCAAATGTCAACTGCACTAACGTGGAATAAAATCCCTTTATTGAGGTTCGTTTGCCAAGTTTGGCGTTACATTTTCACTCCAATACGAACAAAGAGACGGCAGAGGCGATTCATCTGCCAACACAAACAATAATACTAATGTCAGCACAATCGTTTTAAAAGTAAATAAAACACAAACATCGTTCCAGTGAACTATATCCGATCTAGGCACACAGTAAGGGAACAGAACAATCACCATATCTTCAGAGAAAGAAGACATCAGTCAGTCTTATAACAAAGGACACAGTGATCTTAAGACACAACTGTAAATGTTTCCATATTTCTAAAGTAAGAAATATGTCAGTATTCTAGCAAACATATTGCGATTGCAAATAATTGAGCACTGCCATTGGCAGGTACATTACAAAAAAATTCAAAATTATTATATACTCATTTAAACACTTCTGTGTGATAGTGTATGGTATGTAGTTTACGACCCTTTTTGAAATATCTTTATTATTAACAAAGTAAATCCACTTTTTAGTGTCGGAAAAAAGGGTCATTGTATCTATAGGATTCATGTCCATTTCTTGTGATCTGGAACTTGTGCAGGCTGTGCTGCCACCGTGTGGCACTGAATATAGGCATATATTACATAATTTGTTCTAAGGAAGATATTGAGGGAAAATAAAAAGCTATGACCCAAAAACATTGTCCTGTGTGACCTTGACATGACCTAGTTAGTTGACCTTTAATGACCGTTGACCTATTTATGATGATACATGACCTGGGCTTTTTCTGTTGCTGCACCAACTCTTTAGAATATGCTTCCTCTTAGTGTTAGATCAGTTGAAAATATTACAAAATTTCGTCGCCATTTAAAAACATATCTTTACAACCTTGCTTATCCACCGTAGCTCCCTAGCGCCCTGACCCATCTGTTGACAACTGAAAAACTACTTATGGATTTTGAGATTGACCAACCCTTTTGTTTTGATGCGCCTCTGAGCTTGGTTTCCAAGGATTTAGGCGCAATAGAAGTTATCTTGTTATTATTATTATTAATTAAATTATTATGTGTGACATAATGGCTTATTAAGTTGATAAATTGTTGGAATGGAACATTTATGTACACATTAACCATAAAATATATTAAAGCAAGAATCAATAATGACCTAATTTGTTCTAAAAATTGAACTTTGACCTAATTGCATGTTATGAATATCCAATCTATTTTTACTTATTAATTATGGTATGTTGTGCTAGCAAATTAAAGGTAACTAAATGTTTAACCTTGACCATAATAGCATATGACCTTGACACGACCTAGATAATTAACCTTGAACACGTATTGATTTATTTATGTTGACAAATGACTTAATTTATTTTTTTACTTAATGATTATGATGTTGTGCTAGCAAAATGAAAGTTCAACTATTGATTAACTGTTGGCCATTGACATTACTTTGACCTGATTGTTTGACCTTTATTGGCTTTGACGTACATACGTTTGTAAACATTGAAGTGTCCCCTGCAAACTGACGAGTGTTAATCATTGTTGCAAAGAAACACCACTTGGATTTAACACCATGTATTATACATTCCAAGATCGTTATCATTTCCAGCTGTTGACTGTGTGATAAAATGTTCACAGTATGATGCAAAGATCTGTACTACAATAATTATGTTTAATTGTTTTGTTCGATGTCTCACACTTCAACATGAAGTAATGTTAATATATTGTTCACAGTAAGCAGCCGACAAGTAGACATTAAAAACAACTGAAACAGCAGAAGTACAAGAACTAGTCAGCTTCACTGCACATACGGGGAACTACAGGAGGAACAGAGTACATTGCCTACTCAGTGTAGATATAGTCGGTTCACTGTTATATCGCAAGTGAAGTGTGCCAATGTTCCCAGGATACTGTTGGCCCAGTACAGATATAATCAGTTCAATGTTTCATATTACCCATGCAAGTGCAGTGTGCCAATGTTCCCCCGACACTGTTGGTTGAGTGTAGATATAATCCGTTCATTGTTTCATATATCCATACAATTGAAGTTTGTCAGTTTCACAGGACACTGTTCACTGGTTCGGTGTAGACGTAGTCAGTTCAGTGTTTCATATTTCCATGTAAGTGATGTGCGCTAGTTTTCACAGAAGTTATCTTCACTATTCCGTCACTCTTCATATATTTGCAGCAGAATCCTTCAACATGAAGTAAAGGAAAACTGTATTAATGTATGTGTGTGATACAAATGAAATAATGCAATACCACAAGAATGTATTCCCAAAATAAAACAATCATATTGGTGTCCCTGGACTTTGTTTTTGTATAATTAATCTTACTGTACAGATTAAGAAAGCCATTAAAAAGCTGGCATTTAATTGTGTTGTAGTAGAGGAATAAAAATATCATGGCAACATTTTAGTTACTATTTTTATTATAAACAATAATAAATGTTAAGTTAAATGCACATAATTACAAAAGTCCTGATGGCACTGGATTTAATGTTAAATGGTTCAATATCAATAATGTAAAACTCGGCCAAAACATGCCAAGGTCATAAAGATTTCTAAATTGTGAAACTAATATTTTAACAAAAGCTTTTTTTTATAAATATATAACATCATACATTATTTACATATATATCATTCATTATTCGCACAAAATACATCGGGATTTACGTGAAAACAGTATTGATTATGTGGATTTTAAATTGTAGGAAACAGCGTGACCTACAATGGCTACATTCTGTTCGTATCTCATACGAATCGAACAGTCGGGCACAGAAATATTGGATCACTTCAGTCTACGCTCACATTCTCAGACCCAATGCTACATTTGTAAATAATTAAAAACTATTACTAATTTTTAGAATAGCTTAGAAGCATACATTTTAATCCGTGTCAGAGCAAGTATTTTGTGATTT
Organism: Escarpia spicata; assembly: GCA_963995525.1. NCBI lineage: Eukaryota > Metazoa > Annelida > Polychaeta > Sabellida > Siboglinidae > Escarpia > Escarpia spicata. Next base: position 25,936,325 of record OZ023214.1, read on the forward strand.
GCATAGCGCGCGCGCCCGTCGAACTTAATTGTGCCAACGCCAACGTGGCGTACATGCTGCGGCACAGCTCGTGCGCTTGTCTGCTAACTGCGCTTTTCCATTTTGAACGCCAAACAGCGTGCAACATGCCTATTTTCGACGGGTCGCTGCGTCTTTCCGACAAAGCTCACAACTATAACATGCATATCATATTAAAGTAGATATACATAAAATAGAGTGCGTAAGATAAATAAAAGGCCGACGGTAATTTTTACCGTATTTTTAAACGATTGTTTAAACGTCAAAGTTAACAACCACTTACCTTAGTCAAAATTGTCAGAAAACTGTCCGCGAACATGGCTATGATCAAGGAGCCTCTATTTGGACAGGAGGCCTCACTGAGCGAGAAAATGGCAGTCTACGCTGAAGGTTTTTGTCCGCCATTCGGGAGGCATGAGCATGCGCCTGCGGGACCGCAGCGCGCGATGTTAGCGTATTTGTTCAGGGACCTCATTTCATCAGAATAATCACCAAGCTGTGATGCGCCATATAAAATATTAAAGTAATCCTTGAAGTGTTTTCAAAATAATGAAATTTGCAAAGAAATCACGTAGAAACGTTGCAATTATTTATTGAGTCAACTGAACTTCGTCGTGTTTCATCAGAATATATATATTGTTATATAATTAAAATATTTAGGTTATCGTTGAAACTGTTGAACAATGGTAATGCAAAGAACTGCATTTTCTGCATGCGTATGGTCTGGCTTGGCGCAACTCCAGAATGGCGGACGAACTGCTTACGTACTTTCCTCGAACAATGTAGATAGCGCGCGCTGCACCGTCTTGTATTGATATACGGTCTTTGGCTATGACGTAGTTCTGTCTTTCCTTGGTTCATGTGATCAATATAGGTCGAATATTCATTTGCATAATGTTGCCACGCAATCTTGGGGAAGCCCCGAATCTTGGCGGGAGCGGAGCAACGCGTCACAGATTTTGGTCTAGATTCAGAGGACAAATCTACAGTGCTGCCTCTAGCGGTTTGTAATGTACCTACCATTGGCAACGGAGCAGTTTATATTAGTTTTAAACTGTCATGATATCAGTTGTACATACTACGGACAATATCAACAATGATTACAAAAGATAAACAGCCTGCCAGTGTGATTTAACAATTTACATATATAATAATGTCTAGGTATGAAAATGGAATTAATGCAACTTGTCACAATCCCAACTATTTCCCTACACACAAGTCACAAACATTTGTTATGTAATTATGAGAAACACATCTATATAGTGAAATCGAATAACCACTCTTAATAATAACAACGCAACATTTAGGTCGAATAATATAAATAAATGACTAGTACGTGCACAACATCAGTTATAATATTGTTGTTTAGGTAACCATCCCGGTCCACACCCGTTAAGTCATAAATCATCCCAACAAATAAAAATATTCTCACGACACAACCTCGTGGCAACGACCTTTTCATCGCGCTGCAGAAAAGTGTCGCACCGTAATTAAGCGCCGCTTAAAGAAACTGCAAAGAACGTGGTCAAACTGAAATTGCACAACTGGACAAAGAACGCCCTAGTACATATATATACATATATATATATATATATATATATATATTTCACCGCCTCTGTTCTTTTCATAGACGGTCTGCCTCGACCCGCACCATAATAAATGTCCAGCATATTAATTGTCTGGCATCTTACTATTCTTCTTTCGGAGCTCAACTGCATCGCAATCTGTTTCATCAAATCATCCACTCTCGCTGCTCTTGTAATTCTCCCGACGTTATTCACATAAACGTTCCGCCTCAGTAGAACTGCTGCTTTGTCTACGCGACCATCTTCAACTAATATTGGTATGCTGAGGTTATACACACGATTTGTAACATAGCTAAACTGTTCCTCATTTATTAATTAAGTATACTTAATAATATAATTAATAATATGAAAGGTATACTTTGAAATTGCTCTTACTAAGCCAGATTTAGGTTCTCAGTTTGATTGTTTCACAAATGAAAAGTTCGAAACACATAACTAGTAAGCGTAAATACCACGTAATAGCGAAGCAAACGGGGCTAACGACCTAAGCACAAGTCCCTGGAATTGTTCCTTTGTGCCGCCTGATTCCCACAAGCAAGACCAACGAAGACCAGCAAGTGGGACAAAGTGCACATGAGTCGTACGTTTGTGTTGGCAGGAGTAGTCTAATATCGTTGCCACCCCTGGCTCGAGAGGGTGATTCTGGTTAACAGGACAGACATTCATGTTTGTTCTCCGATAATGTGGCAAGATCGGCAGATATGTCAAATATGTCTTCGCCGAAAACATACTCCAAAATGTGTAAGTTTATGAGCTAGACTGCCACGACAATTGGGCTAGTGATAACAAATATTAAGAAATAAAATGTGCGGCCCGCTGACCTAACCCAAGTCACTTATTTCGTCCTACATTCAAAACGTTTGTCGGGCCTTGGCGTATGATATATACCAGTGTACGCAGTGACGCAGTCACCATGCACCCATGGTTTGCCAGGATGGCACAACAGAGATGGAAGCGATGTAACGGTGGTTATACTCAGTAGTAATGCTGATACAGAGAACATGTGTGGGGGTTAAACTGTAGTAAAATGGTAGCAATGCTGTTTGATGTTACACATTGAATGAGAGAATGGCTGGTACAACATCAGAATATTTAATAGTAGGCCTAAATCGACCAGGAGGTCAGTTTACTACAGTCACTTTACTATACCTACACCGGCTCAGCCCCCACCCCATATTCCCACGCCTATGATAATGTAATTATATATATATATATATATATACACACACGCACGCACGCACGCACGCGCACACACACACACACATATACCTATAGGGCCATTATTTTTGGCCGTCTTCAGTGGTAGGCAAATCGACCACTGAAGGCGATCTGTACACCGATAAACATATATACGCTGCAAAATTATCTGGTGAGCTTGAAATGTAGAAAACTGTGTTTTCTGCCTTAATTTCAGAGAGACAAATCTAGATACCACCTAGTTCAGTGGTGTCACGCGTTGGGCTGGGAAGTAAACGGTTTGGCAGCTGCATAGTATGACGCCACCTGGCGAATGTAAATTGTTGAAACCAACATAGCACGGGGAATTTGTGCTTCAAAGTGAAACTGTCAGTCGGTCGAGTATTCAACAACCTCCACGAATATTGGTCTCCACCAACACTTACAGGTATCACACCGTTGTCAGCATTCGTATAACTATCCAGTAAACTTCATTCAGCGTCATACTCATAGGTACTGATGAAGTCGGCGTGACACGTCAACGAAAGCCTCTACCAGGTAATTTAACATGATTCTTGGATATAAAAAATGAAAGTTTCTAATTTTATCCAGTAAACTCTTCGTTAGTGGATTATTACTGAAACTTTGTAAAGGCTAAAGCCGCCCACACTCAACAGTGTTCTTTAGCTTGGGGCCTAGGCCCTAGCCTTAGGCTTAGCCTTAGGTTTAGCCTAGGTCTAGCAACTTGCGTTATAACTTGTATCGACACACCGAGGCTTAGTGTAGTCGAATGTACGGTACTGCAGGCTATTGCATCAATGTTAATTCTGAACAGAGGACGCAACCTTAGGCTTAGTCTTAGAGGATTAGTAGACAAACACACGTACTTACGCACGCACCCACACAAGCACTTAGACTCTACGCACGGACTCACACACACAAGCAACCACGCACGCATACGCACGCACACACACACACGCACACACACACACACACACACACACACACACTGGCCTACGCTAGACAAAAGATTACACAACATGTCTTGTCAGGAACAAATGTGTTTGTTTCTCGGGTCGGGGAGATGAGTGGTTTAGATGGGTGACTTAATTTATTGTTTTTTTAAACAAGACAATATTAGTGACTGCATGTCCGACAGTTACTAAACGTGCTTTCCTTATTCTGTTTATTCCTGTAGTTAAGGCGAATGCAGGAACTCGAGCCTTTTCGGTTGCTGCATCAACTTTATGGAACTTACTCCCTGTTGGTGTTTAGTCAGTAATAAGAAATATAGTTTCATTTCGCCGTCATTCTGTTGGTGTTAAGTCAATAATAAGAACTATAGTTTCATTTCGCCGTCATCCTATTGGTGTTAAGACAGTAATAAGAAATATAATTTCATTTAGCCGTCATCCTATTGGTGTTAAGACAGTAAAAAGAAATATAGTTTCATTTCGCCATCATCCTGTTGGTGTTAAGACAGTAATAAGAAATATAGTTTAATTTCGCTGTCATCCTATTGGTGTTAAGTCAGTAATAAGAAATATAGTTTCATTTAGCCGTCATCCTATTGGTGTTAAGACAGTAATAAGAAATATAGTTTCATTTTGCCATCATCCTGTTGGTGTTAAGACAGTAATAAGAAATATAGTTTCATTTCGCCATCATCCTGTTGGTGTTAAGACAGTAATAAGAAATATAGTTTCATTTCGCCGTCATCCTATTGGTGTTAAGACTGTAATAAGAAATATAGTTTCATTTCGCCATCATCCTATTGGTGTTAAGACAGTAATAAGAAATATAGTTTCATTTAGCCGTCATCCTATTGATGTTAAGTCAGTAATAAGAAATATAGTTTCATTTCGCCGTCATCCTATTGGTGTTAAGACAGTAATAAGAAATATAGTTTCATTTCGCCGTCATCCTATTGGTGTTAAGACAGTAATAAGAAATATAGTTTCATTTAGCCGTCATCCTATTGGTGTTAAGTCAGTAATAAGAAATATAGTTTCATTTCGCCGTCATCCTATTGGTGTTAAGACAGTAATAAGAAATATAGTTTCATTTCACCATCATCCTATTGGTGTTAAGTCAGTAATAAGAAATATAGTTTCATTTCGCCATCAGATTTTCTGAAGATATTGACGCTAAAGAAGTCATTCCATTAAAGACCATTACACCCATTGAGCCATGCAGTAGGACTTCACACTATCCCATGGTTTCCTGCTGTATGTATTCATGGGATGACAAATACATGGGATAACAAATAAGTGAAAAGGCAAAAAATGTGAAGCCAAGTTTACTCCAAAGGTAGATGACTCCAAATTGTAGTCAGTCAGAGGTGACTGATGCAAACAAAAACCGCCACTGAGTCTAACTAACCAATCACCTAGCACAGCGGTTCTTAACCCCTGGATCGCAACCCAAAATTGGATCACGAAGCCATTTTGAGTGGGTCACCAAGAGCAGGGTTGGTAATGGGCCATGAAATCCCTGAAAACCAATTCAAGACCTTGAATTCTGGCTTGTGGCCTAGAAAAGCTTTGATTAAGCTCTACCTCTCTGGCCTTTGTTCACTAGTAGCTAGTGCATTCTCTGCTGATCTCAGCACTAGTAGCTAGTGCATTCTCTGCTGATCTCAGCACTAGTCGCTAGTGCATTCTCTGCTGATCTCGGCACTAGTAGCTAGTGCATTATCTGCTGATCTCAGCCTAAAACCCATATTACCTTATCTGCTTATGGCATTGCTGATGGCTACAGTTGCCCACTGACTCTGGTAGCCTTTGTTCATCAGTAGCCCTCTCCCTCTGGCTGGGGAATACTTCTGCTGCCCATCAGTTTATCTGCTTGTGTTGCACAACAGTTGCCCATGGACCTCTTTTATGATGCAGGGCTTCCTGTTCATTCAAATTGATCTTCCTTGACCAATCACTTTTTACAGGGCATGATCCATGAGGCAGTTAAAGCATTCCACCCAGATCTGTTAAGTTTTTCATTTTTATGTTGCACCATCTTTTGTTGATCAGCTGTAGGTTATGGTCAATGATTTAGTGCCAGTTCATTCTCAGTTAAATAGCCTTGAAATGTTCCTATCATTAGCCTTGAAAAGCTCTAAAATAGCCTTGAAATTTGTAACTGACATTGTGTACAGACCCTGCAAGAGTCTTCAGTGACTATAGGAAATGTCCTTGTCCTGCACCAGATGCACGCGAGACAAATATATGTCAAACATTGTATGAATTTGAACCACGCATGGGGCAGTTAACTTGAAAAAATCACAATTAAATTAACCTCACATATTTATCAGGTCAATTAAAATAAATTAACCTCTCATTTTTATTAATTAGCAAAAGCCCCCAATCTATACAATATATGTATATTTACGTACATATATATATATATATACACACTGCATATATATATATGATATTATTCATATATTCAATCAGTCAATCTAAATATACATGTACTACCCTGTAAATGTTGTTATTACACTAACAGACATAAAGGACCTGTCTGCCTGGCTGTCTGGACAATTTGGCAATGCTATTTTAATATTTATTTATTTTTGTATGTATCAGTTATAATAAAATTACAAAAGTGAAATAAACAGTTGTGAATCCTTTTATGATAATTCTTTGAGTTTAATAAATAATACATGTAGTATATTTCTTTTCCTATAATAAACATGGAATTAGAACCTCAGAATACAATGCTTTTAAAAATCACCAAAATATTTTATATTATGTATTTGATGCTATACTACATGTCAAATGTATTATCCATGCCACCAGTGGTGAATGGTGGAAACTAAGTCGACACATGGAGGGCGGAAATAAAGTCATATGAAAAAAGTCACAAACAGTTTTGTCTAGGAAAATACATATGTAACCAATCAAACAATTTATTTATTTCAAACATGATATAACAAACAAAACAGATCTAGACAAATCTTCAATCAAAACAAAGTCATCCGTACACTATATGAAAGAAATTGTATATAATGAGATAGATAATAAAAGAGAAAAGATATATCGTAAATTTCTGTGTATAATATGCATTTTTTCCTTCACTCAAAAGTCTGGGTGCATATTACACGTGGTGATATAGAAATTCTATCAAAATTTAGCAAAAGTCAGGGTGCGTATTATACATGGGGTCATATTATACACGGAAATTTACGGTATTGTCTTTGGTAGTGCGTGTGTCGGCATTCTGTAAATGTGCCCTAGCCATCTCCATCTCTTGATCTTCATAGCCAGGGATGTTGAATCTGTCTGGCGGAGCAGCTCTTCATTGGTGATGGTGTTCAGCCAAAATACCCCTATAATCTTCCGGAGACACTTGTTCTGGAAGGTCTGTAGCTTGTATGTTCGTCTTGCTGTCAGCTTCCACCACTCAGACCCACAGAGAAGTACACTGAGGACGTTACGTTGTATAGTCTCAGTTTAGTTTTCAATCTCAGCTGTCTTGACTGCCAGATGGATTTCAGCATGGCGAAAGTTTAGTTGGCTTTGTTGATTCGAGCAGTGGCATCTTTCTCGCTCAAATAACAGACGGACAAAAGCAATGCCTGCTCCCGAAGCTGTCAGCGGCAAAATGTCGAGCGTGTCGATCCTGCTTATCAATTATAGTGACAATACACGTTGCATTGCGACTATTGTGATGAATATAGGTTCCTGTTACCGAACATGGGATCACCTTATCAGCCATGGATGACAACATCGCAGCAGTCCAACCAAATTGATTTAGTGTTTTCCAAAATCCAGCTGTACCGTCTTCGGAAGTGACTGAAATCTCTGAATCAGTCAATGCCAGCGACACTGCCGACAGTGAAATCACTGAATGGTCGGCTTGCACAATTCTGTCGGTTGCGCGAATCATATTATTAATAAATGACATTACAATATGATACAATTATGCATATAGTACTATAGACGTTGCATCTGACGTTGAATATAATCCGTGTGATTCTGCATAACGTAATATATTGTCCCGTTTGTCCTTTTCCAATAAAACTTTTGATGTTTGGTCCGTGAATCCGAAATTGTCGTTTGTCACCGACGACAACAGTCTCAAAATGTTCCTTTTCTACATCATCGTCGTCATCATGCATGTCATAAACTTTCATGAGTGATGTGCCATTGGTTCATCGTTGTGTGGCAACAGTCCTACAAGTCCTCACATTTGCGATACAAATCTCCAAATCTGAGTGGCCAGACTCGTATGCCTAGTCTTGCACATGTTTCCAGTGGTGAGGCAGATTTAGGCTATGGCACATATTATGTCACAGTATTTTTCCAAGCGGCAATCTTGCACACTATTTCATCCGGGATTTCATTTGGAAATTGGTCAGATAGGCTGATTTTACACATTAAACTGCGTTTATGTATTAACTAAGGAACCTGTCAGGCATTACGCCAGTCTAAACAGCATCATGTTAGTATGTTATTTGCTTGGTTAAAATATAAATTTACGTTCATGTCACCTTTAAGAACTGTTCAATGTTGACTGCAAAAATCTCAGCGCTGTCACGAATAGCGAGCTTGGATAATTTCGAGGAAGGTTGTGAGATGGTAGGGTAATGTTAGTGCTGTCATCATGGCTTCCAAACACACCGGCGAATTACATCCCTAGAGTTTATTGCAGGATGTTTCCCTTGGTTTACTCAATGAGATTCATTGACTGATCGATATCGCACTGCTTTTGCCGACACCTAGATGCGAGACACCATGTCAGCCATGCAAAAGCATTGTGCATAAAATATGTATTAGCAAGTACTCTAAACTTTTGATGTTTGGTCCGTCAATCCGAAATTGTCGTTTGTCACCGACGACTACAGTGTCAAAATGTTCCTTTTCAACATTATTTATATCTTTACATCCAGCGATTCTGTTACGTTACTGGGTACATGTAGCACATGCAGTAAAGTGTTTGATTGATTGAAACAATACATACTTAAGCTGGATATTAAGTGAATGTATCACTGACACAGGCAAAAGCTAGAATTCCATGTGTACGTATACGGATGCGGAATGGGGAATACCTCTGTAGTGACGTCTCTGGGAATTTCCTATCCGATTCCTGTGTGGATACGATTCGAATCGCTACGTGGAGCGATTCTTCTTTTTCTTCCATGCTTCCGCCTACCCTCAATGGTTGGTGGGCGAAACAGGAATAATGATTTGTAGTCCTTTGGGCCGAAGGTCCAAGGGACTATTGCCATCACTCTGCGTCCGTATCTTAGGGTACTGCCACTATGCACGAGAAATTTGTATTTGATTGAACTATTCTAAGGACCCCGTAGGCCCCAAAGGGCCCAAAAAGCTGGTAATTTGTCACATTTTGCCTATTATTTTCAAAAACTGTTCAGCAACTTTTTTTCTAATTTTGCAAAGATGTATCTTAGGGTGCTGCTGGTGGATGACTGTGGTGTCTCTTGGTTAAAGATGTATTGTCACCTGTAGGTGACAATGTATCTTAGGGTGCTGCTGGTGTATGACTGTGGTGTCTCTTGGTTAAAGATGTATCTTAGGGTGCTGCTGGTGTATGACTGTGGTGTCTCTTGGTTAAAGATGTATCTTAGGGTGCTGCTGGTGTATGACTGTGGTGTCTCTTGGTTAAAGATGTATCTTAGGGTGCTGCTGGTGTATGACTGTGGTGTATCTTGGTTAAAGATGTATCTTAGGGTGCTGCTAGTGTATGACTGTGGTGTCTCTTGGTTAAAGATGTATCTTAGGGTGCTGCTGGTGTATGACTGTGGTGTCTCTTGGTTAAAGATGTATCTTAGGGTGCTGCTGGTGTATGACTGTGGTGTCTCTTGGTTAAAGATGTATCTTAGGGTGCTGCTGGTGTATGACTGTGGTGTCTCTTGGTTAAAGATGTATCTTAGGGTGCTGCTGGTGTATGACTGTGGTGTCTCTTGGTTAAAGATGTATCTTAGGGTGCTGCTGGTGTATGACTGTGGTGTCTCTTGGTTAAAGATGTATCTTAGGGTGCTGCTGGTGTATGACTGTGGTGTCTCTTGGTTAAAGATGTATCTTAGGGTGCTGCTGGTGTATGACTGTGGTGTCTCTTGGTTAAAGATGTATCTTAGGGTGCTGCTAGTGTATGACTGTGGTGTCTCTTGGTTAAAGATGTATCTTAGGGTGCTGCTGGTGTATGACTGTGGTGTCTCTTGGTTAAAGATGTATCTTAGGGTGCTGCTGGTGTATGACTGTGGTGTCTCTTGGTTAAAGATGTATCTTAGGGTGCTGCTGGTGTATGACTGTGGTGTCTCTTGGTTAAAGATGTATCTTAGGGTGCTGCTGGTGTATGACTGTGGTGTCTCTTGGTTAAAGATGTATTGTCACCTGTAGGTGACAATGTATCTTAGGGTGCTGCTGGTGTATGACTGTGGTGTCTCTTGGTTAAAGATGTATTGTCACCTGTAGGTGACAATGTATCTTAGGGTGCTGCTGGTGTATGACTGTGGTGTCTCTTGGTTAAAGATGTATTGTCACCTGTAGGTGACAATGTATCTTAGGGTGCTGCTGGTGGATGACTGTGGTGTCTCTTGGTTAAAGATGTATTGTCACCTGTAGGTGACAATGTATCTTAGGGTGCTGCTGGTGTATGACTGTGGTGTCTCTTGGTTAAAGATGTATTGTCACCTGTAGGTGACAATGTATCTTAGGGTGCTGCTGGTGTATGACTGTGGTGTCTCTTGGTTAAAGATGTATTGTCACCTGTAGGTGACAATGTATCTTAGGGTGCTGCTGGTGTATGACTGTGGTGTCTCTTGGTTAAAGATGTATTGTCACCTGTAGGTGACAATGTATCTTAGGGTGCTGCTGGTGGATGACTGTGGTGTCTCTTGGTTAAAGATGTATTGTCACCTGTAGGTGACAATGTATCTTAGGGTGCTGCTGGTGGATGACTGTGGTGTCTCTTGGTTAAAGATGTATTGTCACCTGTAGGTGACAATGTATCTTAGGGTGCTGCTGGTGTATGACTGTGGTGTCTCTTGGTTAAAGATGTATTGTCACCTGTAGGTGACAAACATAGAAAATGAATATTCTGGACAACTGTAGAGTGAAATATCCTACACTTTATTGATATCAAATGCATTCTGCTGTTCTGTTTACACTTGCCATGCCTTGTGTAGACATGGTACTATGTAAATCAATTGTATTAATATAGACTAATAATTACAGATTCACAATATAGTTGACATCTGAAACAACCAAATGTCAACCATTAGAAGAGTTGACATAGTTCTGCTATACACAAGAAATCTGTATTTCCCAGTTTCTCATCAATGCATGTATTTAAAAACAACATTTTATTTTATACTATAATTATTCTTCTAAATGCAAGACATGGTGCAATAAGTGAACAGTAAACATGTCAACATTTTACTTCCATCATAACCCTTAATGATCTGTAACTATGATTCACCAAAAAAACATTTGATTAATAATTACCTACAGGTTTGTTTGATTTATGCCGTGCAGAAACGGTAACAATAGAAAATACATGCCATTGATAGGCAAATGTGTTCTTTTTATAGAAAACGTCAGTTTCTTTCTGTACCTGTCTACGTATGATAACCATTTGTCTGCCCTGCTCACAATAAACAAGAAACATCACATGAATGATAAAAGGAAGATCACTGCCACTTAACTTGTGGATTATTATTATTATAAAACTGCTCTGCTACTGCTTGGTGAACAGTTAATTAGTGGCTCAAGTTCAAATACATCAGGACGTTTTTCACACCTGCATGGTAGTTTAGGCTCAGTAGTGTGCTGGCAGCCACTAAACCTATGGGCTTGTGTGAAAAGGATAGTTGGCAGAAGAACTAACTTCAAAGCACCATTGCATCCATTTAGCCATGCAGCAGTCACACTGTCCCAGGGTCTGATGCTACATTTTGCTCTCAAATAATCTGTTCTCATAGTTTTACACATAATCTGGCATAACATGATAAGTTTTTGTAACAGCACATTTGTACTTCTAGTGTATCAGTGCAACATAACATACATATGTTGTGCCACATTTGAATGTCATGCATGTAATATTTCCACGCAATCCATTTGCATATATAATGCAAAACTTCAACAGCTGTTTTCTTCATTTTCACTTTTTGAACCCTACCATGTTCAATGCTCCATAACTTCGCCAATTTTTTTAGCAGTAATAATTTTTGAAACCGTGTAAAGCACTCTACCCAACCTTTACAAGGATGTAAGAAAACAATGTTACAATTTTTCTGACTTGTCACTCGTTTGGTCAGCCGGGGTCATATATAGACGTATTAATCCAAAGGACTTCAGGGCCTCTTGGCCCATTTTTAGTCCTTTGGGCCAAAGGTCCAAGGGACTATTGCCATAATTCTGCGTCTGCCGTCCACCGTCCGCCGTTAGCTGCCGTATCTCAGAAACTGTTCAGCAACTTTTTTTTCTAATTTTGCATAGACGTATCTTAGGGAACTACCACTATGCACGAGTAATCTGTATTTTATTGAATCATTCTGAGGACCCCGTAGAGCCCCAAGGGCCCAAAAAGCTGGTAATTTGTTACATTTGGTCTTTTTTTTTTTAAACTGTTCAGCAACTTTTTTTTTTATTTTGCTTAGATGTATCTTACGATGCTGCCACTATACACAAGAAATCTGTATTTTGTTTAATCATTCTAAGGGCACCTCAAGGGCCCCCAAAGTGCAAAGGTTTTACATTATCTAGTGATGTGGTTTTGAGAAGGGCCCTTGAGACCACTCCCAACAGTAAATGTTGTGTGAAATAGAGTGAAATATCCTACACTTTATTGTTATCAGATGCATTCTACTGTGTTGTTTACACTTGCCATGCCTTGTGTAAACATGGTCCTATGTAAATCAATTGTATCAATATAGACTAATAATTACAGATTCACAATATAGTTGACATCTGAAACAACCAAATGTCAACCATTAGAAGAGTTGATATAGTTCTGCTATACACAAGAAATCTCTATTTGATTGAATCATTCTAGTGTCATCAGCATATAGTAGAACATTCATTTTCAAGAAAATGTCTACATCATCATCACTAAGTTTGTTATCAATTTCACCAGCTGCCATGTCAAGTCCCTTATAATTATGACTAACAGTGTTCAACATTCAGGTAAATAGCAAATAACAAAGGAGACAAGTGTTCGCCTTGCTGTACCTCTACATCACATGAGAAGAAGGCTGACACAGCCTGGCCATGTTTTTTTTAAGTATTCATTTATAACATTATCAATACCACATGCCTTTTTGTTTTTGAGTTGTTTTATTTGCATTAGTACCTCATTTTGCATGAGTGGTCTGTTTATGTGTTCGTTTGACTGGGAAATCTTTCTTGGATCAAAAGGTATCTCACTAGCTGCAGTTTAACTTTCTGGTTTTTCACCGAGTTTTTCAAAGTGGTTTTCCACATTTTTCATTGCTGTTACTTGCTTTATTATGTATATCCCAGTATTTTGCAGGTTGCTATGTTTTAGGTTCCGCTAGTTTTCATGTAACTGTTTATGGTAGCATTTTTATATTTGTCTTATAAAGCGTATATACCCACTAGCCAGTTCTCTTAACTCTGCATTAACTTCGTCATTTTTAATTTTCTTTAGTCTACCTTTTGCTCTCAAATAATCTGTCATCTTAGTTTTACACATAAAGACATAATCTGGCATAACTTGCTAAGTCTTTGTAGCAGCACATTTGTACTTCCAGTGTATCGTTGCAACATAACATACATACTGTGTGCCACATTTGAATGTCATGCATGTAATATTTCCATGCAATCCATTTCCATATATAATATAAAACTTCAACAGCCATTTTCTTCATTTTCATTTTTTTACCCTTACCATGTTCAATGCTCCATAACTTCGCCAATTTTTATAGCAGTCATAATTTTTTGGAAACCGTGTAAAGCATCCTACACAACCTTTACAAGATTGTAAGAAAACAATGTTAACATTTTTCCGACTTATCACTCATTTGGTCAGCCGTGGTCACTATACACGTATTAGTCCAAAGGACGTCAGGGCCTTTTGGCCCATTTTTTATGTACAGAGTTTTTAGTCCTTTGGGCTGAAAGTCCAACTGACTATTGCCATCACTCTGCTTTTGTTTAACTAATCCCTTTTCTTACAACATCTGTCACACCTCACTGTGGCTGCCTGACTGGGAACTGTGACTACTGGTAATCTGTAATTGGTCACTGGCAGAGGCTTGTGTCAATAGACAGGGCCCACTAGACCCCTGGACAGTTGTGCCTACTTTCTAAGGGGTCATCATGAAACAACCAAATGTGAACCATTAGAGGAATTGACATAGTTCCGCTATACACAAGAAATCTGTATTTGATTGAATTATTCTAGTATCATCAGCATATAGTAGAACATACATTTGCAAGAAAATGTCTACATCATCATCACTAAGGTTGTTGTAAATTTCACCAGCTGCCATGTCAAGTCTCTTATAATTATTACTAACGGTTTTCAAAATCATTCAGGTAAATAGCAAATAACAAAGGAGAAAAGTGTTCTCCTTGTGGTAACTCTACATCACATGAGAAGAAGACTGACACAGCCCTGCAAATTGTTTACACTATCTAGTGATGTGGTTTTGAGAAGGGCTCTTGAGACTATCCCCTAACAGTAGATTTTTGTGTATTGTGCCAGAAACAGAACACTATTCCCCTTCCCAAAACATCTGTCACATGCGGAGTCTGTGTCTTGCATGGATATATATTTTTATGCAGTTGTTTTATATAAGCAGGAAGTTTGTGTAATTAGTTATTCTTAGGCCACAGAAAAATAATTCCCAGTTTATCATCAATGCATGTATAAAAAAATATGTGCCACAACATTTTATTTTCTATTATAATTATTCCTCTAAATGCAAGACGTGGTGCAATAAGTGAACAGTAAACATGTCAACATTTTACTTCCATCATAACCCTTAATGATCTGTAACTATGATTCACCAAAAAAACATTTGATTAATAATTACCTACAGGTTTGTTTGATTTATGCCGGGCAGAAACGGTAACAATAGAAAATACATGCCATTGATAGGCAAATGTGTTCTTTTTATAGAAAACGTCAGTTTCTTTCTGTACCTGTCTACGTATGATAACCATTTGTCTGCCCTGCTCACAATAAACAAGAAACATCACATGAATGATAAAAGGAAGATCACTGCCACTTAACTTGTGGATTATTATTATTATAAAACTGCTCTGCTACTGCTTGGTGAACAGTTAATTAGTGGCTCAAGTTCAAATACATCAGGACGTTTTTCACACCTGCATGGTAGTTTAGGCTCAGTAGTGTGCTGGCAGCCACTAAACCTATGGGCTTGTGTGAAAATGATAGTTGGCAGAAGAACTAACTTCAAAGCACCATTGCATCCATTTAGCCATGCAGCAGTCATACTGTCCCAGGGTCTGATGCTACCTTTTGCTCTCAAATAATCTGTTCTCTTAGTTTTACACATAAAGACATAATCTGGCATAACATGATCAGTTTTTGTAACAGCACATTTGTACTTCTAGTGTATCAGTGCAACATAACATACATATGTTGTGCCACATTTGAATGTCATGCATGTAATATTTCCACGCAATCCATTTGCATATATAATGCAAAACTTCAACAGCTGTTTTCTTCATTTTCACTTTTTGAACCCTACCATGTTCAATGCTCCATAACTTCGCCAATTTTTGTAGCAGTAATAATTTTTGAAACCGTGCAAAGCACTCTACCCAACCTTTACAAGGATGTAAGAAAACAATGTTACAATTTTTCCGACTTGTCACTCGTTTGGTCAGCCGGGGTCATATATAGACGTATTAGTCCAAAGGACTTCAGGGCCTCTTGGCCCATTTTGTTGAAATGTCGCTACGCTGCCATTTATGCTGATGTGTTCACCATTGGTGCAGTGGCTGTATCGCAAATCTAGAGAAGAGCTAAGACTTGTGCAAAAATTATACTCGTTGACCGTTGTGTTGCTACGATATGTTGCATATCTTCATAAATGAATGTAGAAAGAGTGGACTTCGGTGCTTCGGAGAATATACACTTACAATACGACAAAGTTAGCGTATTAATATATAGACGTGTGTTACTTTGTGTTTTGTACTCACAATCATCTCAATCTGCTTTTCAGGGGAGCACGGCAGTGTCGGCATCATGTTGAAGTCTCTGGTTAACAAGATTCGTAAACTTGTTAAACCTGGAGACGACCGTCAGGGGACAACGGAAAAGAATGATAACAGCATCAACGAGAGACTCTTCCAATCCGGTGCAGTTGAAGTATTTAAAGATGTCGTGCATGAATCGAGCGGAGCAAGAACCGTCCCTTCTGAGTGTCTTGAAAGACTCAACCCGTCAAGTTTGATTCGCCAGGGAGGTCGCACGGCCATATCATCTCATAACCCCTCAGGTTCTGACTGGTCTGACGTCCCGGACACCGTGCACCCTCCAAGGGCATGCGACACACTCAGGTGCACACCGACTAGAGACAACCCAGTAGGTGTACAGCCCGACGAGGATCGCAGCTTCCAGTCTTGTGACCGGCTGATCTGCCAAGGAATTCGCCGAGACAATGTGTCTCATAACATAGTCGCACATTCCCAAAATGGCGGACATGGCTACTCAGTGGAACCAACTACGACATTGGGCGGATTAAGCAGTTGTGTGGTACCTGAGTCTTATGCGAGCAGGAACAATGTTGATATGCTGCCGAGTCACGCACTCCCCACCCGCCAGAAGGCAGAGTGTCGTTATCATGGTGTGGGAACATACATGGAGAAACGTAATCCAGAAGACCCGAGCTCTAGCTCATGCCAGGAAAATGATTTGCATGCACGTTGTTATGAGCCTACTTTGCCATCCCAAGGAAAACTGGATCGCAAGATAAATAACTCAATGGACGGTATTTCTGGGGTGATGCATGTGCCGTCCATAAGTGCAACCCTTTCTACAGGTATTGAACGTTCCAAAACGACGGTTCAAGAACATCAGAAAGGTACATGTGCCGAACAGACTCGATTGTTTTCCAGTGAAGACGCAACAATGCCGGTGTGTTCCTTGAAGCAGAAACCAGAACAGAAAACATTTCTGAAAACAAAACAGTCAGTGCAGACAGTATACGCAAGAATTTCAGAACATACCGAAGAATTTCAGAAAAAAACACCCGAAGCTAAGCACAGAGGAGATAGAAATCCAACTGAAGCAATGGAAATGGTTCTATATGCTCAGGAATGTATAATTGCCGAACAGATTCCAGTGTTTCCCAGTGAAGACACAGAAATTCCGGTGTTTCCCACAAGACAGAAATTACAGCTGAAAACATGCCCGGAACAAAAACAGTCGATGCAGAACATTTCAGAGAATACAAAACAATTCCAAAAACCCAAATCTAATCCGACCGTAAGTTCAAATCCAACGGAAGCATACAAGAAGCCTCTTGTCAGGGACACGCTGGGTCACGGCAGTGGCGCCAGGCCAAAGTATGTAAGCAACACGCAAAGAATTCGTACATTCGAGAACCACACAAAAGTGTTGCCAAAAGAGAACCACCGGTCGAAAGGACACCAGAAACAAAATGTAGGAGTGTCGCAACGTCGCGCTTCACCACAAACACACCGTATCCGTGGCGAGGCGGATGTTACGACAATAGCCATTGGCCACGTGGCGACGCCTCGTGGTAATCGGGAACATCAGCAGAAGCTTCCGACCAAAGGCAATGAAGTGAGAAGCGAAATATACAACATTGACATCGGTATATCGAACCAGCTGTTGCGCGGACATCCTGCGTATTTCTACAACACCAGACACGGTGGCGAACTTGTTCCAGCTGCAGCACGAACGAATCAAACGAGTAGACATCAAGGTCCGACAAACTCCAGAACTGGTGATGAGACTTATGGAAAGACAGCTTTTTCAGGTGCTACCAAACCTCATTCAGCCTACCGCGCCATGATGGCAGGCAAATTATCGGAAGTAAAAGCTACAGCATCTGGACGTAAAAACACCGCAGCTTCGTCTGGGTTCGGTGTGCACGGCAAAACTGCAAACAAAAGGAAGTCAGTTGCTGCTGAAGAAAGAAGAACCTACAACCGTGATGTCAAGAATAACACGAAGAAAAGAACACGTGGACGACAGGAACAGACGATCAAACGCGAGGCCAGCGTCGAAGCAGACGAGTATGTTGTCAAAGTCGTGTCGCTTTCAATCACTGGCGATCCAGATTTGGACAACATCCTGCTGAAGAAGCAAAAGGCGCTGAACAAACACGAACAGAAGATGACGTCCTTGCGAGATACATCCGAGGAACAGGAAGCAAGTAGACACGACCTCGAAGCGCAGGGGGCCGAGTTCGAGTCGAGCACCACACTGTTGCTGGATCGGCTCAGAGCCGTTGGTCATGATGCGACGTCGAATGAGACGGTGGTGCAACTCCGACGACGATTTGGCGTTGAGTGTAAACGGCTAGAGACGGCGCTGCCTATTTATGCGCGTCGAACCGACATAGTGGATACGGTGCGATGTAACGCGGTCTGCGTCGTGCTAGGCGAGACGGGCTCCGGCAAGAGCACGCAGCTAACGCAGTATGTACACGAGGCGGGCGCGGCGCCGGGCGGCAAGATCGTATGCACACAGCCGCGCAAGGTGGCCGCTATCAGTCTGGCTACTCGCGTCGCGCAAGAACTCGCGACGCCACTAGGCGGCGATCTCGTCGGCTACCGTGTCGGGCTACAGCGGAGACTGAACCACAACACGGCGCTGCTCTACGTCACCGATCACGTGCTACTTAACGAGTGTCTGCGAGATCCATTGCTGAAATCCTACTCTTGTATCATCATAGACGAGGCTCACGAGCGAAGCATCTTCACTGACTTGCTTCTGGGCATGGTTAAACGCTGTCTAGCTTCCAGGAAAGATCTCCGTGTGATCATCACGTCAGCTACAATAGACCCAGAACTGTTCGTGCGTTACTTCGGCGGCTGTCCAGTGCTGAAGGTCCACGGACGAACATACCCTGTCGATGTCCAGTATGAGCGCAGGAGCGACCACCCTAGCAGTGGCGATTATCTGGGTCGCGCCGTTCAGAAAGTGAAAGAGATCCACGCCACCCAACCGCCCGGAGACATTCTCGTGTTTGTGCCGTCCGCCCTCGACACTGAGAAGGGTTGTGAGACGACGAACCAGCTTGAGGACGTTGTCTCTCTGCCGCTACACGGCGGACTTCCGCCGAACGAGCAGCGAAGGGTGTTTGACCCGGATATCGACGGACGCAGGAAGATCGTGTTCGCCACCAACTGCGCCGAGACGTCGGTTACGGTGCCTGGCATCAAGTACGTCGTCGATACTGGACTAGCCAAGGAACGCACCTATGACCCGAAACTAAATGTCAGCTCGCTCAAGCTGAGCGTCATCAGTCGCAGCTCGGCCGAGCAGCGCAAGGGTCGCGCCGGTCGGACGGCGCCTGGGACGTGCTACAGACTCTACGGCACTGAATGCTACGACAACATGACGTCCGCGTCGACTCCCGAAATACTGCGTGTTCACATCGGTCAAGCCTTGCTAAAACTGATGGAAATAGGCGTCGATGACCCGGCCTTGTTCGATTATGTTGAGTCTCCACCGCCTGCGGCCATGGAATCCGCCGCCATAGCTTTGGAGTCTCTCGGAGCCACTACTAACGGTCGCATTAACGATCTTGGCCGACAGTTGTCGCAGTTGAACGTGCAACCGCGCCTAGGCAAGGTGATAATTCTTGCCATCGAAGCAGGTATAGGCTTCGATGGTTTGATAGCGACAGCGCTGTCAACGGTTGGAGGCTACGTGTTCTTCCGCGGCGTGGGCAACAACGAGCAAGAGACGGCAGACAAGAATAAGTTCCGGCTGTGCGAGGAGGCGGGCGACGTGCTCACATTCGTCTCGCTCTACAAACAGTGGACGGCACAGCCAGAGCGCGCAAAGAACAGGTGGTGTGTCGAGAACAGCGTCAACGCCAAGTTCATGCGGTTGGCGAGAGACAGTGTAACGGACATCGAACGGACACTGAAGCGAGATCTCCACATGGACGTGGACCAGAGACCTGAAAATAAGGATGCCGTAGATCGGCTGTTGGCGGAAATCCTGCTTGAATGCTACGCCAATAACCTAGGCTTCTTCAGTGGACACCAGAGAGCCGGGTACTGGGTGGCGACTGGAGGCGGTGCTGGGACGGACACAAAAATTCTCCATCTGCACCCGTCGTCTGCTCTCGCATCGCTCGGGACTCAGCCGCGCTGGATCATCTTTGAAAACATCATGGTGACGTCACGACCATATGTGACAAACGTGACGGCGATTAATGATGATCTCGTCCAAAGATTCGTCGCCGACGGCAGACTGCCCGGGGTAGACGTCGCCGCCCTTTCTCGACAACAGCTACTCGCCTGCTCTCTGCCGCCAGTTGGCCTCAGCGTCATGCGAGCGTTGACTGGCCGCGGCTTCGAGCATCTGAAGCGTCTTGAGAAGGAGACGAGACTTCGCTGCAAGACGGAGATGTTAATGCTCGATGCATCGTTCAATGAATCACGACTCGTCGTCTACGTGACGCCGAACCTCGAGGATACAGCGACCGCTGCCGTCACCGAGAAGATTGCCAGCGAGAAGGATCGTCTGGCGGTCGAGCTTTTCGAAGTGGCGCTTGGTGGCGGCGGCGGTGGCGTGAGAATGGTGCTCGGTCGTGGTGGCGCAGTCACTCATCTGCTTATGCCGGATGAATATTGCACTGTTGTCATCACTGACGTTGCCGACGGCGTCGACGTCGTGGACGCGCTGTGTCGGATCGGTCCCTTGGTGAAGTACTTCCGGTTCAAGTCAGAAGACAGGTCGGGACGCTGGGGGAAGGTCACCTTTGCCCAGCCAAACGACGCCCTTCGAGCGGTGAAGGACAACAGTGGACCGTTCTCCGCGAGGCCTGTGGGTGGTTCTGCCCGTGCTGGTACATACTCGGCGCTCACAATCAAAACAAAATGGTGCCGGCGACCGACCAGAGGGTTCGCGTTTGTCACAATGGGAAACCCTGAAGATGTCGGTCTGCTTTGCGGCAATATTTTGGTGATTCGCGGACGAATTGTTGAAGTCAACATTAACCGGAAGGACAACTCGCAGTTGTACCTGAAGAACTTGCCGTCTGACGTAGACGAGTTGGACATCTCAACGGCGCTGAATCGTACGTTTGACGATCTGTCAATCCACAAAGTGGTCATCCCACGCGAAAATGTTGGCGCTACCACCCCTAGCGAACTGGACCACTTACAGTATATCCTGTCTGCAGAGATCAAGAAATACGTACCGACAAAGGGCTGCCGGGTCGAAATGATGCCGCCGAAAGGGGAAAAGGACTTTTACTACAACGCGCGGATCAGTTTCATCACCGCTGCTGACGGAATGACAGCGCTGCAAGATTTGAATGGCCACGTGACTATCGGCGGCAAGCCTGTCACTTTTACGCCCGATCTACGCAGTTCGTTGACTGTCGCGAAAACGGTGTATGACGTCATTCGCGAGGAACTGCACCAGGTTACCATAACGTTCAGTCGAGACGGCAGCTTCGTGAATGTTCCCAAGAAACTTGGGGAAAATCCGGGCCACGTTGTCATTTGGATCCATTCCGATAGTCTCTCTGGTCTTCAAAAGGCCGCGGATGCCGTCAGACGCGTTATCCAGCCGAATACCGTCGAGTTCGGGTCGATGGAAGAGTTCCGATGTATCACGGGCCCGGCTGGTCGCGAGGAACTACGTCGCATCGAAGCGGACTCGGGCGCCAAGATCTCGGTCGACGCTCGACTCATGAACGTGCTCGTCCATGGATCAGAGACAGCACGACGACTAGCTGTCATGTCTGTTGACCGGTTCGTTCAGGGCAACAAGACACTTCTGAGGAAGGAAGTATTGCTGCGTGACCGCGGCAACACAGTACGACTAATGAAACTGCTTCTCAACAAATACGGGTCCGACTTGGAACAGCTGCAAAGCCGCACGGGGGCGCTGTACCTCGTACTGCAGCTGCGACGTCACACTCTCGTTTTCCGCGGGACGGAAGATGCTTACGAGGCCCTACAGAGGGCGCTGCATGAAGACGAGGCGCAGCTGACAGATAGGCCGACTACGACGCCATCTGCGGATAGTCCGGACTGCCCCGTGTGTTTCTGCCCAGTCGACGAGGACGACGTCTACCGCCTGGAGTACTGCGGACACGCTTACTGTCGGCCTTGCTCTGGCGCGCTGCTCGAGCACAAGTGTCGCGACGCCGAGTTCCCCGTCAAGTGTATCCAAGAGGACTGCGGCGAGCCGATCATTCTCCGGGATATGACCAACCTACTCGGACATTCAGCTGAAGCGAGGTCTCGTTGGCATCGCGCGGCCGTCGAGAGTTTGGTGAAGGCGAACCGCGAGCAGTACCGCTACTGCATCACACCCGACTGTCCAACTGTCTACCGGGCGGCGACCTCACGAGACCACGGCGTCTGCTTCTGGTGCTCTCAGTGTTCCAATGTGATGTGCACCTCTTGTCACGTGCACTATCATGATGGGATCACGTGTGCAGCGTACCAGGCGATGAAGCGTGATGACAACGTCGACATTAATGCGTGGCTCCGCGAAGACTCGGCCAATCGAGCTCGGTGCCCCTCGTGCAAGACGCCTATAGAAAAAGACGGCGGATGCAATCACTTGCAATGTACCGGTTGTCATGCGCACATATGCTGGAAGTGCAAGGCAGTGTTCAAAGATAGGGTAGCCACGTATGATCATCTGAGTAAATATCATGCCGGCATTTTTGACATCTGACAAATCCTAAGTAGGTCCGAAGTGTCTGCCCAACACTAGTTGATACCTTATCAATAATATTACAATACGGATATATCAAGATGATCACGACACATTCTATCTACCTGTCTGCCTGAGAGCCATTACAGAGATAAGCATAATGTACCCTGAGCTATCTAGATATTAATTAAGGCTTATCTAGTTTGCGTCGCCGAATTAGTTTTGGCTGTGTAACTGCTAATAATATTACATCCGCTTTGTGCACTGTGTGGCATTGTGACAGCTGTTACAAGTGTAAATGTGTATCTAAGGGAATACGAGAAACCAACATATGAAATGGTATATTCGTATACATGTCGAGGAAACAGGGACATTCACCGCGTCACCACAGCGCCTTGACCATAGAATGTCATAGAAGCTCTAAGCATCGGAGGCGTGCCTTAATATGTCAACCGCAGGGAAGTGTGGGATTGACTGACTGACTAAGTCCCCCCGATATCCTAAATGTGCCAAGGCAAACAATACCATGTTTATATTTTGTCTGTGTGTGGCCTGCGTTTTCCAGAATTAATTAATATTTTGCTTGTGTGTGGCCTGCTTTGTGCAGAATTAATTGGTGATCTTGTTAGAAAAGCAGGGCCTGGTGATAGTATACCTTAATTGTTAGTGTGCATGTGTTTAGGCCAGTGCTCCTCAACCGGTGTGCCGCGACAGAGTACCAAGTGTACCGCGAAATTGGAAGAGAGGTGTCAAATTTGTAGCGATAATTCGAATAAAGTTATGGTTTCAAAATATCCGAATTGTCAACTTTCTGCCAGACACTTATTATCATCGACAGAAACATCAGTTCCTTTAAGCTAGAGCAGACTTGACTGAAAAGACCCTTATGAAAGCGCTTAACTGTGCGAAAAGTTATAATGGTTACAATAGTACGATAAGTAGTAACAAAAGCAATAGAACGCACGCAATATCGCTGGTACTAGCAGATGTAAAAAGCGTTCATCGTGAACATCTAATGGTAAAGAGCCTACCGGGTCAGCAGAAATAAGGTTTGGTTTAAGCCGCCAAAATCGTTCAATGGCAATAAAATTTGTCTTCCTAATTTGTAATTAATATATACCTCTATTTTAGACACTGGTTCGTTAGTTTAAGCGAGTCAAGGTCTTAAGTGATACTATAAGATTATTAGAAACTAAAAATAATCTCAAAATACTAAAATACAGATCAGCTGAAACAATTATGGGGTAGTCTTATAAAACATGTTAAGTTATGGGTAATCTCAATCAACTAAAAGGTTAATCTAAACGATAACGGAAACGTAAATGTCTCAAAATATGACTGAGATTAAGGGATTAAACCAAACACAATTTGAAGAATTTTTTTATAACGAGTCATTAATAGGTATTTAATATTGTGTAATGTGTTAACTGATCATATCAACATATTGCTGGTCATCAAAACCAAGTGGTCTTTTCGAAATAAAGTTAATTAAATTAAGGGGCTATCTCGTAAAAATAAAAAGTATCTCAAAACGCTAAGAATCGCTACAAAATGTGTAAGAAATCTAACAAATTAACGACCTGATTGTCTCGGCGAACAGAGGGACCATCTCAAAAATTAATGGTTCTAAACAAAGTTAATGAATCATATTAAACAGTGTAACTATTCATTACAAATAAACTAGCTTATCGTCACACTATATTAAGGGATCATTTAGTAAAATAATGCTCTCTTCTCAAACGAGGTAAATTAAAAAAGCAGGGAACATTAAAAAAATTCTAACTGATCGTATCAAATAAAAAAGGTGTCACGTCATGAAATGAAGCGGCCATTTCATATAATTAAGAAAATCTAAACTGGTATGGATTCATAGCAAAATACAAACTTAATGGGTCATCAAAACAAATTATTATATCAAACAATCTAAGGGGTTATCTCAAATAAATAAGCGAATTTAATAAATTAATTAATTAAGGAATCGTGTGACCATCTCAAAAATTAATGGTTCTAAACAAAGTTAATGAATCATATTAAACAGTGTAACTATTCATTACAAATAAACTAGCTTATCGTCACACTATATTAAGGGATCATTTAGTAAAATAATGCTCTCTTCTCAAACGAGGTAAATTAAAAAAGCAGGGAACATTAAAAAAATTCTAACTGATCGTATCAAATAAAAAAGGTGTCACGTCATGAAATGAAGCGGCCATTTCATATAATTAAGGACAATCTAAACTGGTATGGATTCATAGCAAAATACAAACTTAATGGGTCATCAAAACAAATTATTATATCAAACAATCTAAGGGGTTATCTCAAATAAATAAGCGAATTTAATAAATTAATTAATTAAGGAATCATGTGACCATCTCAAAAATTAATGGTTCTAAACAAAGTTAATGAATCATATTAAACAGTGTAACTATTAATTACAAATAAACTAGCTTATCGTCACACTATATTAAGGGATCATTTAGTAAAATAATGCTCTCTTCTCAAACGAGGTAAATTTAAAAAGCAGGGAACATAAAAAAAATTATAACTGATCGTATCAAATAAAAAAGGTGTCACGTCATGAAATGAAGCGGCCATTTCATATAATTAAGGACAATCTAAACTGGTATGGATTCATAGCAAAATACAAACTTAATGGGTCATCAAAACAAATTATTATATCAAACAATCTAAGGGGTTATCTCAAATAAATAAGCGAATTTAATAAACAAATTAATTAAGGAATCATGTTGAAAACTGATAATTTAATAAGGTAACTAACCGATCACCTGCAAAAGCTAAGGGTAATAATATTAATGGGTTATCACAAAATAGACATGTAAGGAGTCATATCAAAATACAAACTTAATGGGCCATCAAAACAAATTATATCAAAAA
The DNA here is from genome assembly GCA_963995525.1 of Escarpia spicata. NCBI lineage: Eukaryota > Metazoa > Annelida > Polychaeta > Sabellida > Siboglinidae > Escarpia > Escarpia spicata. Next base: position 25,961,839 of record OZ023214.1, read on the forward strand.
ATCCAAGGGATCATCTCAAATAAATAAACGAATTTAATAAATAAATTAAGGAATCATGTTGAAAATGTAAGGATAATTTAAGTTAACCAACCGATCTCCTGAACAAGTTAAGGGTAATAAAATTAAAGGGTTATCACAAAATAGGGATGTAAAGGGTAATATCAAAAGACAAATTTAAGGGGCCATCAAAACATTAAAGGTTATCTAAAAAAAGAGGGTCCTCTAAAATCACCCTCATATTTATTCGTTTTGATGTGGTCTTTATTTAATTAAAGATACCCTTTAGTTCTTGGGCATTACTGAGGATATTGTAAATGTTCCCCGACAATTTTACATGCTAAGTTATTCATTTAATTGTATAGACAACCCCATTAACTGGCAACAAAAATCCATTAATATTTATTACACATAATGGGTATGTGTGTGGGCTGTAAAATCAGACTATATGTCTAAACTACATTTCTTGTATACGTTGTCCGGTAAGGATACTAATGAAAAGACTGCAAGCTAAATTCATCAAAAGCAGTCCATACCATCCATAAAGCCAAGTCAAAATCGAAAGGATGCATTGGCAATTTAGACAACAAAAAGCGTATGAACTGCTACGATTTAAGAAAAGGGAGTTAATTGGGTCCGCGAGCTACCGTTATACGATGCCATCCTGACCCAGGATCCGAAAGAAGAACTGGGCAGGAAGAGTCCGTTTGAGATAATATTATATTACGGAACAAAACAAAAAAGTTATTTGTCCTTTGTTGGACAGTTCGCCATTGCAGACCGAAACGATCACCGTCGCTGATGCGCTAAACTATTATGCGCGGCGTGACGACTATCACATGAACTGGTTTAAGAAAAGGAGGAAATGATTTCGAGATGCTGCCCGAAAGGCAACTTTCTAAAATTAATGGTTTACTGTGAACGACATCACGAGCGTGACCCAGGACATTGAAAGAAGACGGGCGAAGTGACGCCCTGTACAGAACAACACACAGAGCAAATACTACACATTCCATATACCCGTGAAGATGGACTGATTTCATTTTAATCAGCTGGGTTCGTGATCCCCAAGGACAATTGCCAGTTTGTAGCAATTGCGGACCAGTAGAGGGAATTGGCAATCTGCGGTCGGCACAAACCTCTTAGACAAGAAATATACACGATCTTCGGGCACATCTTTTCGCATCAAAAATGGAACACCTCTTCAAGATTTAATTGAGAGTAACAATCTTGACAATTACTTGACAAATATGGAACATAATTGAACATTCGGCGATCTTATCACACTGCAAAGAGCATCAGAATTCAGTTTGTGCGTGAAATAACAGTTTATATATAACTTTTTTGAGAAAACCTTATTATTTTATGAGAATAACCTTTTAAGTTTTGAGATGTTCCCGAATGCGTTTGCACGCTTAGTCAGGTCTTTTTAATCAACATCCGGATTCATACATTTGTGAGATCGCGCTTTTTATGTTAAGACCACTTATTTTTAAAGACGATCAGCTTGTTCTTTTTAATGAAAATTTAAATTTTTGATGACCCTTTTTGAAACAATCCCTTTATTGAGAGATTACCATTTATAACCTTGACGTTCAACGGTGACGGTGTTGTTGTTGTTTATGATGATGTTAGTAATATTGCGTTGAGACTTAATGCGTTGAGACGATCAGACAATTGTTTTAATAAACACATATATTTTTTTATGATCCGTTCATTTATTGAGACAATAAGCTTGTTCATTGTTAACGGCTAGTGACACTTTTTATATGATTGTTTAACTTTGTTAAGAAGACTTGATTGAGATTTTGGGAAGACCCATTCTTTTTATGAGATGGCCCCTTCATTTAATTAACTTTATTTCATTTATAACTTATTGGGTTTGATGACCAGCAATATATTGATAGGATCAGCTAGTGCATTATTAAAGTACCTTTTAATTAATCCTTTTAGAATTATTCTTTAAATTTTGTTTTATATGATCCCTTAATTTTAGTCATATTTTAAAACATTTAGGTTCCCGTTATCGTTTAGATGAGCTAATTAGTTTATTGAAATTACTTTTGACTAAAAAAAATTTACATTACACCTTATTTGTTTCAGCTGATCAGTATTTTATTATTTTGAAATTACCCTTTTGGTTCTAATAATGTTATAATATAACTCATTATCGTTTCATTTTGATAATTCTCAAGTTGTTCGAGATGACCCCTTAATCTGATCATATAATGATCAGGTTATTCAGGTACGTAAATTGTAAAAACGTCTTGTCTTAAGATAATCCCATAATTTAGTGTAGATTACTGTTTTCATTTGTTGAGGTGACCCTTCATAATGATCCCCCTTCTTAACCACGCTGCCTGATTGGGTCCGATTGTTTGCCGACATGTAGTTACTGCATTATCTGGAAGATTACGTGAACGGGGTCCATGTGTTCACCCAGAAAACAAGCGGCTGACTCGTTCTGGGAATCCTTTAGTGAACGTCGACTGGGTGTCAGCACAGCTAGCCGTCAATGTGGTGGACATGAAGTTGTCGATGATGATGATGATGATGATGAGGAGGAGGAGGAGGAGGAGGAGGAGGAGGAGGAGGAGGAGGAGGAGGAGGAGGAGGAGGAGGAGGAGGAGGAGGAGGAGGAGGAGGTTAAGGATGTCATTGTTGTTGGACTCATCATTGTAATAATTACAACCTTCATCGTCATCATCGACGTCATCATCTTCGTCATCCTCCTCCTCATCTTCGTCGCCATCATAGTCATAATAATCATCACAGTCATCAAGATGACGCTTTTATTGTCTTCAACGTCCTCCTGATAATCATCGTAATAATTTATCATCTTCATTATCACCGTCTTCATCATCATTACTAACATCATCATCATTAACAACAACACTGGTATCGTAATCATCATAACAGCCTTCATCAACATAATAACCATATCATCACCAGCACCCATTCTTTTTACGAGATGGCCCCTTAATTTATTTTTTTCGAGAAGAACATGATTTTATTAGATGACCCGCAATGTGTTGAACTGATCATCTAGTTCATTATTAAATTACCTCTTAATGACTCCTTTTAAAATTATTCTTTAAGTTTGTTTAATTGTTTGATATAATCCCTTACTCTTAGTCATAGTTTAAAACGTTTGAGTTACCGTTATCATTTAGATGAACATTGTTGTTGATTGAGATTATCCTTAACTTCATGTTTTGAGATTACCTCCTGAATTGTTTCCGCGGATCCTTATTTATGCTATTTTTAGATTACCCTTTTGCTTCTAATAATGTTAATGTATCACTCATTAAGATTACATTTTGAGATTTACCTTAAGTTGTTTGAGATGACCCCTTATTTGGCTAGCATGGCTAGCCTTTATAAGGGTAACACTAGGATGACGATGAGGAGGAGGATAAGGTTAAGGATATCATTGTCGCAGTCCTGATCATCGTAATAATTATAACCGTCATCATCGTCGTCGTCGTCTTTTTCATAATCATCATCATCTTCTTCACTAAGATGGCACCTTCAGTGTCTTCATCTTCCTCCTCCTTATAATCGTAATCATTTATAACCCTCGTTATCACCGACTTCATCATCATCATTACTAACATCCTCATCATAATCTCCATCATCGTCATCATAATAATCTTCATCGTTTGTATTACATTACTGGTCGTTATACATTTCTGATCGATTATTACATTACTGGTTGATTATTATATTACTGGTTGTAACACACGTCCAACTGGTTCCGGTCTCCCTTTCAGTGGTGTCTCTGTCTGTCATGTTAGGACTACCTCAATTCAATTCAATTCAATTCTTTATTTCCAATTGAGAATACAACATACAATATATATACATATTATAGTTGACACAGTTCAAAATGGAAAGGGGGAAAGTAGAAGCTCATTGCTTATTATGCACTTTCCCCGACATCATTATAACATGGTCATAATCTTAAACACAGTGTTAGTAACATAAAGAAAATGCTATTGTTAAAGTGAGACCACTACTACAATCGTGCTTCCAAATACTTTCTGAACCTTAACAATAATAACCAAATTAATTACATAACTTATACTCTTCAATTAAGTAATTTTTATATTGTTTTTTGAGATTTCTCACAGTAAGTGATCTTTTTATGTGCTCGTCTAAACAATTCCATAATTTAATACCATACACAGATATACACTTAGCCTTTAACGTGGTTCGGGCATAAACATGTTTTAGTTTATTTCTTTGGCGTGTTACATAGGGTGTAGTATATTTGGCATTGAAAAAGAATTGAAGGTTATCAGGCAACAACTTATTGTTAGCTTTAAACATTACGATAGAAATGTTTAATTTTATTAAATCATAAAGTTTAAGAATGCGTAGATCATAAAATAATGTATTAGTATGGCTTAGTGGATTCTTCTTACATATTATTCGTACAACTTTCTTTTGTAATATATAAACACCGTTAATATATGTTGTATACGCATTTCCCCAAACTTCGCAGCAGTATGATAAATACGGGAGAAATAATGAACAATATAGTATAATAAGCGACTTTTTATCTAATAAATATTTAGCCCTGTAAATACTGGCAATAGTTTTTGTTAGTTTAGACTTGATCATATTTATATGATCTTTCCAGCTAAGCTTATCGTCTATTAAGACACCTAAAAACGTAGTAACATATACTCTATCAATAGTTGTATTATCGATTTTTATATCAATATTTGTTGTTTTACTATAGTTGGTAAACAACATGTAGTTTGTCTTAGCCACGTTTAAGGATAATTTATTTACTGAAAACCAGATATGTAGTTTTTGTAGTTCGTCGCTGACAATTTTGCTTAGCTGGGCTGGATCTTTCCCAGAACAAAATATATTTGTATCATCCGCAAAAAGAATGAATTTTAGTATATCTGAACAATTACAAATATCATTTATGTATAGTATAAATAATTTTGGACCCAGAATGGAGCCTTGTGGTACTCCACATAACACCTGTAATAAATCTGAATTGCAGTCATCTATGCTGACATACTGTAGTCTGTTATACAAGTAACTTTTCAGCCACTCGCTGGCCATTCCTCTGATACCATAAGCCTCTAATTTTCGGAGTAATAAATTATGATCAATTGTATCAAGTGCTTTTTTTAAATCAATAAATACACCAATTGTGCAATTCTTTTGGTCTAAGGCAGCAGTAATATTTTCAGTTAGTTCTAACAGAGCCATTGAAGTTGACATTTTTGTCCTAAACCCATATTGACTGCTGTTTAAAATGTCATACTTTTCTATAAATTTATCTAGCCTAGAATTAAATAATTGTTCTAATAGTTTTGAAAATTGCGGAAGTAGAGATACTGGTCTATAGTTAGTAAAAACATTCTTTTCCCCTGCCTTAAATATAGGAATTACTTTGGCAATTTTCATTTTACTGGGAAATACACCACTACTAAACGATTTGTTACATATATGAGTAAACGGTATTACAACATTGGAAATTACCTTTTTAACAATTATCATATCAACATTGTCATAACCTGTAGATTTTTTGTTTTTACAACCGTTAACAATATTCATCACTTCCTGTTCTTCTACCCCAGGTAAGAACATGGTGTTGGTGTTCGTATTTTGTAAAAAATCAAGCACACTTGTATTTCCATTTGGTACTCTTATATTTTTTGCAAGATTTGGTCCTACATTTACGAAAAAATCGTTGAAACCATTAACAATATCTGTTGTATTTCTGGTCAATCTACCATTGCTAATGAAAGAGTTTGGGTAACTTGACTGTAGTTGTCGTTTCTTTATAATTGAATTTAAAATTTTCCACGTACCCTTTACATTATATTTTTCTTTGACTAATAATTTATTGTAATATTCTTTTTCACAAAATCTAAGAATAGAAGTAAGTTTATTTTTGTAAGTTGAATATTTACATTTAGATTTTGTTGTTCTATGCCGCAAAAACTGTTTGTACAAATTATTTTTCTTTTTACAAGCATTGCGCAAACCTCTATTGAACCAGGGTTTGCTCTTTGAGGTAGGTGTATTTATGCATATTTTCTTAATTGGGCAATTCTTATCATACAAGCTGGTGAATATGTCCATAAAATTAGTGTAGGCTATATCTGCATCGGATTCATTTAAAACCGTATCCCAGTTTACAGCAGAAAGATCACTGTTAAAGGATTTTATACAATCATCACTCAGTTTTCTGATACATCTGTATTTGTTTACAGTGATTCTATTTATATGTGAACAATTACAAACACAAAATACAGGTAAATGATCACTAATATCAGTTATAAGTAACCCGCTAGTAATACTATTATTCAGTTCATTTGTGAAAATGTTATCAATTAAAGTTGCACTGTAATCTGTAATTCGGCTCGGCTTGTCAATTAAGGGATATATACCTAGACTAAACAACATATCCACAAAATGTGTTGTACCATTGTTGGTGTTATACTTTAAAAGATCTATATTGAAATCACCACATATAAATATTGTTTTGTTAGTGTTCCTAACTGTCTTGATCATTGATTGATACCTCTTCCCGACGGCCCGAGGATTTCCAAGGGAGAACTCGGTTAGCAGTTCCGTCGTGGCGCATCATTTGCCATGCCAGACGTAGACGTCGTTGCCTCACGGTGGTGGAGATCCGTGGTAGACTGCCATACAGATCCTGATCGGTGGTGTGATCGCGCAAGGACACATTGAAAATGTTACGTTGTAATTTTGTGTATGAGCCGTCAAGTGTAATTCCACAGGAAATCCTGACGAACTCCGACAGTCGATTTGATATCGATATCTGACTGCTTGTGACATTGGTTCTTGCAAGTATGTAATGTAACGCTAGTGGATAAAAGGAATTACGATGTTTTAATATTAGACACTGCCTGAAGAACAACTATATGCACACTCATGTATAACATGGCAAGGGAGGGTCTATACTGGTACATGTAGGAACAAATAATGCTGACATGGAGGGAACAACTGGGATAGTACAGAAGTATAGACAGTTAGTGAGGAAGCTAAAGAAGACAAGAGTGGAACAGATAATTATGTCATGAATTTTGCCAGGAATGGGAGGAAGGGGGACAACGTATAGAAACTGCAAGAGGATGACGATCAACGCACTAGTTGAGCAGATGTGTGAAGAAGAGGGGGTGGGATTCATAGATTTATGGATATACTTTGTTGGGAGGGAAGATATGTACATGAGAGATGGCCTCCATCTTAGTGGAAAGGGGGCAGAAGTTTTCTCAGAGAACCTGCTGCGATATGTTGACAGTGGGACAGGTTACATCTATTTAAACTAGATTCGCAGGGGGAACTCACAGAAAAGCCTGAAATTGGAGGCATAGATAAAGACAGCACAAATAAATCAGCAAAGAACAGTCTGGAAAACTCTTCTGAAGCTGGATATAAATGTGTTTGTTTAAACGCAAGGAGTATAGTAAACAAAACAAATGAACTAAACATTATGGTAGAAGATATTGACCCTCACGTAATAGGTATAACCGAATCCTGGACCACCACCGATATATCAGATGCCGAATTGGGACTGACAGAATATGTAATGTTTAGGAAAGATAGAATAGGAAGAAAGGGATATGGAGTTATTTTATATATTAAAGAATCTATCCAGGCTTATGAAATAAAATTAGAAAGAGAAGCAGATTGCGAAGAAGCTCTTTGGAGTAACATAGTTACAGGAAACTCAACGTTAACAGTTGGGTTAGTTTATCGAAGTCCAAACATAAGCATAGAAGGGAATGAAAAAATACAAAACGCTATAAGGGAAGTAAGCAAACGGGACTGTATTATTATGGGGGATTTCAACCACGGGCATATACAATGGAAATCTTTTCAGAGTATGGGGAGTGAGGACCACAAGTTTTTAGTTTTAGTTCAAGATACTTTCCTTTCTCAACATGTGCTAGAACCAACCAGGGGTGAGAATATGTTAGACATAGTTTTGTCCTCACAGAATGAATTAGTTGACAATGTCAAGATATGTGAGCCACTGGGAGTAGTGATCACAACCAGATACATGTCACCATCAAAGTAAAATCAGAAAGGAATATTAAAAAGCAGTATAGGATAAATTTCTACAAAGGAAGGTATAAAAACATGAGGAAATATTTAGCAAAGATAGACTGGAATAACACACTGAAAAATAAGATAGCAACAGAATGCTAGAATATATTAAAGAGTGAAATTAAGTGCATAGTTGAGAAATTTGTACCCTTAAAAAAACAAGGGAAACGGTCCAAAAAGAAACACTTACCGAAAGAAGCCATTACAAAAATTTAGTATAAACAAATGATATGGAAGTCATATAGATGTACTGGAAATGATGAAGACTACAACAGTTATAAAGAAGCACTTAGCCAAGCTACAGCTGAAATTACAAATTCAAAGAGAAGCTATGAACAACAACTAGCTAGTAATATAAAGCATGACAGCAAGAGTTTGTATGCGTATGTTCGAAGCAAACAGAAAGTTCAAGATAAGGTCGGTCCTCTAGAAGAGTGTGCTGAAAATATATTATCAGAGGGATTCTTAATGGCAGAAGACCTGAATGAGTACTTTAGTTCAGTGTTTACCAGGGAAGATATTAGTTCACTGCCAGTACCAGAGGCTAAGTTCAAGGGGGCAGACTCGGACTATTTAGGACAATTCATTGTAACCCCGGAAATGGTAGCTAAGAAAATAACGGCTATGAAGGATAATAAATCACCTGGAGTGGATGGGATTCCGCCCAAACTACTACTGGAAATTGTAGAACAAATTAGCGTACCGCTTGCAACAGTTCTCAATTTGTCATTAGAAGAGGGAGTGGTTCCTTTAGAATGGAAAGAGGCAAACATTATACCGTTATTTAAAAAAGGTTCGAGAAACAAGTCAGAGAACTATAGACCAGTGAGTTTAACATCGGTGATTTACAAATTATTAGAAAGACTAATTAAAGATTACATGGTGGATTTTCTTGTTAAACATAACATGATAAACCCATCTCAACATGGTTTTTTTTAAAGCGAGGTAATGCTTAACAAATATGTTATGTTTTTTGGAAGACATCACTGAGTGGGTAGATGAGGGATCACCAGTAGATATCGTCTACTTAGATTTTCAAAAAGCTTTCGACAAAGTAGCACATCAAAGATTACAGCTTAAACTAAAGGCCCATAGCATAGGAAATGGTATAATAAACTGGATAGAAAAATGGCTGATTGACAGAAGACAACGTGTAGTAGTTGATGGGGAGGCTTCAAACTGGAAATCGGTATTGAATGGGGTACCACAGGGATCAGTACTAGGACCTATATTATTCTTAATATATATCAACGATTTGGATGATGAAATAACAAGCAAGGTGTTGAAATTTGCGGATGATACAAAAGTGTTTAGAAGGATTAAAACTGATGAAGATAGACAACATTTACAAGATGATCTTGACAGGTTGATCAAATGGTCTAAAAAGTGGCAAATGCTGTTCAATGTTGGGAAATGTAAATGCCTCCACGCAGGACATGGGAACAAAGAGGTAGAATATACTATGGGGGTACTGTACTAAGTACTACTGTAAAAAAAGGATTTAGGGTTAACCATTAGTGCTGATATGAAGGTTTCAGAGCAGTGCGGAATTTCAGCGTCAACGGGAAATCAAATCCTTGGATTAATTAGGCGAACCATAGCGTATAAGGAACAAGAGCTAATAATACCGCTGTACAAAACAATAGTTAGGCCTCATTTAGAATATTGTATTCAAGCGTGGAGGCCATATCGCAGGAAGGACATAGATATGCTAGAAAGAGAATACAGAGGAGAGCCACTAAAATAATACCAAAACTGAGGGATCTTAGTTACGAAATGCGCCTAAATAATGCTTAACAAGACTAGAAACCAGGAGACTGAGAGGAGATCAGATAGAAGTGTTTAAAATAATGAATGGTTATGAAAATATTGATAGAAATATTTTTTCTCAGTTAAGAAAGATAGAAGGACTAGAGGACATGAAGTTACATTAGCAAAGGAGCAGTGTAGATTAGATATAAGAAAGTTCTCATTTTCACAAAGGACTTTAAATGAATGGAACAGATTATCTGCTCATTGTGTGGGTGCTAGTAGCGTGAATATGTTTAAAAATAAAATCGACACATACCTCAGAAGGGCGGGATACACATAGATAAAAGGGTCGGACTCTCGATAAGCCAAAGGGCTTCCTTGTCCACCTGCCACCTAGAGTTAATTCTCTGGGAGGCAATCTTGTTAAATCTTGTTAAATAATGTAGGCCTGTTTAGGAGGTTGCCGAAGTGGTTGGTTGCTAGTGGCATGTTTAGACCTCAGAAGTGGAAGCCTAATCTCGTATGGGGGACGAGAATGTGTGATGGGCCTTTTCTGAAGGACCTGTAGCTGGGGGAGTATTCGAGAGAAGTTATTCTTGAGGTTGTGGTGTTGCTTGGGCTGAATTGTTTCAGTTGCCCAGAGAGGGTGAAGTTGTGGGATTGCTTGTGTTGAACTGTTTCAATTCCCCAGAGAGGGCGAGTCTGTGATATTGCTTGGGCTAAATTGTTTCAGTTCCCCAGAGAGGGCGATGCTGTGGTGTTGCTTGGGCTAAATTGTTTCAGTTCCCCAGAGAGGGCGATGCTGTGGTGTTGCTTGGGCTGAATTGTTTCAGATCCTTATAGAGGGCGAAGTTGTGGTGTTGCTTGGGTTGATTTGTTTTAGTTCTCCAGAGAGGCTGTGGTGTTGCTAGTGTTGAACTGTTTCAGTTTCCCAGAGCGGGTGAGTCTGTGGTGTTGCTAGTGTTGAACTGTTTCAGTTTCCCAGAGCGGGTGAATCTGTGGTGTTGCTTGGGCTGAAATGTTTTAGTTTCCCAGAGCGGGTGAATCTGTGGTGTTGATTGGGCTGAAATGTTTTAGTTTCCCAGAGCGGGTGAGTCTGTGGTGTTGCTTGGGCTGAAATGTTTTAGTTTCCCAGAGCGGGTGAGTCTGTGGTGTTGCTTGGGCTGAATTGTTTCAGTTTCCCAGACAGCACGAGGCTGTAGTGAAGGTTGGACTCAATTGTTTCAGTTCCACGGAGAGGGCGAGCGACACTGAAGTGTTGCCTGATCTGAACTGTTTCAGTTCTCCCAAGGAAGGGCGAGGCTGTGGTGTTGCTTGGGCAGAATTGTTTCAGTTCCCGAGAAAGGGCGAGGTTGTGGGATTGAGTGGGCCTAAATGTTTCGGTTCCACATAGAGGGCGAGACTGTGATGTTTCTTGGGCTTTCCAATTCCCAAAGGCATTGAGGGTGAGGCTGTGGTGTTTGCTTGGGCTGAATGATTTAACTTCACCGGACAGAGCTAGGTATATATATATATATATATATATATATATATATATATATATATATATATATAATAGTATAAGTATCAATATTGTGTAGGGCTCCGTGTAGCATAGTTTGATAACCGGGAGGAACAATTCATCCCTTGCACTCTCTGGGGAACTGAAACAATTCGGGCCTATATATATATCTTCAGGCCTATATATATATATATATATATATATATATATATCAACGTTGCTACAGCATGTCAAGCGCAGTACCTATGTCATAAAATATAGCTTGATAACATAATGTTGTTACAGAGCAGGCAACCTTTAGTACTACATGTACTCATTTATAAACATCACAAACGTACGAACGCACGCAAACGCACACGCACATACCAACACCGACCCACCTATCTCCCACACACGCACATACCAACACCGACCCACCTATCTCCCACACACGCACATACCAACACCGACCCACCTATCTCCCACACACACGCACATACCAACACCGACCCACCTATCTCCCACACACACGCACATACCAACACCGACCCACCTATCTCCCACACACGCACATACCAACACCGACCCACCTATCTCCCACACACACGCACATACCAACACCGACCCACCTATCTCCCACACACACGCACATACCAACACCGACCCACCTATCTCCCACACACACGCACATACCAACACCGACCCACCTATCTCCCCCACACGCACGCACAGTCAACGGATATACCATTTATGTGCATAAGTCACCACCTCGAATCATGTTTGATGTGATACGAACTAATCAATAGACTTATAAAACCGATACCCACCATTTCGGATTAAGTAGAAATGGTTCTGCGTTATGAATTCAGTACATTATAATAATAATAATATTGCCATGACAGGTAAATAACTCAGATCATATAAATATTTATTGTTATTAAAATTACTGCGTAATATTGTTTTAACATTTCTAACAGAGAGCTTCTCAGCCTTTTTTATATCCCGGCACACTTTGTTATGTTAGGATAGCTTTTTCAGCTGCACACAACATGCGTACATATAAAACTGAGGATGCAGTTACTTCCGGGGTCTACAAATTCCTCTCGAACCTTCGTACCATTTAGCAATGCTTGTGTGGATGAAATGGGTTTATTAATCCAATTAAATGGCTCCAAGTTGGTCAGCTTGAACTATTGCTGACCAGGACATGTCTAAGCGGACAATTAATACATATTCTTGCAACAGTAAGCACGTTCCCGCCACGACCTAGCATTCGTCTATTCAATGTATTAATAATGTTAAGCTGATATCTTTGAACATGGCAAGTTCAAATGTATTAACTATGCATGCCAATTTCCCATCCAGTATTTGTTTCGTACCTTGTTGTAATAATGCGTTGTGCAACATCAGGAACTGCTTAAACTCGTCTCTAAGCTCAACAATATTAACAAGACCTCGCATAAGCTAACGAACCAGTGTGAAAAATAGAGGTATATATTAATTAAACAGTATGCAGGAAAGACACACTTAATTGCCAATGGACGAGTTTGGCGGCTTCGACTAAACCTAATTTCTACTGACCCGGTAGGCTCTTTGCCATTAGATGTTCACGACGAGCGAACCTGTCTGTGGTTTGAAACTGTCTCGATTATTTTATTTAACATTTGTCACATCGCTTTTGACATTTGCTGGCGCCAGCGATATTGCGTGCGTTCTACTGATTTTGCTAGTGTCGTGTGCCGCTATCATAACTTTTTCGCACAGTTACGCCCTTTCATAAGGAAATGTTCACTCAAGTCTGCTCTAGCAACCGCTTAAAGGATGATACTGTAACGAGTGTCTAGCTGAAAGATGACAATTCAGCTGTTTTGGAACCATAACTTTATTCGAATTATAGCTACAAATTTGACAAATTTCTTCCAATTTCGCGGCACACTCTGCCGCAGCACACGGGTTGAGAAGCACTGGTCTAAATACATGCACACTAACAATTAAGATATACTATCATCAGGCCCTGCTTTTCCGACAAGAACAAGATCACCAATAAATTCTCAAAAAAGCAGGCCACACACAGGCAAAATATAAATTTATTCTGGAAAACGCAGGTCATACACAAATAAAATATGAATTAATTCTAGAAAACGCAGGCCACACACAGGCAAAATTTAAACATTGTAATGTTTGCAGTAGCGCATTTAGGATATCGAGGGGACTTGGTCAGTCATTAGTTTGTCATGCAACCATGATATTGGTAACAATTATGTTAGATTAAAGGGAAACAAAAGGCAGTTGTGTGGCCCTATTCACCAAAGACTTAATATAATCTAACCACTTGCCACTACAATCAACAATATCACGTTTGTGGCTTACTCTGAATGTATTTTCAAAGTGGGAAATTCTAGAAACATCTGTTATATATATACCTAGTACGTTAATATATTAATGCAGAGTACTTTATGCTTGTCTCTGTAATGGCTCACAGGCAGACTGGTTGATATGATTTCTCGTGATCATCTCGATTTATCCGTATTGGAATAATGCTGAAAAGGTACCAAATATTTTCGGGCATGCACTTCGGGGCTACTTAGTATTTCTTAGTTGTCAAAGATGCCGGCATGATATTTACTCAGATGCTTATACGTGGCTCCCGAATCTTTGAACACTGCCTTGCACTTCCAGCATATGTGCGCATGGCAACCGGTACATTCCATGTGATTGCATCCGCCATTTTTTTCAATAGGCGTCGCGCATGAGGGGCACCGAGCACGATTAGCCGAGTCTTCGAGGAGCCACGCATTAATAATTTTAATGTCGCAGTTGTCATCTCCATTCATTGCCTGGTACGCTGCACACGTTATCCCATCGTGATATTGCACGTGACAGGCAGTGCATATCACTTCGGAACACTGAGAGCACCAGAAGCAGACGCCGTGGTCTCGTGAGGTCGCCGCCCGGTAGACCGTCGGACAGTCGGGTGTGATGCAGTAGCGGTAGTGCTCGCGGTTCGCCTTCACCAAACTCTCGACGGCCCCACGATGCCAGCGAGACTTCGTTTCAGTTGAATGTCCAAATAGGTTGGTCACATCCCGGAGAACGATCGGCTCGCCGCAGTCTTTTTGCACACACGTCACGGGGAACTCGGCGTCGCGAAATGTATTCTCGAGCAACGCACCAACGCACGGCCGACAGTAGGCGTGTCCGCAGTACTCCATTCGGTACACGTCGCCCTCGCCGACTGAGCAGAAACACACGGGGCACTCCGGCCTGTCTGTGGATGGCGTCGTAATCGGCATGTCTGTCAGTTGCGCCTCGTCTTCACGCAACGCCCTCAGCAGGGACGTGTAAGCATCCTCCGTGCCGCGGAACACGAGAGTGTAGCGTCGTAGCTGCAGCTCGATGTACAGCGCCCTCGTGCGGCTTTGCAGCTGTTCCAAGTCGAACCCGTATTTGTTGAGAAGAAGTTTCATTAGTCGAACTCGGTTGTCGCTACTAGAGAAGTCCCGCAACAACACCTCCTTCCTCATGAGTGTCTTGTTGTTCTGCACAAAATGGTCAACAGACATGGCAGCTAGTCGTCGCGCCGTCTCTAATCCGTGGACGAGCACGTTCATAAGTCGAGCGTCAACCGAGATCTTGGCGCCAGTGTCCGCCTCGATGCGTCGTAGTTCCTCGCGACCAGCCGGGCCCGTGATGCAGCGGAATTCGTCCGTCGATTTGATCTCGACGATCTTCGGTTGGATAACGTATCTAACGGCATCTGCGGTCGTCCGTAATCTTTTGAAGTCGTCCGAATGTATCAAGACAAAAACGCGGCCAGCATTTGGAGATGATTTCTTTGACACAGTCACGACGTCACCCACTCGACTACACCTCGTGATCACCTGGTCCAGTTCCTCGCGAATGAAGTCATACACTGGCTTTGCGACGGTCAACGAGGCTGGATCGGGCGTGAATGTGACAGTTTTGCCGCCGATAGTCACGTGGTCATTCAAAGCTCGCAGCGCCGTCATTCCGTCAGCTGCGGACGTGAAATTGATCCGTGCGTTGTAGTGAAAGTCCTTCTCTCCCGGCGGAATAATTTCGACCCGGTAGTCCATTACCGACAGGTGTTTCTTGATCTCTGCAGACAGGATATACCTTATATGATCCAGTTCGCTAGGGGTGGTAGCGCCAACATTGTTGCGTGGAACGACCACTTTGTGGATTGACCGATCGTCAAATTTACGTTTCAGCGCCGTTGAGATGTCCGACTCGTCTACGTCGGGCGGCAAGTTCTTCAGGTACAGCTGCGTGCTGTCCTTCCGGTTGACTCTGCCGTAAATACACCTTTCGCAACTCAACTTTATGTCACCGCAAAGCTTTCTGACGTGTTCAGCTTTATCCATCATGGCAAACGCGTACCCTCTCGTTGGTCGACGCCACCATTTTGTGTTGATTGTGTAGGCAGAGTGAGCACCAGAGCGGGCAGTGCCACCTGCCGGCCTCGCGGAAAACCATCTGCTGCCGTCCACCGCTCGAAGGGCATCGTTTGGCTGGGCAAAGGTGACCTTCCTCCAACGTCTAGACCTGACTTTTTCCTTGAACCGGGAGTAATTCAAAACGGGGCCGATCCGACACAGCGCGGCCATGACATCGACGTAGTCGGCAACGTCAGTGATGACAACAGTGTGATATTCGTCCGGCATGAGCAGATGAGTGACGGCGCCATCACGACCGAGCACCATTCTCACGCCGCCGCCGCCACCAAGCGCCATTTCAGAAAACTCGACCGCCAAACGATCCTTCTCGCTGGTAATCCTCTCGGTGACGGCGGCGGTCGCTGTAGCCTCGAAGTTCGGCGTCACATAGACGACGAGTCGTGATTTATTGACTGATGCATCCAGCATTAACATCTCCGTCTTGCAGCGAAGTCTCGTCTCCTTCTCAAGACGCTTCAGATGCTCGAAGCCGCGGCCCGTCAACGCTCGCATGTCGCAGGGGCCAACCGGCGGCAGAGGGTAGGCGAGTAGCTGTTGTCGAGAAAGGGCGACGACGTCTACCCCAGGCAGTCTGCCGTCGGCGACGAATGTTCGTACGAGATCATCGTCGATCGCCGTCACGTTCGTCAAGTACGGTCGTGATGTCACCATGATGTTTTCAAAGATGATCCAGCGCGGCTGAGTCCCGAGTGATGCGAGAGCAGACGACGGGTGCAGATGGAGAATTCTTGTGTCCGCCCCAACATCGCCTCCAGTGGCTACCTAGTACCCGGCTCTTTGGTGTCCACTGAAGAAGCCCAGGTTGTCGGCGTAACATTCAAGCAGGATTTCCGCCAACAGCAGATCGAATACATCCTTATTTTTAGGTCACTGGTCTATGTTCATGTGAAGATCTCGCTTCAGTGTCCGTTTGATCTGCGTGACGCTGTCTCTCGCCAGCCGCATGAACTTGGCGTTGACGCTGTTCTCGACGCACCACCCGTTCTTGGCGCGCTTTGGCTGTGCCGTCCATTGCTTGTAGAGCGACACGGATGTGAGCACGTCGCCCGCCTCCTCGCACAGCCTGAACTTATTCTTGTCTGTCGTCTCTAGCTCGCTGTTGCCCACGCCGCGGAAGAACACGTACCCTCCAACCGTTGACAGCGCAGTCGCTATCAAACCATCGAAGCCTATACCTGCTTCGATGGCAAGAATTATCACCTTGCCTATGCGCGGTTGCACGTTCAACTGCGACAACCGTCGGCCAATATCGTTAATACGACCGTTAGTAGAGGCTCCGAGAGACTCCAAGGCTATGGCGGCGGATTCCATGGCCGCAGGCGGTGGAGACTCAACATAATCGAACGAGGCAGGGTCATCGAAGCCGATGTCCATCAGTTTGAGTATGGCCTGACCGAGATGAATCCGCAGTATCTCCGGAGTTGACGCGGGCGTCATGTTGTCGTAGCATTCAGTGCCAAAGAGTCTGTAGCACATTCCGGGCGCCGTCCGACCGGCGCGACCCTTACGCTGCTCGGCCGAGCTGTGACTGATAACGCTCAGCTTTAGCGAACTGATATTTAGTTTCGGGTCATAGGTGCGTTCCTTTGCTAGTCCAGTGTCAACGACGTACTTGATGCCAGGTACCGCAACCGACGTCTCGGCGCTGTTGGTGGCAAACACGATCTTCCTGCGCCCGTTGATATCCGTGTCAAACACTTGTTGTTGCTCGTTGGACGGAAGTCCGCCATATATCGGCAAACAGGCAACGTCCTCTAGTTAGTTCGTCGCCTGACAACCCTTCTCAGTGTCGAGGGCGGACGGCACAAACACGAGAATGTCTCCGGGCGGTTGGGTGGCGTGGATCTCTTTCACTTTTGAACGGCGCGACCCAGATAATCGCCACTGCTAGGGTGGTCGCTCCTGCGCTCATACTGGACATCGACAGGGTAGGTTCGTCCCTGGACCTTCAGCACTGGACAGCCGCCGAAGTAACGCACGAACAGTTCTGGATCTATTGTAGCTGACGTGATGATCACACGGAGATCTTTCCTGGAAGCTAGACAGCGTTTAACCATGCCCAGAAGCAAGTCGGTAAAGATGCTTCGCTCGTGAGCCTCGTCTATGATGATACAAGAGTAGGATTTCAGCAATGGATCTCGCAGACACTCGTTAAGTAGCACGTGATCGGTGACGAAGAGCAGCGCTGTGTTGTGGTTCAGTCTCCGCTGTAGCCCGACACGGTAACCGACGAGATCGCCGCCTAGTGGTGTTGCGAGTTCTTGCGCGACGCGAGTAGCCAGACTGATAGCGGCCACCTTGCGCGGCTGTGTGCACACGATCTTGCCGCCGGGGCGACGCGCCCGCCTCGTGTACGTACTGCGTCTGCTGCGTGCTCTTGCCGGAGCCCGTCTCGCCTAGCACGACGCAGACCACGCTACCTCGCACCGTCTCCTCTATGTCGGTTCGACGCGCATAAATTGGCATCGCCGTCTCTAGCCGCTTACATTCGACAACGAATCGTCGTTGAAGTTGCACCACCGTCTCAATCGAGGTCGCGCCATGTCTAACGGCTCGACTCGAACTCGGCCCTCTGCGCTTCGAGTTCGTGTCTACTTGCTTCCTGCTCCCCGGACGCATCTCGCATCTTCGGTTCGTGTTTGTCCAGCGCCTTTTGCTTCTTCAGCAGGATGTTATCCAAATATGGATGGCCAGTGATTGAAAGTGACATGACTTTGACAACATGCTCGTTTGCTTCGACGCACGTCTCGCGTTTGGTTGTCTGTTTCTTTCTGCCACGAGTTCTTTTCTTCTTTTTGTTAATGACAGCCGTGCGTGTCTTTTTCGTCTCCGGGATACCACTCGGCATCAGACCGCAGTCGATTGTTTGTCCTTGGGCGTCGTTGTCACCATATGTCCATGGTTGGCGCACCCATGGTATATCCATCGACGTTTCTCTCGGTGCCCCGGGCGCCCCAATTACACATTTTACGTCCTCTGAGTCTTCCCGTTCGTGGCAGTGGTTCGAACGTTGCCCGGAGTCCGTTGTACTGAACCTTCGGCGACACGAAGCAACCATTGTGCAGACTGTCGTCGTTGTGTTGTCGTGCGACAGGATTCCTCCGACGAGAATTCTGCCGTGTTCTCGAGGTAAGGAATGTTTGCCGATCCATTTCGGTCTAGCACCGCCGTATTCACAACGTTGGTTCGTATCAGCAGGTGGCTTCTTTCCTTGCGCTGGATGTAAACTTTGCGTGGGTTTGACATTAACTTGAATCGTTTGTTTTTCTTGATTATCTTGGGGTTGCTGAAGATCCTCTCGAAACTGGTATTTTTCTTTCTGTTTTTCTCTCTGTTTCTGTCTGTTGGCAGGACGTTTATATGTAAGTTGTTTTCGGTCGTACTTTACGTTTTGTTTGTTTGCTCCTTTAGTCGTAGCTTGTTCAAGTTGTCCACCATTAAGAACCATTGACAAGTGCGTATCGATCTCATCATGAACACTAGTTCGCAGGCATTCTGATGTGTAAGCCTTGGAGGAATTCCCCGATCTTGCGTCGGATCTGCTACCTTCCAGGACGGGACAGCTGAACTGGTGACGAGAATGAAAGCTACGACTCGTTGGGTTATCATTTCTCTGTGCCCAGCGTTGTACTAATCTGACACCTCCTGCATCACTGTTCGTCCTTTGGACGTAACCTTTCTGTCGAGGTCTAGCACCCTTCTCTTCCCTTCTCTTCTCCCGCTCTTCCATCTTCTCCCGCTCTTCCATCTTCTCCCGCTTTTCCATCTTCTCCCGCCCTTCCCTCTTCTTTTGCTCTTTCCTCTTCTCCCGCTCTTCCCTCTTCTTTTGTTCTTCCATCTTCTCCCGCTCTTCCCTCTTCTTAACATATTTTACTAGAAACATTTATAACTTAGTCTATACTTGTGTAGGTAGATATAATTACCTTTATGATCATACTATATCAAAGATAAAAAGGTGCTCTATCGTGAGCTGGCAAGTGGGACCCGCTCTCGCCGAGGGCAAACAAACGTTAGAAAGACATTATGAAGGCTACCCTTAAGAACTTCAATGCAGACCGTGACTGTTGGGAGAGAACGTTCTGTGAGCGCCAAACTTGGCGCAGCGAAAAAAGCAGATGCTGTGTCCTATCTACAAAGATAAGTTGCAGACACCAAAAGAAAGCGACGCGAGAGAAAGTCTCGCCAAAATGACACTGACAGTAGGCGATGATGATATGTGGTCTACTCATGTGTGGTTGTTAAGTAAAACTCGATCCTCTGACTACCTTAATAAGACCTGTCACCGACATATATTTGAGCCATAGCGGTTGCTGGTAGATTGTATATTAACGGCACTGATCCTTCACGTGGATACAAACAAACCCATGCTGCGCCGGTTAACGCTAAGATCAAGCAAAGACGATGATGTGTGCGTGTGTGTGTATGTGTGTGTATGTTTGTGTGTGTGCGTGCGGGCATGCGCGTGCAGGCGTGCGTCATAGTTGTCTATATGATGCATGTCTCCCTTCCTTAGGCTGAGTGAGTAACATTATTCTGTGCCTCGCTAAATTAAAGTGATCGAAGGATACGAGACCGCCGTTTCACAATAAGTTTAACTGCAAAGATGTAAACCACAAATTTTTCGCTTTCAGTTAATTACTGTTATTGGTGTCCTTCAATGATTGCCAACACCGATATAACACAGGCTAGCCCTCTGAATCTGTGGTCCCGAGTGGTAGTCCCGGCGTCCAGTTATAATTATCAGGGATTAATACATAATTATGGACAGTCCTACAGGGTTGCACAAGTCAACCCAGTAATAACCATAAACAGGATTTTATTAGGAATATTTACCGGGTAATTGTACTCGACCAACTGGTAGTTTCACTTTGAGGCCCAACGTTTGTTAGATATTTGCATTCGCATTGGTTACTCAGCCCCCACGCGGTGACGCCTTCATGTGTATCGAAACTGTATACCTGCCAATTTTTTTATTCCGGGAGATTCATCAGCGGTTCAGCACGCTTCCCCTATCGCGCTGTCATGTCGCGCTCTCTCGGATCTTGATATCGGGAGACTGGGAGGGAATGCTATTGGAAATTTCTTGCCGGAACTTCTGCAGTTCAGCACGTCCCAAAACGATATATCAGAAGACGGGGGTGCTATGCTAGATTTTAAGCGAAAGTCCGATAGATTTGTCTGTATTTCGGGAGACCGGGAGATACACCCAACATCAAGGGAACATCCAGAAATTCCGGGGAGTTGGCAGGTATAAAACTGGTTAGTTCCAGGACCGTCTGGTGACGCCACTGGCGTATGTTGCATGTTTGCACGGGTTGCACTTGAATGGCACTGGAACGGAAAATTCAATATATGTTTACCTAATGCTTCGCCAGAGACGTCCCGGCTATTATAAGAGCGGCGCGACGCGGTGGGCTGTGGAATAGTCTACGGGAACAGTGTGACCAGAGAAGGAAACGTTTTGGGGAACGATTATTTAAAATTCCTCAGCTGCTGGTTCAGTTCTACAACAAAAAATCTACATCTTGAAGGCAACAGCCCTGGGAAGCACTTAGCCAAGTAAAAACAATTTAGGAAATCTACACTCCAACGCAAGATCAAGCAGCGATTGTTCACTGCAACGGTGTTGTCTGTGCTCCTGTACGGATGCGAGACTTGTACACTTGCAAAGACACTCAACACAAGAACACTCCGAGCCATTTTCAATAGTAACTGGAAATACATTCTCTTCTAACACATGTAGATCTAGATATACAGTGAACACAGTTACTCAGAAGATTCAAGAAAGAAGGCTGAGATTCGCTGGTCATTGCTGTAGACACACAGATGAAATGGCATCCGCCACCATCCTGTGGCATCCAATAAATGGAAGAACAAACGAGGCCAGACCAGCTTGTACCTTATACAGCTATTGACTGGCTTGAGGGGAGATATAGAACTGGAACAGGGGAACTAAGAACGGTCACGGCAGACCCAGGCGACTAGAGAGAAGTGTGATCCCTGTGCGCGACACGAACCTGAGGAACACAGGTGAGAGCAGGCAGTCCATCGGTGAGAGCAGGCAGTCCATCGCGTGAACGTTTCCACTCAGGCCAGGGCTTCTAATGGTAGTGTCACTATTCCTCTAACAAATCCTACATCAGGCCCGTAGTGTGGTTGTTGTTATCTTGTGGGGTGCGTTTTATGGCTTGGGTCACATTTCCATCGTCGAGAGGGTTGGGGTTGATTTATGCCGTCGAAGGGGTAGGGTTGGAGGTTTCCGCCGTCGGAAATGCAGGTGTTTTTGCTGTTGAGGGGATAGTGTTGGAGATTTTAGCCGTCCTTATATGTCGTTCATCGTTTAAAAACAGCCACCTATACACAGCCATCGTATGCCCCAAGCATCATGCATCTGCTGTCTCATGCTTAGTCGGTCTTGATTACGGGTGTGACGCGCACCACGTTTAATACGATCGACCAAAACGTAAGACCCCCAAACATGAAAACTGATAATCCGATTTGTTACTACGACAACCAATACATCCACGTGTCGTACCAAATGGGTAATGACACAACATGCACCAAATGGGTGATGACACAGCATGCACCAAATGAGTGATGACACCACATGCACCAAATGGGCGACGACACACAGCATGCACCAAGTGGGTAAAAAGGTAAGTTCTTATAGCGCGGTATCCAGTCCTCAGGACTGCTCAAAGCGCTTTACACTGGCAGACCTGTTCAATCGAACATCTCGACTTCTCTGGGAAGCGTTATGACACAGCATGCACCAAATAGGTGATGACACAACATGCACCAAATGGGCGATGACACACAACATGCACCAAATGGATGATGACACGATATGCACCAAAAGGGTGATTACACACAATATGCACCAAATGGGTGATGACACACAACATGCACCAAATGGGAGATGATACAAACAAGCACGAAATGGGTGACATCACACAACATCCACCAAATGGGCAATGACACACAACATCACCAAATGGGCAGTGACACACAACATGCACCAAATGGGCAATGACACACAACATCACCAAATGGGCAGTGACACACAACATGCACCAAATGGGTGATGACACAACACGCACCAAATGGGTGATGCCACAACATGCAACAAATCGGCAGTGACACAACATGCACCAAATGGGTCATGACACACAGCACGCACCAAATGGGTCATGACACAAGCACCAAATTAGTGATGACACAACATGCACCAAATGGGCAGTGACACACAACATCCACCAAATGGGCAATGACACACAACATGCACCAAATGGGTGATGACACCACAAGCACCAAATGGGTGATGACACAACATGCACCAAATGGGGGATTACACAACATGCATCGAATGGGCAATGACACACAACATGCACCAAATGAGTGATGACAGCATGCACCAAATGGGAGATGACACATAACATGCACCAAATGAGAGAAGAGGGGGATCCAGTGAGTGTACTCTGGGGTCCAAAACCTCAAATTGCACTGCCTCTTAAGGCTTCTACTTATTCTAATTGGGTGGGCTGAGCTGGAGCTTCAACCTTACTCAGCCGTCACACTGTCGGACCATGACATTAGAAGATAGGGGGTGGTCCTGTTGAAAAAAAATTTGCAGCGATGTTCACAATTTTGGAAGCTCACCACAAACCTTCAATTGCACCTTTTTTACTTTCTATTTTGGTGGTGCAAAACGACAATGAAAGAACATAAATACACTGTTGTTAAATTGAATGTCCGTTTTCATGTTCTAGAAGTTAGTGTAATACCATGGCTGTTAGAAGTTAGTATAATACAATATCCTGTAATTACACTGACCCATGGCACAACAAACAGAATGCACCATTACTTGTAGTATTTTGATGTTTTAAAACTTTTTCCCACAGTAGCGACCTCTGGAGGAGAGTGGCTCACTACACAATTCTTTCATGAAGAAAAGCAGTGCATATAAAAATCACTATTGTTGTTTTCTTAAATACATTGCCAATTACCAGCCGTCTAGAAAAGCAGAGCATATCAAAAGGACAATTGTTGTGCTTTCTGAAATACATCGCCAAATAGCCAATGGTCTAAGGATACGAATGAACAGAGAAAGAGGTGATGCATGTACAATGCTCCAACATAAGAGTATTACCACATAGAAATAAATTTGTGCAAAACACACTTCAATTAGTACAATTATATCTACTATAACGACCTCTGGTGAAAGCATGTAAACCAACAGAACTTGCTGCACTGGTTATGTGAATAACTCCAAGGTGCAAATAAAAGTGGATTTCCAATGTTTGGACTTTTTCAACAGTGATGTGCACAAGGAATCATCTCAGAACATCAATGTCCGATATCAGACAAAATTACTATAATTTGGGGAAGGGGTCAGAAGCAGTTTTCGGACATCGATATTTTACGTTTCGGACCGATATTGTTGATACACTGTATACTGATATCATCATATCAATGTTTACAAACTTTCGTCTGAGGTCAGATGAAAGTAATTTTGTGTGATATCGGACATTGACATTCTGTGAAGATACCTAATACGTTCATCATAAAATTTTATATCTCTATTCTTCCAGCTATTGACAAACAGGTTACAAATGTGTCTTATATATTGCATAGTTAGGTCTGATTCTTTCCCTAGTGTTTACTCAAGAAAAATACTTACATTTTACCAATGCATTGCATTTGCATCACAGGTAACAGTACATATAATGATGTTTATCAATATTTGTTCTGCTGTAATATGAACAATTCTTGTGAACATAACAAATTTTATTTACCACAACCGTTATCAAATCATACAATGGTATATACAATTTGAAAAACAGCACAAAATCAATACATTAGTGCTAGATTAATTACATTTAATTTAGTGTATCAATACACATGCTTACAGGACAAGTGTAGACACATAATAGTAATGTTACCCAATGGTATTATTAATTTAGTATATCAAAAAATTACCTAACTATAGCAGTTGTAGAACATGTCCTCATAGGTGAACAAGTTGACATTTAAATAAAACATTAAACACATAAAAAATCATGTTAATGCCACTAACTTTTAATTAATGAAAACTGTGTTATAAACGATTCTCCAACAATTGTATTTGCAGCAAAAACCCACCCATTGTATCGACATGAACGCTGCATATATGCGTATTAGGCGGCAGGTCGCACAGTGTGAATGTGGTTAACATGAACAATATAACCAACATGTTACTCCAGTGAATACTTGTCTGTGTGCCGTAGGCTTCACTGCCATAGGCTTCAATGTGTAGCTTTAGCCTTTAACAATTCCATTTCGTTCAGCAAATACCGTAATAATTTGAAAATAGATATACATAAATAACATTGAAACTTTAATAAATTAACAAATGCATACAAAAATGAGACATCACAACATCTGGCAAGAGATGATGCTATCATACCAATAAGTACTATTTACAATAAATAATTTACAGATCACTAATATAGTGATTGACGAAAAGAAGAAATCTGCATGGCACCGTCGTCGTAATTAAAACACACTGTAATGTGAAACACTAATGCAAAATATTAACGTTTAACGCAACAGTAATTATAACAATTATCAGTAACTGTTTAAATTACAAATGCCAAAAGAACATGTTTAGCCTAGCTGATAATTTCAGTTGTAACATACCGGTAGTATTGTTGTCAAATATTATATATTACAATTAACTCACAAATAGTCAACAGAAATTTATTTCCTTATCGCTATGTAACAATTACTTGCTAATTCAACAAGTTACACTAATGAAGTCAATTACTCTGAAATAAAAAATATGGATTACCAGGTAGGTGTAATTACAGATGATTAACTGACTCGGATGAATCGGTAGCAATAGTATCCATGAGAGGCAATAAAAGTATCATTGTGACACAGATAAGTATCACTGTGATACTTTTACCATCCTTGATGGAACCATCCGAACCGGAGCTTGAACTTTGTCCCAATTATTGTCCCAACCAAATCAGATGTTTCGCTGCGAATTCTTTCATTCACACGAGGGCAAGAATTCCGTCCGGTTTACAAATGTACAGAATATCTTCCGTCTGTTCAATTCTATTCGTCTACATACAGATATGCACGATTTGCAATTGCATGCACAGCAAGTCATTTCACAAAATTCTTTTGCACAATTGTACAAATTTGCTGGCCTGACTGACACTACTGAGTGACGTATCCAGAAACAGAGACTTGCTGCACCAAACCCGCTACCTCATTGGCCGGAATCATCACCTCCGCATACTGCACTGTCTGATACTGGGTATTGACGATTGTCTGCACATCGTTCATCATCTGTGCCCCAGCATCACCCTCTCCGATGATACCAATGTTTGGCTCCGACACTATAACAGTCATCTCACCGAGCTGGGCCATCTGCAGGGCTGCCTCGGCTGTGGTGCCCGGTGGCTGAGCTATGATGATGGTCTGGTTAGGAACAATCTGCACGGGCTGAATATCGCCCGGTGTAAGCACCACGGTTGCGTCATCGACGGGCAGTTCATATTTGATGTCCTCCATGTGCTTTGTTGGCTCTATCGTGTACTGCGTCACAAGGTCTGTGATACGGACGCGTTTCTCAGGCGGCGAGCCGAGTCCGTGCTGCTTCAACATGTGTTCCTTCAGCTTGTCATATCTCGTCGTGGAGAAGTCACACTCGTCACATCTGAAATAACATAATAACATTGACACATTGTGGTACACGTTTATATTCCCATTGTCAATAGTGTGTTTTAGTTAAGGTTGACTACAACCCTACAACATCAGTAATACAAGTAGACGGATTCTGGCAGTGTCATGAATAAATACATAAGACCCATTAAAAACGGTTGATCAAAGTAATGATCAGCTCAAGATAATAATTGTTTACAGCGGACAAATTAAATACCTAAAATCAATAAGTGAAATACAGTACAACTACAAAAAAAAATTAAATGCAGGCCTCAGATTTATGTGGCGGCTATGTGGCCATTTGCTGCAATGCCCTGACAATGCCTCGGAAATTAGACAATAGTTCATGGTCGAATTACAACATGGTACCAACCCAAAAAAATCAGTTGCAAAATGTTAAGCCTGAGCATGTAAACAAATATTTTAACAAATGTATTCCTGCAATACAAGCAAGTCAGTTAATATACTGTATATATATTATATACATATGTGTACACAGTAGTACTTGTAAACAGGGGCTTAGCCAGAGACTGATAAGAGGTGAAATTTAGAGGGGGCCAGCTGACCACTAGATTAACGAATAGTTCCAATTCTACAGGCGTACATTTTAAGGACTCTCATTGACACAACTGACAGTGAAACAAATCAAATGGATCAGTATTAATAAAATAAATGGCTCAAATGACACTTGTTTGTTATTGACAAAACTAAACTGGCCAATAATGGCTATGACTGGCATGAATTGCTTCCTCAGGAGCCGTCTGCATGCTAAAAGGAACACTTTTGTTTAATCCAAGACTGGCAAAAAATTATTTCTGGCTAAGGGCCTGCTTTTAAACATTACAATTATAACATTGTGACCACACAAATATGTTTGAACCACAGGACTAAACATATTTCACCAGAATAAATATTGTTTATTAATATTGATCTTACCATTCAGTATGCTATGTAAACACGGTGTGGTAAAACATTCAAATAAAAATATTATGGTTAAATCATATATAATACTAATGAGATTAAAACTAATAGGTACCAAAGCATTTAAATCAGGGAGCAGTCACTTGGGTAGCACCGTCTGTTGCACTGAAGTATTATTATTTCGGAATTCTCATACAAAATGCAGTGTAATAATACCAGTTCCAAGCAACAGATGGTGTTACCCATTCAATTTCAATGCGACATATACCCAAGCAACTCTACTTCCCGATTCAAATGCTTTGCTAATACCCTACAAGTATGAGAAAAAAATCAAACATGAACATACCGGTGGGGTTTTTCTGTCTGATGCAGCATCATGTGTCTGCGCATATTTTTCACAAGCGAAAAGCTCTGGCCGCAGATTTCACACTGGTGAGGCTTCTCGCGCGTATGCGTCAACATGTGATACTTGAGATTCTGCCGTTTCGTCGCCTGAAACGTGCACTCAGCATGCGGACAACGGAACGTGTTTCCAGAGTGTATCAGCCGATGTGCCTTCAGCTGGCTCTTGTGCGCCGTCGCGTAGCCGCAAACGTCACACAGGTGGTCCTTCTTGTTGCTGTGCGTGATCATGTGGTTCTTGAGCGCGTGCTTCCACTTGAAGCCCATCGAACACACCTCACAGATGAATGGCTTCTCTTTTGAGTGCTTCGGTAAGTGCAGGTTCAGTTGCGTGCGCGTCCGGAAGCGCGTGTCACACGTTGGACAGAAGAACGGCATCGGACCTTTGTGCTTCACAATGTGCTCGTTCAGAACGTCTCGGCTCTCGAAGTGCTGGTCGCAGTAGTAGCAGGTGTTCAGCGCAAACTTGTGCAACTTTTTGTGGTTTGTCATTTCCCGTACTCGGTTTGTCGTGAAGTCGCACGAATCACACTGGTATTTCCCCGGTAAAAACATCATCTCATGTGATAAGTCTGCATCGTTTTCATCTGAATTTGAACAGAGTACAGATTCTTCCAAAGAGCTGTCTTTCAGCACCGTCTCCTCTTCCTGCAATAGTGAACACAGGCTTGTTTTAAAATGTGAACATTACTATTGCATTCCAAATAAGTGTACAGGTCGGAATAACAGTATAGAGTGGACATGCCTCAGAATTTTAATATGAATATAGGTTGGAATAACATAGCATAGGGCGGAAATTTCTTGAAATTATAATACGTGTATAGGGCGGAATAATAGTTATAGGGTGGAAATTTCTCGAATTTATAATAAGAGTATAGGGCGAACATTTCTTGGAATTATAATAAAAGTACACCTTGGAATAATAGTGTAAGCCAGTAATAATGTGGAAGTAAGTTGCAATGTGTGTATTTATAATTTTAATTGGTGTCTTCTTGACAATGCAACATAATTATATGCACACAGGAGTTGCCTACATCAAACAAGCAATAATACTGTATATTAAATCAAACGTTGAAACAAAACTCCAGACATAACGCTCCATTTAGTTTGTCTCAGTGATTAGTAGTTTGACGCTAATTGATATCTATTGAAAACAGCACATGAAATATATATATAATTGTTAGTATTACATTAGTAGAATCACTGCAAAAATCTGCGGGATACTCTTTAACATAATGTAGTTAATTCTGCCAAGCCTACCATATATAAACGCTTAAATGGAGTGATCCACTATGGTTTGTTTACCACGTAGCGCTGCTGCATAGCATAGAGGTCACTACTGCAGTAAGGGTTGTCTGGTGACCAGACCTGGGGCCGAAATACTCGGTACTTGTGTACTCGAGTACATTTTTTAAGTACTCGTACTCGTAAAACTTTTGGGTCATGGACTCGTACTCGTACTCATTGTACTCAGATTTTACGAGTACATTACGAGTACATCTGAGTACTTTCTCAATATGTACTGGGGAAAATAAATATATATGGTTTTAAATGAAACTTTCCTGAAATATTTACATGTTCAACCATTTTTTAAATACTTTGTTATTTCTGATAGAATACCACCTTACCATCCCTACACACAGTACATCCTCATTCTCTGATAACTGTGACTATGATACCCAAACATGGCAACAGGCAGCATCTTTTCCCAGTCAGAAACACCCTGTTAAGCAAACAATAATTGTAGGCTATCAGTTCAGGCCATAAACCTGTTTGTTTAATTAAGTCACCAGTATGTCCATAAAGAGCCAATTAGCAGTTAACCCACCAGTTAGACAGGAAATGCCTTTGATGTACATGTAGTCTGGAGACCATGCCACTTGACAGTGGCTGACAGTGCTAACTGCTAAGAACAAAAACTGCCAGTCTTCCTCTGTAGAAGTAAGGTGGCTCAAGTCAGACTGCCTCCTACACTAGTATAATCCCAAGCCAGCAGCCTGGCTAAAAAGTCCACAGGGGATGCTGAGCCTGTTATGTGGACATGTGCTAACCCTCTCAACAACTAGTAGTCTACGATCAGAAAATATAAATTGCAAACTTATAATATCAGCAGATTGCTGATTGTAGAGGTGAATGAATATCTCAGCCATGTACAGATCGTCACAGTGACCCACTGCAGTTCTGAGTTTTCCAACTCTGGCTCAGTTGGTCCCTCATCAACTCAGCATTCCAGCCTCAACAGCCCCAGTTGAAAGGCTATTTAGCATAACCAAGAAAGTATTCTGCCCTGAACGGTGCAGCCTGAAAGACTCAACCTGTGAACAACTCATGTTCGTTCGGTGCAATGGCAAATATATGATAAGATCATATGATGCCACTGAAATGAATGCCAATGAAGTGAATTTAAAATCATTGTTGATGAAATAGAGGTTTTTAGTTTCCTCATAAAAAATTGATCAACTGCCATTGCATATTCACTTGTGCTGAGTTATATAAATTAGATTAAATAATAATTTTTAAATACGTTATTATTTAATATTTATATTTAAAAAAATGTACTCGTACTTTTACTCATACTCGTGAGAATGTACTCGTACTTGTACTTATACTCAGCTTTTAGCAATGTACAGGTACTCATACTTGTAGTTATCCATCATCAAAGTATTCATACTCAGTCATGGAAATGTACTCGGCCCCAGGTCTGCTGGTGACGTCGCGTCACATGAATTGGTCGCGTCGCAAAGTTGCCCGCGAAACGTTGTTAATCATGCTTTATTGCCCAGCCCTAGACTGCGAGATTTGCAATTTACTAGCCATAATACTAATGTCTTGACCACAACATGATTCCAATAAAACATAACAAACCTTTATATTACTTTATATAGTACTCCTTTTGTGTATTCGTGTAGTTTTTCAATTTGTTAGTGAACAGATCGTTATCTGCCATGATTGGCATGGTGATCGGCGTAAACAGCGTCGCCGTAAGAATGAAGAGCACTGCACATTCGGCTTCGTTGATTTGCTGACAAGAATAATTTTTATATACATATTTCTCAGAACATTGTATCGGTGATGCAAATAAATACATGTAGTGCCTAATAAAAACCGTATAAGGTGGAACCAACAACAGTAAATAACGTTGACCCAAATAAAAACATATAGGGTGGAACAAGTCGTATATTTAAACTGGCCAGTATGCATTGAAAGCCATTGATGCTCCTCAGCTGTTTGAAATTATATACAATGTGTTGTTGACAGCGGTGGCAACACGAGGGTGATGTACTGTTAATGCACACAAAAACCGAAACACACTGTGTTCAAATTACTTGTGGTGTGTGTTGATAATAAGTTACAGATACATAGGAAATAAAATGATTAAGAAATACGGTGAAGTTTTGTGTGTGTTCATGTTCAATATTAATGTGAGCGATAAATTTCAGCCATCAAAAACAGACAAGTCTACCCCAGCTGACTTCAGCGATTTGTGTCCCAAAATCGGTGCACATAATTCCGATCAAACTCACTTTATTTCACAACAGAAACATCACTTTTTGCACTGCACAAACCAAAAATATAATGTATTCTTTTCCTTTTATTTTTGGCTTGCGAAAATCACAGGAGTCGAACGTAATTTGTAAACATCAACTGAAAACTTTGACAGCCTCCACGACAACCGGAAGCATACTGATATGCTGGCGAGATGACATCGGCAACTTACCAGTAATACTCAATTTCATCATTCAAAACTGAATAGTTTTTGAAATCCTGTTGATAGTTCACTCAGAGTATGTTGTAAGAAATTATGTTACGACACCTTATCAAATAAATCATCAAATTAGATAGAAATTATTATTTTGGAATTTCCACCACTTTCCACCACATTTCCCGGTCGAATCAGTTCGCATGGGGAATTTTGTGTTTCCCGGTTTGTGGCATCAAAAGATTCGTAGGTAATCTTTTATTTTTAATCATGTTTAATTTCAAATTGCTCAAGAACTATGAGACGCATTATTTTCTCTTTACACATGATGATGAAAGCATACATGCCCAATCTAAAAGTGCATTCATCCTTCTGAAGTTCTGATTATATCTACTTTGTTTTGACCCCGACACATTTGTTAAGGTATTGTAGACCTAGAAAGCATGGCACAGATATTATTTAAGTTTTATGTATTATTTTATTGGTGAATAGTTTGACAATAGGATAGTATGCCAAGTAGTGTTGTTCCAATTAAATAATTTTGATAATGATAGGTTGGTTCATGCTTCCAATCAATTAAACGATCACATGCTAAGGTAAGGTGTTTTATTTATTTAGCTTGTGTGATTGATGAATGTTCCGATTATATAAAAATTAGTTTTGAGTGAATTATGAAAATCAAACCGATTCCCAACACTAATGCCAAGGATGGATGTAAGCAAAATTGTGTACCTCACATTTTGTAGTGTTATAGGTTTATTGAAATCATAAATTTATATTAACTCACCAATGAATGTCGCAAATTAAGCAACATTTGAAGAGTTCAAGGAGTCTCAGGATGTCAGGATATTATTTTCCTTCCTACTCATCTTAATAATTAATCTGAGCTGTACACACATAGCAGGTCACCTGTATATAAGTAGGCAATACTACTTACCTGTTGCAACTCCATTTTAAGCCTCTCTGCTTTTGTAGGCTTTTGGTCGGTTGTACTCCCTTTCTCTGCATCCTGTTTATTTGTCAGAGAGGTTCCCCGGCTTAGTGACAACCTTCCTTTAGGTGATGCCATTGCCACTTTGGGTGTAGGTTTAGGGGTACGACGACTTCGCCTCATAACAACAACTTCTGAACTTTCCGACTTGGCAACTACTTTTTTAACTACTGTCTTTTCATTTGTGTCATGGTTGATACAATCGGTGCTTGGTTGTGCTGCTGTTTCAAGGCCACCACATTCCGGGCTTAAATGTTCTTTTGTATCTGGCGTACTACAATCAGCATCAGTGTCTGGTTGATCGGATGAGAACAGAGTTTCTATAATCTGGAATGTCTCGCCATCGGGGAGACTATTGATCAAACTGCTACCCGAAGGTTGCATAGAAATTGTATAAACAGGCTGTGTCTTCTCAGAAGCAGCAAGCTCTTGTATATCATTTGCACCACAATCATCATGACGACTCACAGTCTCAATATTCTTTTCAGCAGGCTTCTGTTTAGGTGGACGACCTCGTCTGGCTTTGGGTGCATCAACTTTACATGGTTCCTTTTTTATGACATGAGGTTTTACTTTCACTAACACTGGTGCCACACCCACATTGCTACTAGTTGACGTAGACTTGTCCAATTTTTCTACTGTATCACACTTCATGCCTAGCAGCTGCGGGAGAACCTGGGTGGAGACAGATACTAGCTTCTTTGACTTAACCCTGGATGCACCCAAATCGCACGAACCATGCACTTCGCCTCTGTCCGTGTTTACTGCAGCGTCGCTTCTCGTTTTTGTAGGGAAAGACTTTGCACGCAACACTTCCCACAGTTCCGAAGCGCCGACTTTCCCGATACTAAAATCCTCGCAGAATTGTACGATCGTATCGATCTGCATAATTCGGGCTATTTCAGAAATCTGAAATACATTAGTGTCTTTGACCAGCATTTTGCCTGTATAGATATAATCTATAACTGCGCCAACAGCTTCTTCGTATAACACATTTGGTTCGTTGCCGTCAATCTGTATTTCAATTACTTGGGGAGCTCTCTGGGAAAACTGGCGGGGTAAATCTTGGCTCAGAAACGAACCGAAGTAAGGACTAGCTGCAGCTAATATATTGGAGTGGGCAAATATCTCCCTGTCGCATACCTTCATAACAACATCACAAAATATAGCTGACTGCTTCTGATTGTACAGGATCTGGGAAATTGTGTCATTATGCGCTTTGTCGCAAAACGACGACTCCCTTACACGAATTGACGCCATTTTTAATCGCATATATGCGCGTCTGCCTTCCTTATTGGCCAAAATAAGTTCACAATAAATAATTTATTAATACACTTTCCTCACTATCCAAACATTTACATTATTTTTCGTAACTGTGTATTTCGTAGTTTACAAGAGCATATTGCCTGTTTTTTTTGTAATCAACAAATGGAAATAATTCGAGAAATAATCCGATGAATTCTTAAAAGTAGGTCACGTAAACCCGGTCAACGTCACGGTCAACTGTGTAAACGACAATTTCACGTGGTTCGCTGGTTGTTGTTGTTGTTGTTGTTGTCTTCTTTGATGATTTATTACGAAGAATATAAAACAAATTAAAGTTAGACTCGTGTAGATCAGTAGATAATAATTCTGTACATTTGACACTGCTATAATTATTGGAGGTTATAGTTGGAATTGTGAGACCGCACGCATCCATTATGCCTTTTTTTTATGGGGCATAACCCCCATAAAAAAAAAATTTAAATGAAAATTTTATTATTTTGATTAAAAGCTATTTGTTATTAGGATTACACCGAAATAACACATGTATTTTTTATAATGCGTTGCTTAGATTTTATTTAATGGTCTGCGATTCTATGACATATTTCATGAACCTTTTTTAAATGATGATAGGGGAAAGCGGGGCACAACAACATACCAAGGCATGATCGCACAGTATTTTAGAAGGACACACATTCGTACCATATGACCAGCAATTTAAAGACTTTATATGGTAAATGTGTATGCAATAAATGAAAAAAAGTGCTTTTGTCATATTCTGATGTTATTTTCAGACTTAGCAATGTATGGTATACCATAACTAACATCTAAGATAACATTTACATATGATACTCTTAGGCTGTAATGTTTGCTTGGTGCCATGTTGTAGTGTGTGTGTGTGTGTGTGTGTGTGTGTGTGTGTGTGTGTGTTTGTGTGTGTGTGTGTGTGTGTGTGTGTGTGTGTGTGTGTGTGTGTGTGTGTGTGTGTGTGTGTGTGTGTGTGTGTGTGTGCGTGCATGCGTGTGCATGGGTGTATGTGCACACACATACACACACACACACACACACACACACACACACACACACACACACACACACACACACACACACACACACACACACACACACACACACACACACACACACACACACACACACACACACACACAGTTTTTGGCAAAGCATAAACATGTGTGAACATATGTTTATGCTTTGCCAAAAACTGTCATGGCTCATCCAGTAGCAGGGCTTTTTAAGTGAACCGATGTCTTAATTTGTGTCACGCATGGTCATCCTTCCGTTTGCATTTGAAAGCATGCAATGGACTGTATTCTGTAGTCCCTCTTCCTGGTCAGTTGGTTCATTTTTCTTCTCTTTTGATGTCCTTAACAGTTGGCTTTCAGTGGCCTCAATCAGTGGTGGCAGTCTCCCAGCTGTTTATATGTCAACACCTGTTGTCTTCTTATGATACTTGCAGGTGTTTAAAATATCACCACAATAACTTAGTTGCTGGAGGGGCATGCTCAGTTATTTGTGTGGGGTGTGGATCATGTAGCCTAGGACTCTCGACCGAGAAGACTATGGTACATATCTGCTCTTGTTGAACTTCAAGGCACAGGCAATTTCATTATTGCCACATTGCCTCAGTTCACTCTGCAGTACAAATGAGTACCTGGCGATAATGGAAGGAATAGCTTTCACACAGTAGTTCTATGCTTCCCAGAAAAGTTTAAATTTAAAGTAACTGAAATGGAGAGCTAAGTCTGCCAGGGGTAAAGTGTATAACATTAGCAAAGAATTAGCTAAAGACAACAGGTGAAGGCAATATACAAACACTGTCCTTCTAACATTATGATACAACAATAATTTTAACCAGACGCAAAATGATGCAGCTTCTGAAAGCATGCTTGCATTGTGTCCTCAGCTATGGAAGTATAATAATTGTATTATTATATTCTGGATGTGTTACAAGACTGTATATCAAAAAAGCACAAGAGCCACGAAGGACATATCCTGAGTTACTAGATGAAAAGATGAAGAAAGTGCAGCAACTCTAAAACCCATGTTAACACTTATTTCAAATATTTGACATTAAACAGATTTCAACACAGATACTTCTAACATACAAAAATTACTCGTGTGTTTAACGCAACGTGGCAGTCAGCATTTGTGTTTTACTTTGTAAAAGAAATCTCAACTTCATGTTAATTTTATTACTTTGTAAAGACTAATGCTCTTCTCCATCATTCCATTCAGAAACAGTAGTTTGCACGATAGCATATGGATGTCATCACCTGGTGAATACACTATACATATTTCACACACAATGTAAGTAATACGTACAAATCTAGCAAGTATTATCATAGTAAGATCAACGTTATTTCTTGTTCACAACTTGCTGCTCGGAGCTGAGAAATAATGCCCCGTGCAGGAATCAACACAATGATTCTTTTATGAAATGTCAACCTTTATTGCATGTTTCAATACAAAGGTTTACATGTTCACAATCCAGATCAGAGGACCATTCGCAGTTTACCTGAACTTGTTTTAAAACAGATAATTTACAACACAATCTTCAGTTAGATCACAATATTTTCCAAATATGCTAGCGCCTGCTACACATCTTCCAAGTGTTATTTTAATGTAGCATATACATATGTGATCCAATGTATACTGTTGAAAAATATGTTATGAGTGATTCATCTTGTAAGGATTGTTAGACAATACTAATGGAGCATGTCAACTTTCTACCTAGTGGATACAAAATAAGCTGTATTTCTTTGGAGTATCAAAAGCACAGGGCAGTTTTTCAATAACCATGCAGTGAATTAAATTAGTTAAATATTGGATCTTTTACTTTAGGCCATCCACATCTGCAATTGTTTTCATTCTTGTAACCAGGAACTTGAGCTTAGAGACAGCACAAACAAGAATCATTTTACTAAACCATGAACAGAGAGTCAGGGTCTTAGACTTAATGTTGGAATGCAACTTCAAACAAATGTCTTGATTTTTTTAATAAAAGGTGGTAATAGTTTTGGATGATTTTAAAATGATTGAAGCTCATTTCAGATCTTGGGTGCAATGTATTTAGGCAATGTTTTAGTTATCCATCAGCAAAATTATGGGTAGAATTTCCTGCATTGTATCAAAGTCTGCTTTACAGACAGTAACAGTGTCTCCACTCAATAAGTATTAAACAAACATAAGTGTTTGGTGTGTTTTGGGTGGAATACAAATAAATCAAAAGGATTTTGTTTTATTATTCTGAGAGAGAGAGAGAGAGAGAGAGAGAGAGAGAGAGAGAGAGAGAGAGAGAGAGAGAGAGAGAGAGAGAGAGACAGACAGACAGACAGACAGACAGACAGAGAGAGAGAGAGAGGGAGAGGGAGAGGGAGAGGGAGAGAGAGAGACAGACAGACAGACAGACAGACAGAGAGAGAGAGGGAGAGGGAGAGG
The DNA here is from genome assembly GCA_963995525.1 of Escarpia spicata. NCBI lineage: Eukaryota > Metazoa > Annelida > Polychaeta > Sabellida > Siboglinidae > Escarpia > Escarpia spicata. Next base: position 25,999,104 of record OZ023214.1, read on the forward strand.
GAGAGGGAGAGGGAGAGGGAGAGAGAGAGACAGACAGACAGACAGACAGACAGACAGAGAGAGAGAGAGAGGGAGAGGGAGAGGGAGAGGGAGAGGGAGAGAGAGAGATTGTCATTATAAATAGATAGAAGTATTTACATAATAAATTATGTACATGTTCAAGAATCAACAGTATCCAACAACATGCAAAAACATCAAATATAAATATAACATAAATATGGGTACATTTTTGTGAAATATATAGATTTCTGGTTTGCTTAGCATTCAATATGCGTCTACAAATTAAACTGTGAAAGTTTTTATACTTACAAAAATCATCACAGGTCACCATGCAAAAGGTGCTTCGTTTCATGAAAGCCCTACCAGCATTTGGAATGTTAAATACCTGGTCACACTTGTGCATTGCACAGCACTGCATCTCATGTCAAAACTGGAAAACAAATCTTAATCAATGCTGTCTTATGCAAAACAAAAATCTATTGGTATGTTCTACAACTACAACATGTGAAACCCGTCTCAAAGGTTGCACGTTTATTTTGTCAACAGTATCAT